>OY740770.1:30790291-31492791 GCA_963513935.1 Aphrophora alni
TTGTTGTTGTTGTTTTTTTTTAATTACACGTTGTATAATGTAAACTTAGGATTTTTTCAAAGCTAAATGAAGCAAATGGATTTTGGGAAGGTATACCCTTCCATTGGCGTTTTAAAATATGTTGAACATATTGCATGTTAGGTTCAAGTATAGTATTATTTCTTTGCATAGATAGCACATTCAGTTTCACTACTACATACTTATTTCCTTTATTTGGATACAGTTTTAATGAAAAACACTTCTCATAGAATAAAAAAGACAAAGTCTACCCACTAATGACCCAACAACCTAAAAGATCAATCGATCTAAAATGTCCACCAGTGTATATTGTCCAGTATTTTGTAACCTCCATCAGGAAACAATTTATAAAACATTTTATCCTTAGAATTATATTAGCTCAGCTTTTGAATCAATATGTAGTTTTAAACAGTAATAAATACCTTTAAGATAACGGGATATGACATTCTTGTAGCATTTGTAATTTTTATAATGTTTAAATAAACTCCTATTTCAACTAGAGCTGTATTTGTTTGTATAACTCGCCAAAACTGGGGCTACCAACCTTCCAGTTTCAAATGCACTAGTTGTTGCAAATGTCCAAGGAATCACTACATAATTATGTCTATGGTGAGTCATGGTGATTTTCATATTTTGAAATTGTGAGTGGAATACCTCAACTTAATTCTTTACAGTATTCGCTTAAGATATCCCACACCAAACGCAGGTCGTCCATTGAAACTAATGACAGCACCTTATGTCTTGTATTTGACGTCTTATTGCCGGGTTCTCCACATCTAGATACACCTGACAAATACTTTATTATTAACTTTATGCCAAATACTTTGGGCAAAATAAAACAAAGGTCGATGTTTTTTTGTTATTAGGATGCCAATTTTACCATTGAATTCAAAAAATACGATAGATCCATATCGGGAAGTAATTTCTGTAAAGCTAGATATATCGAATAGATTATGGACGCAATTTAATATTATTTGGTTTGATGTCATATATTGTTATAAATGATTTTATTTAACAACATTTATTTTAAATAATTTTTTGTAGCAGCGAATTATTAACTCCATTTTATACATATTTTATTCTGTGTTACGTTCACAATATTATTAGGCGATAGTGACCGAAACGGTTTTTCGCCTTATAACGCCAAAAATAAAAACAAATTACAATATTACAGATATTTATTTAGATTGTTACATTGTGAATCATTCTCATATATTATTATTCTAGTATTATTGTGACGTTGGTGACGTTAATGTCATAATTATACAAAAGTTTTGATTACGTTTTAGTCATTAAGTAATCCAATTTAATGGAACAAAAAATATTCTAAGAGCTATTAAAATACTAGGGTTTTGAAAATTGTATTTTCTGAATAATAAAATAAATTATTTCATAAAAAGTAGTTTTGAATTTTGATCATTTTAGATAGTATTGTTTTATGTCTTATTTACACACAAGCTCCTTATTTATAGATTAAACAGAAAATCAGAATTACATTTTTTAAATGTTTAATGTTTACCATATGATGTAAATTAAATGGTAAAATTATAATAAATTTGAAATTAATACTTTTTTTGCTAAATAATTTATTCATAACTATGTTATATCAATTAATTAATTCTTACTTAATTTTTTGGATACTTGCAAAAATACCATTAAAACAGTTTTATCTTTATGGAATATTTCATAATTAATATATCAATGTTTCAATTTTAACTGTAATTTGGATAATTTCTAAATAACATAATTGTAAAGTAAAACGGTATGCTAATTATTCAATGTATTATTTTGTTGTTAGTATATATAATATAATATGATTACATGTAATTTGTATCATATTTAAAACACACAATTACATATACGCAATGGCATTAACATCTAATTTATAACAGGTAAAATTATCATACTATATATATATATATATATATATATATATATATATATATATATATATATATATATATATATATATATTCTAGAAACTCTTAGACCATTGATCTACTATATTTAAAAGTTATTGATCAGGCAAGGAGGTTTTAAAACTTTAAATATCTTTATGTTTGTGTGCAGTGACTCGGCATGTGTGTGTGAACGCGCGTGTGAATGAGATTTAACCACAACAGCTGGATCGCGTCACTGGAGTGCCGGAACAATCTCCCGTCAACAATCCCAAAGCGATAAGTTCCTTCCTTTCCCACAAAACATGATATGTCAGTTATTCCTACTGCGACGTTGGACAAACTTTAGCAAACAGTAGAAAACTGATTTATATTGAGATAAATCTAAGTTGAATTATTATCAGAAGCTTTAACGACACAAAGCACTCTATTATTGTGTTATTAATTCTCAACTGACACAGAAATAAAATTACTTTTTAAAAAAAATTTAGTACTATACCCGTGTTCTAATCAAATATAATTTCTTAAAAAAACCCAATTGTTTGCTAAAACATGTTATGTTAAATGGTTGAATAATACACTATAAATTACTAACTGAAAATAAAAACACATCATATTTAAAAGTTGAACTATGGAATTGTAAAGTTATTTGCAGAATTACTGTTATTAACTGTGTGACTATGTTAATGAATTTTGAACAATATTTTATTTATCATTTTTTGTTTGCGTTTTTAACGCATTTGATACAAGATTTTAAAATTGGTTCACAAATTTTAGTGGTTCTATTTATACTCGATCAGGGTGATCACACATGTATAATATTTGTTGTTTGTTATGAAATTAACCAGTTGAAATGGATATTATATAATCAGTGTTCATTCTCATTATTGGTGTCATTTGTATGCAACTGTTGTAAGAACTGTTCCTTTATTATCTTACACACACTCCGCGGCAAACAATATCACTAATTTTGAAAGGGGTTTCTATGTATGATCTGATAAGGTATCTTGAATATTAATAATACACACTTGTTTTGATACTGGTGAAAATGTATTCTGTTATACAATTTATAATCAGCTAAAGTATTTATTCGCAATAATCAATGACTGAGAGATATAGTTAAAAATCTATATTCTATATTTATGTGTATCTTACTTAGTCTTTCTTCTTTACCTCGAAATATGTGTCTTTTGTAAATAAATATAAATATAACAAATAAAATAAACTGAATTATGCTTATAAAATTATACCTCAATTTTATAATTATTTGGAAAAAAAACTTATAGTAGTTAATAAGTACAAATATTTTTGATAATTGTTAACATAATGATATTAGTTACCTCTGGATAGATAAGCAATTATTAATTTTGCAAACAATAAAATTTAAAATATTCGTTTTATATTAGATACCAATATTTGAATAAAATTTTACAGTCTGCACAAACCTTTGAAATAATTAATTATATAACTATTATTTTAAGTTTTCTGTTGACTAAAACGTTACTAATTATTAGTATTTAATATAAAACATACATTTTACACTATATACATTGAATATTTTGTTCATTCTCATAATAAAATATTTGTTTTATATTAGATACCAATATTTGAAAAAGATTTTACAGTATGCACAATCCTTTGAAATAAATAATTATATAACTATTAATTTTAAGTTTTCTGTTGACGAAAAGGTTACTAATTATTAGTATCTAATATAAAACC
Organism: Aphrophora alni; assembly: GCA_963513935.1. NCBI lineage: Eukaryota > Metazoa > Arthropoda > Insecta > Hemiptera > Aphrophoridae > Aphrophora > Aphrophora alni. The sequence goes on from OY740770.1 coordinate 30,793,930, forward strand.
TACATTTTACAATATATTCAGTGAATATTTTGTTCATTCTCATAATAAAATATTTGTTTTATATTAGATACCAATATTTGAATAAAATTTTACAGTATGCACAAACCTTTGAAATAAATAATTATATAACTATTAATTTTAAGTTTTCTGTTGACTAAAACGTTACTAATTATTAGTATCTAATATAAAACATACATATTACACTATATACATTGAATATTTTGTTCATTCTCATAATAAAATATTTGTTTTATATTAGATACCAATATTTGAATACAATTTTACAGTCTGCACAAACCTTTGAAATAATTAATTATATAACTATTAATTTTAAGTTTTCTGTTGACTAAAAGGTTACTAATTATTAGTATCTAATATAAAACCTACATTTTACAATATATTCATTGAATATTTTGTTCATTCTCTTTTGAAGTTGTAATTCGCTATCAATTCAGAGGAAATTATTGTCGGTGTATTAAAAAATCATCTTTAATGGGTATATATGTACATAATAATAACTGCAAGCAAACTGAATTCCCTCTATATATAAAAAATAACCTAATAATATATAATAATAGGCAAGTATATACCTACGTATTTATATAATAAAAAGATCTATGACATGTGTATTACAAATTTCAAACAATAATATTTGTACTTTGTCCCCAAGGTTCAAAATTAAATATTTATATAGGTTTGTAAAATCTCTAGTACATATAATTAAAATAAATGTATGCAATAATTTTGGTAATAAAATTTTTTTTTCACCTTAATCAGTTCCATAAGTAATCAAAAAATATATTGTATTTAATATTATAATTATAACTTCGTAATAATTATTGAAATTTAGTTTAAAAAAAAATACTTTGTTATTTTATACTATCCAACTGCTATATATTGTCAACCATATCAGACTAATTGTCCAGTTAACAAATCATCCAAAGGAGTCATTACTAGTTATAGGTGGCGAATTAATTCCGTTATTGCTATAGTTAACCATGATGATTTGATATCGAAATGTGATCGTTAAGAGAAAATACCTCACATGAACACATTTTACAAGTTTTTGGTTTTTTTCCGATTACAACACTCCTTTTGTATAGTAACATATAATATTTTGTCTATTTTTTCTTATTAACATTCTGCCTCACTATCTAGATAATACGCACTTGAAATTCAGTAGTATCTTTGTATACCTTTACAAAATCGAATCCTTTCCAACGGTAAGTAAACTCAGTGATAAAAATATGAGCACAGAACATTTTTGTTTGGTCAAAAATTGGTAAAATATATAACCGACAAATCGAACATATCATTGTCATAAAGTCATAGAATATATTTATTTTAATTCCAGTACCACTACTGATGTTAAATAAAGTTATCGTTGAAATAGAGAAGTATAAAATGGATTGTATTTAGTTTCTTAACCAAATAGTCTATTTCTATTAGTTAAATACTTAGGAAATATTCAGTGCTCTATTTTTATGTACAAAACACTTTCTTAAATTTTGGATTTAAAAAACTGTTATATATTAGTCGTTGTCATTTAAAACATAAAAGTACAGAGATATGTTATTATTATTTTGTAAAATGTACGTGTTTTGAGTTATAAAGACGTTTTTTTATATGTTGCCGCATTGATCGTACTTAGCCAAATATTTAAATACTACATCTCACTAAGTATATATCTGAACACAAGACATCGTGTTGTCAGTTAATTATAGTTTAATTGTTTATGTTAGGAATACATAGGCATTTTATTCAAAACCCCTTAATCATTTAAACAATATTTAGTAATTAAGTTTAATGTATTATTTAAGTAAGAGGTTATTATATTTCAATATTTAAAACAAACACAGATTGTTTGTTTTCATAAAAACATACCCTTTTAAATATGAGTGAGCAACATTTATGACTAATTTTGGAATCGAAACTTACGTCGTCAAAATTAAAATTTTACATAATAGATATTTTTATTGTTATACATTTTTCGGACATTTGCCATCATATGTGTGTTAAAAATCAAAACACGACGTGTTGGGAATAAGAATCAATTCCCGTTATCAAGTGACTAAAAATTAAAGAAACATGAAACTAGAAACTAAGTCTATGTAAGAAGTAAAATTAATTAACAATACCACAAACCTTAATATCTAAGCATGCATCTCAGAGCTAAAACTGAGAAGTCAAAAAACAATCACGGTAACACGTCAAATACGTGTTGTTGTATCAAAGATTCAGCAACAAGTGACGTGGTCCATAAGGCGTGACAAACTATTAGGGGAATGGCCTATTGTTAGTTGTATTAAGCTTCCTAGCCCGAGAGCGGGTTACAACCCCTTGTGACTATTTAACAGGTAAAATTTCAGCTTGTTTTTTAGTTGTAGGGGTATTATAATCGTTAATTTTTAGTCACTTGATAACGGGAATTGATTCTCATTCCCGAACCGTCGTGTTTTGATTTTTAACACACATATGATGGCAAATGTCCGAAAAATGTATAATAATAAAACTGAACTTCCATCATTAACAAATAACATCAAACAGAGTTAGATATTATTATGTAATAGATATTTATTATAAATAAACAGATTAAGGGTGTGCTTATACATCGTAAAATGATAGTTCTCAATTTAAAAATATATCGAATATTTCTAAATTGTTTCAGTTGAGTAAAGAACTGCAACTAAACATACCTATAATAATTAAAAATCCAACGGAAAACTATATAACCAGTGCTAAAGTAAAATAAAAGTAAGAATTATTTTTGAAATAGAAATTATTTCATTTAACTATTTTAATGTCATTAAATATTTGCAATAACTACTAAATCCTCCAAAACTTTACATTCAGTTTCTAATCATTTTCTATTTATAGATGTACGAGTAACCATAAAACCTATAACATGGATATGTCATGCAACCATCTAACACATAAATTGATTATTTAAATTCCAAATTTTAATATTTTTTGTCAAATGCGTAAAACTTAAAAAAATTACTATTTTTTAAAAAAAAATTGGCTATGGTTTACTTTGAACAAAATGTTATAAAAATTTATCATCAGATTTTAACGTAACGTGTGCTTTGCGCCATTATCTACAACAAACACATATAACTTGCAATTATGGTATTGAAGTTTGTTAAATAACCTACTAAGCTGTGAGATGATTATAATTTTTTATAATAATCAAATAACGAACTCAAAACAGCGAAAAGTTACACACTACTTTCAGTGAAATCAAAATTACATTACTCTTGTCTACATTTATACATGCCATTGATCCTATTTAAATTACGTTCGTGACAGCTATTAAATTAAAAACGGCAAATAAATTTATTATTATGGAAGCTAACTGAATTATAAAACATACAGTTTTATTTTAAAGCCATAAATTTTCAATTATGAAATCCTAACAAGAAACATATGTGGACACGTCACGCAAAACAATCTGCCTTGCATCGGCAATAACAGAAAGTCTTGTTTAATTGTCGATTTGACTAATGATTAATGAATCTAAAAGAGAAATACCGTTTGTCGACAATACTGAATTAATGTTTAAATTATTCCTATATGGTACATGGTTGTCACACATATGTAGTTGAAGTGTAATGTTCAGTGGTTACAACACAATCGAAGTATGTAAACATGACGTGATAGTACAAAGTAAGCTTCGGCGTGAAGTACATTTTATTTAAACACACAACTCGTGTAAGAGTATGGTTATTAGAAACACGTTTATAGCTAATTAATAACCATTAGGCTGCAATTATTTGTCTTTGTAAATTAAACTGCAATATACGTTACACCCTAACCAAGCGTCACTAGATACAAGGATATCATTTTTCCGGCTGGTCTTGGGTTAGTTATCCTTTGGCTTAATATTTTTTATCGTTTCTATCTGCTCTATCTTTACCAAATCTTGTTTTCTTCCGACCCTGACGCTATTAGGGTATTCGAGGGTAAGGAGTTTTAATTTTATTTTCTGTTCGTCTTTTTATGACGATATGATGATCGAAAGTTTTTTCTTCTTAGCAATATAAAGAAACAAAAACATGGATTGATGCATTTTTAGGTGTAAAATATATCCTATTTCTATTAAAAAAATTGTCAAAGTATGTCCCTCTGCGTTGATGTATGTTTATATATTTAACTATAAAAAAACACACAGTAGAAATGACTGGCATGATAGTTAATTGCAAATGCATTATCAATTAGATACAATTATTATATGCAAAACCAAATAGTTTGGATATATTAATTCGCTGCTATCTTTTTCGAAACTATTTCAAATAATTTTTATTTACCAAATACAATAAATTTAATGTAGTGTGCTGAAACTTCACATGGCTATGATAAATGCTTGAAACGCTGGTGGACCCGTCAGTCCGTTGTCAGCTTGATTAACGCAATCCAGCATTTCACTTTGGGGCAGAGCAATTATTTATAATGAAGGAAAAAATTAAATGAATATTCCCTGCATATTAATCGGACCTAAAATATATTCTATTCCGTTTTACGATAACATTTAACAATATAATTTGTACACATATAATCAAAATCTGTATGGTACTAATGTTGATAGTTGTGGTAGAGTGGGCGCTGTAGTAATCATCAAAACAACATAGAATCAGCGATGTTCTATTGTAGTCGCTTTATGGAAAGAGCTTGGTAAATATTATAGCACCAAAATGACCGTAGTTTGTCTGTCAGATTGAGGACAGGATAGTATCAAATCCTGATAACTAATCAATTGTAGTTATTATTCTGTTATATTACAACTTAATCATTATTGCTTCACACGACAAAAACTAAAACATTAGAGTAAACTTTTATTTATAAAACAAAAAAAATGGTGTAAAAACGTGGCACTCAAGTTTTTCTAACTATTTCTCAAAATTAATTAAAAACTAAGCAAAACAAATAATCGCAATAAATGTCTGGTTAGTATTTGTGAATGACAAAGTTTAATTGATTCATTGACGCCGACTGTTCCATAAACGTCTTTTCTAGAAGGGAGTTACTCTTCTTAGAAAAAGTAGGGGGGGGGACCTTAGATCTCTAGATGTCGCAATATATTTGACGCAAACATCATCACTACTACAACTAATGAGAGAAATTACTTCGTTTGTGCTGTAAACAGGTACTCAGTCTAAAACGTATATAAGCTTTTAACGACGATGGTCACTACAAAATTGAGTTGTTTGACAATTATTCCTAAAGCGTAAAGATTTTTACTTATGATTTTGTACACGGTTTTGGGTTAATTAGGTTCATATTTCAAAAATGTATTATTGATATCGATATAGTTGAACCCTCGGGGGCTCATTTTAGTTAGTACAGACTTGGCAATCCCGAAGGAATTTATCTGGATCTACATGTAGTATGGGATTAGATCTCTCTCTCTCTCTCTCTCTCTCTCTCTCTCCCCTCTCTCTCTCTCTCTCTCTCTCTCTCTCTCTCTCTCTCTCTCTCTCTCTCTCTCTCTCTCTCTCTCTCTCTCTCTCTCTCTCTCTCTCTCTCTCTCTCTCTCTCTCTCTCTCTCTCTCTCTCTCTCTCTCTCTCTCTCTCTCTCTCTCTCTCTCTCTCTCTCTCTCTCTCTCTCTCTCTCTCTCTCTCTCTCTCTCTCTCTCTCTCTTTTCATCTTTCCTTAATAGTGCCTAAAAACCAACTATTGTTGTTTTCAGTCTATGACGATATTAGTATATTCATGTGTTAAGTATCATTATTTTATGCAATTTAGGCCATTTATTTTTTTATAAGTGTAAGATTACCGAGAGATTTATCGACTATAAAAATTATGTATTTTGTAAAAACACCGTGGCTAATTTTTTGCTGTTATTGTTAAATTCGGATAAATCGCAAACTAACTTTTTTGCGAGAGCAAGAGAGAGAGATAGAGAGAGAGAGAGAGAGAGAGAGAGAGAGAGAGAGAGAGAGAGAGAGAGAGAGAGAGAGAGAGAGAGATATGAATACGTTATGTTTGATTCCTTAAGGGACTCTCAGATTTCGAGTTAACCAAAAAAAAATCTTATGGCTTACTTATGCCATGTACCTATTTTGATAAATGGGCCCACGAATTTGTGAAGTAGAGTTTGACTGACGCCAGACAGACATCAATCTGAAGCCATATTATATAACTCAGGTGACGTGAAAACTGAACTGTTCACAAAAAATGTATCGAATTTTTAACCCACCACCTCATTTATTTCTATACTGCATATATGTTAGAAAGCTGCAAAGAAATACTAATGGTAACTTAACAAAGTATCATATTAGGATCAGCATCAATAATTTTATATAGATAAAATTTAGTGCAAAATATGGATATCAAATTCAAAACTGTATTTGCAATCAGTAATTTTAAAGTGTTTCCTTTAAAAATTATGGTAACTAGTACAGTTAGTATCATATGTTAGAAATAGAGAAATACTTAATGCACAAAATGATGTCTACAATATTCCGAAAAAGTAATTATTAAAATTTAATTGGCTACTAAGCTTGTGTTAATCAAAACATAAAAAAATTAGAATGTTTTTTAAATTGTAAAAGAATTTTTTTATGAAAGAACTGGATAATCCGTGGCATATCTTAATTCGTGATAACTTATTAGGCAAGTGCAATTTTTGAAGTAAAATATTGTCAATTATCAATATTATAGAAGATTCAAGCACATTTAGTGTCAATTAAATCTTATTAAAGTCATTTGAGATTGAAAAATTTATAATTTAACAATCGTCAAAGATACATTCATTACTTCCGACTAAATTACGTGCGCGATATTTTAAAAACCGTTGTAGGTAAAAAAAATAGTGATTATGTAGTTAACTTTCATTGTTTAGACTAAAAATAATTAAAATAATAAAACAATGACAATAATAATTTATTTTAATTTTACTTATGCTAATTTCTAACAGATACAGTCTGTTCCTTGTAAACAAATATTTGACATACAACCTATTTCTGTTTTAATTCATTGTTGAGTTGATTACAAACCTTTAAATCTCCTCTGAATATGAAATATGTTTTATTCGAACTATAATATATGTCTATTATTGTAAGTTGAAGTAATTTAATCAACTACTAAGGAACATGTAATAATTAATAAATGACCAGAATTTTAATTGAATAATCAAAAACTAACAATATAATCGAGAGACTCTACAAGTAAATATTGGAAAGCTATTTAGTTAAAAACATTTTGTTTAAATGTGTTATGATTTTCACTATACATACATACATATGGTTGTTTATTATATTCTTTTTTTGTCATTTTATCGTAAGACAGTTGAACATTCTCTAACGTGAAGAAATGACTTCATACCTAAGATAATAATAATATTTATTGTATTTTTTTTAACACAAGGTTAGTTTTCTCAGATGATGATACAACAATTTCTTAACTGGTCTTCTCTTCAATTTTATTCACTCTTTATTATGTTTATGTAAATAATAAGCAATATTCCTGAAATTACAATTTCGGTTATCGATGTCATTATCAACTTTTATTATAAAATAATAATTAAATTTGTCTTCAAATTATCAGTATCTATTTACAGAATTGTTTATTTCCAATTATTTAATATATTAATTATGGGGTTTTTTATTTACGTTTTTACACTTATCTTTTTCCTTTGTATGTATTTTTTTTTCTAATTCATGACACAGAACTTAACAAACCATACAAACCAATTTACTGATTGGTATAAAAAGCAATTATAAATACTTTTTTTAAATTTTTCTATTGAGTTAGATGTGTTTAATATTGAAAGATTTTAAACTCACATAATAATTAAAATCTATTTATATCTCAATATTGTTTATATATTTTTCTTCAAAGTTGGCTCATCTCAAAATTCGTTTTATACAAAGTTGTTCTGTACCGTCATTCAATACGTTATTACTAAAGTTACTTTACTATAAAGATAGTTCTCTTGAAAACTATTTTCGTCCAATGTTAGCTCAAACTTTTGTAAATATATATATTTCCAAAGTATTTGAAAATAATCAATACTACAAAGTATAATTTTAAACCTAGGTAAGTTTACACAAGGTGTTTACGTAATGTGCGGAGATAATTCAGGGAGTGAATATATGGGTTAAAATTTAAAATAAAAACCTATAAATATATCTCCTGAAACGCTTCGTTTAAAACTTATCCGGTATTTTGATTTGTTTTATACATAATTTAAATCTCTACAACGGCTTAACCGATTGAGTTGAAATTTTGTACGGCATTCATCAACGTAAGGAACAAGTTTTAAACAATAATCAACTTATTTCAATAATCCGTTTCAAAAAAATAAGTCATTTCGAGTTATTTTATTAAACATTTATAAATATCCGTCATTTTGAAACAGATCATTGGAACATTTTTTTTTTTTTTTTTTTTTTTTACTGTCTTTATACATTGAAGACTACCGTGTAAAAATTCTACTCAATTGATTAAGCAATTCTTGAGATATGAAATATTTAGTTATCAAACATACATAGCATATAGCTGGTAAAAGAAGGGTTTGTTATTAAAATAATACTAGCGTCATAATACATTAAAAAAAAACAAATATTTTCAAAACAAACACAGAAATGGTTTAGTTTCAATGATTAAGTTTTCATATTTGATTGTTATGAGTACGTAAACTAAATGCCAATTGTCTTTTGGTTCTTGTGGCGCCAAGGGCATTGTGTGCCGCAAAGTTTGTGAAGAATAAACAATTTTTGTAGATCATAACTTAATCTTTGAAACGTTATCGTGAAATAAGTTGTTATGTGAGCATGCGCGTGTGTGTGTGAGAGAGAGAGAAATAGTGCGAGTCCGTTTAGTTTTGTTTTGTTCTTTTTACGTGATCACTTCCGATGGTAAATATTTTGATAAATATTGAATGTGGCAGAAAGTTAAGTCAACTATGTTTATAATCAAATGTATAGATTATTTTCAAAATTTTCGATACTATAACTACTAAGATGGTTTTCCTAAATTGTGTTTAAATTATTTAAAGATAGATTATATAATTGATTTACTCAAAAATCACATTGACAAAAATTCTAGTTTAAAAATGCAATATGAAATTTTGATTAAAATTTATTTTATTATTACCATAGATATCATGAATTTAATAATTGCTTATAAGATAATATTCCTAGTTTAAAAACAAAGGCGACAATTGCATAACTTTCCCTAATGAAGGAAATTCACGACCTGATTTAAACACGAGTATCATACACAGAATAATTAGTTTCTTCTCCACATTCCAATTCAGATTGCAACTCTAATAAACTGGTTGGTGACCGTTTGATCAACTTACAAATCAATTAAGAGCATTAATTATATAATTCTGTTGTAAATTGCTCGAGATTCCAACAAAATGCGCAAAGAGGGTTGGGCTGGTTTGAAGATTACTCGACGACCAAGTATTGGCAATTAAAAGGAGACAAGAGTGATTGCTAGTGGTTGTAATTCACTGGCGCAAAACATTAACCAACCCTCACCCCATCCCCGTTTACCCTATTGAAACTTTCACTTAAGAAATAAATCTCTTTATAAAGTGTCTTGTCTTTGTTAAACAATGCAATCTGAGTATTAAGAGAAACACAAGCTTGCTAATAAAATACAGACCATTTGCATATAAAAAGGGCTGGAGTTTAATTTGATTTGAAAATATCAAGCTAATATACGGTAAAGGGATTTGTATTCCAGAATGGAAGAAATTTAAGAGCTGGTACTAAGGAGGGGGAGGAGGAGTCTATATTGCTTACATGAAACCTTGAAATGTAGCAACTACAATCTGTGTTTCAAATCCACAGTAGAATAAAATTTATCTCTTCTTTCAGATGTTAAATTATGAAGCTTTAGTACTATGAGGGTTATAAAATTGTCCTAACCAATTTAAACATGTGGTTATTAAGACAAACAGTTAAAAAAATTAGGTATCATAAACTACCATTAATTTATATTATGGAATGTTTAACTTATGGTTCATTTTCATGATTGCAAGACTAGAAATGAACTGAATCTGTGAAATAACTATTGTCGCTATCAGATGACAATTAACAATTTTAGGTAGACTATAATTCAGTTATGTTTCAAAGGAGTCTTTCCGTTGTTGGGATGTAATTTAACTTAAAAAGTTTCCAATATAATTAAACATAATAAGAGGTAGTCATGATTAATAATTTCTATGTGAAAAAATAGTATTTTTTTAAAGTTGATAAATCAATTGGTAATTGAAACGCTTAGTAAAATTTTAAAACAAAATCATTAATTAAATTAGTTTTACTAGTTAAGACAAGGATTGTTTGACTAGTAATTCTAGTTTGATTAAATGTATAAATAATGTAAATAAATAAATATATATTTATTATATTGTTAAAATGCATAAAGTTTTAATGAAATCAAATATATTTTAAAAGTTAACATTAAGATCAGGAACTAGAATTATTGCAAAAGCTACACTTTTAGTGTCAAAGGAATTCCATTGACGAAGACAAATAAACTCAAACAACTGTTCAGCGGAATCTATTTATAAATCCAAATGTCACATAATAGCCCATGCAAAAAGTTCATTAAGGTTATCCATTTGGAATGTATAATTTAGTTTCACATACTAAATATTATTCCTTTTAATTCCATTTTCAAAAAAAAAAAGTCTTATTATTTTTGTACCGTACATCTTTACTATGTTAAACTAAGTCTAATAACATTCAGTTATTCATTGTTAAAATTGATTATCACGATTCAATCAATAAAATGGTGTATTTTAATTCAATTATTGACATATTTTAGAAACATAAAGGGAGGTTTATTTTTCACCTTGATGTTACATCAAAATAATATATTGTTATGAATATTGGAAAGGAATGTTGCCCATTCAAGAAGAATGCAATGAATAATAAAACTCGTATAATTTCATTAAGTTTTAATAAAGACGAAAACGAGCTCATGTTTATTAATTATTAATCCAGTTCGTAATAAAACTGACTTTTATTTTGTAACATATGTGTTTATTAAACTGTTTTATGTACAACGCTATGTAGCAAAAATTGTAGTTTTTGTGTGATTTCCTATGAAACTCATTACACAGGGTTATTTTTTTAATTCTAAATATATGCGTTTGGTGTCATTCTTTTCACAATGTATTTATAAATTAATGGATTACTATTGTAATTTTACGTGTCTATGGCGTATACAGCACCGAAGCTTTTATGTTGTGTTATATTATACAGTATAACCAACACACAGAACACAATTCTCTCAAAAATACGCCTAAGTATCAGACGTCTTTCAACGACAAGGTCGTCCTCTTCAGTGATACACGAGCTACACCAATTAAACTATAACATAACTGTGTTATGTTATGTTTTATTATAAAATTGTTATTTAAAACAAAACAAAAATGAAAGTAGGAAAGACCATCCCATCAAAATTCAAATCATACGTATAGTATTAGGTATGCAAAGAGCAGAAACGACCAGATTGGTTGGAAAAAACTGACCTATCAGTTCACAACTCCAAGGTTTGCCCAGTAAGCGCCTGGGGGAAGATTTTTTAGTTTAGCCCAAACTAGAACGACACGTGTGTGTAAACGTTTACAAAGAGAGTTTATACATGACACACTACAAATATTTATTAACACATGTGTGAAGATTATTAAATATTTAGAAATGAAATATTATTAACAAAATAATCAAACTGAATGATAGTTTTACCAATAATACACATAAGAAATATTCTGCTCTATACATTTACATGTAATACGTAGTGTATTTTTTGAGGCCAGGGTAAACTTCAACACTAAAATAATACGAAAATATTGGTAATATTATTTAAATTGTACAGTATTTGTTTTTAAACTAGGAATATTATTTAACTAAATAAGTTTATATTAAGGAACAATCTTCAGAAATTAACACGTTACATTTTATGATATACAATTACTCATATTGAACACATTTATATTGTTAGATTAATTGACTAAATATCTATTTTATTTCATAATTATTCACATTTATAAATTATTTATATGTAAAGAATCATAATTGTAATTGACTAAAATTAATTAAATAATATTAAAACATCAATAACACTCTATGCAAAGTTATTTATTTGTTATATATGCAAGCATTAAGGGTTCAATTTATATACATATGTATTTACTATGTCGCCTTAATAATATATTAAACTCTAATTGAACCCAATTTTTTCTAAAGTAAAAATCACATTTTCAAATCTGAAAATATTAATATAAATGTTATCGTCCAAACATTTTTATTGCACACTATTTACATTCTTATATCGTAAGGTGCATGACACTCATAATACATTGCAGGAGGGTCACACTTTATATTAGGCCATAAATGGGCGAATGGACGTTCCCAACCACTCCCATAAAACATTTTAAGCTACCCGCTAATCGCACAGTAAAGAGCTCTCCAAGATAGATCACACAATGGCTCTGGATTAAAAACAGCCTAATAAAAAATACCCTACTTTAGTTTGTTTTTTATTTGTTTAAACATGTATAAAAAGGATTAAAATTTTAATTGTAAATTATTTATTTCATCTATTTCTATATTTCTAACTATTGTAAAAGCTTTTATAATATTTGCAAAGTTTACAAAACAGTTGGTTTACTAATTATATAGGATTAAATAAAGTACTTGAATCAAGTTCATTTAATTGGAAACAATTTAATTGAATATCGGAATAATTATTATTTGTTCTTGATTAGTTTTGCATTGCAACATTTTGTACTAAATACACAATATATATAGTATATAACACATATAGGCCTAATAATAAATATACATTGTGTCCGACGAAAGTATTGACATTTTTAAACAACCACCAAGTACATATGCATAAACCAAATTGTAAGAAATTTTCATACATATTGGAAAAATATCTAAAAGTGTACCAACAAAATTTACGCTGATATCTGCAATAGAAATAAAATGACGGCTGTTAACAGCGATTTATGGTTTAAACGACAGCAAGAAATAAAATAACTTTCTAATAATTTATAGACCTTAATAACTTAATAATTTAATTACCACAATATGACAATTAATACAAATGATAAAACATGTTTCTTAACCACAAAAGAATTCATTAGGGATACTTTTCGAATCGATGTGGGTTTTTAGGAGACTTTAAAATAACAGCACACACATTTTGGGCTACTTCTAAGTCAGGTGGCTGAAGGCGATACTTTTTCCTACACTACCAGTTTCAAGCAAGAGCTTCCTCCACTTTACGATGTACATGACTGAGTGAGGTTCAATCATAACATGAAATATTCTATCTACTTTTTTGTCATTATTAAAAGCAATACACTAAGGACAGCACAAAACCTTCGGCTCTATCGTAAAGAACATGGTAAAAAGCTAGAACAACCTAGGATATGTTTGTTGCCTAAGAGTACAAAATAAAAGTTGTCAACAACACAATACAATGATATGAAATTGTAAAAAAAACAACTGTTTGTTTTTAAATAACTAGCTCTTAAACACTGGGAGCTGTTATGTTATCTTGTTCACCGGAGGCAGGCGTTGTCGTTTTAAACTGCATTTTTATCAACAGCCGCCATTTTATTTTTATGGTAGATATCATCGTAACAACTTGTTGGTACACTTTTTGATATGTTTGCAATATTTATGAATGAAATCTTACATCTTTTTAGACGCATATGTACTTCGTGGGATTTTACTGAGTAAGAAGAAATTAGTGACCTTTCATACTAACGTTATTTACAAAACAAATAATTCAAAAGGGTAAAAGTTTATAATGGTACAAGTAGACTAAATTATAAAATACGGAACAGCGGTATGCAAATTATTTTTAAGGTGTTATATATATATATAAAACAATTTTGCTTTTATTAGATCATATTAATTTTGGAAGGAAGAAGTTATTTCAGATATCACTATTTTTAGGTTCACCGTGTAAGACTTTTATGGTCAATCAAATAGGATGGTGTTGGGAGATAATATTTGATAGAATAAGACACTAGCACAAGATCTCAAAAAATTACATTATCCAATCAAACGCGTTTCAACTACAAAGTCAACCCAAAGTGATAAGTTGGTGTTATTTATTCTTTATAGTTATCTATGTAAACTACGAAATACACAGAGAGTGAAATTTGAATTGACCAATGTGTGCTTGTCTTTTGTTCAAACACTTGGAGAAATATGTTTCTTTTTTACTTGTGTGGTTTCAATTTTGTATACATAAAGATTTATTTTATATTTGTTAATTGACTTAAAGTTAAGAATTTCTACTACATGTCGAAACTGAAATGTTGTTTTGATTAAATATTAACGCGTTATAAAGGTTTTGATAATTCTGATTACAAATGTAACCAATAAATAATCAACTTTAATGTAATAGCAGATATTTCTTGTTGAAACTCCATATTCAAGGATAAAATAAAGCAAAAGCTTAAAGTTTCAAATATTTTAATGATATTTGAAACTTTAAGCTTTTGCTTTATTTTATCCTTCAATAAATCATCTATAAACATAGTACAATTACACTGATCTAAAAATGACTACTCCTAAGTTATAGGTAAAAAATCCCAAACCATTTAAAGTTCAACTATTCAAATTTAAATAATAAAAAAGATATTTTTTATTGGTGGAGATGTTATCATTTATAAAATGATTTAATATGAACGGAAGACATTGATACATTTTGAAATAATTTGGACAAAATTTAAATAACAGCGGGTGTGAAAATTATAAATCTTCTTCTGGTTGGTAGAATTACGTTTTTCCTTGAGTATTAAATTAATACCTGTAACAATAAGAGCATTTTGTTCTTGTGGTAACTTTGCAGAAAAATATATAATGAAAAATAATTCTCAATTTCATAAAAAAAAAGGTTTCAAGTTCACTTACGACTGAAAATTGTTTATAAGTGAAATAATACTTCCAGCAAATTGACATCACAAATAGTAAACTTAGCGACTCCTCGGCACTCCTAATTTCCTTTTAAGAAATCCATTTCCCTTCTTAGATTTTTTTTTATCACAGTTTAATCAAATACCAATTCCATTAAATTCATCCATGAACTCGGGATCTTTTAACTTAAGTTTAAAATAGTATCTTATTTGTTTTAAGAAAATCGTTATGAGTTTTATGTAAATTATATTGTTTTTATTTTGTAAATAAGAGCAACGGAATCATACGTGTTTAATTATGTAAAAAGTGTTTACGTTAATTACAATATGTACTAGTTAAAAAAAGGGAATTTCCAATAATGTCCATGAATACAATTATCAAGCGAAATTTCAATTTTCCTTGGGATTCAATTATGTGTATTATTCTTGAGAACTTTGGTTTTTTTTTCACTGTGACAAACAGTTTTTTTTTTTTTTATTTTAGTAAAATTATTATTATATTTTCAGTGGACAAAAATGTTCAGTATTAGTGATTCATAATGTAATTTACTACTTAAAAGAAATGAAAATTTAATTAAGCAATAATTGTACCTTTAACGTTCTTTTTTTTTTTTCTATTTTCAAATTTTATAAAACCTACTAAAAACAATATAATGACTTAGCTTTAGTTTTAAAATGATATTGTTGAAAAGTTATATCTTTATATATTATTATTATTTTATATATTTAGCTAAGTAAGAAGGTTACTTTATACCATTGTGACGAGATTCATTATGATCATGAAACCGGTCTGTCATTATATTTTACTTGTCGATGGAAACCAAACTATCAGATGAACAGTATTGGCCATCAACATATTAAATTACAACCATAGCTAAATATTTAATACATGTAAAAGTAAAACGTCCATAAATTAATTTAAATAATTTATTCATCGCCATTAACTTCAACTTAAACTGTAAAACTTAAAAAAAAAGATAAAATTACTAGAATGAAGTTATTTTTCTGTGCAGTTTTGTTTATAAAATTAGAAACAACCATCACAATTTTTGTACAATCATTTTCCTTTTTAATTAACTTAGTTATAACAAAAATTGTATATGGTTTTTAATAGTATACTTATTGAAATATGTTTGGAAAAAGTGACATACTAGTGCATTTAACAAAAAAAATAGTGTAAAGGATTGTATCAAATATAACATCAAATGCGTTAAATTATTTTATTTTATTTTATTTTTATTTATTTGTTTTTTTTTCAGATTTTATTTTGTTTGAATTGGACCATATATAAATAAGTTGTAATAAGAAGAAAAAACAAACTTAGTTACAACAAAGTTATTTGAATGTAAAGTTATAAGACAATATAGCGATAATTTCTAATTGAGTGTCCTTTTTTACGAATTTTAACAACCTCTATAAAACAAATCCTTTATACACATATGCAGAAAATAATATATATGTTACTGGTACATATTCAAAAGTAACTTAGATTCGATGTACTTAAAAGGGTATTGTGTTTAAAAATATCTAATGCAAAAATACTCATGACTTGGTAAGATAACTAATTGAATTTTTAGTACTTGGATTAAAATTTTGTTGTTTTTTGGATTATCAACATAAGTTGTTCAATGTCTTACAACTATAAAAATATTAATTTTTGCTCTCCTGTGAAATAGTCTAAATGATCAATTTTAGGAATGTTACAAATGAACATTAATTATTATGATTTTTGTTGGTTCTTCGGTTTCTTAATTGTTTTATAATAATTTTAAATTGTTATTTTTACAATAAGAATTTGACTAATTTTATATGGGTAATTACTGCAATTGTAATCATGTTCTTCTCTCATTTAAAGACTGTACTAATAAACATTGACATGTGTTCTGTTGTTAGGATTTTAAAATTGTTTTAATTTTATTGTTATTACTAATTGTTATTTAATTAAGCATAAACTATTAATATCTTTATTTAATAAGCGTTCATAATTCACTAATTCCTATTTCATTATTTTCGTGTTGTTATATTTTTAGTTGTATTGAAAAGTAAATAGTTAATCCATTGTTTGATTTATTCTTCCCTATTTAAATAATCTACAACCCACATGTTCTTTATTGTTTATTTAAACCGCATATTGTAAACACTATTTCTACGCTAAATATAACTTTACAACTTCCCGTTGAGACAAGAAATATGTATCCACTTCATATACCGTTTAGCATTATCACTTTTGAGCAAGTTTAAAAATAAATGTGGTACTCACAAAGTCCAGGTGGTGTGAAGCCAACAACAAACACGAGGCGGCTTGGCGCGTACTGCTGTAACGTCGGCGGTAAAACACAAAGTGTGAGAAACAAGGCCCGCCTACTCCTGCCCCCACCATACTAACTGAGCAAGCGCTGTCCTGTTGCGTCCACAGGCGACTAATTGATTAACTAATAGATGTTTAAGTAGTTGTTCGGGAATCTGAAAAATCCATTAAAGCGAAACTTTATAAAAGAAGAAATATTTGTACAAACTTTATTATGTTCTCAAAGCTCTCTCCGTTTGGTCTTCAGCTTAGCTTAAATCAAGCAGAATGTTTAAATTTATTATTTGTACTTTTAACTATTATTACTTTATGTATAGGTTAAATATTATTGTTATTATTTTATTATTATTATTATTATTATTATTATTATTATTATTTGTATTACTAATAAAACAAAGAGTAAATAACGTACTGGCTTATAACCGTAACATACATTTAAAAAAAAGAACTATTCACTGTATCCTAATACAGTGGACAAACATTTGCAATTCTAGGAAGCGGTATTTAGGAATTTAGAAACAATTTGCATATTGGGTCTAATTGTAAACATAATTTTGATGGTAGTGTACTATTTTTTATTTATTATTATCATAATGATATTTTTTTAAAGGTTTTAGTCATTAACTTCATATATATATATATATATATATATATATATATATATATATATATATATATATATATATATATATATTAAAAATGTTGAAAATACTTGTGAAGAAACTCATTTGTAGCTATTTTCAAAGAGATTGCTTTTTAAATGTTATATTAGTATGCATTAACAAAGCAAAACCAATATAGAAAATTGCCAATATGAGAAAAAATGTAATTGTTGGAGATTTTTAAAAAAATATATTTATTTATTTATTAGTATTATTATCTTTTTTTGTGTGTGGGAAATAATTCGACATTCCAAACTACAAAACGTGTTTTCAATTTCGGATTCTTATTGGCAGTTTCACACGTGACATTTTTCACTTTGAAATGTTTTATTTAACCTAGATTTGACTAATTAGTTAATGAAAATATCACAAATAAATATAAAACTTTTAAAATGGTTTACGTACTGGATTTTGTTGAGATGGCAATCGATACATTTTACAATGTTTTATTGTGGTTAAAATTTCACACAAAAATATTATTATAAGCAATTTTTTTAAATGAAATTTTGTGTTTTGGTCTTACTAAGATTTTAAAATCCTTATTTTTTGTTGGTATTATTTTTGTGTAAAACATTTTCAGGATTTTTGTGCACTTTTAATTTATTAACCTATATTATCTACATCACACTTAGCAACAAGCCATTAATTCTGATGCACATAAAAAAATTCTCTAAAAACATTCGATTGGATAATATGAATTGAAATTTGAACATTTAACTTATTTATCAATACATCTATATCCAATAAACAAACAAAAACTTCTGTAACAACAAGATAAAAATATTTGTTGTTTCTTACATATTTTTCCACTTATGTCTTGCAGAATAATTCCAAGTACCAATTCAAATAGTCATTTCAAATGAATGTTAAATATCTAAACAAATTGATCACAATTTCAAGTACATTTTTTAAATTATTATTAAGTGTGTAATTTAACCCAAACTCTATTCGTTTTAATTTTGTATGATGCAATATTAAAGATACTAAAATTAAAAGAAAAATCACTTTTAAGACTGTTACTAGAGGTTGTAATGGTACGTTCTATAAATTTTGATATCATGAAATAAAGAACACCAACAGAAAGATAACGCCTGTTGGTTACTTCTAATACATCAGGAATACTTTGTGTGGACGTTCTTTGAAGCTTTATCTAAAAAGCAAAATACAAGACTTCTATAAATTAGATTGAAAATGTAAGATAGATATATATACACTCAAATGTTGTAAGTTGTATGTGTGAATACAAAACAAAATAGTTTTCAACAATAAAGTGTATCTATAATTACATTTATTGTTTTAATATATCCCAAAATAAATATTTGGTCCGTAGTTGATGTTTTGAGTTTACATTTATTAAAATCATTAAATCAATTTTGAAAAAAAATAAATAGTAATTTGTTCTTGTTTGGACAAGTAGCTCGCAGTAACTACTTGTATAGAAATTAAAATTATTTTATTGAATATGTAAATTTATGTAGCCTACATGTGCCAAAGTACATAAATTTATAAAATTTATTTAAAGGTTTTAATTAAATATTTGATCGGAATATACGAAATTTCGATAAACAATATTATTTAAAAGTCGTAATACTTATCTTTTATTTTGAGTACATTTTCTGTAACTGATCCGTAATCAATTCCAATAAGGTTTTTTTTTTAGTTATTTTGTTATTAAATTTAATCACTAGTTTTTACTAGCACCTAAACCAGTCTATCTTCGGAAGTCATATATGATGATGATTAAATGTAATTATTATGGTATATTTCAAATTTTTCCAAAACCCAATTTATCTTATCTCAAACTAAACTTATTACAGTCGCTTTTAATAACATTTATTTTTCCATGAAATTATTATCCATCCTTTTTATTCACTTTCATATTTATCGTCAAACATTTAACAATAATATCAATAAAATGGGAGGTATCTAATGTATTTGCTATGCAGTTTTATTTAGCTTTATTAGTAGCCTTAGAGAAGATACATACTTCAAGAATTAATTCTTCCTAGTTTAGTGCATAACTAATTCCAGATACAGAGAAGTTGCAAGTTATACTTCATTCAATAAAGTTTGGAAATGTCCTTAGGCGTCTCTAACTCTCATAACTCTAATGCCTTAAATATCAGTCACAAATATTGGATCTGTTCTATATGGTTTAAATGAATTAACTATTGAACGTTATCATCAACTACAATATATTAATAGTTCTATATTATATAATTAAAATTGTTACATTATATTATGGATGAAGTATTATAAAAACAGAGCCAATATCATGGAGTTAAGACATTAGTATATATATATATATAATATTATTATTATTATTATTATTATTACCGTTATAAAACATAAGATATTGCAATATCATTGTCGGTCTATAAAACCCTTCTTTATCCCTCGCAAAAGATTAGACCCATAAACTTAAATTTTTGAATCCATATGTGTATCGCCTTCCAAAATGCATGAAAAATAAGATCTTCGATTTTAACACTGATAGACACTATCTCTGAATATGTAAGCCATATGTTGAGCAGACAACTTTAACAAGTGACATAATTTCTGCTGAAGATAAAAAAATATTCCAACATCCTCTGGTTTAGTGCCATCTATTACGTTGGTGACTTTTGTTTCAGCAAGCATCATTACTTGTCGTCATCGCATTTTAAATAAACAGATTATACCGGTTACTTATATGTTCGGAGAGACTTTAAAGTCTTCTCTTAACACTAAACACTATAATATCTATAAGATAACTGATTATACTATATATTCTTACATATAGGTTTTGTATTATATCATTTAAAATGTTAGAGTTTACATTGATATTGTATCCATGACTATTGACTTCATTACATCTGATTCTCAGGACTACCAATAAAAGAATTTTGAAAAAAAAAAACACATTATTTAAAGACAAAATCATTATAATAACTCAATAAACAACATGTGTAATATTATTAAAGAAAGTTTTACACAAATGTATGCTACACATCTCTATTTCATACTTTATTAACATTTCTAAAATATCTATTTATATAAAAATAAGAATTCTAATCGCTTTTTCAAACAAAATAGAGCTGTGTCCAAGAGATAAAAACAAATAAACATTTCCGTTTAAATAAACTTTCCCCTGATTTAAAAATAGTTAAATGATGAGTTAAAAATTGATATCAAATTTTGCAGATAAATCCGTTTTCAGGTTCTTTGAGTCCAAAAATGATATATTTTTGAAAAATAACTGTTTGTTGTAAGTGATATCATCTTCAGCTCAAAAGTGAGATACATTTTCAATGTTGGTATGAGGATATAGTTTGACCACTTCGCCAATTATTTGTTCAATTGTTGTGCAAACTAAAATTTGATTTCATTCTCCATAAGAAAAAAAACAAAATTACGATTTTCCGAAAATCAGTTTCCAACGATTTAAATCATATTTTGTTCATTAAGGTACAAAATAAAACGTACTTATAGCCCTCTCCCCAAAATTGACAGATTGTTAATTATTAGTAAAAATAAAATAAAATCGTTCATACGATTGTTATAAAATACGTAATTTCTCAAAATCGGGTCTATTGGTTTCCTTGAATTTTCTTTAAATATGATGAGCCATGCCAGTGTGTAATTCCACAAGTGAAAAATATTCAGGTTCTACTCGTCATTAAAAGCCAAACTTGAATCAAATATATTTTACAATTTATGGTACAGTTAAAACAATTTAAGGGATGGTTTTATATAGTTAAGTATTTTTTACAAATAAGGAGTTCATTTTTCGGAACCGAAATTTTAATTTTCTTAGTGTTTGTACGTTTTTATTTTAATTTAGTAATGAGTGAGTGAAACGGTTTATCCTATTTTTTTTCTCAGTTTATTATTAATTGAGTTTTAGATAACGTAAACATTTTTTGACACACATACTTAACAACACTGAAAAATTTAATAGTACGAGTAATAAGTGACATAATGGTGTTATTTATTTTATTAATTTAGACAACCATTTCACATTAATTGCTCTCGTACGGAATTCATCAATCATCGTCAATTAGTTAATCTTCATCAATGATGCAAACAATGGCATCACACGCACAACAATAATTTATCGTCCTGATGATCTAATTGAGATTTAAAAGCAAAGAAACATCCATCATATTGTGTTATCCCAAGGATGTGTAGTTATTTACACATCAACTTAGAGTAATGTATAGAAATATAAAGGTTTATCAATCTACAACGAGTATTTATTAAAATTATTGATTAAATTCTATACATCTAGATTTTTGTAACGATCTAGTACATTTGCAGTTGTTCAGTATGCCAATAATCATCACAAATTAGAACATTTCTACTACTAAATAATGTTATTGTTTTTTTTCTTTTCATATTATTAGAGAAACTGTTAATCAATCATTTATGTATTACAGTATATTTATTATCTAAGTAACACTACATCTGTACAAGTACAGAAATAACGTTTACACATATTGTTCAAGTAGCCTTAAAGATTAAGTTATTATTATATAGCTATGAAGTTATTTAAATATTCAGTATTCGTCACACAACTCATCAGTAACTCAATATGATTACAGGTGTCGACATGTAGGCAATACCATCATCAGATCCATGCATTATAAAAACTATGTTCGAAAGGATCGAATGAGCCTATCGATCTGATTATGACGTGCCTAAGATGTCGAAACCAGCAACCCCTAGGGTTATCAAGAGGATTGTTTGACGAATATAAAAAAGTAATAATAACTAATAACTATATTATATAGAAATATAATTTTCAAGGGGTTAAGTGTATTTTTATCCATACCAACACACCTAAAGGCGACAAAATGTCCTCGTGGTTGGTGTCAAGTGATGCTGTAGGTTTTCTAATTATTAGGTCTTGTTTTATTATTTATGTAATATCTAAGACTATTAGACATTGAAAACAATGAATGGAACATCGGAATAATAATACTGTCACATTCATAATGAATGAATTTATGTTAGTCATTGAATTGTTAAATAACATTTGATTTTCATTATGTTTGAAGAAATTGTTCGCTATTGTTGAATCAGTTTGATCTTAATAGTTTTACGGATATAATTATTTATGTTGTGTTAAAGTTAAGTAATATATATAAGACATGAAAAGTGTGTCCAAGTTTAAAAAAAATAAATAAATAATATTTTACCAAAATAATTATTTTTCTCGGCCGATTTTTAATACAGAATTATTAATATTTTTACTATGCCGCTAATTGAAGCGTATTATTAAACAGATTTTCGTCAAACCTTTTTTTCAAAAATTAGTGTTTAATGAAGTATTTTATATTTGTCCTCTACAACAAAATAAAATGTTCAAAACCTAAATTATTTTATCGGCAAAGCACTTCTTTATGATTCCTTATTTTAAAATTTTGTAATAACTCTGACTTCGTGTTGTTTCTTGTCAACTTTAAAAAAGTTGTCATTTCAAACAATCAATCGTGAACTACGAACAATTTATTTATATTACACATTGTTAATCTTCAATCAAGTCTCCAGATTGTAAAATACTTCATTTTAATATTTTTCGATGAATAACGTTCGCTTTAGTGTAGTTCTTAAATAATCTTAAATAATGTTCTGTAACATCTAAGTATAAAAACATTAATAAGGGTCTAAATGTCCATATGTAAGCGTATAACTCAAGATCTACGGTTAGGGCTTAAAACTGTTTTCTTTCCTAAGTAGGAACGTTAGTTTTTAATATATCTTAGGTTAAAGTTGGATTAGTTTTTTCCCAAGTTTGACTGCGTTGGTATCACGAAAAACAACATTATTGGTTTAAGTTATTAAAATTGTCAACGAAATAATTTATTTGTCCACTGAAAAATATAGTGTATGATTGGGTGTGTAATTAGTGTTACATTTTGTGTGCTAATTTGCTGTAATAATTTCTGAGTTATGACCTTCATTTGTTACTGGGAAACATTTGCTACATTTTAATTTGGCGCACTATATTATCAACCTATCATAGATTTCTGCTAAAAACAAATATTTCTGTCAAACTGTATGGATTTTCTTAAAATATACATCAAAGGATATATTTTGTATATGATTTGAATGTAATTGGAACGAAAACTTTTTTTATTTGAGAGAATATTCCCAACTAACAATTTCACAGTAGTTCTAACCATTGAGACGAAATCTATATTCTCCCTATAATTTTGACATTACAGCAAGAACTGTTTAAAATTGTTTCAAATTTCAAGGTTAAGTGTGATTTTATTGTGAAGGCAGTAGTATATAAATTTGAGTGATGCAACTCGAATCAATTCAAGGTAAAGTTCGTCTCTTCTGAATCCATGCTTCTCACTTCACACGTGACATGTCGCATGCGAATCTTAGCAGAAATATATACCTACTGGCAGTTAAAGAAAAACATATTGATTGCAATTAATTTTAAAGTCTCACAGAATTTTCAATTTTGTCTCCCCTTGAATATTTTCTATTCTGTATCGTTATTATTGTAATTAGTAAAGGGTAAAACAAAACACAACTTTGTTCGATATTTTGAACACATCCAGTATATTTATTGAATATAAATGGTTTTTTGCTTTACCAGGTTCGCTGTAAATGTAAAAAATAATACATACATGGATTCTATATAATGCTCTCTTTTATTTTACAATATGTAAAATATATACGTATATATAATCGTACATATATATACAATTATTAATCTTATTATAATATATATAATTTTAAATCTGTATCCACGTAGACAGCGCGGAAAGCACTATTAAAATGTATTCTAAATAACTATTATATAATATATTCTACAGATTACAGTAATATACATAAGAATTTTTTGTATTCTAATATCATGACAACGAGTAATGTGAATTGTTTCTTGGATACGATTAAAGTGTTCGTATCTATTTGTAGTTTGATAGTAAAGTCTCGCAACATTGACAAATAGCAAGAGGTGAAATGTGATTTACTCTAGTTCAATAGTGTCCGTATATTTTCCAGTTCTTCAATCAATATTGATTTATAACATTTTATTCGCAGTACAAACCTTTAATGCATTCAATAGATCATCACATATATGAAACGTTTTGTCTATTATATTTTAGTTCAAATGTGATTTACTATTTACAGTATATGTTTTTTGATGTATACTTTTTAACTTAGATAAATCTCAACCTAAGATATTTGTCATAAATAGTACAAATCATATTTACACACATTACTTAACGAAATTCAATATTAATAACTATATATGTGTTTAACAAAGATGTTATTAAAGAAAGCATTTAATGAACATTTTGTTTTGTTTTGAATATTCCATGGTAAATCTTTTCTAAGCATATATTTTTAGTCTCCTTAGCAAAAGGGTTCATATATTGTCTATAATACTAGAAGTTAAATGATAGATTTATCACTTTTTATTTCATTAGGTTGTATACTCACATTTGTTCTGAAAGTAACATTTAAGGAATAATGTCAACATGTTGAAAATAATTTCAACAGAATGTAAAGTAAGTGAAAACATCCTCAAAGTTTCACATTTAAGTTAATATAAAGCTTGGTATTGTATTGTATTGTATTATAAATTTATTTATTCTAGCTTTTTAATTTAAACGGTAAAATTACTTTAATGGTTTCTTATTGGAATATTGCATGATTGCAATTCTGAAAATACTAAAATACATTTAAAGAAAATTATTATGTATGGAATGAGTGATATGTTGTTTACAGTAAAATATCATAAAATAAGTAAAGAGACGCACAAGAGAAAGATAAGGCTTGACATCTAACAGCAGAAATACTTTGTGTTGAAGTTCTTTGACAGATTATCTAAGAAAAACATACAAGACTAACTTAGAGGAATTAGATTGAGAAAGTGAGAGATAGGGGAAAGGCATGACTGACCTAATCGTTTTTACCTTAAAAGTTATCAACAATTATAAATATGTTTGATTTATATTTATGTTATAAACATTTTAAATAACATATTATAATCAATTAGTAGCTATTTTATTTTAGAAAAAGCTCTCGTTAATAAGATCAGTTTATTTGGAATATAAATTACTATCAACAAATTTCCAACTAAAATATTAAATACAATTTTACACTTAAATATACCTACGTGCAAAGTATTAATTGTCTACATGAATTATATAGCCATTGTTTTCAGTCGAATCATACAAACGTTTTAGAAATAATTAAAACGTACAAGAAAAAAGTTATTTTACAGAACCAAGAACAAATAAGGATATTTTTCGTAATATTCTTTTCACACCATTTTAAAGAAAAAAACCAATCCCACAATAATAATGGAACAAATAATCTACAAATCCTTTCCCGTAATTCTTAGTATTTTAAAAAAATGTTAGTTAACTAAATTTTTGTCAGTTTTTTTAAATATTTAAAAGCAATTTTATACACTAATTTATACCAATAAAAAGTATGTTTTGGAATGTCGTCAAAATAAGACCAAAAATTATCAAGAAAAAATATTAAAATTTTCAATATGACCTGTATAATATACATTTTGTTATGAAACTTGTTCTAATATATCCTACCCACATTTCTGTTTAATATATATTTACCAACAGTTTAAAATTAGTTGTTGAATTTTAGAAACATTTTTGTAGTGATCCTCAGTTTTAAATTTTACAAAAATGATTAGAAATTGGCAACGCAGATTCTATTATTTCATATTCATAAACAATGATGCATAGATATTTTGCGTACATAGATCATAACAGCCATGATAAAGACGTACATAATCCACCAATAATCGCATTTATAGAATAGTGATACGAAAAAATAATCGTACAAAATTTAATATTAACTTTTTATCAACCTGAAAATCTGGAATTGAAATGTTCCATATAAAACATTTCCTTAAATATTTTATAAAAATCTGAAAGTGATTAAACATTATGGTTATGAATTATGAATTTCTTTAATAGAAACTTGTTTTAGGATTCAATCGTAACTGCCTGGGTTCTTTATTTTAAAAATTAATGCTTAATTAACTATTCTGTGTTAACAATTATTAGGAAGAAGAATCGTCTTCTATCTTGTTAAAATGTTACAATATTATTCTTATTAATATTAACCAAGTATGGTTATAATTGTTGTGACACA
Source organism: Aphrophora alni (assembly GCA_963513935.1). NCBI lineage: Eukaryota > Metazoa > Arthropoda > Insecta > Hemiptera > Aphrophoridae > Aphrophora > Aphrophora alni. The sequence continues at coordinate 30,820,932 of OY740770.1, forward strand.
GATCTGATTCTGCTTTTAGTTTAATTATCTGACTCCGAAATAATTACAATTTCTTTTATACACGAAGTTTGCTCAGTGTACTTCCAACTCTTGTGGATGCTCGTCCGAACTCTCAATACTCCCACGAAGCTCTTTCTTGCCAAGTCCGACTGGCTATCTTCAAAAATATCTGCCTCACCTTTACTTAATAAATCTTGGTCCATTGAACACGTTTCCTCTCCCATCCAAGGGCTTATATATTATTGTATCATCTATGACGTCACTCGCAAGATAAGCAATTTCGTCCGTTTTCTAGATCTGTCACATTAATTATTGTCATTCTGGCTTCTTAGAAAGAACTTAAACTATATTTCTAACTAAAACTATCATAACTCCTAACACTTGTCTCAAAGTTTGAAATGAACTGTACGTTTTTTGTTCCAACCGCAATAAATATAATATTTCATTAAAATACACAATTGAATTTACAATTAATGAACACAGAATTTTAAAAAAAATGTATAATCTTATTTGTTTTGGTCACTTTCTTAATTTATATTAATTTCCATAATCGAGTGTTGTATCCATACTTGTTTAACTCACAGTAAAACTAAATTTGTTTAAATTCTGTTCACGAGTTTAGACTTTAGAGCACCTCCGAACGTCAGACAGACATATTATTTTTCCGGCAGATGTTGTTCCCAAAACAAGATTTTCCGTTTTTTTATCAGGGGAACTTAAAACGGATGTATACACGGAAAATACTGTACATCGATGTATTGACCAATCACTTTACCTTATCTGCTAATTGTTAGTGAACAAGTTAAAATTCACAAACAACAATATTAAAACATTTACATCTTCGCAATTTCGTCTTAGAGATCATATAATATATTTCATAAATAATATAAGAACTTCATCCAATTACCAATTACCAACTACAAATTAAATTTTAATTTTTTTAATCATTCCAAGTTTATAAGTGGAATATTAGTTTAATTATTTTGTTCATTGTGATATTAAACATGAAACAATGAAAGATGAAATAAATACAATAACAATTATTTATGTATTCGTTAAGTGATTTTTAAATCTTTTCCGAATTACATTAATGGTTTTGGGGAATATACATAATTCCGCGATGAATTCTTTGTATTTGAGTGCATAATTACTTCCAGTTATAGACAAGTTTCAAAGTTATGCTTCGGTGAAGTTGAGAAGTATCCTGAGGCGTCTATAACTCTAATGCTTTAATTATTAGTTTAAGAAGTTGAATCAGTTATATAAGATATAAATCAATTGTTTAAAATCCAAAATTGGTTCAATGTATCAATGATGATGTATAAATTATTATATTTATCTGATTGCGTTATGATTAATATAATATAAAATCTTACATCAGAGAGATTTTTGGAGTTGTTATAAACTCTTCTATATAGTAGTTCAGATAAAACACAAGACGATAACTTTTTCTATTTGCTAGTGAACGATTAGAAATTTAAAGTTGATTTGTGTGTGTGTGGGGGGGGTCGACTTTCCATTACATGGAAAATAATGGTAAACTCCATTGCTAACTTTGTAAGAAAACCTGTTAACCTGACATCATCATCGACTAATATAAAATATATAAAAGAGTTATTTCCCTAAATTGCTGCTAAATTGCTGCAAATCTTTGATAATTTTGTTTGAGCAGACATCATTAAGCACATATATATTATAATACATTTCATTTTATATTAGCAAAAGAAACTTTATGTGAGTTTAATTTCTCTCAATTAGGTCTATAAGGGTAATATAACACAAACATTGTTTATTTGTATTTGTAAAAATAAAAATAAAATAATTTAAAAAAATAAATAAATAAAAACATTGAAATGAGCTTATATATATGTAGTTATATAACTATTTATATAGTACTGAAAACAACATATTTTCTAACATATAATTTTTAAGGTTGACGTATGTTAATAATGCATTTCATGGAATGTGCGTTCATTAAATTCTTAAACATACCTTTTAACTTCGTAATAGCTGATCATCAGTCTTAGCATTTGATCCGTTTTACCAACATATTAGACAAAATCATTTACAAACTTGATTAGACCACTTCAAATTTGTTTTGTTAGCTTTACATAAATGATTTTGTTATTGTCATTTCACACATGTCCAATAATTAATTTGGGAAGAAAACAGCTTTTCAAAGACGGAAGATTTTCAAAATCGGTTGAGGTTGGTAGTAAAATAGTTTCTTTAAAATATTCAAGATCAGACACTTTTCTCTGTTCAATATTAGCTTACATTGTCTATTTCCTCATTACCTATTGAACACACGTATCAACACTGAATACTTCAACAGAAAGTTAATTAAGAAAGAATAGAGTGATGTCAGTTTCCTCAATGTGATAAAAAAAATTGTAACTGTTATAATCACCAAAAAGTAAGTATTTAATCTGTGCATGTCTTTTACAATTGACAAACTTAGCTTTCCAAAAGTTAGTCACTTTAAATGAAAATTATTTGTTGAAACCAGTTGTGATAATGAACTCCGTTTTGGTGGATTATAACAGTGTTTTTGGTTTTCTCCTATTAATATGAAATATTCAATTCATAAAAAGCATCACAATATTATTAACCAAAATTAAAGAATTTAAATTATTTCTATGTTTTCGATGTAGTGTGACTTTTAAGTGATCGGTCTCCAGCTAAAGATATATTTATTTCGAAATAATTGTCATGCATTATGTGAGACAAATAAGTTTTATGGGATCAGATATAATCTGCACATTGTTGCTGGGATTTATTTCTTCCCATTATAAATGTTTTATTTAAATCGTTAATCAGTGTTTAGGAAGAAAAACTGAATCATAACATTGCTATTATTCAGAAAGAGAAGACACATACTTGGGTCCTATTTGTGTTTTCTTCTAACCAATAAGGAAAAAAAAATTATAAAAATCCGTTGAAATTTAAGATGATGATTTCTTTGTAAAAATTTGTAAATCCAGTTTGTGGATATAAAAATATATTCTTCATGATATTAATTACTTTTTTTTATAACTACTTACATTTGAACATTTTTATAAGTTACAAACAAATATTCTAAAATATATGTTATACCTACTTAGATTTGATTCAATGATATATAAATTTCACTACGCCTTTGTTTTATGGGTTTTTATTTGCATACAATTGAGGAGTTTATTTCTTCACTGAAGTCGTCTTATATTTTTTGTTTGATATACCGTCTCGCAACATTGAAATATCGAATGAGTAAAATGGGATTTATTCTAGTTGAATAGTGTCAGTATATTTTCTAGTTTTTCAATCAATATTGATTTATAGCGATACGTATTCTATCACAACCTCTCAGTGCATTCAATAGTTCGTCGTGTAAGAATTTGTTTCTATCGAGTTAGGGTTATAGAATATGTTTTTATTTTACATTATTTATATTTACGAATTATTATTTTCTTTCTACTTCTCAGCGGGAACTATGCCACTTATAATTAAGTAAATGGTTTCTAATATCTTGTATTAATTAAATATTTATTAATGTTGTTTACTAGATGATATAAAATTACAAAATATAACAAATATATCGGTGATACATAGCTTCGCATACATTTGGTGTGTGTGTGTGTGTGTGTGTGTGTGTGTGTGTGTGTATGGTTAGTAATTCTAACACTATATGTTAACTTTATTTCAATTTGAACAAAGATTTCCCCATATTTGTTTCAATACTAATACTTAAAGTTTCAACAAATTACCTTAAAATATTAGGTATATAATCTGAGTTCCATCATATTTCTCTTTTTTGTGAATATAGTATATATTTTTTCTTATTGTCATTAAATAACATTTATACTTCGCTTGACATAACGTATAATAAATTACTAATATTTACTGCAAATATTTATGACACAAGCATAGATACATTTAATAAAATAATATTTGTTACCTAGTAAATAGTATTGGTATTTGTCACATATGGAAATGCTGAAGCCTAATAGTAATTTCATTCATATTGTGTTGGAAATCAAAATTTAAACAGGTTTACATTTTTTAAATCAACTTATTTTGGAATACGTATTTGAATCATTATGAATACTCTAATGATGATGTTGAATTGTTTTAATGAAGTTTAATATAGCTCTGATTTATAAATTAACTTGAAGTAAATCAAAACTATAAACGTCTTGTTGTGCTGAATTGTATTGAAATGTCTGCGATGTTATTCTTATAACGTATTGCTTTATATATGTAAAATTAATTGTCTATTCTCTTATACCAAGTCGATAAAAATATGTCCACTCATTTTGATAATAGAGTAATACACAAATAACAGACTGATAACAATAAAACAAAACCTTTTTCCTACACAGTAAAATATATAAATATAAATATTTTAACTATTATAGTTGAGAAATAATTTACAGGCATTTAGTACACTATACTCTGTATAAATGTTTAATATGTATTAAAAACTATAAAATACCTTAAAAGTTGTAATATATTGTGTACAATAAAATAATAGTACTTAAGAAATATACTTTACTCAATTTCTCTACTATATTATATATAATAGTCTGAAATACTTGGAACACATGTATAGAATACACCATACTTTTTATATTATATATGAGTTGTTTACAATAGCTTACAATATTGAGTACAGTCAGTAAAGAGGCAAGATCGAAGTGAAATTACATAGATCCATAAAAGTATATCTAGGTAATTGCACTTTGCTGCATACATAAACATTAATTTAAATAACAATAAGTTACTCCGCCACGTGACTCCTCTCTTGTTTTAAACTTACGCGTTTCGGTACCTATACTCCATCCTCAGAGTCAACCCCTCAATAGAGTTCGTCACTCATTACAATTTAACACCACAGACAAGCATTTAACACTATTATATAAAAACATCACGACGCACACGGAGCTCATCGTTTCAATGTCGTCGAACAACTAACGTCTCATTACTATAACTTTATAGTATTTATTATTTTGGATTAGTATCGCGGATCTTTATAGCCGTGTCGTATATTGTATGCAAAGAATAAGTTTAAAACACGAAAGAAGTCATGTCGCGGAACCCATATAAGATAACTTATTTTTAATTTAACAACTGTGACTTGGATACAAAACAATATGAATCCTTATTTATTTTATATGTTATTAAAAGACAACATATGAAATAAATGTTAATGTATGCAGTATGGATTAAATGAATTTATTTATAACTTTAACTTTAGGTTATAGCTTAGTATATCGTTCAAGTTAACTCAACATCTTATAAAATTATTCATATTTGTTTTTATAATAATTAACTGTCTGCGATTATAAAATACAAACAACAAATAATGTACTTTATGACCAATAAATGTTGTGGCGATATGGTATAGAATGAAATTTAATTTACACTCTCATTAAAAATAAAAAAAGCAGTTTATTTTATAAACGTTCAACTAAAGAGCTCCATTTAAAAGAAATATTTATTTATCTTTTTCTAGACCTTTTATTCACATCAATGGGATGAGTCTATTTATATTTTGAAGGCAAATCTTACTAATTGCGAATCCATTGTTACACAAGAGGAAGTTATTTTAAAATTTCAAACAAGTTGTTGGAATGCTTTTATTTGAGACCCTGTCTAAAATTATTGACATCCATTTCGTCAATTAGTAGATATATCTGTAATATAAGATCCAGTAATAGTTTAAATTGCATGTGGATATTATATCTATAGAACAAGTCTTTTTATGTAAAAATTACAATTGATAAAATAATATCTATTCAACAGATATGTGATTAAAGTCATCAATGAGATATATAGAAAATATAGACGAGAAATAATAAGTCAAAATGTAATTAAGTTATGAATCCATAAAGAAATATCCTGAGATTTTTTCAGTTTTGCCAATTTCATAGATACATACGCTATTAACGATTCATCAAATTGAAATCATATGTGTGCAATAATCCATTAGTTTTTTTTATAAAGAAGCAATGAAATAAGTGACCTAAACAATCTGATTATACTGAAATTTTCCTTATTTAATGCTAACTTGATTTATGTAAAAATATGTATTTTGTTACTGTATAACATTTTTATTATAGTTGAAACAAAAAAAGTACACCCCCCCCCCAACTTCTTTTATTTTGTGGTCCAACCGCAATAAAAAAAATATACCATTATTTTAAAAAATAAAGTTGTATTTTTGTATCAACTGAGAATACAAAAATATTAAGTGGCTATATAACTTTTGTTTTGATCCAGCCAGAAATACCGCATCGGATACAATAAAAACGAAATCTGAGTCCACAGCTTCTAAGTAGGTGTTGTCTGAACACTACATAACTTACACTCAACTACGCTGTTAGATTAAAATCTATATAAAATACTGATTCCAAGTTACATTTAAGACAGTTGTGGATTATATGTGGTACTATGAAGAGCTACATAACACATCAATAATTCAATTTGATGGATATTTCAGTAATGAGAAAAAGTACTGAAAAAGTAATGAAAAAAAGTTTGCATGTCAAATGTAAAATTTATAAGGAGATATTTTTTTATCATCGTAAAAATCTGAAATTTCAGTATACCTTAAAAAAAGGGTATTCATATTGTATAAAAATGTTGAAGTGATTGCATATTACGTTTACGATTTTAAAATTTAAAAAATGGCCACTTGACTGAAAAGTTTATAAAGCAGTACTTTTATATCCAACCTCAATATTATAATATTCCGTTAAAACTATACTTTTACATACAAAGAGTATAATTGTACAAGAATAATTGGGTATAAAGGGATATGATTTAGGTCACCTAGTTAATTTTATAATAACGTTCTAATTCGAGTATCCATAATTTTGCTCCAGACAGCACGTACTAAATTAATTAAAATTCACTGTGGTTTTGATTTTAGACTGTATACCAAGGTCATTGACAGACAGACAAATGTCATCCGTTTTTTTTAACCAGGTTATTTAAAAATGGACATAATTTTTTTTAAACTCAAAGTAATTGAGAATGTATTCGTGAATTTAACTGATGTATCGAGTATTACCTAAAGCCCAAATTTAAGTCTTTACATCAGACGCTTAACGTCATATATATTTCATAAATAGTACAAACCATACATACTTTTACCATTTACAAATTTAATTTAATTTTTAAAAACATCTTTCGTTTATGTTAGAATTTAAACAATGTCGAAAACGAGGTACTGTAATTACAAATGGGACATATGTGTTTTTCATTAATTAGCTTATTAATAATTTAATGAATTATGTTAATGGCCCTTGGGTATGAAATACTTTAGTATAAATTATTCTTATTTCAGTACTTAACTACTTCCAGGAGACAAGTTGCAAGTGTTGCTTCAATGAAGTTACGAAATGTCCTAAGGCGTCTACAACTCTAATGCTTAAATTATTAATAGGTGATATTGGATCTGTTATGTATGATATAAATGGATTGACTGAATGAAATCAAAAACTGTGTGACATGTAGCAATGGTTAGATATACAGTATTAAATTGATGATATAATATTATTATTATATATAATAACTGTAATTTAGTTTTACATTCCCCGTTTAATGCCTTATGTTGTGTATTTCCTAGTTATATGTTGAACGCACATATCAACTCTGAATATTTTATTAGAATCTGAACTAATGAGGAATAAAATGATGTTGTAGATTTTCTAAATGTGATAAAAATATCAAACTCGGTTTTCAAAACGTGTTTATCTGTACAGGTCATTATTAGTAACAGATTTAAGTTAATAAAAGTTTGTTATTTTACCTATAAAAGTTACCTATAAAAGTTTGTTATTGCACGTATAGGTTAAAACCTGTAGTGGTAATGAATTTTATTTATTTATTTACTTTTTATGAGACATATATTATATAAACATAATTGTCCTTTATTATATGAGACAAACAGTTTATGCGTCTGATCAGAAATAAAGACGAACAGTTTTGGATCGGAATTTGTTATTTGACTATATTATGTATATCAAATGACATCCAATAGTTACGAACGAAAACTGAGTTAAAATATATACTTACTTATTATTCAGAAAGATAAGACACATACTTCGATCCTATTTTTGCCTTTCTTCTAACCAATAATGAAACACAGTAACATATACTAATTTAACTGTAACAGCAGTAACTACTTGTTGAAACTCCTAATAAGGATAAAATAAGCACTAAGCTACAGTTTCAAATGTAATACATTTGAAACTGTAGCTTAGTACATATACTAATTGTTACCAAATATTGATCTAAATATTTATCCTGCTAATTTCGAATTATTTGTCAAGTTAACGGACTATGAAAAAAAAAATTGCTTAATTTCTTTTTTTTATCAGGTAATTTTTATTTAAAATCTAATTGAATAAGTGACATGAGTTTACTGACCTATTTTTGTCCTAAAATAGTCCTTTTCAAATTAGTTGTTATTGCTTGAAAAAAACAACAACAACAAACAAAACAATTTTATTCAACTCACATATCCCTTTATTAAGGGTCAATTTCATATTATCTGTCATTTTCTTCAATACGTTTTTAGATTCATTATGACTAATCTTCCAATTAAATCATTTATATCAACTCGATAGTATTTATTCAAATAAAAAACAAACGATATTTTGTAAATTCTACATGTATTAGGTCTAGCCTATCTTAGTTTCGCGAGTTACGGCATTTACGAGGGTTATACAAACACTAAATAACCTAAGAAGAACAAATTGTACAAATTTTGAAACCAAGCCCACCAGTCCCGTTACATGACAATGGAACATGTATTCGTGTAACCCAGTAAGTCGTAAACAATTTTAGTTATGCTTGGATAAAGGTTGAAGTAGTGGAGGAAGACAAGAGTTCTGCTTTGAATAACTTATCATTATTACAAGAAATTCTCTTATTTTCTGTAATTCTAAATTGCTTAGTTTTTTTACCCTTGACGTTAACATGGAAGATTGCAAATTTAATATCATAATAAAAATTATTTAATTAAAGACTTTTATTAATTATATCATATTTTATAGATTTCACATTAAATGAAATTAAAATTTTTACCATTTACAGAAATTTGTTTTGTATTAACCTAACAAAAGGACAACAATTTTGACGGTGAAAACTTTCATTTCAACTTGGAAAATTATGTTTCTTTAAGGAACTGCCTTATTTCACACAACGATTTTCAGTACAATTAATAAGTTATTTCTTTAATCGTTATCTTATCCTCTATAGGATATCTTGTATGCATTCATAGTATCATAAGTACTCTCCTAACTCTACTTCTTCATACAAATAGGTGATGCAAAATTATAATATATATATATATATATATATATATATATATATATATAATATTAAATAGTATATAATAAATATATATTATATATAATAATATTAATATATATATATAATAAATATATATATATATATATATTTATTTATTTATTTAACTTTAAGAAAACCCAAGCGTGAATAATTCTTGATAAACGTTACACTCAGAAGTAAGAGATATTAGTAGCACTTATAAGTGATACTGAAGTAAAGTTAGATATTATGGCTTTACGCCGTCACTCAAGTAACAACTAATAATATAATGATGCAATTTTTTCTATGTTTATTTCATTGTAGGACTTTATCCTGCAAAAAAAGTTAACATAATTGTTTATCGTATATGTAAAATATGAAGCATTATTCTACAATTGATAACTATATGAAATTATGTTTTTCACTTCATTCTTTAACAATTAATAATACTTTACATGGATCTGCAGTTGGTTGGATATTTAATTTCTCACTGAAATTTTCATGCATGGTGTTGTTGTCTTTTTTCTATATATTAGTAAATACTGATTTTTCATATTCAATTGCCCTTAACCAACTTTGAACTCCATAATAAGTGCATAATACGAAACCTGTTACTTTATATACCTAAGCTAAACTTACAAACTACAAACATTCGTAAATGTATTTTCATTAACAATTCAGTAATTTAATTCCGTATCGTAATATAGTAATAATAAACAATTCTGCCAACATCCACCTTAAAAAGAAGAATAGTGTGTAAAATGGAGACACCAAGCCCTGGAACGAACTAATAGTATTAAGACAAGTGTAAAACAAAGAATATTGGCAAATAGAATCTGTATAGGAATTCTGAATGAAATGTATTTAAATGAAGACTACATAAATTAGATGGAGATCCAGATAAAAATTCGATATTTCCAAACCAGTACTCATAAAATGTGAGACACTGAGAAGTTGTTAATAACAAAATATCATTATAAACATGCAGTGATGAATAATATGTAATAACTGAAAAAATATTACTATTGCTAACGTGCTATTTGGAAATCACTTAACTAAAAGTTTTACTATTTTTTGTCATGGTGTTATGGAAACTACAATTAATAAATACTACTATACACTACGAGTATCAGTCCTCTTAACTTTAAATGTAACTGTCACAAACAGCTGCGTTTGTAAACCATATGTTAATGTATAAATACTGCTAGAGGTAAGCATAACATATTTATATCTCACAAAAATATACTTAATATTACAGTATAGAGGATTATCCATTTAAAAAAAATATGATAAAATAAAAGGGAGAAAAAACGAGATCAAAAAGTCCCGGGCATTCGTTAAAAAAAAAATCCATTTCTTGGATTTTAATCACAAAATATTTTGACAAATTATATCTCAAAAGACCTATTAGCTAAACGATGATTGTTATTCAATAATTAGATATAATCAATATAATGTTTCCTATACTGCATAAAATTATAGAGAGTGGAAAAGATAAAATATTACAAAAATAAGTTAATTAAAGAAAAGAAGTACATTAAAAAATAAGATGGAAGAATATCCATATACCGTTTTACTATCATACCCTTACGATTTTAGAAAGTTGGAAAATTGGCTGTTTTCTCGTTTTAACTATGCATAAAATATAGGAGGTATTTTCGATTTGATCAAACCACAGCACAATTTGAACTTTCTTCTTTTATCATGTAAAAGTTCATATCATTACGATAGATAGTTAGGGAGCTACAGGCGTTTTAAAATTGCAAGCGGTGAAACGTGAAATTTTAAAATCAGGCACTTAAAAACCTGCAATTTCTCTTAAATCATTTGAGATTTGAAAGTGATTGTTTCAGGGTTTACTCTCGTTTCAATTCTGCATTTTTTGATGTCAATATTATAGGTTTAAAAAAAATTAAAACCTTTTTCCAAAATGTTTAACTTCAATTTCTCATAAACCTTTTGAGATTTCAAAGTGACTTTTTCAGAGTTTATTCTCTATTCAGTTCTGCATCTTTTGAATTGCATATCATTGGTATTGCTAAATGTTAAAATTTTTGTATAAATTAGATAAAAATGGAAAAAAAATATTTAAAATTTTAATAGCATGCCTCGACTGAAAATTCAATTCTGCATTTATTAGGCTATAGAAACATTCAAAATCGACTTTTCTATGTGATACCGCCTACTACTTGTGCAATATATTGTTTGGTGTTATATTACATTTTAACTGAAACCTAATCAATAACATTTCAGGCATTTATTAAGTGTGGGAAGTTGTTTTAATTTAGTAAGTCGATACTCAGATAATACGCTAGCGATACGTAGAGTAGAACGCGAATTATTTATTTATTGATTTTCGTAGCAAAGTCCGTCACGATTCATATCAGTAGGCTATGTACACGTCATCAAGAAGCAGAGAAATTTAATTTATTAATGTATTTTCGTAGTGAAACATTAAAAATAAGTTTCAAATTTCTAACATTTTAAAATTTCGTGGAATTTATTATAGCCTAATAACCATTTTTAAATATAATTAATCTAATCATGACGAAATATTTCTTTTAAAAATAACCTCAAAGAAAATTAGTGAAATTATTACAAGTTATTTTCAGACTGTGAATTTATAAGCGCCTGCTTTTCTAGAAGCAACTGCCTTTCAATATGGCCTGTCATGCGCATTGCGGCATTATATGTTGTAGGCGTATTTTCTGTTAAAAAACAACTAATAGATCATATAATTAATATGTTTGTTAATGCATATATTTATAAATAGTTGTCAATACTCAGGGAAATTATTTCATGCGTTATTTTTGTGTCAACATCCTTGATGATCATTTCATCAAAATGTGTACATCACGAACATTATCAAAGAAAATTAACACTGATAGGTTATTAGATTAAAATGGCTTAAATGTTGATTCTTTTTGTAAAAAATATATAAAATTGGGAAAAAAAATATTAAAAATCTTTCAAAATGGATGAAGAAATGGAAACATTCAACAATCAAAAACTAACTCTTTGGCCTAAAAGAGATGCAAGAGGGTATATTGCAGAAATTATGCAACACAATTAAAACATCAGTTAGTTGGAATTGATTTTTATATTACTCTATTTAATTTACCTCAAATAATTTTAACGCTACATATATCAGGACTTACTTGTAACATTTGCAAATAAATACTTTTGTGAAAATATGTATGTATGAATGAATTTGATTTATATTTACCATTTAGTGTAAGATATATAATTTTAATTTTATTGTTTAAAATCATTTTCAAGGAACTTATTATCACTTACTATTTATCTCTAATTATTATATATAAATTATACCTATATTTACAGTAATTATATTTTCTAAAAATCTATAAAAATATAGTACTTTGAGGTATGGTATATTAAAAAATGTTCAAAATTACTTCCGGATCAATTTCCTTCCTCACGTACCATGAATGTATAAGTGGATAAAAAACAACAACCTAAAATAGGGAATATATTCTGCAAACTGAAAGCATATTGGTTTTAAGAAGAGTCCCACACACCTCTGTAGATTAAACACTGATATTCACTCTCTGGTTTGTTTACTTGGCTAGGACGAGTGACGTCACTGTGTTCAAAAGTGAGAGAGAGAGAGATGTAGTCGAGGCTTCAGATTGTTGACTGTTTGGTCAATGCTTCTCTGACTTACAAACATCTGTGTTCATGTGGTGTACTTAAATTTGCATACTTATTAGTGGATTTAAAATTGAATGATGATATATTATGTAAATCCATATGCCACAAATCAAATATCGGCTTAGAAATATTAATAAAATAATTCATTTGAATATTGTTGTTTTAAGTTCTGCAGAACTTTAAACTTTGAAAAATATATTCAAGAATCCCACCTTAGTACGTTCGACAGGGAAGTTAGTACACAGCAAGATGTCACTGGAGTGATTATTATCAATATTTGAATTTAATTGGTATAAGTAGTGAAGAAATAGTTTAAAACAAAGGGGATAGTAAAAATGAAAAAGTGTGGCAGATATGCTGAAACATTAACATAATCACATGTACAAACAAATTGTGACAAATGTTCAATAAATTATTGCAATATGTTTTATAATAACTATTACGTGAATTGATTTAACAGTGACATATGGAACTGAAGGGATAAGTATCTATTTCATTCAATTATTGCGTCATTAAGGTTGTGTTTTGTAGAATGTAGACAGCATTCAACGTAATTAAAAAGTAATATTATGTTTGAATATAAATTTCATTATAAATAGATTATATTTGCAATAATAATTCGAATTTGCCCCTAACCACAATCAATAGAAAGTTAATAAAACTCAAATATCTGGCTAATTTCTTTATTAATTATTTCTATTTAATGCCTGATGTACATTTCGATAACATGGTTATCATCATCGGAGGGTCTTCCTTATAAACTAAATCTAACCTTACATATCCACTAATAACTATATAGCCCCAAATAAAATTCGCCCCACTCCATAGGTCAAATACATATAACAATAACTTGACAAAGGGCAAGCCCAAGCCTCTATCTTAGTGGCCAACTGATCTGTGGAGTGGAAGGGATTTTAGCTTACAGTCAGGTTATTATAGTTTTAGGTTTAATTTTATTTCATTATTAGATATGTAACGTTAGATTTAGTTTATAAGCAAGACCCTCCAATTATGATAACCATGTTATCGAAATGTACATAAGGGCATTATGTTCAAATAATTAATAAAGAACAATTAACCAGATAATTGAGTTTTATTAAGTTTCTAGTGATTGTGTTTAGGGACAAATTCGAATTATTATTGTGAATTTCACCACAGTGTTCAACAAGATTGTATCTAGATTATATTTGGGATAATTTTTTTCTGCAATATTAAGGCAACAATGTCGCATCAAAGACGGCTTAAATCTAATTTAAATTAAGATATTTTTGTATTAATGATAAAATTTGTTTTTGATTTCTTCAATAATAATTAGCAAGAACATAGAAAATTTGGTTTTAAATCATATAAAATCTAACTTAAATATGTAAAACTATTAGTTTGCAAATAAATATAGTTATATTATATTTATTTTTCATTATTGATTACAATATACAGTAACTTAATCAAACAAATTAGTAATATAAATATGTCTCTATTTTCCTTGCTCGTAGAAACTAATTCTCACATCTATATTGACCCATATATAATTATATACATTTAAACGTATTAAAGATATTATAAAAATGTACTGATTATATAATTCTAAAAAACGTGTAATGACACCATGATCCAAATTATTTGTTAAACAGATAATAATACCGATGATCACTTTCATAACTTTATTACAACAGGTCATTAATCGTATAAAATACAGTTCAATTATAAATTGTGTACACGATAAATTTGAAATATATCCTTTTGAGATAAATATATTTATATAAATATAAATTAAATAAAGATATAAATATTTATTATAATAACCAATCACATTACAAGGTTTTATAAATATTATATATAACGATTAATATTTCTAAATAGTTAACCTAATTCATTGGATCTTCTATTTAATTACTTATCACTTGTTTAAAACCAAAATTTAATAACTTTTTCGACTCCATTGTTGTTCTATCCAATTATTGTTATTCCACTGACTCCTAAATAGTTGATTGTTTACTGCTCACAACAATTCCTTTATAACTAAATAACAAATAAAAAACAGCAAAATAATCTCATAACAATATCCTTTAAAACTTCTAGAGAAAAAACGTTATTAATGTAAAATTGAAAGGAACTACATACCAATAATAATTGAGACTTGCGTAAATTGAGACATAAATCTTGAAATAAGCTTAATGTATAGTTATTATTGTCAACAATTTTAATGTATCATTTTTTATTTATTTTTGTATAGATCATTCAGTAATATTGAAATCACATTTTATAAAATAAAATACTTTTTACCCAAACTTTTACAATTATGGCAAGTGGAGTTTTGATTAATTCGTCTATAAACATAATATTTTAAAAGATAATATTTTATATACAATTAAATATCTATAAATAGACTAGGACATATTTTCTAGTATTACTTTTGCCCAAGATGATTGTATTTTTTGCGTTAAACTTTGAAAAATTCAAATTCTCTTTAAACGATAAAAAGTAATCCTAGAGCTCTTCAAATTCGGAATTTTTTGAAACGGACTATATAACAAGCTATCCAATTGTTTACACAGTATGAATGTGTAGCACACCCTCTATGAAAAGTCTGTGTGCACTAGAATGCAATTTATAGAATCTCCTTTTACCAATGTTTATAAAAATAACTCATAACTACAGAGTAATATCGTACCCATTAATATTAGAATAAATCAATATACCACTTTTACTTAGTGTACGTAATAAGTTACTACTACAAAGATTACTACACAGTATTACTACTGTGTACTTTCACAGATTGTTCCAAAATATCTCGTTGATATGAAAACAGGATCTACGTTTAACAGAGAATGTAATACGGTGTGTTTCAACTGATTCAGTGATAATGTATTGTAACAACCTGCTTCACGATATTTTAGAATATTATTTTAACAAAACAATTAGGATGATTGAATGAAAAACCATTGTAAACCATTTTATATAAAATTTTAATGTTCATTGTTGGTGTCCAAGTCAATAATGATTAACAATTAACATGTAGTAATAAATTACCTCATTTGTTCCGTTATGTGACTTTACTTGTCTTGTTCATCTGACTCCGAAACGCGTCTTGAGAACAAGACAAGTAAAGTCACATGACGGAACAAATGAGGTAATTTATTACTACATGTTAATTGTTAATAATTTCTTAGTGATGGTGAATTATAAAATAAGTAGTTATTAAATCAGAATTTGTAAAAAAATTCCCCGCAATCATTAGGATTACCCAAAATTACTGTACATCATTGCATGGAATAACTACCGTTAAAAAGGGCAAATAGTAAGATATTTTTATTACACAAAGCATGAATAACAAAATTTATATACACTGGAATTTTATCAAACATGTACGTGAAAATGTAATGTGAACCATAGGACTAATATATGAGCTAAGAGTATTTTCGCAGCATTTATTAGTTAATTAGATTCACTTAAAAATTGAGAACATTTTGTTATAAACTTGAGTCCTTAAAATATTTGTCTTCAATAGATCTTTTATTATGAAATTCTATTAAATGATTGTCTGTCTTCTATTTCATTAAAATCACACAAAGTATAATCCGTAAGGTTAATTAATGAACCAGTAAAGTTATATAAATAAATTTTCAAATTTTATCTCCTCACATATTGAAGTTATGAAGTTTAAATATTTTGTGTTATATGAGGTAGAAATTCATATGAGCTAAATATTTTACGTCACTCATAATGCAATTGGTAAATTTTAATATAAAAAAACTATATTTTTATTTATTGTTAGTTTTAAAATATATTATTTTTGGCTGTTACATTTACCATTATAATAAATCCATAAATTATGTGTTGCAATGTTTGTCAAATAATAAACTAGAGTGTTGTAGATTGTTCTCAAAACACTGGAGTAATATTGTTCATTAACATCACTTTATCCCGGTTTCACTTTCTACCTGAGATTGATTACTTGTCTATCTGTGGTTTCACAAACCCCCTCCTGAGTGACGTTTCAGACATGGAACTGAATATTAAACATGTACACAAATAATTTCAATCTTATGTGAAGAATTATTGCGGTACTAAATATGACCTGACCTAAAGTATGTTTCTTATAATGTATAATGATATTATTATAGGAAGGTGATAGACTTTTAATAAACATTTCATATATTAATAAATCAGACATGCAAATGCTTCGTTTTGTTTCAAATTTAAATTTACACATAAAATGTTACTAATTTGATCACACAATTAGTTCTGCAATTGAACTCTAAACTGCAATCGCTGGATATGAACAAAGAATATAAATGAAAACTGATTCATAGATAGTATTTCTATTATGTATTTAATAAATTTGTGTGTATGAAAGTAGTCTATCTGTTCAATACATTTATATTACAAATAATCAAAAACTATTGATGGATATTTACAATGAAAATATTTTTATTTGAATTGGACTTCCGGGATGTACGATTTGTCATTATTTTGACGATATATTCCGACGTTACTGCCATATTTCAATAAAAAATGACTACTGGTTTACCACTTGAATTTTGTTATTTGCTCTAAGGGCATGAAATGTACTACTTTATGTCTGATGACGTCATGTCTACTTTTCCATTCTCTAGATTGTTTACCTTGCCTGACAGTGAACGGAAATTCACAGAATTTAGTGATGTACAGTTGATTTGTATTCGATAAAAATTTATAAATGTTTATATTATTGAGAAATAAGCTAATAATTTCATATGAAATAGAGCGTAAATTACCATTTTATGTTAAACACCTTTGACGAATTTTATATAAAAGAGGATAAATGTATATTGCATTATTAATTTCTCTTTTATAGTTGATCAAACTCTCAGTTTTTTGTTATATACTAATATAATTAATTACTTCCAGAAACAGAACTGAAATAAAATATTGTTATATACGATTTCGTGGTTTACAAACAGATGATATTATAAATAAATGTTTAATAGACAGTTATATGTTTCATATAGTCTAGTGCTGACAGATAGTTCCACATACACTATTGCTTCTTACATAATTCTTAATAGAATTCTTGTTCCTAATTTTATTTTATATAGGCCAGCTGAAAAGTAGTGATTTTTTGAATACACAAAATAACTCAAAGGTTCTTAAATAATATGGTGTACAGTGATACTGCTGATATCACCTTCAAAGAATGTACAACTTTGTATTGAAGGAATTATTTACATAATATAGATCGAAGAAAATAACTTCACACACAATAAGGCAGTTACTGTAACGGACTTTCATACTTTGCAATACCTAAATTGATTCTAACATACTCAAACGGAAATTACTTACAACATATGAACTCTAACAAATATATAAATGCACACACAAATTGGTTCAGTCTTCTTTTTCTCCTAACGCATACATTTTGGTTATTTATTAAATATATTTCCTCACAGTGTGATTTATTTCAAATATAATATGTGTGATATACCTCAATAGTATCTTACGATATCTGGAATGTAAATATACAGTATTAACTACTCTGGTAAACTGAAGATCCTCATTACTCTGACAAACAAAGATAGTTTCACTCATATTCCAAAACAGAACTATTTTATTACATCTCAAATATATTGTTATCAAATTATATGTATGCTGTACATAAATCACCAAATATGTAATATCCAACATTCGTGTACACGGGTAGTTCTGTTAACACTAAACTTTGCCATATTAGTTATAAATAACTCTATAAATGACACCTGTAATTTAATTTTCAGCGAAATATAAATGAAAAATTCATAGATTAAGAAGAATGGATTTAAATTATACAACTGTTACTGTAAAAATCATGTTCAGAGACCAAGTTATATTTACGATCATTTTGGATGGCTTGCTTCTTACTTTGTAATTGTGAGTTAAAATACACTGGATTCTCACTTTTAGCAAATAGTATATTGTATTTTGTCGATGGCATTAATATAGTGGCTGAAGACCTAGAGATACATGAAGGGGGGGAATTACTCACTGCAGATATCCTGGATGTGAGAAATGGCTTCTACAAAACGAGATGGAAGGGCATGTTGGATGCCCTGCAAAGCTCTTCAACTTGTCGCAAGAACTATTTCTCATAATGGGATATTACTGTCATAAAGTAAACTGATATACGAAACCCGATGGGGTTAGGGAAAAGAATTGACACTTAAGCGGAACAGGATCTACTCCAGAGCTTGACCTGTGAAACGTGAGTTACGATAATATATTTGATCCAGGTTCTAGAAGGATCATTTCACTCTGATGACATTACAATGATTAAGTTAGTGAGATCCCCTTAGATAGTTCAATTACGAATAAATCAGATAATGAGAGGGTAAAAGCGGATTATTTTTAGCTATAGCTTAAACAGAAATATCCCCAACAACATAAGGATGCCTACCCGACACGCCAGAGATAAAGAAGGATTAAGACAAATTACTGTAAAATTCGTTAAAGCATCTATTTATTATAATTGACAAAATACTGACCTATTGGGACTAAGTCGAAAGGATAGCAGACAAAACCAACAATTCGTATTTCACATAATCAGATTCTGCTGTTTTTATGGTATATATATTTGGCTCTTTATGTTTCTTCATAGACAATAATTTAAAAAGTTTGGTTTTGATTCTAAAAAAAAAAAATCGAATCATTTCCTGAACAATGCAATAAAATTACTACTGTTAAAGCAGCAACCTGATACTGTCAAAGGGGTTAGAAATCGTATTTATCAACCTGGTGTGGATTATTTAATTTAAAGATATAAGATACAAATTTAATAATAAATATTTATATAGTTACCCTAGTGATATAATACGGACTCAATTGCTTTTCGAACTCCATAAAGAGATTCACCTGCGATCTAATTCAGCTTACATACAATATTACTTCATTCAAGACCAAGATTGGCATGATATTATGTCTATTTTGGCCTTTGTGGGATATCGGCAACAAAGTTTGAAACTTGTTGTTCTTTGCTCTTTACAATAGGTTTCATTAAATCTTTTATATCGAAGAAAATATATTTGTTGTTTTTTCTCATGCTATTGCGTTTAAAAAATTAAAATTAAAAATACTAATCTTATTATTTATTTCAATATTAAACATATTTATTTAAAAAAAGATCAAACCAACAGACTGTTGCAATGAGTATGAATCTTCCACATATTCCATCTTCGTTATAATTCATATAACTATAAAACGTATATAGTTTTAGACCGCTTGTTATTATTATAATTATTTATTTAATTGTTATCCAACTGAAAAGGAAATATTACTTCGTCATGCTCTATTAACTGCTGCATCCCTAATACTTCCAAAAGCTTTGACTTGATTTATATTTAACCATAAAATGGATAAAATCAATATGTAATTCAAGTGAATGTGATGCTTCCTCATGTGATCTGTTCGCCTTGCTATTGACCTGACGTTTTTATTACATGTAAGAGAAAGTTCATAAAGAAATATTTGTTTTACGCCTACGCTTATCATACAAAGTCAGTTTAAACGTTCATGATAATATTTTAATATCATAAAATACTCTCGAGTCTGCATAAAACAGCACAATCTTTAATAATTTGTTGGTCCAGAGTACAATATTATTTCAAATTACCAAAAACAAAGCAAATTAAATGTAATCGGTAAATGTGTATACGAAACTAAAGTTAAAAATCTCTGCTTCTGAAATTGTTTTGGATTATACGCAATTAATAGAATATCTTCTTTACATTTTTCTTAACTTTTAAAACTCTAGAATAATAATTGTACACTCAATCGTAGTTGATCCTTTAGTATTCGAGTTATTGGATAAATCCATTCCTTGTTTATTTCTTTAAAATTAATTTAGGGTTAATTATAAATAAACATTGATTTCGTTCGTATATTATATTTTTAGATTTACACATAAAGGTTTCGTTAGGTTTGCACCTAGATAATAGAAAAATAATGCTTATACACATTTCGTTAGAAGACGCATAGTTACAATCTCACACAGTGCACAATAACTAAAGACCTTCAAACGTTGCAATGTACAGGATTTACTAATAAATTTGGCATATTTGTATACGAGTGTGGGTTTATATATTTGCACTACATAAAATCTTCTTTGTTTTAACCAAAAAATATTATTCATGACGTTAAATAACTAACTGGTCTAAGACAGTTTTCTGTTTTATAATAGTATTAATACATCAATTCGATTTTACATTTAATTATATTGTAAAATCCAAATTAAAGTTTATTTTTAATATATTTTCCCCTATATCAGAAGAGTTGGGATCAATACGTTTAATTTGGGTACATAAAACAAAGTTTTATCAAAACTGTTATTGGCTATTTTCATTAAATTCAATCTTTTTTATTATAAAAACTACAGCTAAATGTTAAGTCAAATATCGAATTTAAAAATTTAAAATTATGTGTTAATTTATGTAAATTTGCCCATGTGAAACATTTAATATAAGCAGTGAACAGGTTTTGGCTATAAAGTATTATACATAAGCAGAACAGACAGGGATGATTCTGAAAACTAATTTATTTGACTCAGCTGAATTCAAAACGGATATATCAGCAAACTTACTGCATCGATTTTCTGATCCATCATATATCTTACTCTATACTACGCACATGTAGAAAAGAGCATAAATATTGAATTGGAAATAAGTGAATCTAAGTTATATATCTTAATAACTGGCTGAATATAATTTAAAGTTTTGCTATTGTTTAAAAGGTGTAGAAAATTCTGTACAAATAAATCTTATATTTCTATATTAGGAAGGAAGTTGACTTTCAATTTAGTTCAGAAAGAAGAAAGACAATGTTGAGTCCTGTTTTTAAAGTTATAGAAAGTTTAACAGTTTGAAAATCAATTCAAGAAGCAAAGATCTGTGCGTCAGACACTACACGAAGCCAGCTGTCACTGAAGTGATTCCATTCTCATTAGAGATTGTATTTGATAGAAATTGTTCCGAGAGTGTTTAAGGTACAGTGAAAGAAAGTGAACTTGAAACAATGTTATGTTTAAGCTTCTCTTCTGTCATTTTACACATTGTCGATTATTTAATTTTTCAATGTGTAATTTATTTTACATTATTCTCCTACAAATAACCTGAAGACTTATTGTCATAAGTACGTCAAATTATGGTAGGAAGAAAACGCATTATGTGTTGGTATTACTCTATAAAATTTTCTTTTAAGAAAGAAAAATTTAGGTATTTAAGAATTAAAATATAATAAGTGTTTAAGAAGTGTGCTTTAAAATAAGTATATGCTTTAACAATGCATCATGAATTAATTTCCTAATAACATTTCCGGTTTAAAAGGAGAAAATATGAAATAAAAAAATAAAAATAAAAATTGTCCTCTAACCATGTATTTTTATAACAATTTCATTTCGTTTGTTTCTTGTATAAAATGGATCAATGAAAATTAAATACAATATCTAACTAACGTTATAGTTGTTTGAAGAAACAATAATAAATTTTGTATCGTTATAAGATATTCCGGTTAATAATTTTTTTAATTTCTACCACCTAAACCTTATTGAAATTTAAATAATTACTGAACATTGCTAGTTTTGTGTGTTTCATAAATGATTTACGACTTAAATATTTTAAGAAAAAAACACTAGATTCATAATGACATATGACCTGTTATTTGAGTCTTTGTTTTTATAATTTTTGTTGCAAAAGAATTATACACATAACATTTATTTTTTCATTGAAAGGATAGATCGTGTTTAACAAGGTAATGTATAAAATGTAGAATGATTAAACTATTTTTCGCGATATATGAAACTGGTTATTAATAATTTTTCGACTAATTGATTAGTCAATTTAGATTGTCAGTATTGAATTTAATTTATATTACATTCCTGCACAATCTTAGATATTAAGTTAATATTAAAAGCTTAATACAAATAAATTACCCCTGAAATAACTAATAAATAAACAGATAAATTACAAAACAATATGAAACACATCATAAAATACAAAGGAAACAAACATGAAATAGTGTCCTTGCAAGTATAGGATTAATGCAAAATTATGAAATTCAGACGTAATTAGATTTGTCATTCACTAAATTAGGCAAATTAATAAAAGAAAAAAAAGAAAAATAAAGAGAATAGAAATGTTAAACGAATAAAAGATTTAATACAGTCTTCAATTTACTTATATCAAACAACATTATTCACTCACCCATTTAATCCTTAAACCTAAACTCTTAACAGATGTTGACCAGCCTGTAGTCTAACTTCAAAACGTTCAAATGTATACGAAATAGCTTTACTTCATTGACTGAATTTCGATAGAAAGACAAATTATTAAATTAGAACAACTTATTTCATAACACAAACATATAGATATCTTGAACATTTTATATATAGAAATTGGAAATACGTAATTTTGATTTCTACTTAATTGAATATGGTATTTAAAACTTCTAAATTATCTTCTGATCTTCAATTAAAAAAAACTATAAATACATCAGAGGCAGAACATTCAATGATCTATAAATTTGTAGGGATTGCTTCCGTAAATACAGTTTAGCTTTTGTACGTTTTAATATTTGTGAGAAAGTATTATTGATTTTAAGTTAGTATCACCTCTTCCAAAAACGAAATTCATTACTGCAAACTTGACTGTAATACATACAGTAAAATAGACAGTAACCCAGGTATTATGAGATATTACTTAAATAGACGATAAGCAATTTTATGTGGTGTAAAATAATTATTCCACCTTGACCTTATGAATAAGACAAGACATAAATCACCTTAACATGACATAAATTAAGACATTATATCTTGCAATTAATTAATAAATACAGTAAGTAATTATTCTGAAAGAAAGATAAAAGGTATTTTTTTTTAAAATTCCACATAATTTTAATCCTATATGTATATATTAATTTTTATTTAACATATCCTAAGTTATTGTTAAAAGGGGGTAGACGTTTGAGATTAGATTAGTATAAAAACGTTATCATTATAAATATTGTCCTCAAGTGTCCTCTAGCCAGTCTGCCTAATTACTTATACTTAATTTCAGCTAAACCTTAACACCTTAACATTGGGGTATTGTTTGTCAGTTTAGTAATAAATATTTCTTCTTTTATAACTAAAACGTCTGTATGGGACAAATCTAATCTCATAATAAATCATTGTGATGGCAATAAATACTTTATCTTATAACAGTGTCGGTCCAACCATCCACATGAAAGGAGGTTATTATGGAAAAAAGTGAAAGTAATACCATTCAATTTGATACTTTGTAATCAGACGATCCGTGTTTTAAAAATTGTACCAATAATTCAGTATTATTGAAATTACAATTATAATCCTTACGCCGCTTTAGGTATTATATTAATTCTTTATTTAATGATGTCCAATCAAAACATTACCTCCTATGACAAAATTAAAAATTCTACCCCAATTTTATATATAGTTAATTCAATACTAATGTAACATACCATTGAATAAAATATTTAGTTTTAACTGATAAAATGTTCTTTATCAATTTCGCCCTACCGTAACTGTGCGTTAGACATCATGTAATCGGTTCTTGAGATAAAATCTAACATATACAGACAGAGAATCGAAGCGATGTAAAGATTTGTAATAGAATTTCACCTCCACATAATATGCATTGTAACTTTTATTTTATATTGTAAAGTAATTTTACATTCGTGTTTAAGGAATTGTCCATTTGAGTTGTTCACTACTTATTTTCCATATAAATCTCGGTCGCGTTACCTTTATTACGCATGTTAATTAAATTAAATAGTTGCTTATAAATCATATCTTCGAAATAATAAAAAATATTCCTGAGTGAAACGGAAATTTCATTATAGGTTACTTTTATGTAAGATATTTAATTAAACGATCAAAATATGCTTGCTTGTTTTTTGTTCAAGAGAATAAAGGATACACTTTTTAGTATTGTATTTTGAAATTTTATATTGGTGAACATGGCCATTTAGAACACTATAACCTAAATCCATAAGAGTAGACAGAATTTTCGAACTGATCACAGTGACAGATGAAACTGTTGACACTTTTTATTACAGATTTCATTGGTCAAAATATATAATATTTAGCTTTATATGTAGTGTTAAGAGTGTGAGGTGCATTCTTGTTCAACACATTACTTTTAAACCAACGTTTTATTTAGTTGTTTATTATTTAAATAGAAATAAATATATTTTTTTATGTATGGTAGGAACATTGTTAACTATTTATATTTGAAACTTTTACTGAACATGTACAGAATTTAATTGGAATTATAATAAATATATTTTAAAACTAAAATAATGTGTATATGCAAATAGTACGTAGGAAAGTTTTTGTATTTTTTAAATTTAAATAATTAAGAAGTAAAGATTTATTAATAATAATTGATCTATGTAAAACATAATATGCCAAACCTTACTAATCTTTGGACACATACTAATACAAAATAAGAACATTTAGATCAAAAATATGAAATGACTTAGATAAAAAATTGTTTAATGTTAGAGGACAAGTTTTGAAAATAGTATTTGTGTAGGCTTGTATTATTATTGCTAATAATTAACTAATAATTGTAGTGTTAATTAAACAAAATATATAGTTGAAGTAACATTTTGTTATTGAGAATATAATAATAAATAAAGTAGCTGTTAGAGAAAAATTGTGAGATTTAGGATATTATTATTAAATTATGACACCGTAATACTGGTTTATGTAAAATAATTATTTACCAGTAATTGTAGGAACTCTTCCTTACCATTACGTACAAAATAATAACAATATCAATCAAAACTAAGGCTTCTCATTAAATAAAATAATTTTAATTTTTGTATTTTCCACATTGTAATAGCAAATAAATTATTTTTAGTACTTACATGACGACCATTTCGGCTATTCAACCATTATCAAGTTTATTATTGGAGAAGCTTCTCCGTTGTCATAGACCACTCAAAAAAAAACATAGTTACACATTAACACAAACACAAACACTGATTTGGAACGAATATTTATTTGAGTCGATACGATTGTTAGATGTCCCGGTACGTACTGCGTGGGGGTGTTGATGATTTAATCATCGGTAATGGTTATTGTCTTATCTAACTGTGTCAATACAGTGTCGTACAATGTATTAGAATCAAAGTTCAATTTTCCATTCAGCAATATGTTACTATCTGTTTTATATTTCTTGTATTTTTCAAACTGTTCTAACGAATTCATGAACTTTCCCTTATTACAACGATGTAATATTTTTAGGGTCATATCTATGCAGGAGTAACTATGGTTATTTTGGATGATTTGTTCGGCAAATTTCGATTAGGTTCTTGTGAGGTTAATACTTTGTTTAGCCGAAGGGACATGTTCTTTGAACCTTTCTTAAATGACATTCCTATATATATATATATATATATATATATATATATATATATATATATATTTGGGCAATGGTTACAAGATAAGTCTTTAAATTTGTTCTTCAATTTTCTTTTATTGTTTAGGTAACCCAAATGATTTTTTGTTTTATATGCGATATTGAAGCCATGTTTGTTAAGGAAATTCCCAAGTATGTGTTCAAACGGTTCGAAAAAATTTAATACTAAATATTTGTCTTTAATATGCTGTGATAGTTCTTTAATTTTATATTTCCTGTTCTGTTTTTTGAGCAACTTGTCCATAATTGAAATTATTCTGTAACCATTTTGTTCGGCAATGCATTTAATTGATTGAAGTCCATCTTGAAAGTCCGTTTCTGTCATGAGGGTGTTTCTTGATCTATAAATTAAACTATTATATGCTGCCATCTTATGTGATAATGGATGATCAGATGAAGCATGGATTGTCTCATCGGTGTGAGTGGGATTCATGTATATTTTGAAAAGGTGTTTTCCATTTATTCTGGTTATTGTATAATTCTGGTTATACATTCTGGTTGAGTCTTACATTTATTTATTATTTAATATATCAATATTCGGAATGGCGAATAACAAATCTTACAATATTTTAAGTAGATTATTTTTCGAGAAAAAAGGGATAGTTTAGTTAATTTATGTTTTATAGCTACATATTTAGAAACAACTTTTTCTAAATTATTGAATCTGCTTTTTAAAAATATTATTTGGCTAATTTCAAATATTACAAAATATAATTGAATCTTAATTTTTTCCTCTTCAAGATGAGGAATTTTATAATATATCTCTAATCCAATTTTCTTCAACTTATGATAAAAGAAATTATCTTTTTAATAAATTCATTAAAACATTCTTCATTAATCCGAAAGAAAAAAAAATTTTAAGTTGTAATGTTTTAATTTAATTTGTTGTTTATAATTTATGTTCCATAAATTAGGTTCTAATTAAACTTTCAAGATGCTACTTTTATCCGCAGGTATACATTTCACAAATAATCAATCTCAGGTGAAACGTGATGCTGTAGTGAAATAAAAACTAAAAACACTCCAGTTGTATAATTTTGGCATAGTTTTCCAAAAAATAGTTTACTAATAAAATAGGTTGGTTTGCGTCTGATTCATAAATCCCTGTAGAAAGATAATTGATAAACTACAATCAGTAAAAAAGTTATATTAAGATGATTTATTTTTCAACACAAACAATAACAAATGTTGTAAAACTACAAAACAAATGTATTAAAACAAATTTCCTCACTCATTCGTCCCCAAATTCAAATAAAAACAACCCAGATCTAATCTTCCCCAAAAATGTTGCTGTGGTATTTGTGTTACAAACCAATTATACATTAACATATAATTAAGCCCTTTACGTGGTTCTCTTGATCTATAAATAAGTTGTAAAGATAAACTGTGAGAGGTTAAATTGAGTTTTAATGATGGCTGTGAAAATTATCATTTTCTGATAATATAGATTTGATCCTTGTTTTATTTGAGATTTTTCACACTTATTTAGGTCATTTAATGTAATCGTAGGAACCGTTTTGGAGAAGTAACATTTATTTATTTTTTTAGCCATATCTCATTACCAATATTGGAGGAGAAATGGGTACCAATACGTTTATTTGGATCTTTAGAGATTAAAGTTGAGTAAATATGGATCAAAACTGTTATTGTAGATTAAAAAATAATAATAAAAAATGTGTGGTTTTTTTCCTATTGAAACTATAAAGTATCAAGAGGTCGTAATAATTTGCATAAATAAAAATTTTGATTAAAATAGATAAAAACTGGTTTGGTGATACAGCATTGCACATATAACAGAACAGAAATACATCATTCCAAAAACTACTTTTTTTTACTCAGGGAATCTCAAACTGGATATAAAAGCAAACTCAACAACAATTTTTTGAACCATAACACACAATTATCTATAATATATTATAGAAGGGAAAATGTGAATAATAATTGAAGGAAAAAGTCTAAAATTATGTTACATATTTTAATAAATGATAAATTACGTTTTAAACTTTGATTTCGTTTAGAAGAAAAAGAAACAAGTAAAAATATAAGGAATGTTTTTTTATAGTGATCTTATTTTGAATAATGACGTTATTTATATCGTTCAAGTTAGTTGAAAATTAAATCAATAATGACTCCTTTTATTCAAGTTATAGAAGGTTGTACAGTTTGAAAAGTTTATTCAAAAAGCAAAGTTTAGACAGTGCATTATGCCAGCTGAGATTGTAGTGATTCCATTCTTATTAGAGATTGTATTTGAAAGAAGTTGTTCCTAGAGTGTTTAAGGTATTTGAGGGGCAGTGAAACTGAAACAGTTTTACAAGAATTGCCCTTTTATTCATCCTTTCTGTCATATTTTGCATTTCATTTATGTATTGCCTTTTAGTAAAGTTTGAATAAACTGTGTATTATTATGCAATATTCTTCTTTAGCTCACACGAAGTTTCATAATCAATTCAAGTTAAGATAAGAACAAAACTATTTATTTATAGTTTGTAAATGAGTATAGTAAATTCATTTACTTTTTATTTAACGAAATGAAAAATATTTAATATCTAGTTTTTTAAGCGGGCAGTTCCTAAAAAAATTGTAATAAAAACTTTACTAAGCTACATATTTTACAGCAATCCTTCGAACAAATAAACTTACTTTTGTTATTTAATTTTTTTTTCTATTAAGGTCTATTTTATATAATTCTTTAGAGTTTTCAATCTATGCTCAGCATTTTTAGTCTTATTATTGGAGGAGAATATTTGATGACAGCCAACTTGAGATATCGCGTTAATTAGCATAAGTATGTTCTAGTTCACGTTCAACCTGAGATCGATAACTTGTCAGAAGTTTATCTGTGGTTTAACGAAATCCTTTAACAATGGAATATCATCATAACTTCAAACATCCAAATATATTAACATATTCAAAATATGTTTTTTAACTTACTAGGAAGCTTTATTGCGGCAGCTATTTCATCATAGATAGTGCTTAAAATATCATCTTATAATATTAAATCATTTTGTTAAATGGGAATTACCATCATAGAAGATTGACAGTTCTATTTTTAAACCACATTTCATAATTACAATTATTTACACATTTTACAAATAAATAAGATACATAACCACCAATATGTTGTTCTTTAAAAAAAATACATCGTAATAAATAAAATTAAACAAATTTTATCACTCTTGGTTCTACAATTGAAATTAAAATTAAAATATCAAATACCTAGGAATTCAATTCCATAATTAGTATAAATGAAATGTGTCAGCAGCATTATACATGTTTCAACTAAATAGGTATTTAGTAAATATGTATGTGTTTTCTAATAATGAATAGTGTTACTTGTAAACAAAATGAAACGTCAGCAGTATAAAATTGCAGAATCAATGAATTATAATTTGTTTGAAATATTATATTTGTACAGGACATATAGAATCAATGTTGAATACAGTACTAATTGCTCTAATTCTTAATAATTACGAAAAAAATTGTTATAAAATTATTTTTTAAATTTATTATTGAAATCCTTTAATGCCATTAATATAGATAACATATTGAAGAATAATTAATCTTGAAAAAAGTATTTGTACATTTACAAGTAGCCACAATATTTGTTTCTAATAATTTTAAAAGAGTTAGATGTTCAGGTTATGATTATAGTTTCTTTTAAAATCAGCAAATCATCTTCGTTACATAACAGGTACACGATAATTTATTAATCCCTCTCATTTAAATATGAAGGGTTGTATTTAGAATTTGTTATTTATTTATATTGAATGGACGGTGTAAAATAAATAATGTACCGCCAAGGGACGTATCGCCATGACCTTCTCACTAAGACATCAACCTCCTTTTCATGCATATATCTATATCAATCCCTGGTCCGCTTACCATATTGCATAGTAGTAGTGCCTCTTTTTACACAGTAGTTGAGCTCTTAATAATAACATTTTAACTCTTCTATTCGTTCTTGCTTCTTATTTTGGTAGTACTAATCAGTGGGAATTGCCATTTTGTCACGTCAGTGTTTGCCGATAATCACTGTGGTGAGAACGCACTTAACAACTCCGATGAAACACAACTGGATCTGCAACTTTTTTTACGTAGCCTTTGTTTATATCCAAAGCTGTTATATCCTGTCAGGTCCTTCCTAATTGTTCTTTCTTCTTCTGCTCTAACTGTGGTGCTATTATAGTATTCCGGGCTCTTTGTCTTTATTATTTTATTTTCTTACTTTTGTATTAGTTGATGATGACCGAAATTGTTTTCGACTTTAAGATTTAAGAAAAATAAATTTCATATAATCACTATTCTAATCTTCAACCAAGTATACGTTATCTAGCGTATACCTCAGAAAGTGTGTCAAGAATTGTTATGTTTCAAATATCTATATGACCATGAGATCGTTCACTTATTTCCCCATATAAAGTGACCAAAAAATACCACTGTCAGGCGAAGAGAAATTATAGGCAGTATTTTCTCACTGAACTCGAGATTCAGACAAATGGGTACATATACTGGCAGCACAACTTCCACTAGTCTAAGGAAACGGTAGGAAACCTATCTGTATCCCATACTTGGTTCCTACTTCAGCTAGTGGACTACTCTTAGCTCAAGTAGGTGGGTAAAGAAGGTCGCCAACCTTGGTATATGATGTGTTGAAGGGTGTCACGTCAGTGACCTGACGGTGACTCATAAAACGTGTCACGGGAACCTTGCTGACATGAGTCAGCCAGTCCAGATGTTTCGGCTACTGGAACTTACGCTGAGGAAGTTTTCGTGGTGGTAATAGTGTACTAGTGATATAGCTTTGCGTAACTATATTAGTGGGTGGTTGGTTGCTTGATATTAACCCGCAAGGCTATATGTGCACCGGCTCTCCTGTTTGTGTTAGCATAGAAGAAGGAATTAGAATAAGAAAGTCACAGCCCATGTTAAACAGCGTGATACAACATATCCTTAGTTTGGTTACTAGAAAACATAAAGCACTAGTAGCATCGGTACTTGTGATACAGTAGCCTAGCCTTTTTGTCCCGATGCTACTAGCGCTTTCTGTTGTCCAGTAACCGCACTACGGATATTTTGTATTACGCTAGAACCTATACCTGTGACTTTCTTATTCCAATTCCTTCTTCTATGGTGTTAGCTAGTTTAGGTTTTAACTTTAAACTCATTTAAATATGTCTCTGTATCCAGTGTTCTTCCGTGCAGTAAATTTTGTCCGTACAACAAATATTAGTTTTTTTAATTTGTTTATGAAGCGTAATAACAGTGATTTCGAGGATTTTGTAACCTATTTCGATTATTTACATTTCCACAAAATAATACACAAGTCAGGTCAAACAAATTTTATGAAATTTAGTTTAAAATAATGAAAATACATTAGTAAATAACGTAATTTTGAGTTAAAGTCTTATAACTATTATAAATCAACATACTACATATTCACCATGAATTCAAGAAAATTAAATAGGTTAAAAATGACTGCCAAAGAATTCCACATATAAAATTCATATTTAATACACATAATACGTAAATAAATACAAAAACATATTATATATAACTAGTGGAAGCACTAATAGTTGGAAAAGTATTAAAGAAAAATAAATGAAGAGAATCTCCAAGGATTCAAAAATAATAGGAAAAGTTACAAGTTGATAAATAATAGGAAAAGTTACAAGTTGATAAATAATAGGAAAAGTTACAAGTTGATAAATAATAGGAAAAGTTACAAGTTGATAAATAATAGGAAAAGTTACAAGTTGATAAATAATAGGAAAAGTTACAAGTTGATAAATAATTGGAAAAGTTACAAGTTGATTACTAAAGACTCCTACACGTATTATTTACATCTAAATTAATAAGATATAAGGATTTTTTTAAGGATTTGGTTTTAGTTTTTTTTAATAATCTAAAATGTGAGTAAATTCTCAGATAAATAAAATAAGACAACATTTATGTTAAAAATTACTATTTATATATTGAATATGAACGGACATAGATGAAAAACTTTAGTTTCGGATTCTCTATCTAAAATTCGAATTATGAACTGATTAAAATAAGAGTGATTTAATCTAGAAAGTCAGTAAGAATGAGTGGATTATCCATATTTAGTTAATATATGTTTTCTTCTATATATATTAGATTACCAGTAATATTCAAGGAATTAAATAATTGAGGAATATTAACTTCCAACGGTTTGAAAATACTAAAAATAAAGATTGAAAGATTGATAGGACACACCCCCTGTATAAATAAACAAACATGTAAGATTACGGAATAAACTGTTTATTTTATTGCTTGCTGTGTCGAAGCGGGAAAACAACTTCCAAATCAAAGGACGCGAAGCTTGTCAGACACGTCAGGTCGGATGAGTAAATATTAAAGTCTCAGGACTATAAAATCTAAATAACTTACCGGGTAATAATGACGGTAATACCTATATAAAACGATTTATACCAACGAGTGTTTGGAGATAGAACTCGTGAGTCAACACGCAACACGTTACTGTGTTAATACTCAGGAAATGTCAAATCTGGAAAAAAAAAGTTATATATAGTTATTGTTGATAGCATGTGAAATGCAGTAAGGAAATCAATATATTACGGGAAGATTAAACTCTGAGAGGAGAATTACAGTAAAAGGGATCATTGGTAAATTCGATTTTTTTCTCTTCGAATTACGAGCATAAAATCTGGAAGAGAACGGACATTTTTCCGCATCGTGTTTAAATATAAAAAATAATTCCAGAGGTAATAGAATTCACACGAGTAGCATTAGTTAATTAATAATAAAACTACATATCATCTCATATATGAGAACTATTGAATTCAATACATTTTTTTACTAATATATATATATATATATATATATATATATATATATATATATATGATTTTAATTGATTATTTTTTACTAAAAATAAAATTATGATTTTAATTCAGAGAAGTATACTATGAGATAGTACTCAATGGATTGATGTAATAACAATTAGATAGGATATTAAAATAGGGATTAGTTTGAGGATACGAATAATATAATTAAAATAACAGTTCGATTATATGGATTTATTCTTCCATGATATGAAATAAAAATTCTTACAGCTAGTATTGGAAACACGAACAGGAGGCGTTAATCCATGAGAAGGCATAATTAACACAAAAAGCGTAGGAGGATACATCACACCCTAGACGGGAAATTTAATGATTTCGTATACAACTTGCTTCAATATCTCATCATAACTCAGCATGTTGAGTTACACGTGTGTAAGGTACATTGACAGTACTATTTTATCATAATTATTAGTAAATATTCACATTCAAATTTCTCTAATACCTTGTATGTCTAATATTATTAGTGTCATTTTTTTTATATATAGAAGAAAACCTGAAAATCACGCAAGCTCCAAGGTTGATACACAAACAGAGACTTGACTTTGGAATGTAACCTGATAAGCCATCGACCTTGAGAAAATGACAGGACTGACCACAGATAGCTGCTTTTACGATTGCACGAGATCATCACTTTGCATATGTGATTTCATATTCTTATAGTTTGTTTTGGGGATGTTTCTTATTCATTTTGAATTGAATGATTTTTATTTGGTTCGACAATTTTTGATTTCTTCTAAAAGTTCCATACAAATATACATATATTTTTTGAACAATATTTTCCTTATCACAGCAATATTTTTTTCAGTTCTTAGCAATTTCAATTTTTAACAGAGACAATATGTAAATTAGAAATTATATGGATATAGACATTCGGATTAAAAACTAAATTAATTAATTTGAAAATTTAACAAAATCAATTACTGTATTTTACAAGTAATTTTGTTTTTTGAAAAATTGGGAAGGAACGTAAGTATAGTAGTTATTTTGCAAATCCAACTAACACTATTTTGTATTCTCTTAGGTATCCATGTATCCGAGTCAGAAAGATCATACATAGCATCACCGTGACATGGATATTTGACGTTCAGAAGAACAGTTTGCCTCTTCAGTCTCATCTCAAAACAATTACGCTATGACTAGCATACAGCAATACTTAAGATTTACCGCAAAAAACAATCAAATTTTACTAAAATAATAAATTTAATTAATTAAATTAAAAAACAAATTTAAAATAATTGTCTTTCCTTAATATTCTTGATTTTTTTTCACTGTCTATATATATATATATATATATATATACATATGCCGTTTATGATTGTTAGAATAATTATAGGGTGAACATTATTTAATTTTCTTTTATATGAAATATTGTTCTAAAACTTTCCACTTGATTATATGTATCTTTAAATTTAAAAAGGGGAAAAAATGGAAAGACATGATTAACAATTTAATTATAAATTATAACGTTTTATTATAAATACATCAAATAACAAAATATATTGTTGTTACAAAGATGTAATAACTTTAAAACATGTTTTTAGTAATATAAAAATAAGAAATAAACCCTCTGTAAAAATGATAAAAATGGATTTTTTTAAAATATATAATCGGTTTCTGTATGAATAATTAAATTTAATAAGGACCCGGGTATATGAGGAAATAAGTATTGATTCAAAAACAAGTATACGATGTAGATTGATAAAAGGGCATCGTAACCTTTATAATTGCTAACGTAAATAAACTATTTCAATCACAAAAAAGACACATAGGTGGTGTTTGCGACCGTGGTCCTGAGAAGTTGTGTTTCTGTTCTTAATATTATTGGTATAGTCATGTTAGAAATGAAATATATATTGAAATATAAGCACAGATGACTCATAATTTAAGTGATAATTAGTAGAAAGATGGACTTATGTGTGACTTGCTATGTGTATGATTCAATAGTTATTAGTAAAAGTGACCGGAGGGTCACAATTACAATGAATGAACCTTGGTAATCTGACACTCAAACACGTGATTTTTTTAAATATTTTTTAAAGAACAGTGAAGACATATCTTATCACAAATTTGTAATATTCCTTAAAAAGTAAAACATAAACACAATCTTCCTTTACGACAGCAAACAAGCACCGACGAAAACATCTTTTTCAATTCTAGGGGGAGTAAAACAAATACAATACATTTTACCACCAATATATGAACACTTCATTTTAAATTTATATTGTAGCTATAAAATTGTGACTATAAGGATGGACACTTTTTTCGTTGATTGATGAATTTAAATATTGTTTTGTCTAAAGTAGGACAAGGTAATATCTTATTGTAAATTAATTTTTAGAGAATGTTTAACTATTTGCAATTTCAATTTTCATATTAAAATTTGAGTGTAATTATTCTTAGGGTTTTGTAGGATCATTGTCACAAGAAATCTACTTCAGTACGAAAAGGGGTTTATCAAAATTTCTAAGGATTTTGGTTGGGGGGGGGGATTGTAGCTTTGGGGTAAGGGCCACCGCTGTACATTGAGCCAGTAGCGCGGTTCTACTTGTATGGAGGTTGGTAATGTTTACCAGCCAAGGATCCAGAATAATAATAAATGAAAAAATAAATTATAAATTATTTTTCCAACAAAATAGAGCACAACAATCAAGCGGACACATTTTGTTGCCTCAGAGCTAGATCTCTGGGGGTGGGGGGAGCAGAAGATGTGTGTCGAACGGTTTGAGTTAGTCAGTCTACTTCAAGAGCAAAAACCATTAGTCCAACTCTCGAAATGCCCGCGATATAAAATTCACTAATCATGTCTTTTCTAAAAGTGAGGAACTTAGAAATAGTAATTCAATTAATAAGAATGTAGAATAATTAATTGTCATGAAGAATATATATTATAATAAATGAAATTTACGTTGCCTATTGAATAATTTATCGCATGAGACCGCGTACTCTTGGCATACTGACAAGATTTCGGCCAACGTGGATGCAGTTTCCAGCCAGTAGAGGACTACAAATTTTAACTGGTGTTTTCAGCTGCCCTTCGAGGGCGACGGCCACACGAGGAATGTACACTTGGAGAAGATGTAGTTTTGAATTAAGTAAAATTATTTAGTAAAATATTAAATGCATTACAATTTCCGTCAGTATTTCATTATTGTATTTTAAATTACTAAAACACTTTTGTAAATATAATTGAATTTGAAGACATATTATCAAATTTGAGAGTAATAAAAAAACATGTTAATTTTTGTTTCTTTTAGATTGAACAGAAGTGTAAGAATTTAACAGTAATTCAGGAAACAAAGCTTAGAGAGTATTCAAAACCAGCTGTTTGTGCAGTGACAGTAATTCTATTCTCATTACAGATTTTATTGGATAAAATGTTGTACAAAGTCAACGTGAGGTACAACGATTTGCCGTGAGTCTGAAACTGTATTACAGATTTCTTGAGTTAAGTTTTTGCTTGATTCTATAATATAATTATCTTTTAAATTCTTGTTATTTTATAGATTTCCATCTCTCTGTTTTAATAGCTAACGTTCCGCTACACAAAATCTAACTATTCAATATGCAATTACTACAAAGAAATAATTTTAGGATAGTTTATACTATTTTAAATAATAATAAAGTTTGGTTGTGAATTGTTTAGTTATTCCTATTAAAAAGTTGATAACATAATAATATAATTATTACGAGAAAAAAATATTATTATTATTATTTTTTTTTAATTCCAAAAATTAACATATAATCTTAAAAGAAATTAGGAAGTTGAGCAATATTATTTCATCAACAGATAAAATAAAATTGCTCTTCATGGAATGTACAAATTATAAACAGTGTATTTTTCTCCTTAAAAGCATAACTCTCCAAAACACATATATATTCAAATCACTTTCTTTTTTCAAAAGTTGTTACAAAATCATGTATACGAGAACTTTACATAAAAATTAATTGCATCGAAACAACTCTTATTGTTTGAATGGAGCAACAATGTGATAACTAGATATGTTTTATAAATTTTCTGCTTGATGCAATCACTATATCATTTAATTAGTCTTCTATTTAGTTAAAAGTATAAAAGTTTCATTTAACACAATTTTGGTTTTAGTTGATTTTATAACATTATATAATAAATAATATTTATATTTTATGAATTTGTGTCACTGTTTGAGAAAATTGGTTACACGAATAAAATTAATGATTTTGCATAACATAAACTTATATATATCCATTCTTACAATGTTCCTGGTTATAAATAAATTTAGAAATATTGTCCAATATTAATTATTCGTAAGATATGATAACACATAATTTGTGTTACCCTAATGGATAGTATTTTGAGAATCCCGAATTGAATCTCTTTTCTCAAATCTTCTTTGAGACAATAATAGCTCTATGTAATATAATATATAATATATTTTTTGAAAAATCCTCTTTATTCACCTACAATGTGATTTACTGAACTATGTGTACACAGAATATTTAATTACTAACTTGTTTTAAAATAAATAATTAATTTAAATAATACATTACATCATGTCATTTATTTGAAAGATAACTTCCATTTAAAGTTATAGCAGATATAAATTATAATGCATGTCAAAATCAATAATTCCTAAGTTATGAAGGACTTATTACTTTTTCATCATAAAGGACTTATGGTCGATATAACGATACTAATAAAGATTGAAATATTAATGTTCTAAATCTCCTACTTAAATATTTAAAATCGTCTCTTAAGACGAAACGTAATAATTAAGTATCCTGCACTCAATCAATGAGGAATTGTATTGTTTGTTCGACCAATGTTAATCTGTTGACAGCTATATATTACTTTAATTGTAACCCACAACAACTCCTTCATTACCAAATTCTAGTCACTTATTCCCAATTAGTTGTACTGCATTGTATCATTAAATCATTATGCTTTCAAAGCTGTTTTATATAATAGTAGTCCTAGTTATGTACTATTAAAATAGCCTTTTGGTCTAAAGTAACGTTCATTGAATAGAAAAAGACACACCTAATAGGAACGTAGAACGAACAATTTGTTGTAGTTTCTACAAATATTAATTATTTTAAAATTAAATTGTATTAATACTAAAATTGTTTCTTAAATAATGTACCTAACTGGTGCTATGCTTATAACTATAAATGTCGAATTTATTTGTAGATTATACGATTGTTAATTCATATAATAAGAAGCCACAATAGTTTTCATAGCCACACCGACCTCAAATTTCGGCAAAGGCCATCATTATGGTGATAATAAATACATAGACATAAGTAGACACAAATTTTATACAATTAATCGCTTACTTCGGAAGACGTTATAAGTTGAATAGAACACACACGAAATAATCTGTGAAATGGTAGTCAAAACGGTGAGTCGACATTAAGGCTGAATGTTGTCACAAACAGTCAGAGTAGATGAACTTTTTATTGTAATTATAGTGTCGAACATCAGTTTCTATTGAAATGAAAGTTGGTCGTTAAGTATATAGAAATAATGGGGTTAAGGAGTTTCATTTGCCTCCAAATCATTCATAACCTAGCCCATACTGTACACATTATGTTAAATTTACATTAATATTATTATATCTATTGCTAAAATAAAATTGCATATACAGGAAATATTATTCCGTCAAAAATTAATGATATCATTGGTTGGAAGAGATGGAATAAGCACAATTAAACGGGATCTGTGAGTGTAAAATCAATCAGAACTCTCCGTTACAATAATTATTAGGTTTTGATATAGGGACTAAATTTGCAATTAAAATCACTAAATATACTTAGGGGTGTATTGAAAACTATACTCTGGAGATGTAAAGCTGTAATGTTGGTTTAATTTAAAATATTTTAAAATTTAATTTTGTAACTGTACGTGTCATAACTTCCAAAAATGACTTACAATTTATGTTATATAATAAATATATAAATATGTTATATACTTGAAATAGTATAATTTGTTTGTATTTTTTTTTACAAACCTAAATTTTATCTAAATGTTTTGTAGTACAATTTTGTTTTATTTAATTAGCCTTTTTACATACTGCAAATCACAAAAGTATTAAAAAAATTATACAAATATTTTTACAATTATTCGTTTTAATTTCACATCCTTAACTTATTCCTTCGTCTCCGTGTTTTCTTTGGATACGTCTAATGATAATATTCTTTCTGCATCATAGTTTTGTGAAAACAATCTATGAATTTCCCGTGAATATTTAATTTATAAATTTAATATGTACCAAAATAACATTTTTATCATTTAATGAGTCACTCATGTTATTATACTTTTAAAATAATTACATCAAGGATATTGTATGTGATCAGTAGTTATGATTCTGAGATATTCTCTGTAGTGTCGGAAATTTGTTGACGTAACTGAAGGAGTCATGATTTATAAAATCCGAAAAGAGCTGCATTCAGATTAACTAAAAACCTTACGTAAGACTAAGTAATATTAACTGATAAATAATTGCGATTTCTTCGTCATAGTAAATATATTTAATTATCCACAATTTATACCAACATTTGTCATTTATTCTTTCTATTGGTTCACCTATTAATGCATCTATTCCACTATAAAAGTTTTAAATAATAAATATATCCTGTCTGTTTTCAAAAACAAATCAATTTTTTCCCAGACGTGATAGCTAACATATCATAAATTGCATGGTGATTAGGATGTATAGGACTGTACCTGAGTTAAAACTATCACTATTTCTACCTTGTATGTTGTTGTCTAGGTAACGATTTAAACATAAAGTCTACTCTTCTTCTATAGATATACTTGTATTTTACCTTTAAAAGAATAAAATATCAATTTCTGGTCACGTCTGACAGTGCAGACAGAGTTTGTCCACACCAGAATGATGCTGTATTCTGGTAACAATGAGAATAGTTTCATTTCGAAATTCATCTATTTTTTTATTTATTTTTTTGAGATCTGTCTTGAATAAATGTAGCTTATTAATAGTTTTAATGAAAATAAAACTTTAAGTACACAGATGTATGATTGTATATCAATAATAAATTATTTTACATTTGTACAGTGGCATAACGTACATAACTAACACAAAAATTTAAAAAAAAATCATTCTATTAGAAGTACTTGATTTTCAGAAGCAGAGTTGTATATTAACCTATTTCATAAGTAATAGCTACGAAACATTTTATATTTCGCTTTACAAAAAAAAAAACCTTCTCGAGATAAAAAAAAAATTCTAAATACTCTTTAAATACTCTAAACCTTTGCTGTTAAATACACAAAAGCTGCTACACACTACATACATTTTACTATTTCTTCTTCGCTGTATTTTGAAAGTACGATTTTGTATTCTTATTACATGAAATGTTTGTTCTATGTTCCCAAATATTTTCACATATATCGTGGTTAAGCTTCCTTTTATATCTAATAAACTACCAAAAAATATAACTTCTGTAATACAAATATTATGGCATATATCTTAATATAAGATACCTGTACTAATTGTTTATGGTCATTGCAAATATATTTATGAAGTCGAATCCTTTTATCCCGTTTCTACAAATATCGGATACTAGAATTGCCTTTATATGATAAATACTTATATAAAATATAAGTAATCTTATTTTTCAAGTAATCTATATAGAAACCAATATATAACAAATCAATGGGTTTAAAAAAAATAAAGTTAGAAAGATTTCCGTTAATTTTATTTGATTGCATTATAAAATCCTAAAATTACATTGATATATTTTTATTGCATACATACAAATATATTGTGTTAAATATACTATATGGTTATATTTTGTAATGGATATGTTTCTCTTAAGTGTTTCCGACTAGTGAAGTGTAAAAATCAATTTGGTTTATCTGTTCTGCCACGGAGTTCAAGGCTGCTTTGTTATCGCTTCATTCCAGCAGCCGCACTTTCTCCGAGATTGATCGCTCGTCACAGACTCATTTATCACTTTTTTAATAAAAAAATACTTGGCGGGGAATTTTTAAAACATACTTCATTGACAAAGTGTAGACGTTGTGTCAATTTATAAGTGTGATATACTTTGAATTATTTATTAACAATGCCACTTTAACAATATATACAAATGTGAGCTGGAATGATAGTATACCGATGAACAATGGGTACAATATGGAAATGTTAAATAATTTAACGAACCCATTGATTGGGTTTATAATTAATTGAAGCTCATTAACACAAATTATAAATGACTCTATATATTTCTCTTCAAAAACCAAATGTTAATTTAAACTTATAAATTTTGTAATTTGTGATTAGGTATTTCAAGAAGTTGGAGGTATATCAATAATAGTAATATTAAAATTTCTTTCTCTATTCTCCTAAATGACCTAAAAACATTAGCAACCATAAACATTTTAGAATTTTGTCGATTTTAGAAGCGGTAATTCCACGGGTTTACAGAATGTATCTTGTGCTCTTATCTATTATAAGATAAGTAAGTTACAAAGTTACAATGCAATACATTAATATTAAAATAGGACACAAGATTTGGTATAAAATCTTAAAATATAGTACAAATATGAGAACATGTTATTGTTTTAAGAAAAGAACAAACAATATTTTATTTTAAAAATCAACTTTCTAAATGTTACAAAATTTAAATCACAATTCACGATTTGAATATTTATTTATTTTTATATTTTACCTAAGAACAAATTTAAACTGTATTTAACTATTCAAGAACAATGCGGTCGAGTAAAATCAAATACATAATATAGTAAAATTGTAGACGACATTTATAACATTAAATAATATACGAAATGTCGTAAATTAGGTATTAACTATTCAGCTAAGTTTACTTTTGTTTCAAAAAAGTAATTAATGTATTCATACTACTGAATCTTAAATTTAATATTTAGAAAAGGTAAATTGTTGCCTTCATTTAAAATTAACACTTTTATTTTTTTCAAATACCATATGTGCACTCAAAAAAGGTACCATAATATTTTAAAGTGCTTATAGTTTTTAATTTTCGCTTTAGTAAATTTGTTTTTAGAAGAAGTTCAAATTACATTTAAGACAAGAGAGACACTAATTAATGCAATATTTTAATAATAAACGTTTTGAAGGGGGGAGCCGAGGACTGAACAGTGTATCTTTTATACTTTTCTTCTTCACTGAAAGACAAGTGGGTTATAAATGAGTTAAGCATCTGTTATTAAAGGTCTGAAGCCGGTCATGTTACGTGAGGTCAATTTATTACCACTCTATTCCAGCAATTTTGTGCTGTGATTGATTCTTCCCCATTGATTCATTTATCACAGCTGTTATCTGAGAGTAACACCGATTGAAAATGTCTCAAACTCTAAGAAAATATATTTTTTTTTAAACTTGACAGCAAACTATTTTATCACGTTCTCTTGTGTTGACATATTATAACTAAAAAAAATCTTCTTTACGTGTTAGTATTAAAACATTTAGGAACAATTTGAATATTGGAATCATCATTGAAATTTGAATTATTCTTCGCATATTTCTAGCTATTCAAGTTGTCTACACGTGTAAGGTCTTGTATTAAGTATAGAATTGTATCTAGGATTATTCGCTTCTACAATGTTCTTGCTTTTTATATCATAAGAAGTAGTTGCGTTTCTTTCAATGTTTTTAATACGTATTTCT
The DNA here is from genome assembly GCA_963513935.1 of Aphrophora alni. Lineage (NCBI taxonomy): Eukaryota > Metazoa > Arthropoda > Insecta > Hemiptera > Aphrophoridae > Aphrophora > Aphrophora alni. The sequence goes on from OY740770.1 coordinate 30,863,901, forward strand.
CAAATAAACATTTAGTTATTTTATATAAGAATAAACTGCACGTAGATAAGATAATATAATTTGATCAAGATCAGATAAGATAAGATATAGGTAAAAAAATCAATTCATATATTTAATTTATAAAATAGGTGTATGATTATATTAGGGTTTTCCTCCTATGTTTTTACTTTCTGTTACTCTGTCTCCTAATTAAATAATTTTCGTGAGTCTATAATGGTCGTACCACTTAATTTCATCCCCATTATCTCCGCCATAGCATTACTTGTAAATGTAATTGTTTTTTTGCACTAATTTTTATTCTCTTTACTTGTTTGTCTTTACCGTTCTCTTTGACCTATTTTTACTTAACTTTGTTTTTTATCATTCTGCTCTCCCTCCTGTTGTATAACTTTAATGTTAGTCTTTGTCGTTCTACTTGATTTACTTTAAGTTGGTTTTAATCATTCTTCTACACCATGTACCACATTTCTTTAGGTTGGTCTTCTTCGAGATCATGTAACTCCTATTTCATTTAATAATTTCAGTATTATATGTTCATACTATACACTATTACCTTACATTAAGTTGGTCTTTATTATTCTATTTAACTCCCTCCTATCGCATTAGTTAAGTAGTCATTAATCAATCTAAGTTGTATTGTATGCCTATGCTTCTCTTTATCTTTCTCATCTACCTCACACAGCTTTACTTTAAGTAGTTTTTTGTCGCATTGTCCACTCATCTTCATGTTACGAAATCATTTTAAGTTGTAGTTTATTATTGATTATATTGATGACCGACGGTACTAGGGAGAATTTCATTTTATACAATTAAAACACTCGCAAATTCTTTTGTGTAATTCTACATTTTATAGGTCTAGCCGACCATGGTTTCGCCAATTACGGCATTGACGAGGCTTATAGAGAGACTAAATAACCTAAGAATTGTACACACTTTAAGAACAAACCCACAAGTCGCGTTACTTGACAATGGTACCTATAGCCGGGAAACCCAGTAAGTCATAAACTATTTTAAACATGCTTTGACAAAGGTTGAAGTAGTAGAGAATCTGTTTGATCGTTTAAAACTAAATTAACATTAATACAGGTTAAGCTATTACTTTCTAATATTTCTAAAATTTTAATATTTTACCCTTGACATTAACATTGAGAATTTCAAATTTAATAATAGAATAAAATTAAGTTAAAGCATAATAATTTAAATAACTGAAAAAAAAAGAACCGTTATAACCTAACCGCCAAAGTCTTTCATTTTCACTTAGTCTACACTTAAAACTACAGCCAGTTTGACCAACATTGTAGCATTACAAATCATACATGTTAATGTATAAACTCCAATGTTTTGAATTTTTCTTTTCCATTCCCCTTTCTCATCTTCTGTACCCTTTATTATGTCCTATATACTCTATATCACTGTTCTACCACCCATGTCTCTACTTTTACTGAGAAAGTTGCCATATAAAATTATCTTAACTAGACTTGCTCGCTGCAGGTTTGATATTTCTTTGTAAAAGTATAGAGTATTGGGAACAATGGCAATGAATCCGTTATTTTCGTTTTTGAGTTATATGATACCATCATGCTCTTTAGTATAACAAAATATAATGTATAAACCTAATGGGGAAAAGTGTTGCTACTGTACCTTCATTTAATAAAATTCTTAAATTTTGCTTTCAACTGCCGTACTGTAATTGTATATTTTATGTTTCACAATATTATTTCTAAAGCTTAGAAAATGTTACCTGCTTTTTATACCAACACAAATTTTTTAATCTGATATTGAAGAAATCATAGATTTAATTTTTTTGTTTTTATTTTCTTCTATTGACTCATGGTAACTTTTTATATTTACCGATTGTATACATATTTACTTAATTGATTACAAAAAATATTTGTTGGTAAAGAGATTTTCATAGATGTAAAGTTATAAAGTTAAAGTTCTACCCTGAATATACAGTAAACTCACACATACTTTCCAAGTATCTTATTTTCTTGTAACATCCTAATGAAATTGTTTTCACCTTATTTTATTCGACATTTTCCTCAAAAGGATTTTTAATTAATTTGTACATTTCAATATAGAAATTTAAATAATAAAATATGATATTTCGAGTATATACACAATTGAAATGTGAAAAACAGGAAAAACATATTGTATGTGGCTAAGGTACCTTAAATGTAAAAAAAAAAAAAGTGATCTATTAGGTGACATTACAATAAGTATACGTAAAAATTGTACTTGCATTTTTGAAAAACAGTTTTATCTTTGTATTAATATCTATACAATGTATCTATATTTACTGTACTTATCTATAAATACTTTAATAAAACAATATTAATTAATTTAACAATAAAAGTGGAATATGTTTTATTTCTAAATACCTTTAATTATTACTTTTTGTAAAGACATTTCGAGGCGTGTGCATTTCAATACAATAGCCCAATAACCAGATATGATTACACGGCAGTATAATGCTGCTTTCTAGCGGCGAAATGAGGGACCGAACTTCTTCCAGTCAATATTGAATCTGTCGTGATCACATGTCCTAGAATTGTGTAAGCTGAATTAATACCAGACAGATATCGCTAGACAAGTTCGTGTTGTTTTCTCTTATTTTTGTATTTTCATAAGTTACTAACATTAATATAAGAATGGTGAAATGGTGATGGAGTATATTACAATGTTTAACAATGCTTTTTTGTAGTACTAAATTGAACGAACATTAGTTCATTATAATAGTGTAACTTAGTTTATTCAGCGATATCGCTTGCTCTCGCAATTCAATGAAACTAATTTTAATATACAACTACTACTTTGGCACATTTCACAAGCTTTGTTATTACCATGTTACTTAGTGTTTATTTCAGCCTAAGATATATATAGAAAACTATAGACGTGAATTCATAAGATGAGTCGGATTGCTCAATTCGTAATCAAATAATTTTTAATTTATAACCGTAAATATGTTGAGTGAAATTTTCAACCATGTCACTATTTGGATTACAGTACCTACATCAATAAAACATATTTGTGTACTCTAGTTCTTCCATCGTATCTGAAGATTGAGATACAGTAAACCGAAACACATTCTCTGATAATAACAATGAAACAAGACTAGAAACAGCTGAAAATAGTTCAAAATAAATTGTGAAAATTCAAGTAGAAATACAAAATAATATTATTATAATATCCGTAATGTTTTAGTTTGACTTTAAATGATCAAACCGTTTGTATACTCTTTCCAATTTCGAGTAGAGCAAGATGTTTTTCAAGGGATTGATTGAATTTTTAATTTTAATTAACTGACTATTTTATTTCCCATTTTTAATACTTTGTTAACTATTTGATTTTTATAATTTGAAAATTTGCTTGCTTTTTATTAGTCGTATATCTTTAATTTAATAGGTTTAATAACATGTTTGATAAACCATGGTCTTGACCTAATTATCCTTAATTATCATAACCTATCTTTTTTATACATTTATGAATATGAGAAACAAAGCACAAATAAATGTTACCAAATGTAATCAATTAAAAACAAATACTAATAATATATTTACATAGTTTTGTTGTATGTTATTTTATTATGCTCTGAATAATTATGTTAAATATAACAATAAAATAACAAAAAATATTCATAAAATCCCATTACACGTGTATGGTGGGTGGTTAGTTAGTATTAGACTATTTACTAAGAAAACATAGTATGAAACGTTTAAGTAAAGCCCATATTCTGTTTACACGGCGTTGATAGGTTTTCAGTTTGTTACGATATAAATTTCAAAAACTTTAGAAGTGACACAATGTTTAAAATGTTCCAACCTCTAAAAAGAAATAAATACCGAAATTTGTTATCTTATTGTCATGAAATTTCATTGACATACCTTTTAATAATTTTAATTCATTTCATGCAAAACGAATTGTGTTCTTATTTTTTTTTTAAATAGAGTGAATGAATTCTGTGTATATTGGGATACGTAAATTGACATTTGAAATAAATTTCATATCTGTATTAATATATTCCCTAATTCACTTGCATTAATAAATCAAAAACATTTTATTCAATAACAAACAGCAGAACAATAAGTAAACATCTAATATTAAAATATACTTGTAATACCTACAAAACCAAATCTAAAATCATGATATACAACTTATTAAATATATCAACTAACGAAATCACGCATAATTTCAGGTAAAAAAACCTAAAAAAAAAAAAAAAAAATCTAAAATATTCAATAAAATGTAAATTGTAATAATATTATTCATTTTGTTTAAATTCCATCTTATTTGAAATCCTATTTATGTAATAAGTATTCTTTTTGGTATGTGACTTATCGCGTTTTTATGTACTGACAAAGGTTTCATTTCCACAATAAAACTAATTTAATCGAATAAAAGTACTAACTTAATCTATCTTATGTACTTTAATTTAAAGAAGTTTGAGATTATTTGGAAAAATAAGTAAGAACTTATTATTAATTTGAGGGTGCCACATTTTTCTCAACCAGAATAGATTAGTTAGACTAGTGTCTTCAGTTAGACTAAATACATGGAATATATTGTGTATTTGAATTTTTCGTCTAGGATCAACGATTTTTTTGAGGATACAATAACAAAATTGGATGATATGTTGAATTCTAAACGGAAACATGGTGCATCAATAGACACATATATGTAAGAAAGAGATGTAGTAGAGTTGCATAAACCGATATCTGTATAATAGTAGTGGTTATTTATTAGAATCATATTTCGTATTAGTGGTACTTTTCTTCAATACTTTTATATCCTTTGATGTTTGTATTGGATTTGTTTCCTTTCATAAGCAGATGATACAGAATAGCGGTCATTCTGAAGATACTTTTAAGGGACGTAGGTTTTTGTGGGAGAGGAAATAAAAGAAATATAAGGAATATATATGTTAAGACATATTATACAAACAAATACATTGAGACGACAAATGCCTCAATCTCTTATGGACTGGACATACAAAAATATCTGAATACTCTTTTTACTTATCATTAATTCATATACACATTACATTAAAGTTATACCAAGTCATAGGAGAAAGTCGAGGGAACAAAAAAAACTGCTGTGTAAATAACAAAATATATGCTATCTTTATACCACTGTGGTAATTGAAAAAGTTTTAATTCTTGTAAGCATAATGCATAAAAAAAATATCAGTAAACCGTTTCATTTGACGTTTTGTCTGCCCGTTATCCTACACACTCAGAATTAATTATATTTAATATAATAGAGCACGGTTTGTATTCCTAAACTAAACATACAAGTCCATAGCTTGAAACTACATTGTAACTATTGGCAGGAATTTTTAATAATAAACATAATAACTCGTGTAAATACACCTTTAACAAAGACAAAAACAAACAGATAAAGTGCTAAGTGGTGAGACACAATATGAAGTCGCTTCGGTTGAAACTAAATTTCCAAATTAATATAGTTTTTTATTTGTTATACATCATAATAGTGGGCTGTACCTATTATTGGATCCATAGCAATGTTTACGTATATTGTTAATGAAATGCTGAGACTATAAAATGTGTAATACATTAGTCAACAAGAAGTATTTAATTTCTTACAAAGTATAAAAATAAATTTTAATGTAACAGCAGATATTTCTTGTTGAAACTCCATATTCAAGGATAAAATAAAGCAATAAAGTTATAGTTTCAAAATATTTTAATAATATAAATGGGATACAATTGTTTCGCCTTGCGGAATCATCGGGCAACTCTCATGTTGATAATTAATTCATTCATTTAAACTCTAAACTATTCATTTATATTATTAAAATATTTTGAAAATTTAAGCTTTATTGCTTTATTTTACCCTTTTTTAAAAATTAAATTGGTATGTTGAAACTGATATGACCTTGATGATTAAATAAACAACATGGAACAAAATTAAGGAAGCAATTCGATTCCAGCAACCGATCATTTATGTGCAAGTAGAACTGAGAACGGACTGATTTTCTATATTTTGCAAATATTGTATTAAAAAAATTACTATTAAAAGGATTAATCCCAAATGAATAGGTTTCGTTTGGCAGGAGTTTTGCATTCCTAAAAGTGTAGATGATGGTGTGTAGTAAATATAAAATATTTAGATAAAAATCAGCTTAGATTCTGTATAACTAATTCGGCTAGTTTTTTCTGATGTAGTGAGTGAACTTCTATACCATGTTTACTCAGAGAATCTAAGATTTTTTGAAAATGCACGAACTTATCCAGTTTATTGACACAAGAGCGAAATATTTAAAAATTAATCTGTGATCTAATTGTGGAAGATACAATCTTCAGGCAATTGTTATTATTTTCTTTTAGTCATGAGATATGCGTACTGAAAATTACTCAATGGAGATTCATGGCATGAAGATATGCATAAACATGTTTCTCCAATAATAATAATAACTCACTTCAATTAAATACCCTTAATTATTTCCAATTGTAGCAAACTTAATCATTGTAGGAAAATCTTTCTCTTAAAAATAAAAGGCTCTTCCTTCCTATAAGAAATTCTTTACCAATTCAATTAAATAAATTACTGAAACAGATAGAATAAACAACATTTAATTAAATTAATCTGAAATGTGACCAATTTTAAACAAAACGTCGCGTACTATATCTGGAACAGCATACAGTAACAGAAATTGAAATATTAAATAATTTATAGCTTGACTTCGAAGTTTATAAAAACCTTACAAAGAGAAACAATTGAACTATGTTATTTTCATTGTTCTTTTAAACACAACTATAAACTTATTCGTTCTTAACATTTGCCTTTATTGCAGCACGAGTGTTACACTACAAGCTAAAGTATTTTTTGCTCCATCATAAAGGAAATAATTTGGAGACGTACTAGTCGTCATCTGTGTTGTTTGAATTTCAAATTAATTTACTCACACAAACGCTATTATTTTTGTTATTTCTTGCAACCGCTGACATAATTTGTGAAATAAATCATTTCGAGAACTACGACGATACTGTGGTTTCAGAACAAAAAATTACATTTATTAACTTTTAAGAAACTATATAATTCTTAGCTCCTCAGAGTTTTTTTTTTCTTTAGTTGCTACGCATGAAAAAGTGTTTAAAGAGCATAGACAAATATTCAATATCTTATAAATGAGATAAAAAAAAATCCAATTTAAACAAAACACCATTAATATAAAATTGAATAGATTCAAGCTATACCAACTCATTTACATTGTGGAATTTTTAATTTAGCACACAACGTAATAGAACACAATTGGATCATACTTAGAGTTATTATTATTTTCCGAACTACGAACTTATCTTGGTGTACATACTGGCTTTGTAAAGGTATTTGACGTTTTAGCCAGAGGTCTTCTATACACTAAGGAATGCTTTGATGACATTATAGAAATATAACGACTGCATACCAAAAGCTGAATATTCATTGTCAGAGGTTAGGGGAAGTATGCACATTCTTTATAATATTTACTGCCTCGGGATAAACAAACACTATGCACGCATTCCTTTGGCGTAGAATAAGATGTATCATGAAAAATATAATTTAATATATTTTCTAACTATTACTGGAAATGAGATACTCTGTTGTATTTTATATGAGACATATTTTTAAAATTTTTGAATGAAAATCACATTTGAAACTTTAATAAATGAAAAATGCATACAAGGAAGTTCAATATTAATCATATGTAATGACTTGATTAATTTTTCTTGCGACTAGCAATTAAAAGTTAATAGTTGAACTTTATGCAATCTTATATTCATATTTAATAATATAGACAATTTGTATACTCTTGTCATTTTGTATAGGGGCTTATTTTAAATTATATTTATAGAAAAAGGAGTTATAATTGTGCAGTTTCCGGGTAAATAAGTAATTTGGTATTTAAAAATGTCAATCAATTTAATATTTAGTTATACAGAAGTGGTCTGTATAGTTAAAACATTAGCCCAATAACATATGATAATTTTTAATTTGACATTTTACAAAGTCTATACGTTTAACATGCTTAATAGTGGGGCAATTTAATTGATTGGAATGGTGATTAATATCGAAATTTTTAGTTAATGTATGGTTACCTTTTTTACTTCATTTCAACAAATAGGAAGAACTTTGACGTCGTAAAATATAACAATAATTACTGTAAGAACTAAATACTGTGGGAACACTGTTGAATAATTACTGAATTACGGTTTTCAAATTACTGTAAACTGGGACACTAGTGAATATATTCTATAACAATTTAGCAGTAATGAAACTACCGTAAGCGGAGAAACCTTGAAACCTTGTCCAATTACTTCATTAATAATTTATATCGCTATAACTGAAATTACGTATTGATTAACCCTAATCTGGGGATGTCAAGGGGCGTGGGAGGTATCAAGATTATTGAATTCATTCTTGATACTATTGACGACGTTGTACACTCCTAATATATATATATATATATATATATATATATATATATATATATATATATATATATATATATATATATTTATTTATTTATTTATAAAGCGATTTTGATTACCAGATATAGTATTTATTATAAATAAGGACGATATTTTATATTTTTCTACAGATTAGTGTATAAGGCAATAAGTAAAATACAAGCAACTTATTCATACAAGTTAACAAGTTAGTTTCACTTAACGTATTTAAACTATTCATTTGAAAATATTTCTATTAAAATCAGTACTAAAATACTTTTTAATCTAAGTAAAATGGTTCTAAGTAAAACTGTGCTACACGTAAAAAAAATTAAAAATATAAAACATTTCTTGATAACCGCCAATAGTTTTTTATCACTTTAATTCTTCAATATAAAAACAGTATTTAACAAACCCTCTGTTTAAAAAAATATATATTATAAAATTGTATTCATCTTTTATCATACCCGTTAATAAAAAACAATTATATAATTATATTATTTAGTTTTATTTATTTAATTTAAACTCTACACACATGACTTTGAATAATGATTGCAACCATTCAATCAATTCTCCAATACAAAATTGATATTACGATACTCGTTTGATGATAAAATATTAATATTAATTGCGACTAATATAAAATAAGACAGGATTACTATAAAACAAAACCTTTGCAGTTCCGTTGATCCTGTATAAGTTAAATACAACATTTACTTATCCATATGTAAAATATATCATTTTGTTGAATATTCAGCTAAGTCCATGAGGAAGTATCCAATTTGTGTGTTTTTTTCAATTAGGTATTTTGATATATAACGTAGTCAATTTAATTAGTTGGACTTATTTTAGTCTATATTTCAAATAAATCACTACTTTACTTACTAAAGGTATTTATTGGTGTTTCTTTTTAATATAATTGATAACTGACATTGGATTTCATTAACACTTACTATTGTATATAAAGATAGTATTAATACTGATTCCAACGGAATGATGCGAAATGGAAAAAAAGTGTTATTAATCTATTTATATAACAAATACTTTCAGTATGGTGTAAAAAATTATTTTTAATAAACTAATATCAACAAAACACCTAAAGAGGAATTAAAATTATTTTATGACCCTTGATATCGATAGAGATAACAGTTTTTAAACCATTATTATATATCTGAAGTAACAATTATAAAGTAAATGCTATTTTAAAAAGGAAATAAATTTCGTGAAATGGATGCAAAATGTTGACACAACAAAATGGGTGTAGTGGAGAAGACTTTAAAAGGATAAAGGATATATAAAATGCTTGTTTTCTTAAAATATCCAGAGAATGTAGAGGACAGATTTATAGAAAGTTAATGATAAAAATATAATTGTACAAATTAGAGCAATAGAAACTGGTGTAAATGTCATTTGAGCAGTAGAATTTAAGGTTTCATCTAAACAGATATTAAAATTTTTTTTTGAGAAATATGTATTTCCTACTCAATTAGAGCATGTTAATATTATTAATTAAAATATAGTTCTACAGATATATTATATTATTAACTTAATTATTTGTTCTTAGCTAGTTTTAATAATTCCTTGTCAAATATACCCTGTAACTGAAAATCAATTACCTATCTCATTGTACTTTTGATAACACAATTACATAATTATATTTATTACAAAGAGATGATGTTGCACAAAATTCGTATTAAGTAATTTCAATACATATATTTAAATAATTGTTGAATTCGTGTGATCAAACATATATTCTTTATGATATGATTATAATCACAAATTATTGTTTAATTTTATTATTTTATTAATGTCTAAGAGACTATACTTTGAATTATATGATTGCATCAATTATTTATTTCATCAGAGTACAATAGCTTTCATAGAAAATTATTATCTGTACAGTCTCCCGAACGTGACTAGAAACTTATATTTATTCTGTCATGGCCCAATAAATAATATAACCCACGAAGGTGAAATTGACTTTATCTTTATAAGCGTATTTAGAGAATTTCAGCAACATATCAAGCCCAGTTAAAACTTGAAATAAGGAATAAAAACATAAGCATTGTAAGACAATTATGTATTATCAGCATAATAGAATTATAAAAAAGGATTCTTATAAACTGTACAATTTAACACATGACACAGACATCTAGTATATAATACATAACAGACACAATTAAAAATATTTTACACAAGTATATTTTGATTAAAGTCAAGGTGTTTATTTGTGTATTTTATTAAAGGCAGTACAAAACTGTTTTTAACCTTAATTGCTGGTACGATAATATTACGAATTTGTATAATAAATTTCGCATATGTTTCTGTTCTGGTTTTAAATAAGTGGATTGAAGAGGTTGTTTTTAAAATATAGCCACAGGTAACTTGCGTGGTTTATGTGAGCCTATCTAATTAGAAATGGTATCTATGCAACAAATTCCACTATGGAATGAACGGTATGATTGTATGATTGTTTTAATTTATTTATCACCATTACGGAACTTCAAATTTCATATTAGTGATACATATATACTACGTTGTATATATACGTTGTATCGTACGTAACCGTAAGAAAGCTTTGAATAAAAAAATATGGTGGAAACAAACAACAACTAAATTGAATGAGAGTACTTCATATAACATATTTCTATATTAGAAAAAAACAACATTTACTTATTTATTTATTTACTTTAAAAATAGTGAAATACTGTATATAATATTTATTAACGCAATATAAATGAAAACATAAATTTATATTCTGAAATAAACATAAATTCTTAAATCGTTTTTAAAATTTTTATTTTCCAGTAGGTGAGAAACATAATCAACCCGTTAAAATACTGAAGAACACCAACCATAAAAAACAAGAAAAATTAATGTGCAACATATAACTTAGTAACTCTGTAATGTTTTATATACAGATAAATACTATGTCTTAAAGAAAATAAGGACTAGATTGACGACGCTCTTTTAGAATGTCATATGATTTCACTACACATAAAATAATGTATTAATATTTATTACGTACATATATTTATAGATATTTTATGATAGATTTATAAATATACATGTCATTAATATGAATATAAATACATATATATATATACATATATATATATATATATATATATATATATATATATATTTATTTATGTGACTATATCAATTAAACATACCGCTGATGACGTCCGTTATTCCTTATTACGTATAAACAGAAAGAATACATTTTCCCATATACAATTTAAAGGTAAAAGATGGACAATCTGGTGATTTAATCAAAAGTGATATACCAAAATATACAATACAATTTAGGAATATATTACATATGCCTTAAACAATTAATGACATATTTATATATTCGTCTGTTTATCAGTGTTAAGAGATTAAACAAAAAATCTGATATACTGTTTTCGTATTATGTATACTGTTTTACTAAATATAATTTTAAAATTATTAGATTAATGCATTTACTTTTAAATATCAAGCATTAATCTTTTATGTTAGGCTGTAAGTATAATGTTTCTAAGTATAACACTATCTTACATACACACTTTTAACGTACTGTATATCATTACCAAGAACCAATGCACCAATTTTAGTTTTTACTATAATTGGATCGCGTAACAAATTGCTAAAATTTAAATGAATTCTTAAGTAGAAAATAACATTCTGATTTTATATACCCGTACGATGTCATGCTCTATTCTAAACATTGATACTCTTATATACTTCAATTTATTTCGTCGATTAACAAATACTCATCGACACGTAAAATCATTAAATATTTAGTTTGTAAATATTTTAAATAAAATATTTTACACTAATGCATTTCCCTCTAAATCAATACGTATTTTACCAGAGTGATAGTTTTCCCTCACACTTTATTTAATCTAAAATTTTAAATACTGTAATTTATTGGAATAATTATAAAGCACTGTAGCAAAACAATATTGGTAGTGATATAAAATAAAATGTATATAAGGATCACACACCACTACAACAAAAACAACGTTCAAATTGAGGAACATATCTTTTATAATTTCTGTATGTATATTATTTGAAAGAAAAAGCAACTCTTTTTGTGTGTATATTTTAAGAGATTATATTTTACAATTATTGTATTATTACTTTTGTGTGCATTGTGGATTTAATTAAAACAAGTGTACGTTTTTAAAACTCATTGTGTTTGTATCCAAGTCACTCTTTTTTATATAATAAAAGAACAATAATGTCCGTCTATGTGACTTTTTTAATAATAAAGTAGTTACTTACTTTATAATCATATGACGCGTTTCGGAACTCGTTCCATCTTCATAAAAACGCTCTGCTGAGGTCGTTAAAACATTAAAATAAATTATTACACAACACATATATACACACACGAGCACATTAACACAGAAAATATCAACGCGTGTGCACACCATCGAATACGTTTAATACACTGATCCCTAACCTGCAGTACTGCTTATTGTTTGTGTTTCTTATCTATTCCTCTAGCAAAGTCGTACGTAAAGCTGATAACGTCAACGAAATAATCAGCGCTGAGGCAGTGATAAAGTCTTTACCCAAGTCACAAAATGAAATGAGAGTTTTAATTAATGACAAACTTGTTAATCAGGTTAAGAAACAAAGTATCGGCCCCAATAAATTTAATCATAGGTGGACGAGTGAATTAAAAATTCTAAAGGAAATTAAAGACAAAATCTATAAGAACAATGCCGTCTTAACCAAAGCCGACAAAGGGAATACGGTCGTTATAATGAATGTAGACGATTATAACACGAAAGTTAATACCTTTATTAGTAACAATAATATCAAAAAATTAAATAAAGATCCTACCCAAGAGTGTGTAAGAAATATTAAAAAATCTATTAACGTATGCACCCATTTATTCAGTGACAATATCAGGCACAGGATTAAGCCTATAAATGCTCAAGCACCTGTGTTTACAGGCCTACCTAAGATCCATAAAATAGATATTCCTATCAGGCCACTTATAAATTTCACTACCGCTCCTGGATATGAAGTAGCCAAAATTTTATCAAAGATCATAAAAAACAGTATAAATTTAGAAAATAATCATAGCTTTAAAAACAACACTGAGTTTACCAACAAAATCAGTGACATTAAATTACAACCCACATATAAAATGGCATCCTTTGATATTGTTAATCTTTACACGAATATTCCAGTTAAAGAAACAATATCCATATTGAATAAACGTCTTGTGTAAGCTAAAATATTAGAACCCCACATAATTAATGAACTAATATCACTATTGGATGTGTTATTGAACCAGAATTATTTTGCGTTTAATAACAATTTCTATATCCAAAAAGAAGGACTGGCAATGGGGTCGCCACTCTCGGGTTTGTTGGCTGACATCTATCTAAACGAATTTGAAAATAAATACCTTTTATCCAAGGATAATAAATTTAATAATAACATAATAAGTTATTCCCGTTATGTCGATGATACCTTCATCATATTTAATGGAACGTTTAGACAGATGGAAAATTTTAAAATCTATATGAACCGCATCAACAGTCAAATCCAGTTCACCCTTGAATTGGAATCGGAGAGAATGCTAAATTTTCTAGACCTTACAGTAATAAGAGCAGACGTACTTCAATTCAAGATTTTTAGAAAACCCACAACCACTGTTTCTACTATTCATGCGGAATCCCACCATCCAATTGCAAAAAAAAATGGCTGTGTACAATAGTTTTGTATACAGATTATTACCAATACCACTCAGTAAGGAATATTTTAATATTGAATTGAACACCATAAAATACATAGCCGTGGCCAACGGATACAGGAGTTCCATGATTGATGAAATCCTTAAAAAGTACATTAGGAACAAAGAAAAACTACCGAAAAAACAAAGTAAAAAAACCTTCAAATCCACGGAATAATGGGGTTATCCTACCTAACATCTTGACAAACACACTGAGGAAGATAGATGTAACCATGTCGTTCCGCACCTCTAACAACATTAGGAATATAATTAAGCCAAAAAAAAACAACACCATTGGAACAAAAGTCAGGGGTATATAGAATCAATTGTGATGAATGCGAGTGTTTCTATATAGCGCAACTGGGAGACAATTTAAAAAACGATATAAAGAACATCTTCCAAGTAACAGAGTGACGTATGCAAAATCTAACTACGCACGCCACATTATAGAAGAAAACCACTCGTATTCTAGTTTTGAAAGCAACTTCCATGCAATTCACATATGCAAGAAGAGCAAACAAATGGACGCGCTAGAGGAATATGAAATATATAAAGCGCAGTTAAAAAGTCCAGAATATATGTTGAATGACCAATTGAATTTTAAGTCCAACTTGATGTACGACTTTGCTAGAGGAATAGATAAGAAACACAAACAATAAGCGGTACTGCAGGTTAGGGATCAGTGTATTAAACGTATTCGATGGTGTGCACACGCGTTGATATTTTCTGTGTTAATGTGCGCGTGTATGTATATATGTGTTGCGATATATGTGTTGTGTAATAATTTATTTTAATGTTTTAACGACCTCAGCAGAGCGATTTTCTGAAGATGGAACGCGTTCCGAAACGCGTCATATGATTATAAAGTAAGTAACTACTTTATTATTAAAAAAGTCACATAGACAGACATTATTGTTCTTTTATTATATAAGTGTACGTTGTTTTAATTAGATACTATTTTAGTTCTACTTTCAAGTAAAGTAATTTTTCAGTAGCATTGTACATGATTTTAATATAATATTGGAAAATTATGTTTAATCTCTAATTATAATATTGATAGAAACGTGAATGTACTAAACGTAATTGGTGGTTACGATTTTACAACGATTTATGTTAGAATTAACTAGGGGTAATACAACAACAACATCATTAAACTGTTACTTGTTATATAAAATAATCTTTTAATCCAATACATGTGGTATGGTCTGTCTATGTGCGTGTTTGTGTGTTCACACGCGCGCGATTTATATGAAAAAAATAGCAGATGATCATTAAAAGAATACTGACCCGAAAATGCGTGTATTTTCACCAAATAACAAAAAAGACTACGTAAACATTATTGCATTTAGTGATTCTTTTACATTGTTTTGTATTGTTGTTATTCATTTATAAAACGCTGATTGTTTCATACACATAATGTACCTAACATTTCAAGAAATTAAAGCTCTTATTTTAGTTAATAATAAATATTAAAAAGTTATGTATGAAAGAACATGGATTTGTTCGAAATAGCACCAATTTTGTGTTCTATAAATTTGCTGGCAACTTATATTAGTTGATAATAAGTTAAAGCGTTTCATATTTCGTTTTAAAAGTACATATTTCTTTCAAAATGGATAGGGCAGTATTAATTACTTAATATGTACTTACTCCGTCTTGTAGGTTATTTGAAACTCTATAAGTTACTCGTTCTGAAACGCATGTTCGTTTAAACACTAAAAAACAAAATAGTCCCAAAATGTTCTCATAAAAACGACATGACAAATTCCCACTACAGGATTCAAAGAACTACTGATTTCCGGGTTGTGTATCTCAGTTTGTTATAAATGTTGTTTTATTTTCATGGCAGTGTCTTACAAAGTATTCAATTTGAAGTTGAGATTGTCATTTAATAAGTCATAACGTCTCTTTATGGATGATTTATATAGTTCATATTCTTCGAAGGCGTCCATGTATTTGCCCTTATTTTACTCGTGCAAAGATTTGAAATCGGTGTTTAATTTTGAATATTGGAGGGAGGGTGCTCCTTAAATCGTTTTTAAAACTATCTAACCGTTTGTCTAACATAAACTGTTGCAGTTACCACAAATTATTTGATATATTATGTGTAGGTTTAAATGGGTTTTATGAGTTTAGGGAGGAGTACACTTTTTATATATATATATATATATTTTTTTGTATGTATGCAACAGTAATATTTATTTTATTAGGGTGGTAGTTAACATTTTGGTATTCAGCAGGGATGAATGATCTTTTTACTTTTTTATATGTCATCAAAGTTTATTTACATGTTTTTTTTTTATTTTTTATTTTTATTATTATTTTTTTTTTTCAATAATCGGTCGATCATAGAACATTTGTATCAATTTCAATTCAATTTGTAACAATTGTATTTAGTTCTTCTTGGAAATGCTTTGTATTGAGGGTTGTTGTGAGTAGTACTGTATATTGACGAAACTGTTGTAAGCCTCCATTGTTTGAGATATGGGAAGCTGAGAATTTAATGTATGATGATATTAGTTGTTGTAGGTATTTTAAAAAAGAAATTTGTTTCTACGTTTTATTATAGATAAATCGAAGGAGTTAAATTGATTTGCTGCTTCAGTTTTGAGGGTGGACTGTATAGTTTTGTTTATTTTATTTATGATTTGTTTATTATTATCTATCTAACGAAGAGTTCCATTATATATTACAAAGGTGTCATCAATATATCGTGTGTAGAAACATATTTTAGTATTTTCTTTAGTTTATGAACTAATACCATGTATAATCTAAAAACTCTCCTTTAAAACTACTTAAATGCAATTTTCCTAAGATTAATTTTAGACACACCTTTTCACTTTTGAACGTTTAAAAGTGTAAAAAATGTACTTTTTGGTTTAAAAAATGTATATTTTTAATTACAATAAACGTAGATTACATTTTGTTATTTTATTTTTTATAGTTTAGTTGTGTGGGTCTGAATAACTTAGCTCCCATTTCTAACCAATTGCCCCTCTACTCTACTAGTTATAGATTTAAAATTTCTTTATTGCTATTGGTTGCACAATTTTGTGATACTTATTTCTCAACCTGGATAAATTAACCCTTTACTTTGCAGGACATCACTGCCTTGGAGGTGTTGTTTTGCGTTATTGTACTTTGTAAGTTTATGATATTTTCATTGACTTACAACAGTAAAACATATAAGGATACTATAATAGCGCAGTAGCGGCATAAGCTGTATAACAATACAGTTGGTAGAATATTAAATGTTAAAGTAAATTAAAATATATGTTACTGTAACTTATGTTCTTTTATCTATTGGCAGTATTACATCATCTAATTATCTCAAAATTACTATAAGCTCTTATTATTATCATATAAAATTACTGAGATTAATGATAAATAAATGGTGTAAGTTATACCGCAATAAATATCATTTTTATAGATATTAACTTATTTTTAATATCAACTGACCTAATGAAAAGAGCAAAACCATATTTCCAAATTTAATAATCAACAAAAGTTTAAAAAATAATGCTTGGAAATTTAATAGTAATAAACAAAAAAAAATATTCTAATAAATGCCTCATGTAAAATAATACTACCCAATATTCTAGAGTTAAATAAGTAAAAATTGATGAAGTAGTTATTTATCAATATTTAGTTAATGAATTATTGCACTATTTTTCAAACTTTTTCAATCTGTGAAACTTTCAGATAACAACTGTGATAAATGAACCATTTGGGAAAAGCGATCACACGACAAAATTGCTGAAATAGAGTGATAATAAATTGACCTCACGTAACACGATTGGCTTCAAACCTTTAATAACATATAACTCGCCCATTTATAATCCACTTGTCTTTCACTGAAGGCTGAAAGTGTAACAATTACACTGTTTCGTTACCTTCCGTAAATACAGTTAACATAACACTAACTGCTCTTAAATTTTGAGTTATGGCAGGTACCTAATAAAGCACAGTAGAAAAATAATAATATTTCAATTTTTAACCTTTGATTCCAATTTTATAGAATTAATTAATACATGTGAATATGTCTACATTTGCTTTTATAAATATATAACTACTTATATTTTGCAATTGATGTATTTACTAATTACTTATAATAAATTTTTCTAAAATCTTGCTTTGTGCGGTAAAATTGTATTTACGATTTGCAAGTAAGAGAGTGTAATATTTTTTTATTTTTTTATTTTTATTTTTTGCGAAAGTAAGTATTATTTTTATCGCAACTACGATTTAATAAATTGTTAGAAGATATGGCCCACACATGACATTAATAAAAATTGTTATTATTTGTTCTTTTTTTACGTACAGAACTAATAATATATTGAAATCAGTCTTCCGTGAGCAATGTGGTGAATTTCACAATAATTTAGTTGAAAATTCCCTTAACCACAAACTGGCCACATACTCATGTCTGAGGAGTGGGAATTTGATTAACTTTAACCTTAGTTAGTTAGGTTTCGTTTGGTTTTAGGTTAGAAGGATCTATCCTCTAATGATGATAACTTTGTTATTGAAAGTATATCAGAATATTAAGAGGGATAAACCAATAATTATCCGTTTGAGTTTAGTGTTTTGCATTTTTTGTTTCTAAATTTGTGTGTCTAAAATTGTGTCTAAATTAACATATTAACATTACAGTTATATTTTAATCTAATGTTAAATACGCTTAGGATGTATTCATGTTACAAGCAAAGCAAGGTTAGATCAGTATTTAAATTGTATTATTATTTTATCTTTAACTCTTTTATAGTTGAATACTATTGTTTCGACAAATATCACATATTTATCATATTTTCACTGTTTTTCAATATATTAAGTAATGTGTCAAGGGTGTAAAATTGTAACAAAAAAATAATAGAGAAGAAACCATATTTTATATTTAGAACTTGGATGATTTCACTTTGGAGTGTGATTTGTCTTTTGAATAAAGACTATTGCTATTGGACTCAGTATTATACTGCAATATTTGGAATCAAGTCATTATTCTGTCCGAAAAAAAAAAATTTACGTACAAAAACTTTATTTCAGCTTCATATATAGATGAAACATATATAGGAACCCATCCCGTACAGTATTTACAGTAATTGTTTTTTTATGTATCTATAAACTAGAAAATGTTAATTGTTTAAAGTTTATATCATCCCCTATAAAGAACGCGTCTAACATGTAACATTATGTAAATTCAAATTTCAAGATTATTGTTAAGCCGATAAGGCAACGTAAACTCTCTATTAAATATGGTATAATGAATTAGGATTTTTAAAACAACTTGGAATATTTATAGAAATAAATTTTTGGTAATTTTTTTTTTTATCTAATGAAAGACACTTTTACAAGCTTGTACAATGTTTAATAACAAACACAGTAATAAAACTATATGAATTTCAATATCTAATTAGTAATCAGATTATGCATACTATATTGAAGTTAGTAACTGTAAGAAATGTTATCCCATAGTAATTCAAATTACCACATAATATATAGGTTACAACTATTACTGTTACTATAATGAACAAAATATAGTGTCAAATTTAATTGCCTAACAAACAATTTGTTATATTATATTATATTATATTATATTATATTATATTATATTATATTATATTATATTATATTATATTATATTATATTATATTATATTATATCATATCATATCATATCATATTATATTATATTATATTATATTATATTATATTATATTATATTATATTATATTATATTATATTATATTATATTATATTATATTATATTATATTATATTATATTATATTATATTATATTATATTATATTATATTATATTATATTATATTATATTATATTATATTATATTATATTATATTATATTATATTATATTATATTATATTATATTATATTATATTATATTATATTATATTATATTATATTATATTATATTATATTATATTATATTATATTATATTATATTATATTATATTATATTATATTATATTATATTATATTATATTAAGTGTTACATAACATTGCAAAAGCATTTCAAATAATGACTATGGGCTGTAGAGCATTGAGGATATTATGAAATATAAATCGCAGTGGATTAACAGAGCAGTTTTTAAATAGATACCGAGATGAAATAAGCTCTCAATGTGACGAATATATTAACAAATTTCTGCCTCCGAAAATAACATTTGTATATTTGTCTATGCAAAGAATACTAAACATCTTTTAAACGGTCTGTCAAAAATAGATTTCACTCAACCTACTTTATAAGCTTCAACTGTAACCATTATTTGTTGACTTTTCTATATTTGAATGTTCAGAACAGTACTACTATCTATTATTTTCGAGTTTAATAACCAATACATAATGTTAAATACGCTTTTAAACGTAATGCTATTTTTCGATGAAGAAATGCAATCATTAGAATCATTAGCCAGTGCTCTATCAAATTAGGTATACACAATATATTCTATGTAGACAATATTCACTCATTACGTTATTTGTATAAATATTTTCTTTGTTAACTCGCAACAGCTTACATTTTAGTCAATTACAAAAGATCCAATTGATTTAAAATAACATTTGCGTTTTGTTTATTTACTAAACTCAACTAACATTCAAAAATTTCAATGATTTTACTTTAAACTACTGTTGATATATAATAATCACTACTTTTTTCGTCATTTAATATAATTTAAGTTAAAAATTATATGAGTAAAATTTATATTATTTGATTTAAATCTATCTTTTAGTTTTGTTTTTCTCTAATGAACAAAAGCTCACTGTTACATTGTTTTTAGTACAATAAACCTAAAAGTAAAAAGGCATATTCACAAGGACAGAGACTCAAGAATATCGTACAATAGGGAGAAAAGTAATCCATTTTTGGGATTAAAATGTATTATGTACATATAAATATGTGGAACGTAAATTAAGTAATGTGAAAACTAGCGTTATCATTTCTTTAATAATGTGATTCTTTACATAATTTCATAATATGTTGTAGGCTTGCTAAATTGTAAATTTGTATTTAAAGTCATATTAGAAATCAATAACGTTTTAATTTTAATATAACCAATCACGTATATTCTGTAACAGTATTGATCTACTAGTAAATAGATTACGATTATTAACTACCGCAAAATCGGTGTTAATTACTTATGAAACCCATAGGTTTATTACCGTCAGGGGTAAATATATTTTCACACTATATAAATAAATATGATATAATTCCTAAATTAATTTATTAACACTTCACAACGTATGTTTAAGAAATGTTAAAACGTTTGCTTTGATAAATTTTCTAAGTATAAATCCTACTTAAACTTATGTATACACAATTTATTTTAATATAACACATTCAATAATAGTATTCTTAAACAATAAATTATATCTAAGTGTTTTCATAAATAATTTAACGCCTAAACGTTTCTAACTGTTTTTTATATCAATATTTTACAAATCATTTAGTAATTATTACATAAAACTAAAATATACATATAAATTTATTCGATTGCAAAACACTGATTGTTTTTATCACTTGCAACGAAAAAATTATCAGTAATTCAAGGAACAAACCATATTATACGTGCAACCGAACTTTCAACACACAGACAAAGATACGCTTCCTATAACTGCAACTGTATATAACAATATGGTAAATCGTTGTGGGGGAAATATTTATTTAACTATAAACTTTACATTTTTAAGAGTAAAATATAACTCTTAAATATAATTTTTTTAAACATAATTTATTCAGATTCAATTTATTACACTTTTATTAGAGAACTCAATTATCCTTCTTAACGTTAGAGTTTCCGTAGCGCCATGAAGGATCTAAGGAGTGCTATTTGAATTTTTATAATGCATTTCTTACAACAATTATAAAGGTGGTACAATACGAAAGTGCAAAATGAACTTATAAAATATTTGAATTTAAATTAAGTATATTAAAGTCACTGTTCATTTTATTCATGTTTTTACATTAACATTGATATAAATCTTCAACGAATTTATTATCATTCCAACGTACTTAACTGATTTGAATCTTAAAGTATTAAGAATATCCAATACCAAAAAATTACTGTACAAAAAATAAATATTATATAAGAGTGACTCCCTCTATTTTTATTTTTGTGACATATCGAGTGATCTAATTCATTGTTATTATATACAGTCTGTGTCATAACTAAGGATCCATGAAATATATTGCACAATTTTTACGTATTGGTATATATTATAATAATTTTGGAAACTGTAGTTGATTTTTGTGCAAATTCTTTATCATTTCACAATAATTTCTTCTTCCATAAATGTTCCAACTGTCGAATTAAACAATTTTCATTATTTCGTGGATAATCTATTCCGAACTATAAATATTTTTTCAACAGACAATAACATGTTTTTATCTAAAAATACAATTCTTCCAACTAATTAGTTATAACAAACAAAAATCTAATAAGCAATGTTTTGTTAGTTATGTATAGATTGATTCTGAATAAACTTACTGGAAACGAAGTTTGTACGTATTTATTACGTACGTTGCTCTTATACAAGCTTCAGACCTATAAAACAGATGTAATTCACAGTTAAGAAATATATTCCACTTGCAGTTTATTTGGGTGTTATATTTCACTGAATTTATTTATATTTAAAACATTGTATTTATAACATTTATATAATAACAATAGATGGAGAAAAAGTCTTCTTAGTATTATAAAAGTAACCAACGAAACAATTACATATCTTAACTGTGCATATAACATTAGAGACTTACATACCTGGCATGTAAGGATATTCGTGTGATAAACTATTCAATGAATATTTTGGAGGATGTATATGTGTTGATAAAATTATATTCAACGCCAAGGATCTAGTGTCCTCCAATCTATTCCATAGGTGAAAAGTAGCCTCCAATCTAAATACTTAATAGATTCTTTTGTCATAAGAAAAAGTCTTATGTTAAAAAAACATTATGACACATTTTTTTCAATTACACTATGAAAATATGGTTACAAAGGTAAAATGTACGTTCATTTGAAATTGATAATTATCTACTCAGTATGTGCAATGAATACATATTCATTGGTTTGTGCAAATTACATAAATATTAAAATGTGAATATTTTTAGGTAATAATTTTTACACATACGTTTATTTCGAATACAATGTAACATATAATTCATAGGATTGGTTAAGCCATTTTGTCTTAGCTACGTAGATTCCCATATATTATTATAGTCGTTTATTTATTGGATCTGACTC
This sequence comes from Aphrophora alni, assembly GCA_963513935.1. Lineage (NCBI taxonomy): Eukaryota > Metazoa > Arthropoda > Insecta > Hemiptera > Aphrophoridae > Aphrophora > Aphrophora alni. Next base: position 30,887,344 of record OY740770.1, read on the forward strand.
TTGTTTGTTTCTTTCTACAAAAGTATACTATAAGATAAAGAAATTCTCTGCCTGTTTAACGTCCGTAGCCTTAGTTATAGATAAAAAAGTTTGTAAATCTCCGATGTTGATAAAAATTTGTAAACAACAAAAATAAGTTATTAAAAATAATATATAGTATGCTTTATATAATATTACGAAAAACGTAAGTGTTTGTGAGTAAAAAAAAAACAACAATAATTCTTTTCATAGTGACTTGAAATATTTGTTGCCAACAGCTTTAAAATATTGATTTTATATTTCTCTCTATACTATGGTTGATTATTTCAAATTGTGTTGTTTATATAAAATTACGAAACACCTAAAATGTAAAATAAATATCCAAAAAATGTTTTCTCTCTCTCTCTCTCTCTCTCTCTCTCTCTCTCTCTCTCTCTCTCTCTTTCTGATATAAGGTAATAAATTTACCTGTTAGTTTAACGACAAAAATATCCATATAGAGAACAATATATTTGGAGATTTATAATATCAATAAAAGCTCCAAAGTATGCTCAATGATAAGGTCAGAAATCTTCTTTTTTTTACAAAAAAAATAATAATAATGTTCTAGATGATTTAAAACCATGAAGAGATGGGATAGAACCCTACCATCACTTGACACAGTTTAATCCTTTTCCTCGTAAGTACACGATCGAGTGACAATGAGAAGGATTAAATCCGACAATTTGCAACGTCCCCTGACAGATGTATTTAACTCACACAAGTGTCATCTGAAAGCGGATTACTTCACATAATTTAAGTTACAGCTCTAAACATCATGAAAGTCAATCTCCCATTTTAAACGAAGTCAGGTAATCTAAAATTGATAATTTAATTGAAATAAAATATGGAAATGTGTTTCTTTACATCTAAAACGGAAGTTATTTTAAAACACTACTGAAGTTCAAGAGTTATATCAATAATATAATTATTGCTGTCTATGGGTTCAGATATAATAAATGTAAGTAAAACATATCAATTTAGAATCCCAATTTCATAATATTTCGTCTTAATATTGTTGTTTACAACGCGAAATAATTATATTAGAGTTTGTACTAATCTGTATTTAATATATGAACACCTAATAAGTAATAATTGTTTCCACCAAAAATTTCTATGATATCGTTCAAAAACCTCTTTTCAATAACTGTATATGGATTGCAATAATTCATTGCATTTACTTTTCTCTTTTAATTAGTAGACAATTAGTTTAAATGTTGCTAACTAACGTATAATTTTATATGATTGCTCCTTTCATACAAATAATAATTACAAACTGTGATTGTTTATGTTATATTTTAGACAAATATTTTCTACACCTATCCTTTCATGTTTTAAGCGATGTATGGAAATGTTTGAATGGAAGTTTACAAGTGACATTTTTTAACAGTGTGATAATAATGTGTTTGCAAATTGTTTATCTGGAGCAGAGAAGATATTCAAACAAATGCATCACCGGTAGAATAGTTTATAAATTCAGAATAACTGAATAACTGTTATGTGTCTTTTCTTATGTTTAGAGTTTCTAAAAGATAGTGAAGCATATAGGGAATCATAATCCGAAATGAGAATAATTAGTATAAGTATCTCACAACATAATAAAGGAATTCACTTTGAATAAATTATATTTACAGTTATGAAAGTGACAATTAAACGGAATCATCCAATCATCGGAATGTTTGAAACAGACACACCACATTATTCTACACGTTGATGTTAAACCATTTCAGGAGAAATAGACTTGAATGAAAATAATGGAAATACGGCGACACAATTTTTAATATTTTTATTTGCTTGCCGTGTTATAAAGCCTTAAGTATAATTTAAATTAAATCAATCTATATTTATTGTTTGACTACGGTTAAGATGAGGTTCAGTAATAATAATCAAATAATTAGGTAATACTCCAATTGTTAAAGAAATTACAAGGTAGTAACACTTCATTCAGTACGTCAAGAGTGCAAATATAGTAAAGGTTACAAGTACTAAGGGTAGTTAATTATTTATAACACAGCTTGTTTACCTTACATTAATTTAATTTGAAAATAATTGATTTTTTTAAAATTTTGAACTAATTTGGAAATGGGAGTTATATTCCATTATACAATGATTTTTTCATAATTTTTTGATGAAACTTTTACTTTTATCTCTCTATTTATTTTATCTAGTCCATATGTGTTTATCCTAATTCACTTCTCTGATGATTTTTTTTTCGAAATGTGTTTATTACAAAAATTCTTATTAAAAATATCACATTCAATTTAAGTAAGAATTCTCATATAAAGGAAAGAATGAGGGTAATTATAATTGTTGTTATCAATACTCCACATGCAGTGTGGCATGAAATAAATTTTGGTTTTTAATTTTGAATAATTTTTCCTTTAAGAACATTATCTAACGTATACAATTAATTATTCAGATAGTATTAAAACTTTGTACTTTATTTACTGCTTTTAGTATTTCTAATTGTGCTTAATATCTCATGTTTGGTAGCAATTGTAATTACACAAAGCCAACATGAGAAAAAAATAGATGATTAAAATTAAGTTGTATCAGAACCATATAATGTTTTTTAAATCTTAATTTTTTTAACTTGAGAATCCGTCTTTATGGTAATGTAATTTTGTTTAATATAAAATGCCTTTACGTCACGAAGATTAGTGCAATATATTCTAAGAACACAAATATTTAAATAATTTTAATACCCTTACTTCTATTAATACTTTATCTCAATCAACTCTGATCTAATTACTCAAATATTGTGAGACGTTTCTTTTTCTTTTTCTCTTTAATTTAAAGGTTAAATCTTCATAGTACCCAATCAAAGTTATTAAATAATTAATTTTTTCTTGGTGATATAGTTGCTATTACTTAAATTTTAGATAATTATAAATTAAATTTCTTAGAATAAAACTCTGTTTATATTATAATTTAATTGTAATTACATAATAAACCTAAAGTTTCATTCTTATATAAGTCCTTGTCAATGCTTAAACTAGCGAAACCATGGTCGGTAAGTTTTAATTAAAATATTGTGGTTTATACTAAAAAAAATTGTTTTAATTTACATCCTATATTGTTGTTTTAAAGTATTTCATTGCATGTATGTCGGATATAATTAATTGTAGATTTAGGACAAAAATATCCAAGTATGATATTTATCAAGGGAAAGGCGTCCTGAATCTCTATATGACTTGATTTTTCTAAGCTTTTCCACTCAAGTACATTAAGTAGTGTCACTCTCTAGGATTAAATTCAATGTTTTATATGTAATTCGAGATTATACCTTAATGTCGCACAAGTGTCATTTATAAGCGGATTGCTCCACATTATTTGAGTTGTTGCATTGCACAACATAAAAGTTTATAACCTCATTCCTCTATACACAAATGAGATTAGAAACAAGTTATTACTTGTTTTTACAAGTTAAAAACAATCATTTATCCCACTACCAATACGAACGACCAAGTCAAATTACCAGCTTAATTTTAACTATGAAGGTAAACAGAAGTGTGTTTATATGTCAAAATAAATACTTTAATTGTATAGAGTGATTTTATTTCATCCATTTCCCTTCAGATGTTTCAAAAAGTACGCTAATTAGAATAAACCATCAAATTTTATGAAGAAAACACATTTAGAAATAGCTGTAATAGTAACTGAAATGTAGAATTAAAACTATGATAAATAATTTCCCCCTAGGATGTGACCTTTGAATATTAAACAAAAATTAAAAGCCACCAGTACCTGAAAGACAGGATAACATTGATTTGTTTTGTAAATATTATGTATTTAAGTTTGTTTTACTGTACCGAACGGTCTACAGCTTATTTGTTGCATTTTCACAAATATGGTTGTAATACTTCTCAACTGTAAACATTACTTTTATTCTAGATAAGAACATGTGAAGCATTATAGGCTTCAGTACACAACATTAATTAGAAATGAATTTTAAACTATGATCTGCTACATAACTCAACCTACATATAACTATTGTAGTTGGTGTACATATTCTACATTTATTTACATCTCGAATTGTTAACATACGATTACAGTTGATCCGTAAAAGTTGAATATAAAACAATTAGAGTGTCATTAGTTTATGTTTTCATTCGCGTGTAAAGCTAAACTGGTACAAAATGTTCATTGATTAAGGTTACAATAAATAGATACAATAAATCAATTTCTTCCTCGACACAAAATAAATAGTATATACTCTACATGTTAGGCAGGTCTACTACATATAGTGAAACTGTGCAAGTTATTCTAAGTTGTGATCTTTAAAAATAATTAAAAAAATAAAAGTAATATGAAAACATATTGATTCAACAAATTTAAAACAATAATAATTAAATAAAAATATAGAAAAAACTTAAATAGGTGCGTCACTTTCAATTTCATAAATTGGATAATATTTTAGTTTCCTGTATGATGTGGAATTATTTATTAATTTGAAGTGTTATCAAGGCAGCATAATCCAAACTTTCATTTTTAATAAAATTTAATGGCCTTTTATTAAACCAAACTTTATTGTCGTTTTAGCTTAATGTAGTTATTCTAATTATTCTGTATTATACCTATATTAAATACACAATTATTAAATTTCTTTAGGTGTAAGTTCTTCCAAAGACGAGCATTACATGTTTCTGAAAGAACTTTGTAAGCAAATAACCAAACATATGTATTATGTTGTAACGATTGACTGGAAAAAGTAGTACTATAAATATTCAAGGTTTATTTTATTACTCCAGTTAAAATAATAGTAAAGTAAAATTGGAAAATGAATAATTTTACTAATTTACATTTGTAAATAATAACTGTAAAAAAGTTAATTGTTACATATCACCTATTTGTACGCGTTAAGATAAAATGGGTAAATCCTAGCTAGGTATTTATTAGTGGTATGTTGAACCAACGGAATAAATAATAGAGAATTATCTTCTTTAATATATATATATATATATATATATATATATATATATATATATATATATATATATATATATATATAATGCCTTTATTACGAATCACCAAATAAAATTACTTAAAGATTTCACCCAATAAGTTTCGTTTCTGAGAGAGATGCAATTAAAAATATTTTAATGAATTTATCTCAAATACATATACTGTAACATATTGGGATAGAGTTCAGAAAAGGAGCGAAAGTTTAATTTTTAAAAAACAACATATTCCTTAAAGAAATTACAATCTTACAATGGTAAGGTTAATGATTTACAAGGCATGTTACAATTCTCTTCGTGTCCAGCTACAAATATGTTTGCAGCACTATTGCATTGTTGTGGTGTGTATGGTAATTACCAATGGTATTTCCTGAATCCGAATTCTAATTTGGATGTAGTACATCGGATATAATTTTAATCAATTTGTGTTGGGAATGGTAAGGCACCTATAAAATGATTAGTAGTTACAAATGGTTTCGTAATATTTAACGAACATGTCTTATAAAAATATATGTAATAGTTTAAATGATTACTTTGGTATAAAACTGTGGTTTATAATAATTTCTTCTTTATTATTGACATGTAATAAAGCGTGTCATTGGAAAAGTATAAGGATATTATATTTGTTATAATTAAACTTTAAGTTTGAGACCTTATAAACATAGTACAATACTATCAATGAAACATAATAAGATGTTGTTTCGTCGTTCTTTATGATTATTCGTCTGTCTTCATGTAACTCTGTTGGTTATTGTTATTGGAAACTACGAACAGTTACGATTGACAATACATATTTATTCAGTGACTGAAATATTTTCTCAAGCTACCAAAGTATCTTCCGTCCAATATCGCAGAGGTGGCAATAATTTATAATTTACGGCTTTTTTAATTTTTTTAAATAAAATGAACGACTTCTCTAAGGCGTTGTTCATGACTTCAAATCGTTTATATTACCGAGTTTATCGGAGATCAAAGATTTGATTAATTATATTAAACTGTCTAACATGGTATGAATTTTGTTTTTGTTTTTTTACAACTTATGAAAATAGATTGTTTATCAATTTTTTAATCGGCTACACGTGATGGGGAAAAACTCTAATCAAATGGATTTATCTACATTGTGAGTGTTATTGTACACACAATAGGCCTACATATAAATCCTAATAATCAATTATTTTCATTATACATTGACAGATACATCTTTCACCATTTATGTTTTACTACTTTCCATCTTGAGTGACCTAACAAAACTGAACGGCAATCGATTGTTTTTAAAGAGTACGGGAGACGGTTAACCAAACGGCATGCAGACACTGTACGATATGTTTTGTATTTGTCAGTTCTGTGGTTTGGTATAATATGTACCTTTTACACTCTTCAAGTAATTTTAGTATTAATATTGAAGTGTAGTTTAACGTTTATCACCCTAGCGATTCGTGGGACTTTTATGGGGTTATTTTAATTATCGTACTTTTCTTTCAAGCAGCTGTCATTTACCATTTGATGCATTACATTTCACTTGACAGAATATAAGTGGGCCGATATTTAGGCATAGACATAAATCGTTGTAGACAGTTAAAATGTATCTGTAAAATGACAATTCTGTGTATTCTAAATGTTATAAAAAATATGGACGTTTAAATATTGCAAGGTAAAATTAAAATTAATTTACATTATTTTAAACCCTAGAACGCTAATCTTTAGTCTGCTTGACTACTGTACTTTGAACTATCCATTTTTCTACTTTCCGTACTTCCTCTCCACTGAATGCCCCACCCCTCGTTGTACCTTCAGTTGAGTACCAACTGTGAATGTAGTCAGTTCGGTAAGACAGTACATTTTTACTTTTTTCTTAGTTTTTCTGTTGGCGCACGCCAAACGATAGTTTAGTTTCGCCTTCTGTTATTTTTTAGAGTACTCAGAGTTTGTGTTTTGTAGTTTTTTATTTATTATTAGATGCAGATATTGTAAATATGTTAAATAAACTTTTAACCTGGCGTGCAAAAAAGACAATGATCGCATTTTGACGTACTTTAAAGAAGATTTTAATGATGGAGACAATAGTATTGAACTGTCAGACCATTTAGAGTATGAATGTATGATAGACTCAGATGATACTGATGTAGACCCAGACTATGTTCCTGAATATGTGAGACGGAATGTGTCAACTTCCTAATTCACTTGATCAACGAGACAAAAGTGAAACACAACCTCCTCAACTTGCGTTAGCTTCTAGTTCTCATAAAAGTGATAACGTACAACCACCACAAGCAAATGTTTACATCCATACCACTAGCAAATGAGTTATTAACGCCCGATTACCAACTTACCATTGGAACAATCAGAAGCGACAATCCCGAACTTTCACCAGAGACGGTGTCGTCCAGCTCAAGAAAAATTCCGACAAGTGTTTCCTACTTTAACGGTGATAATACCCTGTTGCCATACCAAACAAAAACTAACTGTGTTGTGTTGTTCTTGCCTACTTACCACGAAATATTATTTGTTAACCTAACCTGTAAGAAACAAGATATTGATGAATACTATAATGAAACTAAAGGCGCTGTTGACTCGCTTGATCAAAAATGCAACAACATGGCCTGTAGTAGAAAAACTAGGATATGTCCCCTATGCATAATTCATAATATTATAAAAATTTTACTGGTCAACAGTTTGTTGGAACTAAAGTGAAAAAAATAAAACCCCCGTGAACAAGACCAACTTTCCAATAAAGCTTCATGTTTCCCTAACAGCTACTTGATTGCATCAAAGAATAATCATAACAACTTAGAGAAAGCGGCTACATGGAATTATTGTGAAATTCTTTTTATTCCTGCTCCAAACTAATCACAACAACAACAGGGTCGCAAGATATGGCTTTCTGCCCTTCAGCAAAGAGAACAACGACCCGTGAGAGTGCTCAAGAGCAATTAGTGGGGAGCATCAAGCAAAGTGTTGCAGTGACTTTGCAAAAGAATGGTAAAGTTGTAAAATGTATTGAAAAAAATATTTTTAAGTATACCATATTCAAAGACATTTGAGTAAAATCTATTATTTTTATTTTTAGTTAATTTATTAACCTTTTTAAATAGTAGTATGGCAAACATAGAGCTAGTAACTGTGTTTGGCTAAAATCACGATAGTGTTTTAGGATTGACATAACTTCCATGATACTGAATTCCTTGAAAAAAACACAACTGCGAAGCAATTCGTATTATGCATCTCACAACCGATAGAAATTCAAAGTATAATTGCTTAGTTTTTCACCACTACCGATAAATACAATGAATAAATATTTTAAAAAAATTATGATATTGTATAATAATAGCCTAAATGTATTTAAATTTTGTATTAAGTCAGGATTTATGTTTTTATAGTATTATGTTGTTTTGTAATTTTTACGGCGAAATTCTTCTCGGTCATATTGCCCTACAAAGAGAAGAATAGAGCATCAATAACCACCGTAATAAAGCGACTAGAATAAGAGTTGGTCAATATAAACCAGATAGGAAAAATGAAATAGAACGATTTAACTCAAGTCCTTATGAAGAAATATGTAGAAAACCTAAAGATTGCCGTTAAATGCAGAGTGTATTTGTGTACGAGTATAAGTAAAATATGGCAGATTGTCATTTTAATTAAGAAATTAAATATTTTACTTGTTATGGATAAATTGGTTCCATATATATATATATATATATATATATTCATGATCATAAAACCATAAAACTTTGATCATTTTAGTACAATCTAAAATAAATAACAACTATTTTTTTTTATTATTTGACAAGATACAATCTTTATTTATGTATAAGAAATTAAACAATTTCTAAGTGTATTTGAAAAGTAATCTGTACAGTTTATAAGAAAATGCTAAGTACTAATGTAAACAATGTTAGATTGTAATAATAAAACGGTAATATAAAATAAGGTAGAATGGTGGTACTAAAGAATATTGAAGCAACAACAAATTCAGAATTTAATAACTTGGTTGGGTATAAACAGGGATTTAAACTTTTAATTGCGGAGAAAAAGACAGTCGTTTATGTAAATGTTTGACGATATTCATGTAATAAGATCCAAGTAAAAGAAATATAAATTTAATAAGTTTAGTTGAATTAAAACAAACCTCAATTTATTTCATAACTTGTTTGTTTGTTTGTTTGCTAATATTTAAATAAAAACTTCTTCAATAATTGTGTAAATTAAAAGTCTTATTCCAAAATATAGACAATATTTATTTTGTTATTGTGATAAATTTAAATTATTTATGATAAATATCTTCCCTAATGAATTATGAATAGATTTAAAACAAGTTTTTATCATTAGGTTAATTGATTCCTTATTTCAATGAAATACAATATTTTGTAATTATATAAAAACATTGTGTTAAAATTATGAAAAATAATAATTTTTTTTAGAATATTTTAACCATTCTTTGTCTTACTTGAGTGCTTAAAATTATCAATTTAAACGTCTTTTTCTCTTTCCACTACGCCCATTTCGACTCTTATTCAGCCATGGTCAAGTGTGCCATTTCAGTAGGAATTTTATTTTATGTTTTGTCAACGTTTTTAACTCACACATTTAATACAATTACAAATATGACAAACATTTTATCTTCAGTCACAAAGACTTTATAGACTCTTATAAATTTCAAACTCATTGAGTAATATTTTAACCCTCGTTTTGACTAGTCTTATCCTTTTCCGGGCGTGAATTAACGGCGCCTGTCAATAGTACACTGGTAGTACTTATACTCAACTATTATTAGATTGTAATCCTGATAGTATATCAAACAGAAGGTGGGAAGGGCGAGTATATTTCGTAATGCTGCAAAACGTACACTTATTTACCCTTACAGCAGAAGTCCAGAATTTTCTTATTTGTATGTAAGTGTTATCTATTAAATGCTCTGAGTACCTACACTTGATTTTTGTATTTGGTTTTCTAGAATTGGGAATATGTTCTTTAAATCACTTTTTGAAAGATCTTACCGTTTTTTAAGTGCAAAATCATCATAATTAAGTTTAAATATTGCACTTCTAGTGAAATACCTATAGTTTTCCGTTTTGGATTCAGCAAAATGACCAAGCTATTCCATTTATAATGTTTCTGGTTATTTTATTAGTATTTTTATTTGCATAAAACTATCCGAAAAACGCCGAAACAAATTAATTTGTTCAATAACAAGATAAACAACCAAATCCTTTAATTTCGGAACAATAAAATATACGGAAATAGTCTTATCAAGAAAAAATTTTCTTCAATGCAAAAGGTTATATATTTATTAATTAAATAGTATTATGAATTAAAAACTCCTAAATGTTCACTACATTTTATGTTGACTGTATATCTTATTTACTATTTCAAATGTTTGTAGTTCCTATATTACAAGCATATATTGTGTGAGAGTTAAGAAGATACATTTTTAACAATTTAGTTCGAAATCAATTTATATTTAAATACTACTACTATATTGAGTTCAGGAATTTATCATACTATTAAAGTAATGTGATAAAAAGGACCATGTAATTCAGTACGTTTAGTAATTTAACACCTAAACGAGATTTTCTTTGACCAACTTATTTTCCAATCTCTAAAAAGATAATAAGTAAAAAAGTAAATAAATATGTAAATTTACATAAACTTACAGTATTAAAAACTGTACTACTAAATACTTTACCTTATGCATTTGAAAAACTTTTCATGTAAATTTAGCTTAGTTAACAGGAACTACATGTACATACATGAAAATAACATGAATTACTAAAAACTCTCAATCTGTTACTAAAAACATATTTGATTATAAATGGTGATAGTTGAGTATGGTATATTAAGTTATTAATAATTTGAAGAAGAATACGTTAAAATATATTATTCTTCATGTTTATTTTTAACAGTAATGTTTAACGTTACCGCATATCTTTGTTTGTGTCTATGTGGTTGAGCGTGCGTGTGTGGATGCGCGATGGCGACCGTACATAAAATTATATGCTTTCATAAACCTCTGGTAATAACAATTTGTAACATTTTCTAATATTTTACTTTCTTTTCCGTGAGGGGGTGATATGGATACAAACCGATATCAACTCTGAACTCACCGCTCAAAAGTACACAAATTCACATGTGGAATATAGGGTACTTATTTTACATAATGTTTTACACAAACTTATTTGAAAATGTTTTGTTGTTTTTGGTCATAAGGGCGAATACACGCACACCTACATCAATATCAATTTAAAACCTTAAAATATACAAATGTTAAAAGTTTAACTTAAATATGCAAGTTAAATATACAAACGTCAAAAAATTTAAGTTATTTATTATATTTTATTGGTGCTTTTTAATAATTCGAACACATAAATCGGAAATGGATACAAATAACTTTAATGAAATTCCAGCCATTAATAATTTTAAAACTTTAACATTTTATTAAAAATGTAATCAAATATCGGCACACATCACGTTACAAATGTTTTAATCATTCTCATCAATCATACTTCAGATAACGCCATCAATAACTTTTATCTTTCTTATATAATATGTATAATCATTCAATACTTGTCCGTCGACACCAATAGCACCTCAAACTTGAATTTATAAATTAAATGATAACCGACGAGGTCAAACATGTATTAAATAACACAAAAAACATCACAAAAACAAACAAACTATGAGTGATGTAGGTAAACAGACATCATACTGAAAGTAGTCTGAAAGTATGAGTTTTATATATAGGTGGGTAATAACAACTCATGTTTTGATAAGAGTTAAAACGATATATGTGTTCAGTCAAATTTACTTTCTAAAACATAGGATAAAATCACATAAATTGAAATCTAAGTGTAATCATACATCTTGAAAATATAATAAAAACAATTTTAATATATATTAGCAAGAAAAGGCAATTTTTTATAAAGATCAAGAAAAGGCACAAAAAGAAAAAAAGTATTCATTTGTCTTTTACCCCTCGCCTTTATTCATTTCAATGGAATGAAAGAGTTTATATTTTTAAAGAAAAGCGATCTAATTGAGACTTTGTTGTGCTTTGAAGAAGTTGCTGTCTAAATTTTCTTTAAGCTATTGGAATGCTTTTATCTCAATTAGTGTCTTTATTTTACTAACATGAAATTATTATATTACAATCTACTGAAAAGTCTTGTCTGCAATCATAACATTTTTTGATTATAAATTATTTAAAATAATTTATGAATTATTTAAGATATAAACTCACTTACATATAATAGTTTAACATTTGGTAAAGTTCTACCAGCAATAAATAATTGTGTATCCAGAGATTAGATAGCTTATATTCAACTTAATGTATGTAATAGTGCTAATGAAAATAAATAATGAATAATATAATAGGTTTTAAATACATCAATGAAATGTTTATTATTATTATTATTATTTTTTATTTTTTTTATTTATTTATTTTTTTAAGAAACGAGAATGAGAGACGAAAGATATATGTAATGCCCATGCACTTGACGAAAATCCGCCAAGCAGGTTTAGGGACAAAACCTAAACCTTCTTCCTGTTGCTATTTCTTTCTGTTACGATCTGAAATTGTTAAAAATTATGGATTGTATATTATAGAACACAACAGGAAAATCAAAACAAATACAACCACTGACAAATATAATATGAATATATTTATTTTGTATGCAAAAATAAATATGAAGTAATAGAGTTATTTTTAAACTGTAATTTTATTTTTCATTATGTAATTAACGAAAATAAAATATTTTCATTTAAATGAAATTATTATAATATTCACCTTATATTGTATTTAATAATTTTGTATGTTTGAGAACAATTTGTTGTGTAATAGTATAAACTGTATTGTAACTGAATATGATTTTGGAATAGTGTTAACAGGAAAGAAGCAATAATTCATAAAAATACTTTAACATATTGTTATACGTTCCCCACAATAAATTTAATAAATTATGATAAACTCTCCTTGGTAACCCCATAGTTGAAGCCACGTCGTTCAATAATGTTTGATTGTATTAACAGGAAAAATAAGATTAAATTCCCCCACTAGGACTGTATATTGTATATTCCAAAACTTTTATTTTGTCTTTCCAGTGGTTCATGTTTATAAGTATCAACATTGCTAATTGGAAATAAAAGTTTCCTCTTACAAATCACATTATATAATATAATGGGTGTATTAATAAACTGTTATTTTATTTGCCCTTATTTAAATACAATAAATATCTTTCAACGTATAGTATTGAATTTGAATTCACCTTCTCATTATGTTGGTATTGTTTTCTAGATAAGATTTAATGATTAGTTTCTAATATAATTATTATATTATAACATAACATTTATTTATTTATTTTGATTTGAAGACAATGTTTGTACACACTCCAATTTTAAGACAATTTGGTTATCACATCTACGTGCGTGCGTGTGTTTCAATTATTATTGAATTTTTAAAACATACTTCTCCTTACGATTATTAATATTTTCATTTTATAATTGCAATGTACTTTATTTACATAAACGCAGTTCACTCAACAGGTAGTTATTTTAAACAACGACCCGTTTTGAAAATCAAATTATTGTTTAAAGAAGTTACAAATTCGAATTTGAAATTTTTACTGATACATACGTTTCACATGTGACTTAGATAAATTAAAACAAACTTTATTTACAATTAGAGTTAATTTACGTCACTACTGTTGTAAATAAGTATAAATGTTTTTTACTAAGAACCTTCTTGAATTTCTCACATATGATTAGTTAGTATATTATTATACTTGTGAAAAATCAATATAATCATAAATTAACAACTACTGTAACTTGGTATTTAAAATTGTTGATTAAGGAATTTATGAAAGTAACGGAACAGTTTATCATTTAATCTTTTGGGTTATAAATTAATGAAGGATCTGTTATTAAAGGTTATTAGTCGGTCGTGTTGTCACGTCAATTTACGATCCTTTATTCCAGAAGTGTGAACTGTGATTGATTTATATGCATCGATTCATTTATAACAGTTCTTATCAGGTAGTTACAGATATTGGAAACTTTTTAGATTCGACGAAAATAAACGAGGTAATTAATTATTGGCTCCATTTTTTTATGACGCTACAAATTTATGATGTAACCAATAAATGCTTTGTTTATTATTATATGATTGTTTTGTAAAAAAATATATCTATGCTATTATAGTTCTATTATTTTTTTAATATGTAAATTTTAATGTAATTTTTCCATTAATTATCAAATTTATGGAATAACAGAGTTATTTTAGTGTCTTATTTATATCAATTGCTGAAAAAAAGAATGCATTTAATTTAAAAAAAAAAACTGATTGTATTTTATTAGTAATTTCTATAATTTTCTTTTCTTTTTTTAGAATTAGAGTTAGAGTAATTTTTATACTCGTAATCACATTCAAAGACGTTATTTTATTTTATTTCTAAATCATATATTAAATGTTGAAATTATTTCCTCATTGTTTACCAATTACATTAAAATCTTTCTCTACTAGTTAATCTATATTTTATATTGGAATAAAGTTAAATTTAGATAAATTAATTTCTACAAAATACAAGATTTATTTAGTTATTACAAGATAAGTTAATTTAGATTTAGATTTATATATAATTTGTTACAATACACCAATGAACTCTTTACTTATGAATGTAATAAATAGGACACTCCTACAACACCACTGTAATATTTATATAAGTTGAATATAAAAGCTTCTAAAAGATTTTTGATGGCAAAGGCGAAATTCGTTAATTCAAAAAAAAATTACACAAAATACTCAAAATTTAAAAAATAATAGGTATTTCAACAATCAAAACATGCACTTGATCCACAAATTAACTAATAAAAGAGGTTACAACTAAACTTGGGTCTTAATTTTAGTGATTCTAGACATTATTTAAAATAATATATGAAAATAACCTGTTTTAACTTGTAACTTTTATGTTTCACTAGAGTTTAAATCTGGAGGAATATGAAATAAATCACATTCATACAATTTATGAATCGAAATGAAATGAGAGTTATAATTGAATAATGTAAAGTTTTATTTAGTTTTACCTTTGTTCATTTATTTTAAGATATGTTCAAATTAATTCCGTTTAAAATGTAGGGAGGACACAGATCAAGTTTTCTTTTTGTGATGATGTAAGTAGTAATTCATCGATATCAAAACATCTTTCCAGTGTTTTTACGGGTCAGATCATAGTGCTTTTTCTCTCTCATATAACATATAATAATAATAATAATAATAATAATAATAATAATAATAATAAATGGAAACTCTCCTTTTTAAAAGAAGACTTTAATAGAAGTAATATGTAGAATGAGCAATCTTTAATGCCACACGATTAAAATTCAACACGTTTCAAAATAGAAAAATTGAATGTCATAGAAATTAAGTGCTACTATTCTTTGTTGAGTGTTTTCACAATGTAGCATTTTTGTGAAACAATTACAGTAAATTTAAACTTTTCCAAGATTTATTTGATGACAAATCAGAAAAGTTTATCGTTACAGTTTTTCCTTTCAGAGCAAGACAAGTGAATTGTAATTGAGTAAAGTTCTGCTATTAAAGATTTTAATCCAGTTGAAATATGTGAGATTAATTTATTAAAACTCTGTTCCACCAAGTATGTACTGTGATTAGGTTTTTCGCAAATGATCATTTATCACGGTTGTTATCTGAAAATTACACAGTTTGAAACGTATCAAAAGCTACGAAAATAAATTTGTTAATTTAATACTACGTCATTTTATTACTTTTTAAAAATGACATAATTGAAAGTCAAATATTTACATCATATAAGATATTTTTTAGTATGTTTTTAGTTTTGTTACTACTGTAATTTGTATATAAATAGGACCAAATGTAGGTATTTTTTTTTTATTTGTACAACACAATTTTTTCTTTTTTCTTTACGTTTAACCATATGAAGAAGAATTTCATTATTAATGCCTGTCTTATTTGTTTCATAATATAAAAAGAAGACGTCTATATTAATGTTGTATATGTACTATGCCAACTTTAATTAAAATAAACTTAATGCAATAATCTACTTTAACCAATTACAAGATATTAATTGTCATTATTACCTAATTAAATTATTTGTTTTAAAAGTGTAATTGCTGTTTACCTTAAACGTTTTACCTGATTATGCTACCTATATTACTTTAACACCAAGAATTCTAACTCCTACAATATTAATATTCTACATTCAATATTCTAAATTTTAGGTGATCCCTTGCTTATTGCTCTACCTCCCACTGTCAACATTTTTATGTGACTATCAACAAAATTACATTTACAAATTGTAATACTCAACTTTTAACTAAAGTATACCTGATAATCTATCTTTTACTCCTTGAATGAATGTCTCTACATTCTATTATTTTTTTATTTCTAAACTTTTAAGCATGGATTGACAAAGAGACATACTAATAAAGATTTTCCCATTCATTTACTTCATACGAACAAATTTCCTGTTATTTAATCATTATGGAATAAGTCATAATGCACTTGAATTGGCAATAGATGACTGCGAGAAATTAACTCCCCCTTCCGTTTAATTATATATTAGTAAAACACCTAATGAAAAAACTTATAAATTATTCTTCTGCTGGAAGTTTTTTATTTTTACTACAATATAATAGTTTTTCTATAATTGCAAAACAGCCAAAATATATTTTGAAAAATGTATTTTTGGGGATGATTGAAAGTATTGTTGTATAGGTAACAAGTTTTAATTTGACAGCAATCATGATATTTATATTTTGTCATAAATTTGTATAAAAGTAATGTTTGGAGATGCCATCCTTAAAACATCTTAATGGGTTTGTAATCTTCTCAAATGAACCACCTTCAAACAATCCGATTAATTAGGAGCTCTTTAGGAGAAGCACAGTGTTTAATCTGATTATTATTTATCTTAAAACCTCACTATCTACAGGTACGTGTAATAGCTTTTATTTCACGCACTAACATTCTTGTCACAAATTTCAAACCGATTTCAAGGTCATTACACCCCGTAATGGATGAAAAGACGGCTTTAACTGAGTTAGATGTATTGTAAGAACTAGATGATATATTTTATGTATTAATTGATAGTTTAACGCAAAAACACTATCATGATAAACAGAAAGGAATTTTTCAAATGAATGGGAAAGTATTTCAAAGCTTATCAGCAATGATTTAATGTAAAATACTGTTTGTATACGATGTTTTACAAATGACAAAGAGTTGATTTTTAAACAGAGTTTCAAAATTAATTTAAAAATAAAATCAGCTAAATTAGTCTAATATATTCTAAGTTAAAAAGAGTTTTCTTTATTATTAAAGACAATAATTTATAACTAGTTCTTGATTGATGACTGTATTTTTACCTAAGAATGTAATAATAAATTCAATGTAAAATTATTTACATCTCGCAATTAGTTATTAAAAAAACTAATATACTAAAGGAATGAAATAAATTTTTCGCTCGGAAAGAAAGTTATTACTTTAAATCTCAAAAACTCAAACTAAAGAAAATATTTTAGAACTAATGATCCCCTAAGATCTTTATAAATAAGAACAATTCGGTATTTCATATATTTGACTTTGTACTAACGATCTAGCACCTAATAAATATAAGATTCGTTTAAGTATTACCACATTTCGTTTAATTAAACACTATGTTCACATCATTCAGATAAATATCTAGGATGAATTTCGCGAAACTACTCCAAGTCAAATAATAATAATGATATTATTTAAAAATAAACATTTTAATAAAGGTAGCCATTGTCGTGATGTTAAAAATAACATTTCTTAATAGTAATTACAGTAGTTTCACAAACACACACACACACACACACACATATATATATATATATATATATATATATATTGTGTCAAAATTTTGTGTTTAATATTATTTATAAGAAAGTATTGTAATATTTATATAACATACCAAGATTTTCCGTAAATAATTCTGCTAACCATAACAATCATTATATTTTTCTCTTTGTCTTTTTTTTTTATATTTGAGTAACCATTTAAACTGTACACTTGCTTTTTAGAAGAGTGATTTTCCCCCCAAATATTCTTTTTTAAAAAAGTGAACAAGTGTAATATCCTGGCCTGAAACGTCTCTAAAATAACAAAACGTCCTTAAAATGGTTATAACAATCTGTCTTCTGATCAAAACCTGGTTTTTATTTTGACTAAAACTGAGTCTAAACCTATAATTAATTGAGTGACTAACGTTTCTAATGAAACGGTTTTAACAATATTTTATCACTTTACACCTAACCTATTGCAGTCTGCTCTCACCTTAACTTCCCGTCCTCCACTATGTACTACTGTGAATGTAAACCTATATAACATATAAGGGAAATGTAATAACTTCAATATTTAATTTGGATTGTTTCATAGTAGATGTTAACTTTGTATTATTGATTAATAATTATTTTTGTGTTTACAATCCAATAATATTATTATTGGAATTATTATGCAATTAAATGAGCATAAAAAATCAGGCATTTATTGTAATTGCATATATTCAATTGAGTTTTAAAACCCTTGTCCTTGATTGAATCACCAAAAAAATAAAATAAATAATGGAATAGTAAATGTAGAAATTTTAGTAATTTGATACACTTGAAGTTTTATTGAACAATTATACTAATGTTATAATACTAATTATTAAATTCACTTTTAAATTACAATCCGGTGTCATTTTATCATTTGACGGCGATACTTTCCCTTCACCATGTTAGATCGTGGCTAATTTGCTATCGCTTCACTGCAGAAACTTGTTTATTTCGGAGATTGATCGCTTGTCATAGATTCATTTATCACTTTTAATCATTGAAATGTATAACCAAATTCTTGTTGCCAAGTTTTAAATATGCTGACTGAATAAATTACCATATATTGCGGCTATCATTTTAAACAACCATTTCCAAATATCAGTGAACAAAGTATAAACCGTGTGTGACAAACGAATTCTCACATTGTTAATTATAAGTTAACAGGCTATTAGTACGTAACAAGTTCAGTATTATACAAAATATCTTCATTTACTTCCACGATCTTTGTGAGATTAATTTTTGTTCTATTGTTTAAGAGTTTTTTAAGTTCTATTTTGTGAGAGTTATGCTCACACTAAATTTTAATGGTTTTAAACATATTTTGATGCCTTAATTCGTGAAAATATGTTTAACATGGCTTATGACTTAAAGGTGTAATTAACTTATTCTAAGAATCATTTAACAATATCTAAGCTTCAAAATTATTATTAAAATATATTATTTATGATTTGTATTGTCACTGGTATTGATTTAACTGTCACCTTAACTTTCCCAATAATCGGAATTTTAATAATAAACTTATGGTAATATAATACTTTGATACTATACCCCCATATTTTCAGGATAAATAAAATGTGGATTTATGGATGTGTGTGTTAAGTTATAGTTTTTTAAATTTTTAATTTGCTTAAAAATTGTGTACATATTACATAAAATTAAATACAAATTGCATCAAACGTTACAAACTTAAACTGATTTGTATTATGAATAAACTTAATCCTAATACAAAATGGAGAAATCTCAAAATAAAGAAAAATATATAAATATTGTTATTGCATTTATCAATATATTTTCTGACTAATATTAGATACAAAATTGTGTTAACATAATAGCACGTCACTCGAGTTATGAACTAACTATTCAACATACGAGCCTATTTATACAAAATTTAGAATAAACATAATTTTATAATAACAGGATTATCTTTATGGAAAACATTGAGTAGATTTTTGAATAAAATGTAAATTAATTGTTTTAATAAGTATTATTTTGATAAAAAATACATAAAACAGTGTTACAGTATAAATATGGACCTTGAATAGTACTAATGAAATAAGTGTCAGCGTAAGGTATAATGTTTATTGTTTCCATTGGAGGTCATTATGTTCACTTTTCTATTTAATTTTTAAGTTATTTTGGACTTATAAATGTTTTAAATGTTAGCTTATTTTATAAATGTCTTAGGTCTTAGGTAAATATGTAATCCTATCTCACAATAAGTATATAAATTAAAAGAAGGTTATAATTAATTGAAACAGAAAACGTTTTCTCTAATTAATAATTTAATTGTATGCAAGGTTTTGATCAAATAATATTAAAACTAATATACTATTGGTACTACTTTTATATCTGTTTAATGTTATATTAAGGAATCAATTATATTTAATAAACGGGGTTTTACGTTATGTACAATTAAATATATAATATACAATCAGAAACACGATTGTGCGATTATTTAGAGTTTCAGTTACCACGTCAAGAATAAATCTAAAATAATTTTAATGTGTTAAGACTAATCCAATCTCATTTATAGTTATGTCTTCATAAAAAGACTAATTTCGATTTCATTTCGTTTATCTATGTGATTTTACTCAGAGAAGTATGAAGATAACTATATCGGCGTGAGCGAACGATTTGTTGTTCTTCACAGGACAAACTTTATTATTTATAATAATTAGGAATAATTATGACGAAAGCTTTTTATTTTATAATTGTTTTATTTTCTTGTATATTACGATGAGCGTAAATAATATAAACTTAAAATATTTTAGTAGTTAGGTAACTTCAATATTCACATTTTTAACTTTGATTAGTACGCAGATAGAATAATTAAATACCATTAGTCTACTTTTATACAATACGTTTATTATGTTCTCATAAAAAAAAACTCATTTTGCATATTCTGTTAGAGCAAATGCAGTTTTATTTTGCTGAAATATCTTAATTTAAAATAATTATGAATCATTAATAATAGGAAAAACAAACAGTTATTGAATTCAATAAAAATAAGTATTTATATTTTCCTAATGATATAAATTGTGAATTCGCTGTCATTAAAATAACCTAAAACCATTAATGATCTTCTTTTTTAAGCATTTTTTTTTACGACTAATTAATTATTGAGGTAATTTGTCGTATTCACCAATTAAACATTTTAAATATAAGTTAATACTCTACAAAGGTTATTGAATATAAATTTATTATGGTTGGACGATTTTTTTATTCCTCGAGTCTTACCTCATATTATATTAAATTCTTTGCTACAGAACAATATGTACTTTAACACTCAGTAATTTTTATTAGTCAACAGAATTTGTCCAATCATTTTAGGAATTATTTAGATATTTCAAATAAATACCGGCTGTAAATTATTAGTTAATTAACCAGAAGTAATTTCTAAGTACTAGGTCTAAGGAATTATTTGTTTTGTTCAACAAATATATTTATTAAATTTTATAACTTAATATAAACACACAATGTATGATATATGTATGATATAAAAATAAGTAACATATTAAACAGATCATCTCATGAAAATAAACAAAACATGATTTAAATTGAGAAAAATATATAAGATAAAAAATAAAGCTTTCTTTAAGAACAAACTAAAACAAAAGAGATAAATTGACATATGACATAATAATACATTACGCCTACTTTAAATTAAAGTACAAAAAAACAAGAACGAAAACCAAAGCAATATTACTTTTAAATCCTAAAATAAAAAATAATAAAAAAATAAATAAGATAAACAAAATTATACGGAATGGAATAAAGCAGCCTCTATGGCTAATATTCATAATTTGAATATTTGTTGCTATGAAACAAACAACATATAAGCAATTATTGCAAAAGCAATCAGCTAATAAAGGAAAACATTTGTTTTTTATTGATGTATTCCATTGTTGTAATTTCTGTTATTTATTCGGCAATAATCAAGTAAGAAGTTCTGTTTTATTTGTTGTTTTAAAACGTAAGTGACTTTTGAAGTTTTGAAGACTTACAATTTTAAATAGAGGTTGGGAGATAGAATTTGGAATATTACCACCAATTAATTATAAGAATTTTTTTACATGTTTGATGCTGATTGAACAGTAGGAAACGTGAACAATGGACGTTCTGAAAGAAGAAAAAACCTCAATGAGAAAAGAAAACGCAGCTTTAGTGATTAGGTCCTTTATTCCATAAACATAGAAGTCTCTCAGGAAATATTTTCTTGAAACCTTTATTAAAAATGACAGTATTAATACAATTTTATAAGCTCATAATTGGAGACCATACATTTCAAGTCATCTACATGCATCACATGAAACTCATCCAGAGAGACGAGTAGATTTTGTTTTTTAATTGATCTGGACTTGTGTCAAACAAGTGAAGGTTTTTGAATTTTTAAATGTTTGGTCGGAAGAATTTACCTCTAAACAATTAATGAAACAACTAGCAGGCATTACTGTGTTTACTGGGCCAACACAAATCCACAATTAATTGAAGAGAAGCCCTTAAATTTACCACGTCTAACAGTATGGTTTGGTGTGTCTTCAGGATGTACTGTTGGGTCATTTTTTTCGAGGACTAAAATCATCATTTCTTACTTTCAAATGCTTCAAAACAGCATTAATAATGGTTTAAATAACCTTTAAGTCAATAACAAATTGTACTATCTACAAAATTCGGGGCTACCATCATCGAATTACACGTAAGCTATTTTATTTAAAATGAGCTATAATTTCAAAGTATTTTTAGACATGGTTATATTTACTATTGAGAAGTAACTATTTATTAGCAGTGATACTGTGAAAAGGAGAGGAATAGACGAGGAATAAGATGTTATTTATAATTTTTATTCAATTACTATTCAGTTGGTGTGAAGTAACCTATCACCAACTGTTTAAATGTTACGAACTTTATATCATTATGTACTAAAGATGTTGATTTATTCTTTTTTGTTTCACTTAAAATTAAAATTAGGGGGGGGGAAATATTTTACTATATATATATATATATATATATATATATTAAAATTAATAAAAATAATCTTTTAAAAATCTGGGAAATTAATATTTTATAGAATTCTGAACGTGGAAATGTGAGCATTTTCTCAAATTAACAATACAATTTTAATGTTTGTATTTTTGTTTTGCATTAATAAATAATCCATTGTTTTACATCCATTGTTCTAATGTAAGGTTGAAGGATGAACTCAATGTGAATTTATTCGTGATTATCACTAAGCCCTTTTCTCTATTATTCAAATAATATGAGCTGTTTAAACTGGGCAACATGATGGGGAAAAAATATATTATATATATATATATATATATATATATATATATATATATATATATATATATATATATATAATATTTTAAATATTTCAGCTACTAAATATAACCCGAATTCCTCTCTTAAGGGATCTGAAAAGTTCCATTCCTTAATGTCTGAAATTTTAAAAAATGTAAAAAATAATGTATACAAAATTAAACAGCCCAAGAGGGTTATTACAGAGGCTATAAGCGTGTTGGATTTTAAATTTTAAGGATATTAAGAAGTTTATATTTGTGAATATTATAACTCAATAATATTTTACAGTTTATTGGTATTACAACATTTATTAAATGTAATAACGGCTGTAGATTGAACTATCTTAACACCTCCTTCAATTTTTTAAACTAAAAAACAATAAAATAACAATATACATATGTTTTAACTATTTGTGAAAATAAATGATTTATTTTTCTTGTTCAACATTAAAAATATCATATTCAGTAACCTTCTTAGTAGCTTTTAGTTTCTTTATTATAAAATACTTTGCTGACTATCATTGCAACTTCATGACAAACAGTAATATCAAGTTTTATAATTGAATACAATATATATACAAGATCGCTATAAACTTGTATTGATACAAAAAATATTACTTACGACACCTACACACAGGCAGGAGAGGAACTTATTGGATTCTTCAATAATTTTGAAACCAAGGACACACAACAAAAATAAGTGATTTTATTTGACTCTACAAACCTTGTGAAACCATGGACAAGTTACTTGAGATTAATTTTATTTGCGGGTGCTATGATATATTTATTGTTTTTGAAAATAAAACTTAAAATTCTAAAATGTTGTCTATGACCTCTTTATACCATATAATATAAGGCAATTATCCAATTAAACTTTTATTTTATTAGTATAATTTGGTTACTGTATACTGTATTATATAGATTTTAAGATTAAAACTTAATACAAGGTATTGGGTCGTCAGAGTTCTAAATATCAATTTGTCGACATTAATATATTTGTAGAATGTTACTACAATGCTATGTTTCCGACAAAAAGGCAAATTATAATTGCCAGTATGTTAACAGAAATATGTTGTGTAAAACAGATCATGAGTAGAAGTATTGTTCTACAGATTACATTACCTAATTCATGGCAAACAAGACATTTCCATTTCCTCATAAAGTGTTACAATAATAACAATGTTTGGAAATTCCGCCCTCAAAACTTCTTAAAGGATTTGTAATCCTCTCAACAGAACCTTCAATATAATCCTCTTAATTAGGAGCTTCTTAGGAGAGACAGAGTGTTTAATGAGGCTATTACCGTTGTTAAAATTGCACTATCTATAAATTGCTTTTATTATACTCGATAAAAATTTTA
The DNA here is from genome assembly GCA_963513935.1 of Aphrophora alni. Taxonomy (NCBI): domain Eukaryota; kingdom Metazoa; phylum Arthropoda; class Insecta; order Hemiptera; family Aphrophoridae; genus Aphrophora; species Aphrophora alni. The sequence goes on from OY740770.1 coordinate 30,911,850, forward strand.
CATTCTTATAACTAAATTGATATCCATTTAGAGCTCTATTACCTCCGCGGTATCGATTAAAAGATCCTTTATAACTCATTTGGATGTAAACTATAAACTGGGTAATGTATTTTATTATACAGTGTGTGAAATAAGTCTTGATACATAATATATATATATATATATATATATAATTAAATAGATTGCTTTTATCATCTTAAAACATTTATCATACCTATCATAACACCTTTTCTGTTGTTTAAGTTTGGGGAATAAAATTTGTGTCTCCTTTTAGAAAATGAGGGGTAAAGGGGGAAACTTTCATTTTTAAAAAAGACAACCCAATATTATAACGTATCATTGGAAAGGTCTATTCAATAAAAAAATAATGGAACCTCCAAAATGTTTCTAGTACATTCCTGGCTAATAGTTACATGAAGAAATTAGTTATGATTAACTTGCGTATTTCTTACGTGTTTTAAGATAACCAGTGCTCGAATTGGTGACCTTTGGTGGTTTCGCAGTGTTGGTCGTTTGTAAAAACTGAGACAGCACTCGCAAAAGACAATCTTGAATTAGATTGAGCTTTTTCTTAATTATACTATATAGGTAATTGACGTCAGTTAGATTAATTTCATAAACAAAGTTTTATGTGAACCCAAAAGAAGTGGATTAACGCCAGGAGACCTTACTGGCTATTCCATAGTGCCTCTTCTGTATATCCATGTTCTCGGAAAAACATTGTCCAAGTGATGTCGACCATCGCAGCCGAAGTGCTCCATTTTGTAGCAACCAAATATTTTGTCTCTCCAAAAATATTTTGGAGTCCAGGCACGATCATGTGGCAAGTATCTTGTAGATTAAGTTTTTATGAAATGCGATCAGTCAAACCAACTGGTTGTTAACTATTCCTGCCAAAATAATTACTCTTCAAGGGTGTTGCAAAAGAGTTTCTATTTACCAATATGGATTTCTATCCATCCATATAACTACAGTTTAACCTATTGACTTTGCCCTTCGTCATGAAAGTAGCCTCATAACTAAATTACTTTAAGCCTTTCGACCACTTGTTTCGTTAAAATGCATAAGGGATACACAAGTTTGTTATAACAATTTGATATAACAGAAGCCAGGAGATCCCTACCATGTTAGATACAGGAATGTGTTACAATTTACACCAATATATTTAACAATTATTAATATCCGACTGTATTTTTAAATAACATTGTAATAATACATTTAATGTAAAATTATGGACATTTTGAAACGAATTGTTAAAAAAAAAAAATAATACGTTTATGGAAGGAAACGAGTTTTTACACGAAAAGAGCTTTGCCAACTATTAAACGTCAAATCTCAACTATGATAATATTTATCAATATACAATTAAGAATAAACTAATTTAATCAAATTAAAAAAAAAAATTATAATAAAAAAATTTAAAAAATAAAAAAAAACTGTCTGAATAATCTTCATTAAAATTCTTCATATATGAATGTATAAATATAGAAACGTTATTACCAGGAATTATAGAAATATTGTTTACGTACATTTTACGTACGCTTGCCATGAATGCTTTTTTTTACATTCTGTATGCTTGTTTATCCTATGTCGTATGTTTGCCTAGAATGGTAGTAGTAGTTACCTGTGTAGTATGTTAGTATTTATTTATCAATTGAATATATTAGTATAAGTGCTAAATTATAATTTCTATTGAAATGTTCAACTTTATTTTCACTTAATTTAACTAAATCCCTGTAAACATATTAATTCCTGTTTTCCATTTAAAAAAAAATAGTTTTAACTCCTAGTGATATGCAACCTCGAATGATTATTCCATGCCTTTTTACAGTATTCAAATAAGAAGTGTCATTTTTGTTAACTTTTCTACTGATTGGTTAAGTTAATTTTGTATTTTATATCTTAACATTAATTACAAGTAAACTGTTTGTATTTAAAATTAACGTTATGCTATTTATTAAGTGAATTGGTTACTGTGTAATTTTACACTAAAATACAAAATTATCTTTCTGTCATGTACTAATCGATACAGGTGACCAGATAATAGATGTATTGCAAAAGACAGCTCTAGCTAACAAGTATTGAATATGTAAACAAAACACCTCAAAACATCCTGGAATGTAATTTACTTGGATTTAATAGAACAATTATGATTGGTTCTTCGGTTAACTTATCTTTAAAAACTTACTGCATTTTTCACTCAGTTTTAGAACACATTTTGCGGGTGAAATAATTCCTTGATTGGCATTTCGTTGTTGTTGTGTACATTTTTTGAGTATTTGTCAAAAATTTACATCAATTTTTAAAGATGTATGCCTAACTGATTGTATGAAAATAATATTACTATTTGGTATTTTAGCAGTTCTCATAAGCTATATTACGTGATAATTAAGAGAGTTTTTAAATATAGAGATTTTTTATTGGTTAATAAGAATTAATGTAAAAGTCATAATTATTATGCAAACTTTACCCTATTGTTATTAAATGTACCATGAAATATATATATATATATATATTTATTTATCTACACGAATTTGAGATAATTGTGACAGAAATGAAATAATATGTGTTCCGTGTAATTTCTCAATATCTCGAAACTTTAAAATAATCGAGACTAAGTATTTTTTCAATAGATACTTACTAAATAACAATTGTATTTGTTTTGTATTTTCTAATTACAATTCAGGTAAAATATGAAAATTAAGTATTCATCAATTCCCCTATTATTCTAATTCAGACACGATTTAACTTTATTGAAATACATAAATGCTGTCTTGAACTACTATTTCTTATAACATTCGTAAATAGTTATTGGTTTTGTAAAGTTGAATTGTTTAGCTAATTACCTTACGACTTGTAACTTGAAGATAATTTAACACAAAATAGGTTGGAACTATACGACCAGTGGTTGGTAGACATGAGATATTGTTTATTGTTTTTTAGTAACAACTGGGCCACAATTGGGATCAAGCAGTCGTAAAAAAGATTTAGTGACTTCAAGGGAAATTTGACTAACAAGTTACGTCAATTCCCATTTATATTGACGAAACATTTTGCAACACATCTTATGTTGAGGAATCTACAATGGCTGATAGCTATATGTTTCCTATTGGTGACAAAATAGATTATTGTAGCTGTGAGACGTGGAAAGACTGACACCTTAGATAATAGAACTCTACTGCCGAGTAAATAGTCTTTATTTGTAAAAAGTTTATTAATTAATTTGTAAAACAATAAAAATTTAATTTTTTTACAACAGTAATAATCATTGATCTTCATTAGCAAATTTACCTGTTCTGAATATTATAACATATGTTTTCAATTCCATCCGACTTTATTTCTATATGTTTGATCAAGTGTGAATTGTAATAATAATGTTAGGTCAAATATGATTGATGATAAGTTGAATTTATTTTAATTTTGGATGAAATTTCAGTTATAATATTTAAAAGAGAATGATTACCTTAGTCTGTGAAGATGTAATTACCTAGTCAGTGACTCATTCATAAGAAGTTTACATTACTTATTTAATAACTGGAGCACTGAATATGAATCTGATAACGTTACTAGTCCGAAATGCGACATCTAGTGTTAGCATTAAAATAAAGCAACATATGGCTAAAGATTTTAGTCACTTACAATTTGGTCTATACTGACCTTACGGAAAATAAATTCCACCTTTCTAGTATTTTATAATAATTTACTTTACAAAACAAATTATCTTTTCACACATTATTTACCCACCGTCGCGTAATTAAATATTGTGTTTATAAAAATGGTGAAAGAGAATTTGTATTAAACTAATTAACTTATTTTAATCATTTTATTATTTTTTTTTTTCTAAATTAGTTACTTTTAATTTTCTAGATATTTTATTTCATTTCATAACATTTTATTTATATAATAACTTTATTTCTACAAATATTGTACTTACAGGTACTATTGTGATTTAAAATCCATATCGTCGTACTGCGAGTGTCGTGAAACGATTTAGAAACGATTTAATACATAATCCAATTAGCAATTCGTTTCACGGTTCAAAAGAGAATATTATTCAACAAGTCTTACTCATTGTTTGAAACCGTTTAAAATCCTGATGCATTATTTAATAGGATTTATATGCTGAGTAATCGCCTTAGCATTAAGTTTACAGTTTTATAACACAATACACATGGAAAAGCGATTACATAATTTACTTTAATTGATATAATCTGAACATAAAATAGTCACCTTATATAGTATGTGTTTGATAAAAGCGTGTTCTGTATGTAGATCGTGAATAAAAAGTTCAGTTAAATAATTAATAATCAATTGTATGAACATTTATTATAGAAATGGATAATTCAATTCTACAACAAGTATGAAACCCATAAGATATGTTATAAACTAAACTATATTCACATTTACAAGTAATTTTATGTAAATATATAAACGCATATTACGATAATTCGAAAAGATTTTAATAAGATTTTTTTTTAAATTCCGAATAGTTTTTTTTAATTTCGTATAAAAATAGTCCCACAAACACAATATTATATAAACATTTAAAACCATTTGAAAGGATTACATTTAAGGTTTGTCCTAATAAAGTTTGTCTGTTAGTATTGACGGAAGAATTAAATCAACAGTCATAACGTAATTTTTATCCAAAATAAATATTATATTAATTTTGTATGTAACATTCTCACGAAGAAAGTAACATTAAACTTGTATATCAGTCCACAATATTTACATTTATTACAGACAAAATATTTTCTAGTAAAACGGTGTCCTATGCACAAGTAATACGTATCTTTTCGTGTCATTCTATCATATTGGCTTAAAATAGTAGGTTTTTTAAGAAAAATAATATTTTGAGCAAAAATCGTGTCGAATTGATTCCACTTAAATACAAAAACTTGGAACCATTTCTAAATAATTAATTGTCTCAAAATAGGTTGAAAAAAAATTTATCGGGGTTTATTGAAAATAAAAAATGTATGACATTATTCCAATTACTAAACTATTCCAATTGTAAACATAGATGGAGTCATCATTTATATTCTAAATACCGTGGCCAATACTAATAATAATCAATCACGCGAGAGTAATAATCACTCTCTCTGATTTCAAGGAAAATCTGTTCATAAACATTAACAATTTGTTAAGAGTATTCGTAACTCATTTGAAATTGTGTAACACATTGTTGTCATTTTTATGCAATTTCCATGAATATTTACAATATAAAAAGAAACATAAGCACGACGCTACTGCGAAATAATTGTGCTTATCCTTGTGTGAATAATGGAAATAATTTTAAATAAACTTCATTTCCCATATTATAGTTTGATGGAACTCACATGTTCACGTAAAGGTTTTCTCCAATGTATCCTTTCATATATATATATATATATATATATATATATATATATATATATATATATATATATATACACATTTATATATTTATTATAAGTATATATATATAGAAATTATTTATATGCAAATCACCAGAAAGATAGACTGAAAAGAAGGTTTTGGTCCTATTGTGTCAGTCTGTCTGTTGGTTTGGAATATATCCTCCTATATAAGCATTATACACATTCAATACAACAGACTAAACCTTATAACCTACAAGGTTTTGGACTTTTTGTAACCTACAATTGATAGCCTTATACACGGTTTTAATCTAAATTTGATAATTTTTTGTTAGGTTATCCACAAAATTATTTTATCCGCTTATATCAATTTTTAAGATGATCCCCAGTGTCACCCCCAAGAGTTTTTAGAAAAACAGGTAAATATATAGATACAGACATTTAACTCTAGAGATTACAGTTAAGTTTTACTGTAGAATGCTATTTTGTGGTTTAAAGAAAATAATAATACAGTTCATTTTGACTGAAGGAGCTATTTTTGTATTAAAGAATATACAGTCCTCATTTAACTTAATTTAGATACATTTTACTTTTGTTAGAGGTTTAGAGAATATACATATTATAAACATATAAACGTACATTAGTATGTACATTTAATACACTACAACGGAAATTCGTTGTATGGGGTTATATTTTGGTTAAAAAAGACAAATATCAAAAAATAATCCCAATGCAAGGTTTGGATGTTTTGTAGAACTTTTTACTGCTTATAGCCGGTCGGTGAGATTGAACTATGAAATGGTCCAAGGTCAAATCTTACCGACTTGTTCTAACGGTAAATTCCTATGTCGGCAGATTTTGAATTGAAAAATCATTTTTTATGAATTTTGAAAATGTGAAATAATAATGTATAAGGATATGTAGTTGTAATACAAGTCGTATGCAATACATATCTAGTACTGTTATTTCATATTAACTAACAGACGTTACGGCATATTTAAATGAAGAATTTAAAATTTTTCAAAATTAATAAAAATTAATAAACCTTGATATTTTTGAAAATAAAATGTAATTTTAAGTTAAAAGTATTCTTGATAAAATTTGAAAAAAAAATCTATATTTAAAAAGTTAGCAGAAAAGGTTAAGTATAAAAGCTAAGAAAAGTAAATAAAAATAAATTTTGAAAAAAGGATTGTATAGAAGTAATTAAATAAATAAAGTTATACTATAATTAATGATTAAAAATATAAATTTGAGTAAAACAAAAGAGTTATGGTTTTTACGCTATATTATGAAAAGGAAAAAAGATAAGAAGTGGAAATTTTGCAAAAAGAGTTTAAAACCTAATATCTAAAGATTGTGTAAATTTCAGGAAAATCAGTTAATAAATAAACCCCAAACCCAAAGGTGTGAAAATATGCACGGGATTACATCACTACCAGAAGTCGTAGAATTGTGTTATCATGGCTAGTGCGTTTAAATTATGAAATAAGCAAAGCTACAAAGTTTGAAAGAAAAAACTTTAAAGGTGTAAGAATTAAAAACTGTAAATTACGCAAATTCTTACGTAAGCTATTGAAGGCGAATGAATAGTCCGAGAAATGTCATTCGAAGTGCGGGAAATTGCCGCGGTCGAGAGCTACAATACACCGGTTATGAAAAAACGCAAAAACTGTTAGGAAAAGTGTTATAGACAATTAAAAGGAAAACAATGGAGATTTTTTCATCAGCCAGTTGCAAGTTGCAGGGTTTAAATGTTCAAGGATAAGTGACGTAGTTAGAGGCGGAGTTAAGATACCAACTTACAGCAAAAATAAATTAAAGGATTAATTAGAACAAAGTGATTAAAAAGGACAATTTAAAAACAGTAAACATAACAAATAAATTAATAATAAATAACAGAACCACCTACACCAAAAATAATCAAGAAATTGCATAGAAATACATCATAAATGGAAATATCGTATCGGTACAGTGAGGGAAAAAAATTGGTATCGATATACGATAGTTTTTGGCTATAAAAAGAGCCGCACGAATCTCATAGAGGTCTCTCTTAAAAAATTGGTGGAAACAGTTGCTAGGGGTGATTATGCCCGACAGGGCTCTCATGGAAAATTAGTTGAACAAGTGTAAGGGGTGACTATGCCCGAACGTCTCTCTTAAAAAATAGTTTGAAGAAGTTTAAGTGTTACAATGCCAACGTATTAAAACAGCGTCAGCGAGAGCGATAGAAGAGAATAGATTCGAACAACCAGCCAGCCTTCTGAACTCCATGGAGAAACTATAGGACAACTTTAATCGAAATTCAACCAACCAGACACCAGAGGACCATCAGCATCTCAGGACTCAGGATCGACAACACGGCGGACAAGGTCTGAGAAAATCCAAATTTCCTTTTTAAAAGGGCAAAATTGGTCCGATTTTAGAGTCTCACTGATTTTCCTGAGATAATTTTTTTTTGTGTGTAATTAAATGAATATATTAAATAAAATGTCAAAATCATGTGTGAATAGAAATCTTTTCAACAAATAAATTTAATAAATGAAATAATTTAAATTCAGAAATAATAGAAATTTTTGTTTTCTATATATCAATTATAAGAAATTCATAAGTAATTGCCTTCTGCTCAAAAGAGAAATATTTAGTTATTATCCATTAGTTTTATTAGAAAAATTGTTTGATTTTATTTTGTTGACTTGTGTCAAGTTATTATTTCAGTTGTTTTATTTCAGTTAATTAAAAGAATTAATTTTTTCATTTTTCCTCTAAATCTGTGTTTTATTTAGAATTGGTCACACATATATATGCTATATTTTCAGGTTTGTGATTATAAAAAAGGGTAAAATATATTGTATCAAAAAGGTATTCCTAAGGACACACCAGCGAGATTAAAATTCAAAAGTAAAGTAAATTCGTGTTCTCCCTGAGAAATAGGGTAATCATAAATACAGTTTCTGGAAGTCGTAAATAAAAAGGGGGGTACCGGTAATTTGGGGCAACTCAAATTATCGAAGAAGTTATTCAATCCAGGCCAGCAAGATAGTAAGCCAAAAACTTCCAGTGGATTGGATAATTTATTCTTTTTGTCACGCGAGAACGAATCCTGTAGGCTAAAAATCTCAGGATTCGAGACTGTTACGTATTAATTAAGATAGGGGGCGTAATTAGTCTGACTCTAAAAAAGATAGAGTTTTTTCGTTGTAGATAGAAGATGGCGCCCATACGGTGAAGCCCGAATAATTGTTTTTAAATTAGTAGTTATAAAATGTACAGGGTAAGCGATTAGTACGTGCTATTGACAAGTAATACGGACTGGTTGTTTGCATTGTATAGTGTAGCTGCTGTTTGGGAAAATTAGGCTAGGCTTCAAAGAATACGGATACAGTATATTTTACCTAAATGTGTATGCTTAGTATAAGATGTATAGTTTATAAGTATACTACATACCTTAATTTCTGGTGATCTGTGTTGGTTGTATAATTTGGGAGGGAGTGAAATAAATAAAAAAATAATAATAATTAAATAATTAAATTCGGGTATAAAAAATAAAAAGATTAAAATAAATAAATTGAATAAAGATAGAATCAATTAAAAAATAATTAATAAATTTTTAATATTAAATTAAATAAATAAATAAATAAAAACAAAATGGCGGAAAAGACCCAAGAAGGTAAATCGTTAATGGCTTACTTAGAAAAGAGAGAAAAAGACGAAAAGGCGTTAAGAGAAAAAGAAAAACAAGAAGAAAGAGTGTTAAGAGAAAAAGAAAGACAAGAGGAAAGGGTGTTAAGAGAAAAAGAAAGACAAGAGGAAAGGGTGTTAAGAGAAAAAGAAAGACAAGAGGAAAGGGTGTTAAGAGAAAAAGAAAAACTAGAAGAAAGGGCGTTAAAAGAAAAGGAAAATGAAATAAAGGACAAGAGAGATAAAGAAGAGAGGGAGAAGGAGAGAAGAGAAAGGCAACAAGAAAGAGAAGAGAGAAGGGCACTCTGGAATAAAATAGAAGGGAGAGTTCAGGGAATAGAATCAGAAGTAGCTAATAATGCGGCTCAACAAGAGGTTTTTAAAGCTGAAGTGGAGGGGGAGTTTAGAGAAGTTAATGGTAAAATTGAATCATTAGCGGAAAATAGTAAAGTAGTAAATTCTAAAGTAGATAAATTGGAAAAAGATAATAAATTGTTGGAAAATAAAGTTAGAATTATTGATAAAAAAGTAGGGGAAATAAATTTAGGGGGAATTAGTAGCAGAAATATAATAATAAATAGAATAGATAATGAAAATGTAAAAGTTGAGTTTTGGGGTAATCCTAAGGAAAGGCCCATGCAGTTTATTAGGCAGATAGAAAATTTGTTAGAAGAAATTCAAGTGGGAATGGAAGATAAGGAAAAATTAAAGGTTGTTGAACGTCATTTAAGATCAAATGCTGAGTTATGGTGGAATGTAGTGAAAACCGCGGATATGGGTTATAGTGATTTTAAGAAACTGTTTATAGATCACTATTGGAACTTGCAATCTCAAAAAATAGTTCGAAATAAAATTGAATATGGGAAATTTTTTGAAAACGGAAGTATGACCAAAGCCGAATATTTTTGTTTACTGATAAATAAAGCCAGTGATTTAGAACCACCTATCCCGGAAAAATATTTAATTTTCACGATCATGCAGCTTTTTAGGGAGAATATTAGAATGACTAGTATGGGGAAACCCATGGATAATATTCAAGAAGCACTCACGTTTCTAACTAGTGTCGATACGATGGAGGAATCGCGTAGGGGAAACTGGAATTCCAATCCGGAGAGGGATAATAGGCAAACCAAAACCTTACCTAATAACCCTAACCAGAGATCCTATGGTGACACCCAAAATAAACCTCGACCTCCAAACCTTTCGAAACCTGGTCCATCAAAAAACCATCCTAACTCGCCTAGGAATTTAAATGGATAGAAGAGGCCTTTTTGACACCTAATAGACCATCGGATTACACTAAGGCTGCGGATAAAATAATAAATAAAAAACAAAGTAGAAATTTAATAAACAATGAAAAAATTAATAAAGAAAATTTAGAAAATAAACAAACTGTTCATCATAATAAAAATAATAATATAGGAGGAAGCAAGAAACCAAATTATCGCGTTTACGACTCTACTAATAGTTTAGGGGGGAGTAAACAAAATAATAAAAGTCAATCGTTAACATTCGAGTCAAAAATTAAAAATAGATGTGATTCTAGGGAAAATCAACCACAAAATAAAAGTAAACAATCGAGTTATGTAACGTCAGGAGTCAATCTGCGTCATAATGTTGAACCACCAGTTTACAAACAACCTACGAACTCTAATTTTAATTCGAATACAGCGAAAGATAAAGGCGGCTTCCACTACGAAGTGCGAGATAGGGGCGCTTCGGTCTCTACAAAACAAATTGTAGAGGAAAAACTAATCCCGAGTCCGCAGGAAACATCTAAACTGTGTGTCGGAGGATTGCATTTAGATTTACGAGGGGATTTATTAGAAAAAGATAAAAAATATTTCTTAAAGGAAAAACCGATTGAGGAAACTCCTAAAATACCCGTAAATCTAGGAAACAATGTAGTTATGGTAGAAATAGATACAGGAGCCGAAATTTCACTAATTAGTGAAGAATTATATTTAATGTTAAAGAAAGAAGGGCTTGAAATTTTGGAACTCCCTGTAACTGGGGTGGAAATCGTAACTGCAGTTAAAAGTAAACCATATAAAATAAATAAACAGATTATGATATCAATTAAAATAAAAGAAGTGGAAATTGAATTAAAATTATTAATTGTAAAAAATTTAAGGTCCAGAATAATAATAGGATGTGATGTATTGTACGAATTAAAAGCTAAAATTAATATGGAAGAGCGATATATAAAACTGTATGTGGAAAAGGAGGAAGTAATAATATATTATGAAAAATTAGTAGAAACAAAAAGTCAATTAAAAGAAAAAAATTTTAAAAAGGATTCTGTATATTTTAAAAATAATGTTAAGGGGATAAATGTGAACAAAAGGATTCAACCCGAAGGCATATTAAAAAATACAGCAAATAACAAAGTGTTGGTTAATAATAAAAATCAACAAACTTCGATAAGAGGGAGGGAGAGAGATGAAATGTGGATAGAAAACCGGATGAGACTACCAGAACGTGACAATCCCGAACAGTGTATGCAGGAGTCGGTCAGGGTCTTAGTTAATAAAGAAGGGGATAAGATATTCAAGGGAATGGGATACTTATCGGAGGAGGAAAAGAAAAATAAATTAAATAAATATAAATCGACGAATATGGAATTAAATAAAAATAAATCGACGAATAAGCAATTAAATAAAAAATATAATAATAAGGACATGCAGAGTAGGATAAAGGTACTGCCTGGAATGTCTATCGACGCGCGTGAAAATAAAACTAGATCCAAAAACCACACTTGTAACACAAAATCACTAAAAACACTATCCACTAAAATAAACGAAACAGATAATTGTAATCCAGAATTATCTATTTCTAAGGAAGAAGACACAACCGATGTTGACGAAACCCGAAGACGACACACCACGACGGACAGACAAGAAAATCTACGTCACAAAGAAGATTTCCACATACAAGTAAAAAATTCAATAAGTAATAATAAATCGCGTAATAAAATTAAATTAAACAAAGGAAGAAATAATAAAAGCAATTCGAACAATAGTTATAAGAGTACTTCGCATAAAAACAAGCAAAATTATAGTGTTAAATTTAGTCCGAATTATCACAGAACACACGTGAAACTGAAGACAAATTTAAGACGTTGTACAGCTCATACCGTTAGGAAAAGAGAAAGTAGTTTAGAGTCCAGAGTAGACGGTCGAGCGATAACAAACAACCGAACCCTAACAAAGGGTGGTAAGTAAGAAATGTTTCAGTCGACTATTCACATAACACTATTCTTACAGCGCAAAAGGAAATACAATTACAAAATTTAATAAATAAATACCAAAGTATTTTTTCAGAAATTCCAGGGTTGTCTAATAAATATGAGCATGAGCTTAAGTTAAGATCTGATAAAACGATTGTAAATAGGAACTATCCAATTCCATTAAATTATAACAAGCAAGTAAGGGAAGAAATATTTCAGAAGTTTCAAGATGGCGGCCTTACCATGAAACCGAAGAAAACGTTATTTTGCCAGGAGAAAAGTTAAATTACAATATTAAATACAAAACTTTGCACTTAAACATGACGAAAATTTAGAATGCAGTAATATTAAACGTAATATAAATAATTATAATAGAAGTTATAGAGTTAAAAATGGATTGTTATATAAATATGGAACAAACCGATGGAAATTAGTGATTCCATCAGAAATAGAGACGGAATTAATAATGGAGATACATAAGGCTTATGGACACCTGGGAAGGAACAAATTATATTACATGATGAAAAATATGTTTAGCTGTAAGGATTTATTTAGAAAAATAATAGAAACTCTTTCTACTGTATACTGGTCCATTTGAAATAGTAAATAAAGTAGGTAGTAAGACTTTCATTGTAAAAAATATAAATAATAATAAAATTAAAGGGAAATATGATATAAAGGATTTACGAATCTACTATGGAGCATAAAGTTTAAAAATAAAGTAAAAATAAACAGGTGTTTAGGATAGGACATGAATTATGAAAACCCTGTAGAAATGTAAAAAGAAATATAAGCATACAACGTTTAAAAGGAAAATGACTAATAGTTATAAGAAAATTCAAGATATAGTATAATTAAGCTGAATAATAAATAAAAATAATAGGTTGATGGATTTAACATGCTGCAAGACTAAATTAAGTATCCAGAGGCATACTAAAAACAGGTTTGATGTCAGAACGGGAAACCAGCCCTAATGAATAAAACCGTAAGCAGATTAAAAACATAATATTTAGATTCAATGAGTAACGGAAGCAAGGTTGTGTTGACTAGGTCAAGGAAGACAATATTGACTTAGGATGTCTACTGTCAGTCGGCTAACGGAACAAGGTCGCAAGAATACAAAGGGAATGGAATGTCGACAATCATACGAAATCACAACAGAGAAAAGTTGTAATTAAAATCAAGACCAGATTAAGGGTTACATCATTGGATTCAGCAAGTTCAGACGAAAAAACCTAAAATTTTTTTTTAGAAAAAGTAACTAATATAAAATAAAAAATAAAAATTTTTTTTAATAATAATAAATAAGTAAAAAATAAAGGGGTAAGTTGACTAAGGGAAAACAGTAAATTAATTAAAATTAAAATTAGAATTAAAACGTTTTGACTGGGGTAACTTTGTTATTAATCGAAATTAGCCAGAAGTTAAGGTATGGAGATTATATAATGTCAAGTTATCTCAGGAAAGTGTTAGGTCCCAATATAGTGTGAAAAAGTGAAGTGAATTGAATAATTATAAGAAAAACAATTAAAAACAATTATAAACAATCAATTAATATTATAAATAAAATGTCATGAATTAATGTATAATATAAAGATGTATCATGTATTATGTTAGAAATCTAGGAGCAGAAAAGGCAGAACAGGGATCAAGGTGAGATTAATTTTGAAGATTGTGGGAGTTTAAATATGGGGTATCGTATGTTATGTCATAACTCATGAAATATTGAGATATTTCAACGTGGCTGACATAAGGAGGGAGCTACAACGGAAATTCGTTGTATGGGGTTATATTTTGGTTAAAAAAGAAAAATATCAAAAAATAATCCCAATGCAAGGTTTGGATGTTTTGTAGAACTTTTTACTGCTTATAGCCGGTCGGTGAGATTGAACTATGAAATGGTCCAAGGTCAAATCTTACCGACTTGTTCTAACGGTAAATTCCTATGTCGGCAGATTTTGAATTGAAAAATCATTTTTTATGAATTTTGAAAATGTGAAATAATAATGTATAAGGATATGTAGTTGTAATACAAGTCGTATGCAATACATATCTAGTACTGTTATTTCATATTAACTAACAGACGTTACGGCATATTTAAATGAAGAATTTAAAATTTTTCAAAATTAATAAAAATTAATAAACCTTGATATTTTTGAAAATAAAATGTAATTTTAAGTTAAAAGTATTCTTGATAAAATTTGAAAAAAAATCTATATTTAAAAAGTTAGCAGAAAAGGTTAAGTATAAAAGCTAAGAAAAGTAAATAAAAATAAATTTTGAAAAAAGGATTGTATAGAAGTAATTAAATAAATAAAGTTATACTATAATTAATGATTAAAAATATAAATTTGAGTAAAACAAAAGAGTTATGGTTTTTACGCTATATTATGAAAAGGAAAAAAGATAAGAAGTGGAAATTTTGCAAAAAGAGTTTAAAACCTAATATCTAAAGATTGTGTAAATTTCAGGAAAATCAGTTAATAAATAAACCCCAAACCCAAAGGTGTGAAAATATGCACGGGATTACATCACTACCAGAAGTCGTAGAATTGTGTTATCATGGCTAGTGCGTTTAAATTATGAAATAAGCAAAGCTACAAAGTTTGAAAGAAAAAACTTTAAAGGTGTAAGAATTAAAAACTGTAAATTACGCAAATTCTTACGTAAGCTATTGAAGGCGAATGAATAGTCCGAGAAATGTCATTCGAAGTGCGGGAAATTGCCGCGGTCGAGAGCTACAATACACCGGTTATGAAAAAACGCAAAAACTGTTAGGAAAAGTGTTATAGACAATTAAAAGGAAAACAATGGAGATTTTTTCATCAGCCAGTTGCAAGTTGCAGGGTTTAAATGTTCAAGGATAAGTGACGTAGTTAGAGGCGGAGTTAAGATACCAACTTACAGCAAAAATAAATTAAAGGATTAATTAGAACAAAGTGATTAAAAAGGACAATTTAAAAACAGTAAACATAACAAATAAATTAATAATAAATAACAGAACCACCTACACCAAAAATAATCAAGAAATTGCATAGAAATACATCATAAATGGAAATATCGTATCGGTACAGTGAGGGAAAAAAATTGGTATCGATATACGATAGTTTTTGGCTATAAAAAGAGCCGCACGAATCTCATAGAGGTCTCTCTTAAAAAATTGGTGGAAACAGTTGCTAGGGGTGATTATGCCCGACAGGGCTCTCATGGAAAATTAGTTGAACAAGTGTAAGGGGTGACTATGCCCGAACGTCTCTCTTAAAAAATAGTTTGAAGAAGTTTAAGTGTTACAATGCCAACGTATTAAAACAGCGTCAGCGAGAGCGATAGAAGAGAATAGATTCGAACAACCAGCCAGCCTTCTGAACTCCATGGAGAAACTATAGGACAACTTTAATCGAAATTCAACCAACCAGACACCAGAGGACCATCAGCATCTCAGGACTCAGGATCGACAACACGGCGGACAAGGTCTGAGAAAATCCAAATTTCCTTTTTAAAAGGGCAAAATTGGTCCGATTTTAGAGTCTCACTGATTTTCCTGAGATAATTTTTTTTTGTGTGTAATTAAATGAATATATTAAATAAAATGTCAAAATCATGTGTGAATAGAAATCTTTTCAACAAATAAATTTAATAAATGAAATAATTTAAATTCAGAAATAATAGAAATTTTTGTTTTCTATATATCAATTATAAGAAATTCATAAGTAATTGCCTTCTGCTCAAAAGAGAAATATTTAGTTATTATCCATTAGTTTTATTAGAAAAATTGTTTGATTTTATTTTGTTGACTTGTGTCAAGTTATTATTTCAGTTGTTTTATTTCAGTTAATTAAAAGAATTAATTTTTTCATTTTTCCTCTAAATCTGTGTTTTATTTAGAATTGGTCACACATATATATGCTATATTTTCAGGTTTGTGATTATAAAAAAGGGTAAAATATATTGTATCAAAAAGGTATTCCTAAGGACACACCAGCGAGATTAAAATTCAAAAGTAAAGTAAATTCGTGTTCTCCCTGAGAAATAGGGTAATCATAAATACAGTTTCTGGAAGTCGTAAATAAAAAGGGGGGTACCGGTAATTTGGGGCAACTCAAATTATCGAAGAAGTTATTCAATCCAGGCCAGCAAGATAGTAAGCCAAAAACTTCCAGTGGATTGGATAATTTATTCTTTTTGTCACGCGAGAACGAATCCTGTAGGCTAAAAATCTCAGGATTCGAGACTGTTACGTATTAATTAAGATAGGGGGCGTAATTAGTCTGACTCTAAAAAAGATAGAGTTTTTTCGTTGTAACACATTTATATTAAATATATGTGAATAAACAAAAAATGGTTTAAATGTGTTACAAATAAAATTAATTGTTGCTTTCGTATTGGTAATGTTATGAATTAGGAAAATGTTAAAGGGAAGTGCAGTAGCTAAGGTTTGGCCCTCAGTCCTTAAACGAATTATTCTATAAAATATAATTTTCTTAATTGTTTTAATAGAATTTTCTAAAAGACTTTTTTTCTTTAATACAGTTGTTTTAGACAGGGTAAATATAGTATTTCTTTCCCTCTTTGGCTAACAATTTTTAAAAAATTTCTACTAAAATTTTCCTATTCCCTTCGAAATGGTAACCTAAACTTAATCAAAAGATATATTATTAACATAACTTTGTTAAACTAAAACTGTTTTTAATTGTTAACAATATGTACAAGAATTAATTTGTTGGATATTTTGTTAATTTGTTGTACTTAGTTTTTCAAGTTTGAAATTACCAATATCTTGGTATTCAAAACGTGCATATGAAAACCATCCATCGGGCAGGGTATTGCTGTAAAAATTATTAGTTATATTATTTGTGTCCCCAAAATAAAATAAATTTGACGTTTTTATTGCGCCTTTAGTGGGCTATTTTATCAAATAAGATGTAGCAACAACAGAAGTTTATATGTTTTTAAACTGGTATCTATGTACAACATCTAAAGAGATTTTTAGGTAATATCGATAAGAAATACGTAATCCCCAAACCGCAAATAAATGACTAACACAATGATTTACAAACCCTTATATACATTACCAACATAGGTACCATCCTAAGAACAGTGTAAACCAATGCTTATGTTTACATTTCTCTGATGATATTAGCTATGTTAAGGAAGTGTAAAATTACTAACGTTAATTGTGTTAGTGGTTTATTTGTAGTTTTGGATTACTTCTTTCACACAGGTGATAATTATGTTGTGTTATCAGAAAACTAGAAAAACCAGATTCATGTCTTTTGACAGTGTTTTTATACAATTTCTATTTAAAATTTAAGTCTCTCTGTCTTTGTGTGCAGACTGTTTATGCATTAGTCTTCAAAAATAAAACAACTGTTTTAAATTGGAAGTTCATAACTGAATACTAGTTTTGTTAGAGGCAGTTAAAACGCTTTAAACTTTAGCATCAAATTCAATATCACAGTTATCTTTGAACTAAATTTATCAAGCTAGAGTTTGAATTGCCCAGGGGCTCTTCTCAACTTGAACTCAAGCAAACGTCAAACTTTGTCTTTGGCTAGAAATAAATACATCCTTCAAAGTAATAATTTCGAATAATGTACTAAATAACAGTTGAGATCTGTTTGAAGAAACAAATAATTTGACCTAAGTTTAATATTTGTGTACCGCATTTTAATGTTGCCTTCAAGACGACATAAAGTATATCTTTATATTAATGATAAACTCGTTGTTTATACAGTATAATCCGCATAAAACCAGACATATTTAAAGCAAAAAAGATTTAAAAACATGTATCTAAGCAATTTTATTCATCACAAATATATTTTCAATATTTATTATATAAATTTACATATTTTAAATATATTTTAAGAAGAATTCTACAGTAGCTAACATAATACTTGGTTTCATGGTACACATACTGTTAAAAAAACATGATCGTAATATCGAGAACGGGAAAAGAATCAAACCTTAAATGAAGTATAAATTTTAAATTTATCTTAAAGAAATACATACTTACAATTTATAAATCATCACTTGAAATATCTTTTAACTAACTGAAATGATTGCAAATTAATCATTTAATTGAATTTTAGGTGTTGAATTTAGAATAATAATTATTAAATCTTTATAAACAAGGCTGATGAAAATAATCACCGTATTCAGCAACTAACATATGTTTTTTTTTTTTTTTTTTTTTTTTTCAATGTAGTTATTATTGTAATGATGACTATCAGTCATAATACAGCTATCAATAGTCATTATGATGCGTTAGGTTGGACCGTAATACGAAACCTTCACTATAGTCATGACATAAATCGTAATGCAATTAATTATAACGACATTAGAGATTATTAAATAATGTTTTATAAAATATCATAAGTTATAAGTATATACGAGAATATTTTATAAGTATTAAAATACCGATGTACTATATATGAATCGGCATTCTTAAAAACCCATTAATAAACTCAAAAAAACATTCAAAAAACAATAACAAACTGCTAACATCCATGTGAAGAATAAATATTTTATTTTATCTTATGTCCCGCACAAAGACATACTATGTAATAATGTTTATAAAAAAAAATACTTATTTTTATTTTATTGCGAGAGACAGTATTGTTATACATTTTTAATTAATAAACGATAAAAAATATTATTTTTTAATTCATTTTAAACACATGTTTTATGAAAATGTATATATTTGTAAAGAAAACAACAAAATCACGTAATATTTTTGTGAATGTAACAGTGTTTACAATGAATTTGCGACTCAATTATTAGCAAAAATTAAATTCGACTGAAATGGCCACAATAAAATCTCTTTATAAAAGACCTGGCGCCCATCAGGGGTGTACTGCATGACATTTCTCACGTCTGTTATTTTCCCTGAAGTCAAAGTTAAAATTAAGTCAGGGAAAGTTCCTTCGGACGAGTCATAAAAAAGTTCCTTCTTTTGTTGACGACATAAAAAAGTAATGGCTGTTGAGCCCATTGATGGTACTGTAGGCTTTTATGTACCATTTCGAGCTTGAGTTAAACAAAAAGTAATTAAATTTTTGAAATACCAAAATAAACTGTTTTCATTTTTAGGTTTCTTTTTAGTTGCATCACAAACAGCTGTGAGTTTTGCAGAATCCTTACTATCAGCATTTAAAATCTAAAATTTCAGAAGCCTCAACTAACTTCACAAAAAATATTGAAGCTCTACTCATTTTTACTATCGGTTAAATTACCTCATGATAGGTGACTATTCTTTGAATTCTACGAAGTACACTTTTAATAGGCCCGTAGCTGTGTCCTATAAAAGGGTAAAAATGTGAACATTTTACTTTCAGTTAAATACAAAAAATATCTACTCAAGGCATGGTTATTATTTAATTTGGCGCAGTTATCAGCAAAAAAAAAAAAATACGGAAATCAGTAATATCTTTTGGAACTTGGTGTAGTTATCTAGAAAGGAGCAAACTTCATTAGGCCTGCCATAGTTGCAATACACCAGCTGTGCTACAGTGATATTGCTGCCATGGTAATTAGTTAAAAGTACTTCTGTCCATGACTGAAGACGTTATAACAATTTTTCGTGATATCCGACCGTATTTTACCGCAATTACTTGACTGATGTCGTTTTAACAAAAAATGTGCGTATATAAGCAAATATCGAGAATACAACAAAAAATTAAAACTGTAATGTAATAGCAGATATTTCTTGTTGAAACTCCATATTCAAGGATAAAATAAAGCAAAAGCTTAAAGTTTCAAATATTTTCATAATATAATTGAGCTACAATTGTTTCGCCTTGCGGCATCATCAGTTTTGCTCATTTATATTATTAAAATATTTGAAACTTTAAGCTTTTGCTTTATTTTATCATTGAAAAAATTAAAATGTCAAAAACAAAATTGAATGATGCCCTTTTAACAAATACCGATTCATTTATGATTCAAAAAGTTATTTTGTGAAATTTGAGTAGGCGCGTTGGTGTGTGCGAGCGAAATTATATGCACTAATTTTTCGGTTATTTCTCTCAAATTGCTTAATCAATATCTCAATTTACTAATTTTAAAACCAACAATTGATTGTGGATCCTTTTTGTGACAGTAATGTGTAGACAAAGTAAAATCACTTTTTTTACAAATCAACATTTCACAACCTAAATTCATCCTATTGCAATAATGTAAGTAGCAATGTAATAAGGTAATAGCTTTATATTCACAAATTAGTAATAATCAACATTTTATATATTGTAACAAAAATAATTTAATATGTCACTAAATTTACTGCATTTAGTCGTTAGAAAAAAACTACAAATATTTTCGTAGTAGAATTAAAAATTTAGACATATATTTCTGTTTGTAACATGTCAGCTTTTCATACAAACTAGCACTCATCTACTCTGTGGTATAGTATTTTCTTTCTCTAACGAATAGTGCCTTCATAATTATCGTAGATTATACAGACGTTTTACAATATCATAACCAGGAGCGATTACTTCCAGCTCCATTTGCGACAATGGCACTCAATCCATTAGTAATTTAGAATTTTGTGTCGATCTATTTAGCATTGAAAAAAAAGGAAGTTAGGGAGATTAGTGGGAAATATTGCTTGTTAAGTGGGGAAAATATTTTGCCAGTACTGTACCTTCAAATTTGACATTTCCATACGAAATTAGTTTGGTTTTTGTCACTCACGGAGATAGTCATTTTACATGATGACACAGTAACAATTTTTAATGAGTATTTGTTATTCTTTTGTGAGTTTATTATTTTAAATTTTATTTTGTTTTATTTGGTATGTTTTGTTGATAATGATAAAGCTTCATAACTAAATACTACATCTAGTGTAAGTATTCGAATTGCCTTAAAAAAGGTATGCTATTTTAAAGTGTGTTGGTCGTTTATTTCTTCACATTTTAGTGAAGTAAAGGCAATTTTTCTTATTCTTCACTACCTGTATTGAAAATGTATGATTAGAGAAATTGATGAATTCACAGTTCAATTCTATGTAACTTTACCAAATGGTATATAACAAGTTGAGTTTTATAATAAATATATTTGGTGAAGTATTCCTATAGATTCTGTGTAGTTAAAAAAATCTTTTCTAATACTAATTTTGGAAATTAATATATGTTTACATGATTTTACTCACAAGTATATTCCAAAACCTTTGTATATCATGATAAAAAATTGGCTAAGTGATTTTCATTGATATTATCTTGGATTTTCCAATTTTTAAGTGAATATTTTTAATTCTTTACACACTAACTCTAAACTGTTACTTTTTACAATTATATATGTAAATATATGTATATATATATGTGAAGTTGGTTTTTGGTGACATTACTATTTTTATGTGATTTTTAATCAAAGTATTGCAAAAATAGCAAAAATTGAAAGTAGTTGTTCTGCCAGTTGTAGAGTTAAACGCTTATACATGTTTAGCAAGTTAGTATTAGTAATTCAATTATTATATCAAGTGAATCATTTCCTGGGTTCAATTCCCAGATAAAGTCTTATATTTTTTACTTGAAATAAAAAGTAATATATTGAGATATATAGTTAATATATAAGTAATAATTATCAATATAATTAAAAGTCGACAGCAATTACACAAGGGAATAAAGAAATTTGTTATGGACTATTGAGAAAATAAAAGAGTTTTAATTGCCAATTATAATAAACAAGTCGTACATTGGGATCGTGCTGAAAGGACTACAGCGGTATAACATGAACGTTATTTGTTCCTAAATAATATAACAACACATACTAAAATTTCATACACATATTTCTTGCCATATTAATAACAATAAAATTCATTTTTCAGAGTTATATAAAATATTATTTATGCTGACTAAAGTGTTTATTATTACAATCGTGCCATATGATCTTCCTTACTGTAAATTGTATATGCCGAAGTTCACATTTCACTAAAATGTGAATGAAATCTGTAAATTCAATTTTATGAAATTACGTCTTTTATAACACCAACGACCGTTTTTTAATATTTTATAGTTAAGTCTTGAACTTGCATATCTTGAGAGATGGCGACCAATACCTTTTAAATACATTTGAATAATATTTAAACAAAACCGTTGGGCCGATTTTTATAAAATCGTAATTATGAGTTTTCCTGACTTCAGTTACTCCCACCAAATTATGAGTTATCATAAAAAATTTAGAATAAAAGTCCCGAGATTTGAAGATATACGTCCACATATAAAACTTGATAATAAATATTCACACGTATATGCTGTAGACATTTACTAAATAAAGTTGTTGTGAATTTTTTTTTATATAGATTGATATGCAACATTATTTACGAACATTACCATGATTCAAAAGTTCAAATAAAAAAATATTAATTCTCACGTTAAAATGATAAAATCATTTACCGTCATAATTTGTA
This sequence comes from Aphrophora alni, assembly GCA_963513935.1. Taxonomy (NCBI): domain Eukaryota; kingdom Metazoa; phylum Arthropoda; class Insecta; order Hemiptera; family Aphrophoridae; genus Aphrophora; species Aphrophora alni. The sequence goes on from OY740770.1 coordinate 30,934,519, forward strand.
ATACAGATTTTCATTTTTATATAAAATTACAATCATTGAAACCAGCAACTAATTTCAATTCTAAGAAATTATGTCACTAAAAAGTTAAGATTATCAGAATCTAGTCTCAAAACAACAATAACTAAGTGAGGGCATTATAAAACAAACTAAGATTGATAATAAACTTCATTCAACTACGAACTGAGTGCTCATCAAACTTTTCGTAATAAAACAATTAATTGTGGAATACTTTCAAGTACTGGGAAGTAATAAACAGCGCACAATTGGTTCAGAATTGCTAATCTCAAGTTTCTTTCCTTACTCTACGGCATTAAAAGAGGAAGTTTAATTTTATAATGGAATTCATTTCGTTCAAAATTGTAAAACTCATTAAATAGTGTTATGAATAGTAGTTTATAATTCTTATTAAATTTACACATATTAAATACAGGTCAAAACCTGTTTTTCGTTGGGTTTTATAATATTGAACACCTGTTTATTATTTTAATATACTTACAACTTGATATCTTGAGAAATATATGTTATAATAATTATACATAGTTCAAATTACATGAGTTATTTGATATTTTAAAATTAACAATACCTACTAGACGATAGCTTATTACATACATTTTATATGATAATTTTCTTCCTTTTTGATAAGACTATAAGGAAATAAATTAAGTTAATATGTTAAGGAAATTGAATTGAGCTTTGTTTCATAAGTAAGCAAATTAAATTTAATCATTTATATAATTATACTAATCCATCTATAGATTATTGAAAAATTATCATTTACTGTAATAGTCATGATATATGTGTATGAAATTAGAAATATATAATTTTATAAATTATATGAAACGAGAAACTAAATATATCTTGTTGATCAGGATGATATTAAAGTTTATTTCTCATACGAACTTTTGTGTTTGGTGCTAATTCCATGTCCTTGAGATTTTTCTCCCAAAACACAGATTCCTCTAGAACCTAGTTACGTTCTTTGATAAGCTCCTTGCTGTTGGTGTCGGCTGAATACTTCCATTATTTCATGACTTGAACAAGGTCGTTTGGCTTGAGAGCACACAAGAAGACCGTATAAAGTTAAGCCCTGTATTTATGCGTTGTATCTGACCTGCTCATTGTAGTTTTCATAGTTTACTTAAAGCAGAGATAGGTTAACGAAGTTATCACATAATTCATTGTCAGAATGTTGTATTGTTGGCGTTTATTCCATTCAATATTAGGAGTCATACGGCGTTGTATTACAAGGTATTTACTTTTCCCAAGGTATGTGTTTGGCCTATCGCGTAGCCTACAACCTGGAAGTGCACTTTTTTATACAAGCAGTCTTCTCTCAGCTTTTTTAGATAAATATACTCCTAAGAAAGCGATAAGTTTTTTTTTTTTTTTTTTTTTTTTTTCAGAAATCGCTAAGAATTGTCTAGAAATCAGATAATGTGTTCAGATACTGAATTATTAATTAAAATGAATTTCTTAAATTTATAATGATTAATCAATGATTCCTAAATTACAGTGACTTCTATATATAATATCTTTAAGCATAATATAATAAGTTGATACTACCTAGAGTTCGTCAATAAATCTTTGGTGTTTACAGTAAAAATAATAATAATTAAAAAACTGGTTGTAAAAACTGTCTCTTGTTAACCTATACGATGAAAGGATTTAAAGTTAAATTATTTCATAAATGGGAATTGCACAGTAGCTGGGAATCAACTTGATATTTTTGAATTAAGTTTACGGACTGTCTTTAAAAGAAAAGTTTAAAGAACAACGTTATTAGATTGTAACAGACAATAATTATTGCAAACATTTTGATTATTAACTAATTGTAACCTTTATCCACAAAAGTGATTTATTGAATCCCTATTTTAATAATTCATTGTGAATTCTCTATAAATATTGAAAAATTAGATTTGCAATAAACTTTCCATTATTGAGCTGAATTGTTTTAATAAACCTTATACGGTTATATTGTTATACTCGTAGGATGCACCTTGTCATAGGTAGCCAATTTGCATAGGTATGCTGCAGTGATTGAGGTTTCAACCCAAACATGGACTGTGGTATGATTCTAATTTTTAAGTAACTTTTTTATGTATATATAAATACATATATTTACTTTTGTGAATGAATTTAAAAGCTTATTTTTTGACAAGCGTACATCTAGTTTTACAATTACGGAAAACCTTGATATACTTAATAGAATTCACTTGAAAAATAAAATTTTAACCACAATTTGAGATAGAAAAATGATCTTTTACAACTTTATTTAAAAGTTTATATGTGTACTATTGAAGATTATATTTTCTTAGTTAATTTTTTATAATATTTAAACATTTACAAGGGTTAATAAGTAGTATTTATTTCAATAGCTCTATGAATAATTTCAATGTGAATAATTTGTATTGCAAACTTTAAAAAGCAACTAAAACTTTGATTATTGATTAAATATAAATTTAGTGTTATTTATTGCAGTAATAATATATATATATATATATCAGCTATCAGTATATATATATATATATATATATATATATATATATATATATATATATATATATATATATATATATATATATATATATATATCATCAGCTATGGATAATAGTTATAACAGCGAATTAGCATAATCTATGAGTACATACTCGAATTTGTTACTATATTTGTTACTATATAGCTTTTAAAAGTAATACGTAGAAATCCATTAGTGATTTTATGTAAGGGAGGAGTTTTCTGCTTGATGCGTTCGTTAAATAAACAATACAGAGTTTGTAGTCTAAACACTTTAATATATAGGAAGTGCTTCGCCCTTTTTGCTATTATTTGCCTAGTGATTAAAATCCTTTATTTTATTGTCAAATATTACAAAAAATGCTTTTCTGTTTTTCTGTGAGTGGAATCTTTCTCCGAGGGCTAACCTGATTGAATTCTTAACATCACTTTCATTGAATTCAACTTGGAAGATGAACGATATTGATTTTAATTCTAAATTGATTTCATATCACCGTAAAATTTAAGAACACAAAATTATAAATTTAGAGATAACATCACATATTTTGTAAAATGGATTGAAAGTGTTACTAATTAATGCTATTCAGAATTAAAATGTGAAACAGATTTCATTTGTAAAATAGTATAAACGTGTTCAAATGCTATGAACACTCCAAGAATTGTTGTTACCGATATTTAATCATCATTTAAATACATTCCTCTCTGAAGGAATGTATGTCGCAAAATAGCTTCAAAAATAAATATATTTATATATTTTCTTTGTACAATTTACAAAATAAAATAAATAATTGTAACACAACAAATAACTAAAAGAACAGAAAAAATGTTTTTCAAAATTCATAAGGAAAATAATTATAAAAAAGAAGTATACTTATTATAAATTCAACAAGAACGCTCTCTTTTAATGTCTAAATCTCCTTCGTAAATCTAATGAACTTATCATTTTTAAAGATTTTCCTAATATACTCTGTATACTGGAAACAATTCAATGATTAACAAAACTTACCGAATACTTCTTAAGCTGTTAAATAATAACCATTTAACTAAAGCTATATTCGGAAATAAAGAAATGTTTTTTCATGAAAACTAGTAGTTAGTTGGACCAATAATTAGATCTATATAAGTTTCTAATTGAAGTTAATTGTTACAAACAATATTTTGAAGACCACACGTAATAAATAAGTAATGAACTCAAAGTAATCGTTGTAAATTATATCTATTGTGTAATTCACAGTTAGACATATACAAACAATAATAACTACAACAGACTTAATTTTGAATTTAAAAATAAAAATTTGAACACGACAATATTTTTTGAGAATTATTGGGGACCATTACACGTTTTCATGTTGGCTCGAAACCTCTAAAAATAGGGATATTCATTATAAATGACGTTCTTTTTTATAACAAAAGTGTTATAGTATACAACTTTGAGATTTTGAATAGGTAATTTCGTTTATGTTACGACAAAATCATTGGTAAATCCTATCATTACTAAAAATGTGCAGAACTGCAACCCATTTTTAATTTAACATGTATAAATTGAAAATGACTATATCTGAACTACGTTATTCTCCATTGTACTTAACAGCTTATGGTTACATTTTAAAGATATTTTAAATGAATAACTGTTATAGCTGAAACAGTTAGATTTGAATTTGAAACCCTAATTACTTTATTGTGCACCACTATTGAAACGGAATGTACAATGTACGAGGAGTTTTGCTCGAAGATTATGCTCAGGGAAGTGTAAAGAGATAATACTTACTGCGTGAGACAAAACCCTCAAGCTGTGTGTCTGTTTAAAAAAGTTCAGTTAATATTCTTTGTTATAATTACTGTTGTCAAAGGAACTATTTGTTATATTCTGGTAAAACTTTAAAATGTCCATTCACAATTAATTATTTATTAATTTTTGTTAATTAAAAGTCACTTATACATGTGGGGTTCATTCTCTTTATTGATTTTAGTATACAAAATATATTCAATAAAATAACTATGAAAAAAAAAAATCCGTTCATTTTAAAGAACAACTTTTTATATGCTATTATTTTATTGCAAAATTATTTTAAAAATCGGTAAATACCGAAGTAAAAAATTCAAATAATTATTTTTAACTATTTACAAGTAACAAAAACGACATTCACTTACAAAGTATTTACATTTATAAATATAATAATTATGACTTTTATATAATGAAAATTTTTTTCTTACAAAATAACGTCACCAAAACAACACTAAAACTTGTATCTGATTCATTGTTCCCTAACCCCCGCCATTGCAAATAGATTTCTTACATTTTTAATAAAAACATCATATTATTTTTGGTATCCTAGTCAAAGTGAAACCTAGTCACCTTTTGTGTTCATATGATATAATTCTTATTTCAATTCCTTTTAAAATGCAATACAACAGGAAATAATAAATTACTTTAAATAAATAAAAATACAATTGAAAGCTGTACATAAAATTAACAACAATAAAAAAATTCAAGCATACAAAATTTAAACATATAAATTTATTTAGAAAATAAGAATAAGAAAGTTTTTAATATTAATAAAATAATGCATCCTCTAAGGGTTTGCCCAATATATTATTTTTAAAAATATGTATATGTTTGTATATTTTTCTTTAACCGTGGCATCAATTTTAATACTGAAACTGGTGTGACATAAAACCTAAACCTATATCATTTTGTAATCAATTGAATGTTGTATTTAAATCACTTAATCGTATTATTTGTTATTAATATATTTTTAAAGATTCTTTACATACTAAAAATTGTAAGAGATTAAAAGGAAGGGTGCCTATATGATGATTTAAAATTAACAAATTATAATATAATGTTAAATGACAACGGAATTTAAAAAAAAAATAAATTAAAACGTCTAATGTACAATAGATTATTTTCAATCAAACTCACCTTAACAACTTAAGTAATAAAATCATAACTGATTCCTAATGACTATACTTTTTACTCCCCAAACCTAATTTGTATACCTTATTTTACAAAGATCTAATTAGTGGTTTTCAAATACGAATTAGTGTGTTAAGAGTCAGACTTAGAAAAAATATGATTATTTTGACCTGAAACTTAAAGATCAGAAGAACGGAATGATACCTGAAATATTTTTTATTTTATTTTTTATTTTTAGAATTTGAAAAACACCCATCCATAAAAAGAAGATATAATATCTTCCATATTCATTTAATATTGAATAGGGTGTTTAACTAATCAAAACATTTTAACATTTTTAAAGTATAAAATGATTGACTTCTCTGTGTTGTGACCCCACAGGGTTTCCATTCTGAAACTTTTACCACACAAGAGAAAGAAAGAGACACTTTACCAAGCTGTGCCTTTTCATAATTTGATAATGATATATAATATGTACAAAAGGTTGTATATTCTTATGTTTAGGTTTAGAAATACTAAAATTTTCCAACTAGAATATTCTACCTTATACATGCAACCTATACATATTTTTTTATATATATTTTAATTTTTTTAAACTGCTTTTTAAAAAATTATATATTTTTAAAGTATTACTTATATCACAACTATATTCTATAACTATTGTATGTGTTTGAATAGTCTAAACAAAGTAGTATGCAAATTTGTTGGTGTTTTAGGTTATTTTTTTTTGACGAAGACATTTTTTCTCATTCATTAATACTCTACTAAAAAATGTATCATTGTAGAATATCTATAAAATCATAGTTCAATTTGACTTACATTTCTCTAAATATTGGTAAATAACAAATTGTTTTGCATAATATTAAATTTTGGTGAATTTTTAAAATAAACTTAACTTTTCAGTAAGTGTCTTACTTCATTAAAATTGATTTTTAACATGTCAATTTTATAAATTGATTAATTTTCTTTATCTAATTTCATTCATAACTACATTACAAAATCTTTGCAATTTTTGAAGAAAAAAATGGAATTAGTCATACGGTATAATTATTCTTTTCTTTTGCCATTTCATTTTATTTTTCGAATATTTTTTTGATTCCCAACTAACGAACTATAAAACATTTACATCTAACATTTGTTTCATTATACAAATAAATTTTATGTTCTTTCGGAGAAAAATTATATATGTCAAGTTGTGTTTTGTAATATTACTATTTTTGATGAATTTTTTCAAATAATCCTAACTTTTTTTTTTCATCATAAAGGTTGATTTTTCAACATGTACATTTTATATATTGTTGGTGATTCTTGTTAATTTAAAAATGGTAAATTTTGTTGTCAGTATATTAGTGTTGTATGCTCGACGCTATTGGAACACTACTAACAATACTTTACGTATTTATTATGCATTTAGAATCGTAGTAGTAATAACCAAAATACTTGTAATTGATTTAGTAGGTTAATGTGGAAACAATTAGGTTTTAATCGGAATCAGCAACGTTCGTTTTTCGGTGTGATTAGATCCTAGGTTGTTCTAATTCTAGTTTGAAGAAATAGTGCTTTCTGCGTGAAAATAAACCCTCCAGCCGTTTTTCTTAAAAACAAAGACTTGTTAATCTTTGTACGGATTCTAAAACCTATATGTTAACACAATGAATACCTCATATCCCATCATACAACTGCAAATCTTGAGAAAAAGTTGTTTTTTTCTCACCGAAACATGTTTCGGTAAAAATGACTTAAAACCAAATTTCTCCCAAAACAAACTTTATTTCTGACAGTTGCTTTGACGTTAATCACATACATCTGAATACAAATTCTTCTTTTATTCGTAATTATTTACTAGCACATTATAAGTACTCGTTTACTGTTGTTTGTTCTATACATTTAGGATATGAAATTAAACATTTTCCGTTTTAGTCATTTCTAAAAATAAAATCATACACAAACGTAAAGCTCTGGGTATGCATTTAACAGTGTCACTAAAACACAAACGCCTGAAGATATTTAATTACATATTCGTTATTCTGAACCATCCATGTAGTAGTGGTTCACTACGAAGTATAACCATGGAAAATGGATTTTAAGAACCAGGTTTTTGTTGTTGTTTTTTATTGAGAAAGTTTATTTTTTACACTGTAGTTACGGTTTCATAGCATTTCAATTATCTTAATCCAGTAGTGAAGTTGTATGTGAATGAAATATTGTACATACGTAGTTTGTTCAGTTATTGACATTAGTTCAAACGATACGTATATATTTCTTTTATATAATTTAATATTCTGTAAATGGGCTACATTAACTGTTCAAAAGAGTACAATATTACACACTTTTTTCATTACAAGTTAAAAATGTCTACCGTAAATAAAATTTAAAAACTCTATACAACGTTAAACAAGCCTCATATTTTTTTATGTTTTAATAACACTGACCTAGTTTATTACAAGTTTTTAATATAAAATTTAGCTTTAATTAAAATTCAAATCTATACCCGTTAATTTACGTTTTATTCTTCTGTCTCTCTTCAATATATTTAATTAGATCTTAATAAATCAGGGTTATTAATCAGCAATTTGTATATTTTGGCTACATGAGAATTTGACTTCCGTACTGAAATCTATATTTATTTGGTGTTAATAATGTATACAAAATCATTCTTACAATAAACAACATTTACTTATTATTTGCCACTATTACTTATTTAATAAAACACCAATAATTGTTTGTTTGTTGTTATATATATTAATATATATAACATTAATAAAGGCACAATTATTTATTAGATGGTCTCTGAAAAGTGTAAATAAAAGTTTTGACTTAACAGCAAATCACATCCATTCTATAAATTTTTAATTTGAACAAAGTAGATTTTATAATTTAATAAAATAAATTTTGGTAAGTTATTGATAGTCGTTCCCTACTATATAATAACAAAATTAAATTATTGTAAATGATTTTTTTCTATTTAACACCCAATAATGACGTCCAAATCATACCAACTTACCATGAAATTTTTGCATAAAAATGAAACGAATTTATTTCACTGATATTATTTTTTTATTATATTACAGAGGAACAAAAAGCTTATGTAACAGGCAGCTTCACAGTAGATTTTTGAAGAAACTATGTCTGTATGTGTGTTGATTATGTCATTTTATTCAAGCTTACAGTAAAAACAATCCTCTCCTCCCTTCCCACACCACAAAGACATGATTGCAAATAATGAATTAATAAACCAGCAGACGTTATATTTTTTTGTGCAATTATGCCAAATAGATTAAAATTATGGTAATATCCATTATAGACAAGATTTACAAGTCGTGACGTGGTCTTCTGACGTACGGCGTTAATAATAAATCAAGGGAAACATAAAATATTTTGATGCATCGACGAAATACAATATATACAATTAATTGTTGTCACAGTGTAAATAACAATGCAAATTTGAATAATTTTTAAGCAAATTTTCAAAAATTAATACTAACCTAGTAAAAATGATGGCCACGTTATATTCGATCTGTATATTAGTAACAATGAAAAATACATTATCTAACGTAATTGTCTAATCCCAATAGTAGTTGATTCGACATCTTCCATGAATTGCAAATGTACAACATTAATTGGACCTCATTCTAATGTTTTTTTGTTTTTTTTAATCAAGGTATATAGAATAGTTTGCTTTTCTTAGTTATTACTTTTGATTTATCGTGTATTGTGATTTTTCAGTTTCTTACAGATTCTAATCCTTATAGATGGCTATGACAAGAACGACATTGTTCTAAATATAATATCGTTCCTATTGTTGATATAAAATATCTCCATCTCAGTTTATTAATCGGAACAAAGCTTCGGAGTTTTGAAAAAGGTATACATATTATCGTCTTTTCCATTTTAATATAACACAATATGTACACTATCGTTGGTAGAAGAGGCTATTGTTGATATAATAATTAAAAGTATACTACCTTTTCCAAATCACTTGATGTACTAGTACTTAAAACGGAATGGTTTAATAACAAGCGAACGTAAAAACAAACATAAAAACTTGTTGTGCAGTTTACATTTAGTATATTTTTGCAAATTTTAAAATTAGTTTCAAAATAATTATGATTTTAAACCGAGTATATAAGAAACAACATCTTGAAGAAGTTGAATTTTATTTTGTCCTAATTCAATGTCAGACGGAACGCGAAGCCTAACAACCACTATTGTACATTGCGATTGAACTACTTAATCGTTTTTGGTGCTATATATTGTTCACAGATATACTACAACAGTCATTCAAATAACATATGGAAAACGTCATATTCTATCTCATAAAATGGCGCTTTTAAAACAAAAAATGTATAGTAATAACCTACAAATTAACATCTACACGTAGCCATACTATCATAAATTTATTCATAATGAATTTGTATATTTACAAATCGAGAATATAAATTGAAGTCTGGGGAATAAGTAAATTCATAACTATAATTATTTTTTTACTTAGCTACTAAAAAGCCATGTATAAATTCATATAATTAGCCTATCTAATATTGTATATATATATATATATATATATATATATATATATATATATATATATATATATATATATTTCTCTAAATTCAATACATTGAGGAAATTTATTACTAAAATGTTCTTACTCTAAGTTATTGCAGTACTTTACTAAATATATAGCCGGACAGATCTAAATAAAAGCATAAATATGAACAAATCAATTCTGAAAGAGGTACAATAAATTTACAAACACACACACACACACACACACACACACACACACACACACACACACACACACATATATATATATATATATATATATATATATATATATATATATATATATATATATATATATATATATATATATTATTGCAAAAATGTAACGTCCTTCAGACAATAATATAAATCTGCTTCATACATATCAACATAAGTAAACCAACTTCCTCATTCGGATATTGTCCTCGGATCAAGCTACCGTCGTGTGCTGAAACCTGGCGGGCAATATTCACGCATCATATGATCGGCGTACTTGGAACTCAAGCAACCGCTGGCATGCAGTTGCTTCAAAATCACATTAATAACCAGCAGCCTTTTTCAAGATGAAATTTTCGAAATAGCAAAAGTGCATCATGACATTAATTTATACAGTTTTCTTCTTTCTAAATTCAAAAATGTGTTACAGTTAATAATATCACACCGCTAGTTTTTTTAGTGAGTTTTGTTTTCTCCATGTTAACGTTTCATCTCACAATGACCTTCAGGCACATGTCAGGCTTCTAAGCATTTTACAACAAGTTCCAGGTATTCGAAACTAAAATTTGACCATTCTAGATATAACTCTGTTAATATTTTTAAGTTTTAATTACTGATATATGTTTTGTTCGGAAATAATTTAACTAGGATTATTTTCTTTTGATTGTTCAGTAAGTTTATTAAAGGCTAATGTCTTGTAAAAAATAGAATAACCTTCTTTCGTTTGAAAAACAATTTACAAAATCAAATTATAAATTTAAAATAGTCATAAAATCAAAGAATTAACTAGTCAAATGTTTTTCTTAATTAAAATCTTTGTTTTAAAATTTCCTAGCAGTTGTTACAATTCTTTATTTCGAACAAAGATCGAGATACATTAGATTCTTTATTAATATTTAAAAAAAAAACTTATTTATAATCTTTTTGGACATTTTGTAATTCTGACAATTTTTCCTTTTCATTTTAATTAGATTAAAAATCATTTTTCATTACAAAGACTTGTCGAACAACCTGTATGAGTTTGTCTAAATCTCTTTTTAACTTCCTTTTGCTTAGCAAAAGCTGGTCCGAGATTGCAATTGCAGACAGGTTCAAACTCACTTCAACATTCTCTAAGTGCACCAGATCATCATATATATATATATATATATATTAACAAAAAAGGAAATATAAACTTTTTTTTAAATGTTAGTTGTTAATTAATGGAACTTTGGTTGTGAAATTATGCTTTAATGAAAAATAACAAATTTTCTTCAAGAAACAAAACTCTGTACAATAATGTGTCTTCATTTCAGTTTTTTTTGTCTGTAAAGTAATGTGTACTAATTTAAAATCAAAATAGAATTGGATGGGACTGCATATATATATGGTAGTAAACTAAGCATTTGATAATACAAAATCTTGTTAACTGTAATACATAATTTTGGCCTTTTTTTATATCTAAAATTTAAATTCTTTATATAAATTCATATTAATCTGAAATCTAACTTTTGTAATTCTTTTTTTTTTAAAGACCAAGAACTATGAAATGTTTGTTATATGTAATTATTTTTTTGTAAATGGTCAAATTTAATTCAGAAAATTTTAAGCTAAATAAATTTTAGCACTTGTTAATGAAATTTGTTTTCTTTTTTTTTTTTAACATGTTTACCAGTAGGTTCCATAATCTTTAATTCTCAGTCGCCTGGTAACAAAATGTTTGCACAAGGTACGATACATGTCCTCGCTATAAGGTACATCGGCCTCATCCCATTGTTTTACAGTGATAAAGTGACCACAACCTCCTGTCCTTTACTATGAGTTTTTCGTTAAGGGCAGGAAAAGTTTATGGCCGCCTAAAGACAGTAACACCGTTAAAATCATCACTCACTTTAGCCAATTCTTTGAGTATATATTTGTTGCAGTTATCTTTGAAGCCATGAATTTCAACCACTACCATCTGCATGTTTATAAATAACTTACCTTCGTTTTACAATTTGTCCGCCTCGAGGACTGTGCTAGATACGATCTTGTCGATTGCCAGGATCTTAATGATGTAGGAACGCAACTCTATCTGGATATAAAACAATTCGGCGACACGTCTAGACAAGTGGTATAGAGTACTATCCTCTAGTAGCCTCCATTCGTCACTATTCAATGTACTATGGATGGAATTTACAAATAACTACGAATTTGGTGATATTTGTTTTTTATAAATATAAACTAAAACAAATTTGTGGTTCTAAAATCATTACATTATAGTTTGAAAATTTTTAATGAAATAATATTAAACAAATATATGTAAAATTTTAAATTAACCCGGTATACTGCATTTCATAAGAATTTGACACATTTTTCCTTTTTTTAGGTAAAGAAAGTAGATATATACAGTAAAAGTTAGAGTGAGAGTATTGTAGTGTGATAAAATAGTAACGTTCTTTTTTGTGGATAAATATAATGTTTTGCTGTCATGAGCAAATTCAATGGTCTATTATTATCACTCTTTTAAATTGCCTGTATGTTTTGTATGATTTCGTTTAATTAATTGATATACAATTTGTTTTCATTTATAATTTGTAATTATTGTCCATCGTAGTTTGAATGTACGTGATGTAAGAACATATTCACGTTTGAACTTCCTAAATTGCATTTCGATGTTTTTGTTATAACACTATCTAAAATAAAACTTTTTTTTCCAAATCGAAATTTATTAGCCTTATAAAAATTATAGTTTGTAACTTCTCGATAACAATCTAAACAAATTACCATACTTTTATTGAAGTCGAAAGAGTTGGAACAACTTACACTATAGTAGTTTATTGTGAGAGATATTTAATGTTCTTGGCATTTTATATTTAACAATCAATATCAAATTAAGTCAGTGTTTGCCAGTCAAGTTGACACACATGACAGAGAAATGACACTGCCCTGTCTGTTAACTATACCGTATTTGTTGTACACAACGTTGAATATTTCGTAGAATGTCACAAAATCGATACTGAATTTAGGCGTTCAGATAAACAATTTTTGGATAAACAATACCCATTCAGATTGGAAGTTTTGAACAATTGTCTAAATTTCAAAAGGTTAATTTTAAACTATGTCTGTACATTCGATAACTAAATATCATATTGGGTAGTTTACAAAATATTTTGTATTCCATTATTAATCTTACAGGACTTTTAAGTTTAAATATATTATAATATTTATTATACGTCATAATTTATAATAATATTAAAAAGTAGGCTCTATTTTCAATAATAACCATCTGTCAAATAAAATAAACTTGTTGTAAGGCTCGAAAATAAGGTAACAACTGAAATAATCTAACACTTTTATGAAAATAGGCAGTCTAAATAGTAAAATGTGAGGTCTCATTCCATCGATCTATTATAAAAAATTATATACATCCATTTATTTTAGAAATAATTATAAAATATACTTAATAAAACATACCCTTAATCCAAATTTCAGGTTGAACCAATATAACCTATACGTGGTCGGGTCGTGAAGTTGAACTGGACCTACCATGAGCATGGTGTGTATTGCCGTTTAGCAGGGAATAGCTGAATGGAAAGGAGGCCACGCAATAATCGTAATGGCAGTAGTTCGTTTACAGTGATAGTACCCGTATAATATTAATTTGTATTTTAAAACTATCAAAATTACACCACCTCGTTTTGCGACACTTTAGGATGAATATTTTTTCTTTTATACGAATATACGACTTACTTTAATATCTTAAATAAAAATCACAATTTCTACTATTACCTTATTGAAACCACATTTTGTTCATTGTGAACGGGTATATACAATGAATTTATTTAATAGTTTAGACTTTTCGATAAACATCAGTCGAGAATGGCTGTTATCGGGGGTTGTGTCTCTTATCATCAAGAAGCAATCCCTAATATTTAAAGACTGTATTAAAAATATCGTCACATTTAATAAATTACTACATATTTATTACATTTAAATTTTGCACTTGTATTTTTTAGTGAGAGGAAAAACCACAAGATTAAAAAAATATATTTTGTGTTGTATTTTTCTGTACATAGTTTAAGTTTAATGAAATAACTCTGTTATAAGATCATCTTTTATGTGGAATTTTGATAACATTTTTTACATTCTTTTTTGTTTTTCTGGGTTATATATTAGTCTTATAAAGAGGTCATGGCCCTGATCTCTACTGCTTTAAAAATGCTTTTACAACTTTTCGTCGAGTCCAGAATTCCACAGTAAATGTCGATACAACAGATTTACTTTTTATCAAATAAAACAATATTCACCTACCTCAAACATGTGCATTCTTTGTGTGTTTACTGGTAATTAATTTGTAAAATATATACAGTATTATCTACCAGAGTTTTGGTACAGTAAGCTAATACGTAAAACACAAAACGAGCTGAACGTGATTGCAATAATCTCATGTTGTTTAATATCAGAATAATTAAGTTGTATGTAAATGTGTTTTTAAATGTTAAATTTCCGATTGGTTTCTTCCACTTACCAAAAAAATTAAAAAATAGAATGGATGTGTGTATGTAATTATATTTGAGACGGATTTGAAATATTTCTATGTATATCATATCTATCGAGACTTATGTTTATTTATATTTGTGTTTTACAAATCGTCATTATTTTAATTGGTAGTATATCCATGCACAACATTTTGTTTAATGCAAAGTATTATATTGTGTGTACACTCGTTAGAAAAAAAAAATCAAATATCATTTGTAATTACCAGATTTAATATTCAATATTTAAATATCTAGAAACTATTTTTGTTTCAAAAATATCAGTTTATTCAATAATAACATTAAAACGATGATTTGTTTTTATAATCAATTTCATAATACAGAGAACTTAAATATAATATATATATATATATATATATATATATATATATATATATATATATATATGCCTATTTTCCTTTAGCACACGACATCTAACTAAATTTGTGTCATCGAGAACAAAATAAAACTATTTAATTAAGGCTATTGTATAAAACCATTTTATCCACCTGAAAAAAATATATATATATTTATCAAGAAACAAAAAATAATAAATATGTGTTACTTACGGCTTATCAGTTAGGATTTCTTTGAACCCTGGAATATTTATAAGTACAAAATAGTTTGCAAAATGTATTTATTTGGTATCGTAATACTTCGTTATAGAGAACACTTTGATGGATAATTAAATTATTACACGTGTACTTTACATTGAGGAAAACTATCTGCACAGCAGGGAAACTATCTACATTTCGTAAACAACTTCAGAGAAAGTTATTCAATGTCAGTATAGTTACTCATATTTCAAAAATAAAACTTTTATTGTACAATTTTTACTTGCTGTTCGACACATGACTGATTTTTTTTATTACTATTTATACGTTCGTATATTACCTTTAAAAAAATTTTAAGTGAATTTTCAACCGTTTAAATTGCATTAGATTTATTATTATTAATGTACTTAAAATTATGATTATATATTGAATATTTACATATGATATGATAATTACTTTTTACTATATCGTCTAATAATAATAGACTTACTTTTTTCCAGGCGTTAAAAATTATCTCCCCTATGTTAAATAGTGTTTTTTTTTATTTATTTATTTTTATTTTTTTTAATAAAACAAGTTATTTGAAATATTTGCTTCGTTATCCGACTATTAAATAAGTGCCAAAATATTTCGTAATGTAATTATTTTATTTTATATTCTAAATTGTCCGTTATAGATTGGTTGTCCGTTAACTTATATCGTGTATTACATGAAACTAATACTTTATTTGTTTATTGAAGTTTCCAAAAGTGTACCTAATTACAGTTTTATTATTTATTATTACACAGTTACACATCCCACCATGGAAGTACAAAGTTTACACATTAAAATGGATATATTGACATATTTACTTAATACAAAAGTATACCTGACAAAGCTTCTTTAAAAATGGTGTCTAATATTAATGAAGTGTTTTTAAAGTTACTAGTTATTAAAGAACTTTTCATAAATGTAAGCATGAAATAAACTTAATAATGCATTTCAAGTTAATTTATCGGGTGTAAAGCAAATTTTGATTCCCGAAGAGGTGGAAAAATATGATCATCGATACCGTGATCTTCCATAGAGAAGGGGTTGGTGATCAGTTAGGCAAGGCAAGAGATGGGTGCCGTAGTTGCACTCTCATCGTAGTGGTGGTAACACTGAGGTAACACACCTGTATGTTGGATACAAACTCACATACGAAAAGTATAAAAGTCAAGGTCAAACTTAAATACCGAATTAATAGTCATGTAAGTGTTTGAGAGCTGAAATATATGTCAAAACAAAGCTTTCCTTAGTTCTCCTTCTAGTTTTATTCCATCTTATTTAGCACTTTAACTTTTAAGGGATTTTAAAGTTATTTATAATATAATGATTTTCAATATATTGGAACTGTTTAACAATTGGAAGTAGTAGTAATTGTTTGATTTAAATATAACACCATCGATTTTATTTAAATCCATATATTTACTCGAAGGACTTTCAATTAAAATGTCTTTCTCTTAATTAAATAATCACTAAATATGCTCATTCATTATTGAGTAACTCCTTTACATTTCTTTGTCAGGACTTTATCATAGATCGTACCAATGTATTTTTCACTTTGGTAGAAATTTCATTATTATTTTTCAGAAAAAAATTAATCGTAGAAATAGGGAGACTGTATTTCGTTATTAGATAACCGTAATGTAACATTTTATATTCTAGTAACTGAAATTAGCTTAAAATTAACATTTAACAAAAACGTGAAGAAAAATATTTGTTTATATATTCACCGATATTAAGGTTACACGACAATTTTAAAATTAATTACACGTAGTTAATAATAATATATTCACATTGGTGGTTATTATAACAAATTTATTTATTTTCCCAATTGAAATTTGCAAAATTCAATAAAAAATTAAATTGTTGGAGGATAAACAAGTTAGGAATATTAAAATTGAAATACGATATTTATTAACATTCAAGGTAAATTAAAGGATTTTTTTTTTAGATTACTTTCTTTTATTCAATATGCATCTTTCAATGTTCGTAGTACAAAGTAGCGTTTCTTTTCTTCGTTTTTACATAATTTAATATTAGTTTTTAAATTCCTAAAATCAAAGTTTTCTTGTTAAATCGGATTAGATTGTATATTGAACAGTTCATTAAAAGTGTATAGCAATTATTTAGAAAACAAAATTTCAGCTGGATTGCCAAAATAATGTCAATATTAAACGATATAGTCTCTCTTTGGCATTAATAATTAGACAGTTGAGTCACTGTTTTTAACAACAAACATAGAAATAATAATATGACAAAATACTTAGTCTAGTAAAAACAACAATAAACCCAAATTAAAGATTAACTGACAACCGCCACACACTGACCACGCCACTAATTCCATATATAAACAGCCACACGGTCACAGGGTAGTAGCTTATAATAGCCATGTTCACAAGGCATTGATTAGGTAATCATGATGCGTAATTAATTCACAAAAACTGTAGACGACATTAGCAAGAACGTGTGTATCACTTTCATCTAATGATAGCAATACATTATTAGTTTACACAGGATTTAGATTTACACATCGATTTTAAACAACGAATTCTTACCAACTTGTAGTCAAACATTTCCCCAACATCTAAATTTGGACACGTCATAATAAAAATTATATATATATATATATATATATATATATATATATACACTACAAACTAACAACACTCCTACAAGGCTAAATATTACAAATTATTAAACGTGTTTTAAAATTTTCATACTTAAATTATTCTAGTAATGAACGATTTGCACAAATTATCCAAATTTCCAAAATATTTATAATTATGTTTCGCATTAAACATTAGTAGAAGATAACTTTAATGTTCATTTAAACATTCGACAGTCCAGTTTTAGTATAAAGCGCTTTTTATTTCTATTCTATATTTTTAACTGTTGTATTATATGTGGTAATATAAATTTTAAAACTATAAATTCAAAGCTTGGAGGTATTTTGGAGACCAAACAGCCGTCGTGTACTTCAATACAAATGACTGATTTATGGTGTAAGATTTTTATATCATTTATTTTTACACTAATTGCTTATACTGTAAATAACGTATGTTTAACATGTGGTTAGTAAAATACCTTTAGTTTCTTTCTCGAAATGAAATAAATACATTAAAAATACAAGATTTTATAAAGTTTTCTCGCAAGATCGGGCCCTTTAAATTAAACTGGGAAACAATTATAATGAGTACTAGCTTTTTGTGTGAAATTTATGTTTATATAATCAATAAATATTAGAAAATTACGAATATCATATCAATATTAATATAGATATCATTGTTGTATGAGTCAAAACAAAAGCGCTCTTGTCTAACTCTTTGTGTTGATATTCTATCACATATCTAAACAATTTAGTTGAGTATTACACAAGTAATTATATTAGTTTTGTATAACACGTAAGTAATCACATTGGTAACTAGCAGGATCATTATATCTATTCAGGCACAAAGAGATTGACCGGTAGCGCTATAGCGTTATGAAACATACAATAAAAATTAGTTGTCAACTAACCTAAGGTAACAGTTATCGGAGATAACCAATGACGTTGAATATTTAAAAAGGGAACTGGTTATTGATTAGATGTTCCTTTGGATGGACAAAGTGAGTGAATTTTATGTTTTGTATATCATTACCTAATACCGTGTTTGACTGAATCTATTGTGTCTAATAGTATACATAAATTAAATTATCATATTAAAAAGTTGTAAAAAAATTGTTCTTAAATATTTATTTAAAATGTAAAGAATAATTATTTTAATTATTTATTTAGTTAAATCACTGATTCATCCCAAACCTCAACAAAGCTGTTAATAATTACAAATAAATATTCACGTGACTAGATACTATCGAAACCATAACACTGCAAGCTGGCTACATACAGGCTATATTAATTAATATAAGTTGAATACAAACAAAATACGTTTGAGTAATCGATCAGTATAAATAACTATCTTTAAGAATATTTCACATGTAGTGCATATTTGCTCTTCTTTTGCAGTTTATTATTTCACTAAACTTAAGATTTATATTAACTTTTGCACAAAATCTATTCAACTCTTACTGTAGTACTGTAATTTTATAAGGTTCTTATAAATAACGTGTTAAGGGTGTTGTTACCACGCAATTGGTTGTTGTCAAACAAATAATTTATCAACTTATATATATATATATATATATATATATATATATATATATATATATATATATATTATAACGAAATCAATAAGCTTTCCAGTAATGGTCTAATATTTTAAAAAGAATATAGAAATAGATACATTTGTTGGACACATGTTAAACGTTTTATGATCGCCGACAAAGATAAAGCGTTAGGGGGATATGTTATAAATCAGTCAGAACACCGTTCACAACTTTAAAGAAAAAATAGAGAAAAACACTTAAATTAGACCCAGAATCATTGTAGGCAATTAAGTCATAAATAACTATAATATTAGAAACTTAAGGACAATCACACACAAAACTCATAAAATGTAACGGGACAACAGTTTTCTAAACGGTCACAATTTTTAAACATTAAAATTTGATTGGCTGACAAAAAGTAGCTGCTTACGTTCATTGGTTAAAGTAAATTAAGAGAGAGGGAATAAGTATTTTTTTAGCATCGACAAAGTAAAAATTAAAGAGAGAGTCTTAGGAAAGAACTCACAGCATAGGGGTCGGCGAAGTAACGCCAAAAGTATTCCTAATGTAGAAATTGGTATTTTCTATAAGTTATAATTTCAGTTTTAGTAAGAGTAAAGTAATTATTGTTTTTTAACACATGTTTTAACCGTGTTTGTTTTTAAAAAGTAAAAGTATTTAACACCTTAGTAATCTTCGTTGCAGTACTAAAGAGGTACATCTACAAAGTGTTGAGTGCATCTTCATGGTAATTTAAAGTGAATCATTTTATTGATAAATCACATAGTACAGTGTAGTGTTTGGTGAACATCATTAACAAGTGATAAAGTGAAAGTTCTTCACTCAACTATCAGCACTGGATTACTTACATAGGAATACAACAAAAGTGGATTTGGTATTGTACTAATTATAGACTTTAATTTGAAACTAAATTGTTAAAATTGCAATTCTCTGTATTATTCAAAATTTCACTGACTGTATTAATTGTTCATTAAAGAGCTCCCCCTGAGCAAATAGTGTAAAATAAAAAACGAAAGTAATTGAAAAATAAATTCAAATAAAATTAGATATTTCAGAGCTAATGTTAAAGAGTATATTTGGACTTCATCATTAATAATTTTCCTTATGTGTTGACAATCTAAGGTATGACTAAATAATTCATAATTTTGATTTATATATTATTTCTGAAATTATAATAAAATAATTATCATTAGAATAATATATATATATATATATATATATATATATATATATATATATATATATATATATATATATATATATATATATATTTCGTTGAACTAATGATAGTGCTTATTTATTAAATATATGTGTTCACTTAGGTCGATTAATACGTATAACCTGTATCCGAAACCTTTGGCGGAAATGTTTGCTACAAGTAATATAGACATAGGCCTACCTCTTTTTAAACTGGCGACAGCCCATTTTTTTTCGGGTGTCATTAATTTTAAAATGAACACTCATCGTGTAAACCCAGTGATTGAAATTGAACAAAAATCTAACGATTATCATTCTATTCAATAATCTGTTTTATATTACTAGATATTACTTTTATTTTCGTACATTAGTTTAATCAAAATTAAGATATAGCCAAATACTGTGAAAGAAAAATCTAATATGTAACACATATTATTATCAATTTTTTCAAAAACTAAAAATTATATTTTTTAATGTTGTTTCTATTTCTTTTACCAAATATTTTCTCAAATAAATTTATTTATAAGGGGAAAATAATTACAAATTTAAATGCGTAGTTGAACTATTATGTAACTTCATAAGAGTTAAGAGTCATCTAACTTCAAATATAAGATATTTTACACGTAAAAGCCGCTTACGTAAAATTTACCTATTGAGAAGTAAGAGCAAATACTAGTCTCTCACTTTGATTTTTTTTTTACCGAAATTATACACTTGTCTCTTACTAAGTGTACAAAATCTTCGTCAAACCCTTCGATATCATCGATGCAGAATTTTAAATAAGGTGAAAGTAAAAGAAAAAAATTTCTCTCTTTTTTTTAGAATAATTACTAATTATTTTTTCAAATAAAATGACTCTTGACTTTAATCACAGTAATATATGAGATCTAATGAATTGATTATTAAGAATAATCGTAATCTGGTGTATGAAGGAAGATCTGAACGGTAACCTGGTAAATACAATTATCGTACTCTTTATAATAAATACCAAAATAGGCAAAGTGAATTTATGTCTAGGGACAACAAGCATAGAACTCTCAGAGGAATACTAATTCTGGATATAAAGCTTAACTAGATCAAACATGAAATTCATACAATGCAGAATTCAACCAGGTCGCTTTTGGGTTGCAAGCGTCTCTTAGATAACTCCGTCCAGCTACGACTCAATGGCTGTATGATGTCCTAATGAAACCTCAAGTTCATTGAGCTGTCCTGGTGTGGTGGAGAGGAACTCCTCGAGAGGTTACAAAACGCAGGTTAGAATACTCCAAACGTTGTTCTGCCTGTACATATCAGGAGAATTTAGAATTACACTTACAGTAGGAATGACAGTTCTCTTTGGGATAGCATCGCTTCATCTCAGTATAATAACTGGAGGGAATGAGACTACCAATAGTATGTAGAGATGTATCCTCATTCAAAGTAAGCAATTTCAACATAAACAACTGACATACTGTCTGTTCAATTTTATTAAAGATGATAATTACATCTGTGCACTCCTAACGTTTTTAAACAATTAAATGGACCATTACTGATATTTTCTACCCTCCACACTCCAGCTGTGAAATTTTCATAGCTAAAACACTAACATAAGCAACAAGGTTGAGTATTCCCTTCTGTCTCTTAATCTTCGCAACGTAAAATTAACAAATTATAAAAGGCTGCCATTTCCAAACGAATGGTCCTTTTTCAGTCGGGATTGCGACAATGTGTTCCTCTAACAATGACCTTTAAAATGAGGTATAGTTCGACCTATGCTACATTTAAGATTTTTTAGACTTCCTCCACAGGACGCCCCCCCCCCCCCCCAAAGCGAAAAAAGACAGTTAAAATAAGCAAAACGTAGGTAACTACAGTGAGGACGTAATCCTAGAGTTTCATTGTTTTGCGTTTATTAATAAAATTAATATTAAGGGGCTTCCAGACTTTTTGAACACCCGGTATGTAGTTTTTAATATGATAATAACAGAATTGTTTTGACATAAGCCAAATAGTTTCTTGGTTAAACATATACTATAAGAACACTTATTATGCATTTAATGTCTATACACATACTTATTTCTTTTTGTATAAGCTTATCTCTTAACACTTGCTTGAACATGATGTTAAAGACGGAATTCTGTCTTTAGTATATACAACATAATCCTTGCTTTTCACGGAAAGAAAAATGTGTAAATATTTTTTGTAACTCTCTCTCAGTCAACAAATCCCTTATTCTTAGCATAGAAAATATTTAAAAACAAGATTATAATAATGTAATTTAGAGTAAGCTCTATCACAAAAAAGTTTTCACTTTCAAGCTATTTACTCTACAGTATTTTCAACTAAATTATACTATTGACGTTTCATTAATTTAGTACTTATAGATTTATTATGTACAAAACTTACCACAAGATCTCCACAATTTTAAACTGCACAAGATACATAAAATCTTGTCATAAAATATTTGTCATAAAGAATTATTTACTTAGCAAGGTTACACAAAATAATTACGTTTTTTGTCATCTTATTCGGGAAATATCCAGCTGGAATTCTCTGTTTATCAAACCTACATAAAAAAATATACACTTTACTCGATTTTCTAAATTAAAAAAATGAAATTAAATTCTTTAAGAAAGAAAATCATATCGGTAAAATTGCTTACATGGTACAGATTTTTGCTTTGATGATTTTTAAAGACACCTGTCATTCACGAAAGATAACTGATCCTATCTCATTAATTTGCTCTTAGAGGTAAACATTCTACTACAGGTAAGATTTATGGGATCACTAATATAACAAAAAAGTCTATTTGAGGAAGATATGCTCAGCGGTCTTTCTTTCAATGGCACTAGCTTTAGATAAAATACAATAGTAAGGCAGATAACATAAATTACACAGATGCCTGCAAGGTATTATTTTAAGACATTAAAGTCTCTTATATTATAAAGAGATTTTTTCTAACCTGTCATTGCAGAGAGAATTCTGAGTCCGAGATTAAACGTCTGTGGGTGTTCCCAAATGGTGGGTCCTTTAACCTTTGCTACATTTATCGTATACACGACATATGCCTTTCGATGAAAGTACTATAGTAGCTACTTTTTGTGACCACAATGCTGTCATTGCTGATGATTAAAGAGTTTAAAATTCTGTAATCAAACTGCAGCGTTTGATGGACAAAGTATCCTACAAGACAAAATATTGTTAAATTTAGGCTAATGTAACAAAATCAACACTTGTACATTTTATTTATAGGAAGTTATTTCATATTTTTATCTCAGTATATAGTCATATTTTATTACACGATTTGAAGTTAAGGACAGTTCACGTAGAGAGTTAGGTGAATAAACATAAGAGGCTGACGCCTATAAGTAAACAAATGTAAGAGATATAAGATTACAAGTTAATTTATGTAAATAGATATTAATTTGTGTAAATAAAATAATTATTGACAAATGATAAGAAATAAATAGTCGTATAATTACAACCGGAGTTCGGTTCAGAGATTAGTAAGTCAGGTCAGAGAGTAAATATTACATAAATTTAATAAACAGTCACAATATTAATGTGATTTATGAATCTGAAAGATTAATTTTCTGTAAAAGTGTATTTTTATGAATAAAATACAGCTTCTTTTGATGAATTATATTGTGTTTTTAGAGCAGAACTTCGCGAATAAAATTAAATATAAAATCAATCTATTGCTTCTTCTCCAAACATAACGAAAGGAATAATTTCAACATTTGTTTTTGAGAAAGCCATACACTGATTCAACTATCATACAAAATATATATTTTGTGATGGAACAGTTCAAGTCTAGTGCATTATTTTAATAAATTTACTTTTTACGCTTAAGTATTTACATATTATAAGACATCAGAGAAAATAATTTGCTTTATTATTTAGAAAGAAAATGATAAAGTTAAATGGTAGAAAAGTGGAATGAAAGTGAATATTTCCTTGTTCTTACCTCTTTGTAAGATTTGTCAACTTATAATTAAAAAATAGTGCTTTGGACTTCTCATCGGGTTCCCAAACATCTTTCAGATTAGGAAATTTAAATTATTTGAAATTATATATAAATAAAATATTATTCGGTACTGTGTACCTTGATTTTAAAAATTGCTTGCAGTTAGATGTAGTAAAGAAACAATGAAAGTATGTTGTTAATCGTACTTAAGTTTTAAAAGTAAATAATTAATAATGTAAAGATTATTTTATGAAATAAATTGTAATAAGAGATTAAAGGATCTAAAATTTTAAAATGTTATGCTTCTTCCTTAAAGGCCAAGATTAATTAAGGAAAATAAATAATAATTAGAAGTTATAATTTAATTTTTTAGCTATTACTAAATGGAAAATGTATTTTATGATCGCCACATTTAATATAATTAGCAGGATATATTTAATTAAACTTTGATCTTAGTAGTAATAACACTACACTGTAAAACAGTAAGCCGCACGCAAAACTATACAAACATACGTTTTGAATAAAATCTTCAAATTAAGGTTATTGTAAAATATAGCTTACTTGAGAATTGTGACTTAAACATTAAAAAAAATCCATGCTATATAGACTAGTATCGCTCATTTGATCCAATAAATGCGATATTATTTAGAAAATAATATGATTTTGATAGTAAATATCTACTTCAATAATAACTGCGTTTGGATATATTTAGATTAAAATATCAATATTGCAAAAAATAGCTGTTGTGGAAACTTGTACGAGGGGAAATTAAAGGGTATAATTAAAAACAGAGTTCATACAGTCATACTAAAATTTACTTCATTATACTTCAAATTATTTACTTGATCATAGTGGTGCATCCCTTTCAATGATACCTTACAAAACATACCTTACCAGATAATATATATCGGATGTCCAAAATGTGTGTAAAATGGGAACAACCTCAAGAAATACACATCTGAACAAAAATTATAGCACTTTTCGTGAAATACACGGAAAATTGTAAAATAAAATGTACCTATTCAATAATTAAACAAAGGTCAGCCAATGGTGTTAAATTTAAAATCATCACTGGGGGCGGGTGTAGGGGTAAGTTTTGAAAACTTAAATGGAACACCCACTTATTTTACCACTGTTGTTTTCATTGTTTTATTAAACTGTTTTAATATATATATATATATATATATATATATATATATATATATATATATATATATATATATATATATTCCAACGGTAAACCTTTTCTTGGTTAAGTTGAATGATGTTTTCGGACCCCACTTTTTTTTGGGACGCCGATTTATTCAACGGTTTTTCGTTTGAGAATAAGTTATTTCCACCTACTGGAAGTTTTATAGGCAATCTCGTTTTGTTTGGCCTAGGTGAAATAACTATGTGTCGAATATTCAGTTTTCTGAATATCCTGACTAAAAAAAAAACTTCTACGTTATACTTCCAGTACTTTATATTTGATTTTAGCTCAGTTAGAACACAAGTGAATGATTTTACTTTTTGTAAACCTCTGGGTAGTGAGTACACTGAAACTAACCTTGTAAATTGTTTATTTGTGCTTGCAAATATTTTATGAAATTTCAATGCATCAATTCTTAATCTATAACTCATAAACTATTGGGATATTTGAATACTAGGTGTTTTTTGTAAATAATAAATTTTTTATAAAGCAAATAAAATTTTAATAATTCTCTTTTTTTTTAATTTCAAACATAAAATAAAACTTTTTGGATTTTACTTTCTCCAACAAATACAAAATAATAACTTTCCTTTCAATTTAATAATAATTTCTTAAACTACAAGGCAGAACCAATTATTTACCTAACTATAATTTATTCTAATATTTTATACCCATTTTGATTTAATTAATATTTTAATAAAAGATTTAATTCGAATTTACGATTTAATGAATTTAATTTTTAATTATTAATACAAATATTTTATCTAATCTAACACCCTAAGTAACCCAGTATTTTAAAATAAATTTATTTGAATTTATTTCAGGCAAATTTAATCAGGGACTAACGTATTTAGGTTTCTACCGACCTTTTCTCAACTGTCCAGGCGTCGCGACGTTTGATATGAAGTCCGCGAGCGTTGTTTAGCGATGGCAGGCTACAGATGCTCTGCGTGCTGGTTAAGTTGTCTCGTTGATGAAGGTTGATCCCTGTAGGGTTGTCTGGAAGAATGTTGGATGAATTTTTAAAGATGGTTGTGGTGATGTCGTGTCTGAAGTCCCGGTTCGGCTATTCTCTCGACGTTAAAGTTGCATGTCCAAGTGGTCGCCTGGTGATGTCCTGGAGTCCTATCCGGAAGCTATACGAATCACTCCATGTATCAGCTGCTATGTAGGTTATGTTACTTCTCCAGAATAATCCAAGTTAGGCCAACTTTGTAATGACTAAGTTGCCACTGACGTTCTTGTAGATTATAGTTGTGTCTATTGCTGCATTCCAAATTAATATCGCAATGACGTATGTTCACACTTGTTATACAAATTACAGTATAAGGTTAACTAAGAAAATACTTAGCTTTTTGCATACTATGGTATTTTATAAAAAACGAGATCAAGGCTCGATGTGTTCACTTACATCGCAGAAATATCAAGGCTCGATGTGTTCACTTACATCGCAAAAATATCAAAGCTCTCGAGTTTCCCCGAGCAATCGTTTATATAGACTCATCTTCAGCCAACCCCTTCTACCGTACAACTCTTATCTCTCTCCGTGCAGTTTTGGCCATTGAAAATCCTTTTCCTTTGTAACTCCTCCAGGGTTTTCCCTATTTTATTGAGAGTGACATTTTTGAATTCAGCTCGTTGTCTTCTTTACACACGAACTCGAGTGATGTTCGTACGATTCTTGGTTCGCGTACACGACCCGCGCACGTTTTTCCGCGGCGATTTCTCCCGGAAAAGTCTTTGTTTTTTGTTTTCACTTCTTTATGTCCTTTTGGTTTGTGTTAACTAGCCGGATTTTCTCTTTTTTTTCTGCTTCTGGTTGTCTTGCTGTAGGGTTAGGGAGTTAAACGATTTTCTACAAACTTGGGCTTTACTTTATTCCCGAAACATATTTTAAATACTGGATTATTTTTACATAACTACGTTATCAGCATACTATTTAGCGTTTTGAGTTAATAAAAATTTAAGTTTAACTTTTTATCTTGTTGTAAAGGTGCGAATTCTGTCACCTTTTTCCTTTAATAAAATTTCAAGTTTTTCTTTTTAATTATACATTTTGTTTATCATTACTAAAATTTGTTTTGGTTAGAATTTAAAAAACTTTCTTTTTTATATACTTTTTTATCATTTGAACTTAGTGGATTAACATTAACTTTTTTATTTAACGAAATTTCGCAAAAACTTATTTTACCTTTATTTTAGGCCTTCTTATGAAAAGCCTGAAAAACCTTTTCTTTTTCAATTTAGAGGAATTTTGAATTTCTTTACATACTTTAATAGTCTGTATTTTACGTAACTTTGTGACTTTATATTATCTAATCTTGCGGTAAATACACACGCGGTTAGCGTAATGCATTTCCTGAAGATATTTGTTTTTATTTAATTTCTGGATTTTGGCTTCCCGTATTAATTTTTATATTTTTTACAAGTCCTTATTCCTTTTCGAACAGGCAGGGTCCAAGAGTTTAACTTAGCCAGATAACTACTCTCCCGCGTCAACATGATTTTCGTGACCTACATGCGGCTTTAGCCCGCGGTAAGTCCGGACTATTCAAATTTATAAAATTAATTACAAATTCAAAATCCAGGACCTACAACGGGTTGTGTCCGTTGTAATATATATATATATATATATATATATATATATATATATATATATATATATATATATATATATATATATATATATATATATATATATATAGGTTATTTTCATTTTATGTCGTGAAAAATATTCATTGTGTTTGATAGCTTCTAGGGGAATGGACGGTTTTGATTCAGCAATCCGCAGAATAACTGTACTTGTTGGCAAGTCTTTGAGTAAATAAGAAAGAATATATATTCTTATACTTCGAGGGTATGGCGATAAAACAACATCATACAAAGACAAGTTGTTTATTTATTCAACGACACTTATACAAATCAACATTATACAAAGACAAGTTATTCATTTATTCAACGACACTTATAAAAATCAATATTATACAAAGACAAGTTATTCATTTATTCAACGACACTTATAAAAATCAACATTATACAAAGACAAGTTATTCATTTATTCAACGACACTTATACAAATCAACATTATACAAAGACAAGTTATTCATTTATTCAACGACACTTATAAAAATCAATATTATACAAAGACAAGTTATTCATTTATTCAACGACACTTATAAAAATCAACATTATACAAAGACAAGTTATTCATTTATTCAACGACACTTATACAAATCAACATTATACAAAGACAAGTTATTCATTTATTCAACGACACTTATACAAATCAACATTTTACAAACTGAGGCCATTACGGTTTCCGTTATTAAAAAATTATTTCAACGTTTGAAATAAAAGGACTTCTACTTTAAATAAGAATGAAATATTGCTACTTAAATGCCAGATGCGAATAATGACACAATCGAGGAGCAAACTCTTGAAAGGGGGGCAAAAGATCTTTAGTCCTAGCTTTGACTGCTCACGTTTAAATTGATGGTTGATACTTTTCTAAAGTTATGGATTATTTTACTTTCTAACACGACTCTAAGCTATTAGCATATATCGTTTTTTTTATAGCTTGTTATATAATTTTAACTCTAGATAACGAAAGACAATCTATACTAAATTAATTTGTCTATACACAAATGATAGCAATTATCCGAATAAACCTTTTGGTAGTTATGAACATTCCGTTTTACTCGTTTTATTAGGTAATACTAAATAGTAACTTATTACTTATATTTTTACTTAGATTTGTATTGTAAAATACTTTTGAACATAACTGAGTACTTATTATAATAATAAAAATTCAAGTCTAATATCTGATACTAGAATTATAACAGAATTGTCACTTTAGATATATTAGTTGTAACGATAATATTATTTCAAATTGATAACCTAATTCATTGACTAATATGTTACGAGGTAGAATAACCATAAACCACGAGATGCAAAATTTATTCACGTCTTAATGTAAGATATTTTTATTTGGTGAATTGTAAATGTTATACTGTCATTCTTATTTGGTCATACTTTACTCAGTTTTTATTGTAAATGTTTCTTTCTCAGCGTAGAAATATCCTGCTATGGTACCACAAAAAGCTCTGAAATTACAATTCAACTTACATATGAAATCGAAGGTTTAAACACAGTTTTATGTATTGGATTTAATATATATTTGAAGTTTTCAAATCGTTAATTTAGCTTTTTTCAAAACGACAGGTTTATCTATGTGAAATAATGCAATATAATACAATTTTAATTGATTCAATTAGTGACTTATTTAATTGTGACATATTTTATTTATTCCCCCTAGTGTAACTTTTCTGCATGGATTCATTAATTATAATTGACATTTAAATCTATAATGTTAATATTCAATAGACACTCTGGATTTAATGTAGTGACATAACTGTCACTTATCTGTCCGCAACAGACTTTCTTATTTTCATTCTATGATTGCAGACGCTCCGACTTGTCTACTTTACACGATATTGATGGAATAAAGTAAGAGAAAGAAGAACAAATTATATTTGTATATGAACGTATTATTGAATGTGCATAGAGGAGATTTATTTTGATCTGCGTTATTAATTAGGATAACCATTAATACATATTCTACCTTCACGCACTGGACCTTTTAAAAATACTAATATTAAATTTTAAAAAATACAGCTGTATCAGTTATGGTCGTGTTCTCTACTCTATCTTTAATTTTGGAAAGTTTTAGGTTTTTACAATACTTGTGGAATAAATCTATTGGCAAGCCTCTATAAATTTTAATAATCAACAAACTCTTTTTCACAGAAATGTTTTGAAATAACTGTATACATTTTATATTTTCATGTTTTATGGTATTATTATGTATATTTCTTCTGTACAACACGTTACTGTTCAATTTTTGTTTTATATGGTAATTTCGTCATTATTATATATTTTAATACATTAGAATTTTTTAAATGTAAATAAAATCCATTATGTTCTTTGAATATTATGTAACAGCTTTTAGCCTGATTATACAAATAATTCCTTTCATAAATTTTAGAATGGCTGCTTTTCAAACATTAAAGGAACTTAAATACTGGGACGGATGACGATTGTTCGGTGATTCTGAAATAATTGACACCTTGACAGTATAGTATTCTTATAATTACCAAGTGATATCATACAGAGTAATGTAATTATATGGTAAATCATTATTAGTTTTAGAATTTTAATTTTACCGAAAACTAAATATTGCTCAAACTCCCTTATATACAACAGTTCACTTCTAAAATAAGTCAAAGGTATATACAAATTTATTTTCGTTTATCACTGTTTCAAAATAATTCCTAGGCATTATTAGACTAAATTTTAAAACCTATTTGTACGAATTTTTAATGCAAATGTTTATTGGGGTATGGTGGGGTATATTGCTTGGTGAAACGTTTGTATTTGACAATAGTTTAATTGAAATATGTTTGACCAAATTCGGTATTTTCGATCTTCCATATCGGCGTCGATTGGTCTTGTAACCTTTAGGGAATTAAAATTAAAACTGTAACCATATTTTAGCAATTATAAAGTTTTTTTATGTTGTTATGGGCTTCATTGTAGAAAAAAAAACATGAAAAAAAATTAAGTACATTTGACTACAATTGGAAGAAAAAATGCCAGAACGTCAATTTTAATTAATAAACACTTCAAAATATTAGAAACATTTCAGTTGATTACTTTATAGTTAATGTACTGATTGTCTATAGCTATTTAGTAGAATATTTGCAGTATTGTACACGTAAATATTTCCAATGCACTCAAAATAAATATTTTGTCTAGACGATTCGAAAACTTTGATAGCTAATTCAATATCACACTTTGAATTATAGTTTGCAAGATGAGGGAGTTTTTGATGCACAAGAGCTTTCCAAAAAATTCAACTGATGTAAACATCAAGTACTGCTTCTATTTAAAATTGTTATGTTATATAAAAGTTTTAACGTGAGAAACTCAAAGACATTTTATTTTCTATGTATTTTTTGTTCGTTTAGATAAAGTTTCGTTGATGTTTAGAAAATGGCTATTGACCTTATTTACACATAGGAAAATATTTATTTTGTATGAAAAATTGACAACTATCGCAATCTAACAAGTACTTTAAAAAATTCTTTTTATAAAACTCAAAGAATTCGAAAAATTCCAAAACACACCTGAAACTGGATTAATAAGCAATTACAATTTTAAATTGAACTAACTTCGTAGTTGGGCTCTGTTATATTGTGTTTTATACGAAAAAGGCAAGAAAATGAAGAAGAAAAAAAATATAAAATAAATCAAAAATTGGTACTTAACAAAATACGGAAGATCCTTCAGGTAACGTTTTATCAAAGAAATATTTTAAATGTTAAAAAATAATAATTAACCCACAATGACTAGAAATTCTACGTAAGATAAGAATCCACATCTCGTTTATTTTTCACCAATTAAAAAAAAAAAAAAAAAAAAAATTAAAAGTAACTTTGGATTTGTCACAAATTTATTAACAAAGTGGTTTTCTATTTTTTATTTTTTTTTTGCAAAATGGGTAGTCTTTATTACAATTGTAGTAGTTATTTCAATTGAAAATATTGTAATAGCCACCATATTGAAACGAGTTGAGTTTCAATAATTAAACTTAGCATTCTGACTTAAAATAACAATAGGAACATTGCATCAAAATCGGTGATGAATCAATACGATTTAGGCAGTGTACGCTTTTATGGCTTAAGCGATGAGAGTGTAGAACCTAATAAATAAATATTTAGTTTCAAAGAAAGCGCTCATTGTTCATTTTCATTTTTATCGATGACTATCAAATGGTATTTTTATTGATGAAAGATTTTGTTTGAATTTTATTATTTTGGTTTTAGAGCTTGTGAGTGAGAAAGTTTGTGCAATGTTTTTCGCTGTTAATTTATAATCAGTATATTTATATTTACTTATAAAAGCTATCGTATTGAGGTAAATAAAATAATACATATAAATAGCAATAATATCTTTTATGTTAAAAAAATATATTTTGATTGATCTAAACAATTACCGAAAGTATTTTCAAAACTGAAATCCGCCTGATTAGTTACTAAAAAAACTTAATCTTCAAACAAATCATCTTTAATATCGAGGCTTTTGGTTTAAAATTATTCAGATTTGTAGTCATAAAGACTCTTAGAACAGCAACTAATTCACTATTTATGAAACTTAGTTGGGTTTTAGATGTACTTCAAATTTTTAATTACCGAAACAAAGGTTGTTAATTCAAATGTCTCTCAATATTCTTGTAATTATGACTTTAGTTACTACGTATAAAATAAATCATTTGTTTAGATCACTAGAATGAAATTATTCCCCATGTTGTGTTATTAATGTATCTAACATAGCTTTTTCTTGTTTGTATTGATTTTTTATATAATTTATTGTAGAATAATTTTTTATTTTTTTTTAGATTTAGTAGTAACAGAATTCAATGAATAAAATATCGCCTTAAAATTCACCTCTAACAATAATAATATAATAATTTGTGTGTGTGGAGAGACCTTAAAAGAAAGTGTAATAATTCACTGATTGTGGTTAGTGGTCTATTCAAACCATTATAGTGAATTCACCACAGTGCTCAAAATGATTTTGTCTTCTACTAAATGATTTATCTCAAAATAAATTCTAGAAAAATGAGATTGATTTGTCCTCTACACTTGATTAGAAGTGTTTGTTACTAAATTCGACGACTCATTAATTTGGGAGAGTACGTTCACTCTTATCAGTAATAAGAACAAATTAGATAGAGTTGGTTTTCTTATCAGAGGTAGGCCTATCTGCTCTAAAAATGATAGCTAATCTGACATACCTACCACCTATCTCGTACAGTTGTAGATAATAAAAGTTACCTATACCGGCTACAGTAAAGTTGTCACTTGTCTACATTCTACCCGTATTGTGTTTACCGACATCACTTAAAAAATCTGTTAACTCCAAATATTATCTTTGATATCATGAACCTACCCCTGTGTACCATACAGAATTTCGCTAACTTTAGCTACACATACTGTCCACCATAAATGTATAAGATAAGTTCACGTACTTGCTCCAAGCATTGAAATTAAGTTTACTAATACAAACAAAACTTTCAGTTCTCCAACCTTTAATTTGTTAAGACCGTGTTATCTATTACAAGATGTTAAATATTAAATGAACATACAAATTATATTTTTAAATAGAAATAAAATGTGCAAATTTTATCATAATTTAGTAAATTTTATGTTAAACTACTCGAGTATAACTTGTATTTTTGAATGCTTTAAATACGAAATTTAAAATGGCATTTTTTTATTTCTTTTTATTATTTTTTTTAGATGGCATTTGATAGACTAGCAGAATATTTTAAAACACCAAATTTTTTATATTTTTATTAAATTTTTATTCATTATAGTTCCAACATACAGAAAAAGAAATCCGCGTATTACTATAGTACCAGACAGACGGATATTAAATAACAATAATTTTCTATTCCTTATGTAATGAAAAGTGAGTATCAGGTAAACATGTAATCTATTTATGCTAAATACCTTAGGTAGCCTACTTGGTGGTATTCCATTTTAAATATATCAAAACAACAATTTTTTAGTATAAACCACAATATTTTAATTGAAACTTGCCGACCATGGTTTCCCTAGTTAAAGCATTGTCAAGATGGTTAAACCATGGTCGGCAAGTTTCAATTAAAATATTTTGATTTATACTAAAAAATTGTTGTTTTAATTTAGTTAATATTTGTTAATACTACTTAAATGGTAGCTATTATAACTACAACACAAACCATCTAAAAAGAATAAAAGTACAAAAAACCTCTTGAAAAAAAAGATTTTTTAATTTTTTTTCAAGTTATTAAAACGATATATATGTTGAAATCAAACAAGAAGAGCTGTGGTATTTATTTGCGTCGGAAAAAAATTAAAATTTGTTAAAAAGTAAAAATAAAAGTTTAATTTTTTGTTTATCATAATTGCTATATTTAAATAATAACTGTATAATTGAATAGCTTGTTTGGTAACATATGTAGTAATTTGTTAGATCAATTTCGATTATCTAAAAATATATACAAAAATACAAATGTAAATACTACTTTATATATAAATACATTTTTCTCTATTATATTAAAGAATATTCCTCTTTAATTCTGTGAAAAATTACAAAACAAGGAAAACAAGTTCATATTTATTTCATGACAAAAACAATATGAAGCTGTATTTAGTACAAAATATATTTATAAGTCTTTGACAGATCACTGGCATTATTTGTTTTTGCTCAATAACTTGAATTTGACACGAACAGAACAAAGCGAAAATGTATGTAGATTTTTCAAATAATGTTGTTAATATACTGAACTCTAATAATACTTTGTTTCAATATTGGTACGCGGTCAATTGAATCAAGTATAAAATCAATTATTGAATATTTTGATGAGCTTTTAAATATAAATTAAAATATAACACCTCGTCAATCACATCATGATTATTCAAATTGCGTATATGACATTATAAATAATAGAAAGAGGAAATAATATAAGAATATCGGGTCATGTGTGTATTTTAAAATAGTTAAACTTATATTTTGGTAGATTTTTTTTAAAATATTAGGCACATTTGTCAGCTCAAAATTATACATATAATAATATTGTATTTTTCATTTAAAGTTACTTTATAAATTGATTCCCACAAGTATCATACAAGAAAAGCATCATGATTGAAAAAAAAAATCGAATATTATTTTTTATCTCTACCAACTATTATTACCAATTTCCTAAGAATGACAGAAATATATCAAGAAAGATTGACTTCCAAGGAAGTGTGAAGTATTGCAGGGGACCTGATAGACCTAAAATGAACATGAACATCTGAGTAGGCTGTTTTTAATGGATGAGTTCGGCAACTTCTACATCAAAAGCCCTGATAATAACAAATTGAATATTTTGCTAAACAG
The DNA here is from genome assembly GCA_963513935.1 of Aphrophora alni. NCBI lineage: Eukaryota > Metazoa > Arthropoda > Insecta > Hemiptera > Aphrophoridae > Aphrophora > Aphrophora alni. The sequence continues at coordinate 30,970,277 of OY740770.1, forward strand.
TTTGATTTATTCAAATACAAGAGACCTACTATATGTAATAAGAACATAATTAGCTTGGAATATTTTTGTTTAGGTTGTAATTTCTCAATGACATATCTTATAATATTTGCATCGATTAACAGAACAAAACAAAAGCCACGAATTGTTTCACTCAAAAGAAAAGAAGGTGTTTTACAGTCTGTTATTATCATAAGTTGCCAATGGGAATGTTTTTTAATAATAGGTTTTGATCAAAGTTATTCATTAAATCAATAAATCATTTGTATGACGTAATATAGATTAAAGTTTTTATTAAAATATTTTAATAATTCATCTCGCTAATATACTGTTAAACTGAAACCTGGAGAATGTACACTTGTTCAGTTACAAAAACATATTCATTGATATATCTTCAATTCATGAAAACGAATGTTATTACCGTTTACTATACGTAATAGTAAAACGTACGAGTAAACTATATATATATATATATATATATATATATATATATATATATATATATATATATATATATATATGTGTGTGTGTGTGTTGCGACGGTTTGGAAAAAGCCAAACGTCTCAAGTCAATTTAAAACAAGTTAAATTCCCGCGATAAAGTATAGTGGATGAGGGACGAGGGGGAGCGATGACGTCACGGCAACAGGTGTCGAACACTGCATGTAGAATCGTGTACAATCGTTCTGTCTGGTTTCTTATTTTATTAAAATATTAATTATTATATCTCCCTTATTTTATTTTCAAATTTGATTCTAAGTACCTATTATTGTGCCCTATTGTGGTCTCTACAATAGTACTTATTATTATTTTTTAAATGATCCCCCCTTCAACTCAAAAATTCCAAAAAACTCCCCAAGAATGACTTTCTAAGTCCATTCTCACCTGTTACTTATTATTAATTCATATTTTTTATTTATGATTATTATTAGTTCCCCTCTGAGTTATGACTCTACGTTTTTTGAATTTTGAATTTACGTTTTTTCCAAATTTTAGGTTTTTGAGCCCCTATAAAAACTTGAATAACTTTTTTGTTTTGAATACTTTTAAATTTATTCTTTGATATTCTTAATCGGTTGATTCTACTGTACATTAATTTATTTTAATAATCACAGATACCTCAAAACCCTGGTCCTTCAAACCAAAAATTCCCACCCAAGGTCACAAAAAACTAAAATACGAGATCTCAAGGCAAAATTTTTGGCAGAAAAAGGATAATACAAACGGAATTGAGATCGACGATAAAACCAGATTTAGCAAACATAAAAGGGGGGATCTGAAAATAAATAAAATTAAATTGGGGATTTTAAACACAGAAATTAAGGAAGATTTAATGGAGGAAAGAGATAATAAAATTTTTAATAGTGAAGCTTACGAAAAATGTCCGGAAATAGGGATAGAAATCGAAAATATAAAAGTAAATATGTCCATTGACACCGGAGCTCAAATGTCCTGTGTTCAAGAGGATTTTTATAAAAATGTGCTTAAAAATAGGAACGATAAAATCTTGGAATTACCAGTTGTAAATATGGAAATGGTGACAGCGATAAAAAGCCAGCGACAGAAGATTAAATTACAGGCATTATTGGAGATTAGAATAAATAACCAATCAATAAGAGGGGTATTTATGGTGGTACCAAAGCTAGAAAGCAAAATGATAATGGGTTGTGATTTAATGTGCAAATATCGAAGTCGAATTAATATGGAAAAGGGTTTCCTACAACTGGTAAAGGAAAATGAATTTATTGTTGTAGATTTTCTTAAAGAAAGTAAATTAAGATTGAGCAATAAAAACGCGCAGAACGAACATCAAAATGGCGGCGAAACCGGTAAAATGGTAGAGTCGTCAGCTGCAAATAAAGGAGGCTCAAATTCGTACAAGCGAGTATCAGGGGCTTATACGTTGTCTACCAAAATGCCGGTAGACATAAAACCAAAAGCAAAGGACGTGTCTAGACTGGAATGTGACTATACTGGAGGTGACAAAGAGTGTAAGAATAGGGTGAGCCAGTTTTTTGCAAAAAATGATAATATAGTAGTGCTTAGAAAAGCGGAGAATAGGAGATTAAGATTGAGCAAAAGCGACGCGCAGACCGAACATCAAAATGGCGGCGAAACCGGTAAAATGGTAGAGTCGTCAGCTGCAAATAAAGGAGGCTCAAATTCGTACAAGCGAGTATCAGGGGCTTATACGTTGTCTACCAAAATGCCGGTAGACATAAAACCAAAAGCAAAGGACGTGTCTAGACCGAGTAGTGACGAAACAGAAAGTGGTCAAAAGCGAAGAAGCAAGTTAAGTGCAAGGAATGAATCAACGAAGAGGAAAAATGCAAATTTTAATAATGATGAAGTGCTGTTAAAAGCGTGGGATAAAGGTAACCAATTAATTAATAAAGATGAAGGGCTGAAAGAAGCGGAGATTAAAGGAATTAATATTGGGCCAGAGGCCATAATCGACGAAAATAATAAAATAATAAATTACGACGAAAATTTGCAAAATAACTCCGAAAACGATTCAGAACTTACACAAGACAGATTCGACGCCAGAGACGGGAGAGAAAGGAGAGCCATAATAACAATGGCGGATCCGGAAAGACAAAATGGACGAAATTTAAGGTATCGAAAGAAGAAAGTCAAGTTCAAAAATTATACGAAGTATAAAATAAAAGGAGGACGGCCCAAGGTGAAATATAAAAGGAAAGAAGAGGTTCAAGTAAAAGAAATCATGTTTGAAGAAAATGGCAAAATTCTAGGGTTAGGAAATAGTGTTTTAACAATCGATCAAGAAGAAAAAATGTATAAGTTGTAATGTTTAAAAATTGTAATATGTAAAGTGTAGAAGCGGGTGAGGTAAAAGGGAAATAACGGACTATCAGCTGATTTAAAGAATGTAGCCTAGGTCAGTGATGAACAGGACAAGTCCCGAATAAATTCATAAGTGTACAAGGTCAGGAGCATAGCGGTAACACGCATCTGCAAGCCGCACCTGAATAAACAAAGTATAGACGAGGAGGTGAAGGGGAGAACCGGACGTCAATCAACCAATATTGACAGACTGCGTGTTCAACAAATTAGCTGAGGGGGATAGGAATGAATGGATGTTTAAATGTGTACTGTTTTGTTTTTTATTAAAAGTGAGATTTCTAATAAAATAAATATTTTTTCTTTTTAACTGCAATTAGGATAGTAAACGTTGTAGTTACCAAGTACTTTATGTATATGTAGGACATAGTTTTAAATTCAACCAAAGCAGATAAATATAATCATATAAGACGAATTATTCCTTATATAAATGTAATATGTTTTGTGTGTGATAATGTGTTTATTTACAGCAAGGACGTTTAGATGAAACGGCGGTAATGGACTAGAAAGAACGATTAAACAAATTTGTATGTATACCATTATGAATAAAATGTGTTTTGAATATATGAATATTATGCTATAATGAATAAAATGTGTTTTGAGGATAAATATATGAAATGATGGAGGAGATGTTTTTTAGATATAAATAAATGTGTTTATATAAATTGTTAGGTTAATATGTCAAATTTTATAATGATGATTAATGGAGATGATAAATAAATAATTAATATGAAATGTGAAATGTCAAAAAGGGGTTTAATACTAAAATATTAGTTTTTTTTAAAAAATGAAAAATCAGAATTTTTCATTTTAACCGAAAATTTTAGTTCAAGGGGGCATATTGTGTAACACAACAAATAAATAAATAGTTGTGTTATTGTTAAATTAAATTGTTTGGTGTGATTAAGAAAGTTTTGAAGATATAATTTTTCTGTGCAAAAGAGAAAATAATATACAAATAATTCATTTCTAAATTTTGTTGTGTTTTTAATATATATCCATTCTGTGTATGCTATTAACCTTGTTTTAACATAAATTTTATATATGTGCTCTGGTAATATAATTTGAAAATTTTAAAAGTTATCATCAGAACTTAAGAGCCGATTTCTCCCAAAAGGCACGACCTTGGAGAGAGAGAGAGTTAATCTTAAAAGATTTAAATAATCGAGCATTGAGATAAAATTCAGGGAATTTTGCGTTAATTAAAATTTGGTAAGTTTATGAGGACAAGCTCATACTTATTAGAGCCAAGAGTTGCAAAATCTTTGATTTAGAAAAAGTAAAAGTGAGCACTTTGGCCTTGCCAACGCTTGCTCTGAAAAGAAAGGTGGTTCGCCCAGTCGGTTGTGATGGTACAGCGAGTTTAAGAGTTCGTGAAAATAGTGTTCAAAAAAAGGGAACAAGAATCTTAAATTCGTGAAGTCAGAAAGAGGCGCAACGCGGCTAGTGGCGTTCCAACGTGGGGCAAGAAGAACCCTACTCCTAGCGGAGCGAGGAGGAGCGCGGCAGTGTGTGTGTGTGTGTGTGTGTGTGTGTGTGTGTGTGTGTGTGTGTGTGTGTGTGTGTGTGTGTGTGTCTTGCAACGCACCCCCCCCCCTCCGGTCGACAGACGGACATTCACGGGGACGCTCGCAAGACCCTACCCCAACTAACCACCGCGATATAGAGAGTGATTCCTTCGCAGTTTAATAGTTTTGATACGGCTCTTGATTCTTATGTCACACAAGAATAATTTATTTTAATCAACTTATGCTAACACAGGAAATTTTACTATATTAATATATTCACTTCTTATACTAGCTTACCTTTCTTAAAACTCCAGACTCTTTTTCAAAGGGTGTGCCCTTTGGAGCTCTTTAATTCATTAACACCAAAATTTGCTCTTTTTTGAATCTTTAACTTTATACTGGTGAGCACTTACTTTTTCTTCTTTCTAATGTAATGAGTTTCTTTGAATGGGTTAGTTTTAATTAAAATATTCAACAGTGAAATTTAACAAATTTATTTAAAAGTCTACAATTTAATTTTTACTGTGAGAAACAATGGATTTCTTTCGAATCTCTTACAACAATTAATGTCGCCTTTTCTGACAATTTATATTAAATGCTTTCTCTTTTAACAAACTGAAAATCTACTATATTGAACAATTTTAACAATAACTAAAACTAACAATTTATATTCTTATTCTAATACACATAAATATGAATCCTATTATTTTTTTCTTTTCAAATCTGTTACTTGGTTGCTTTATTATTGGACTCGAATTTTCTTGTATTTTATCTCTCTTTATTTGAATGAATTTAAAATTGGCTTTATTTTAACTTTACTTTGTCTTTAAAATGTTATTATTTAATTTTATTGAGTTTAGTAATTTTGGACGTAATTCAAGTTTATTAAAAAATATTTTATTTATTAAAAAAGCTTGATTTATGCAGTACCTTGTTTTGTGGAGTGCACAAGTCCGCTCGTCCTGATTCTGAGAGTGTTAGAGGATCTTGGAGATGTTTTCTGAGAGTTGTCTAGAATATCTCGAAGTCCAGTTCTCGAAGAATCTGTTGATGACGACAAGTTCTAGAAGAATGTTTGCCGGAGTCCGTAGTGAAGATCTCTTCTACTAAGCTGTTGTAGGATGTCACGTTGTCTCCTGCAAGGCCGATCCTTTCTGTAGGCACCGTTATTAACCTGGCGAAGTACAGAGCGTTGACAATATTTTTCACGACGATTTCCTGTTCAGACTTGAGTAAAGTTAGTGATCTTTCCTGGAGCTGCTATTAGAAGACTTCCCTGGAGCTGGTACTAAACGAGACTGTCGAATTAACTTGAAGAAAGTTAACTCGTCGAATTTTAGGCCTTTCAGTGTGGCCAACCTTCACTGATTATTGTTACTGTTTTATTTCACAATTTAATTAATTTTATTTATTTATTTGCACTACGATGAACTTTCCTTGGCTTATTCTTCTATTGTTTGTCTATTTTTTTCATTTTAAATTATCTATTCCTATTATTATTTGTTATAATTAGTTTAATTTCTTATGGTGGATTTGTGTTGAAGTTGGTAACTTTCCCTCTCCATGCGTCTACTGCCTACTCTGCGCACGACGTTCAAGACAAGTTGATTCCTGAAATTTATAATATTTTACTTGCGAATTCTTCTTTTCTTCATATATCCCGTTCGCTTCGCTCGATCTTCTTCTGGGTGATTTCATTTTGAAGCCCTTTTTTTCCTGATGATTTTCCATCTTCATTTGTAGCGATACGACGTATATTTTTTCTTTTACGGAGATTTGAAAATTTCGTAAGTTTTCAAAATTTAGTTTTTCCAATTTTGGAAATTTTGAAAATCTTCTTTTTGTAAGTTGTTCCTCTGATGCTGAAAGTTCCAAAACTGCTTTCCTCTTCTTCCTCGCTTCTGGGTTTCACAAGTTACGGTACTTTCTGCATTTTTGGTTATTTATTATTTAATTACTTTATGGTCTTTTATTAAATTTTGATTTCGAGTCTTATTTATTTCTAGTTTATATTATGGTTATGCGTTGTTATTATTAGATTTTGGAATTTCTTCATTTTAAGGGTTTTTTATGTTTTATGACGTTTTATTATGGCTATAACTTTTTTATTATTAATTTGACGAGTTTATTCTCTTATTATTTATTATTAGGTTTTCCTAGCTCTACACGATTATATCATTTTAATTTAAGTTTTCGGATTTTGATGTTTTTTGCATTAGAAACATATGGACGAATTCCTGTTCAATCCGGAACGCTAGATAATTTCCTGTCAAGGCGCGTGACCTTGGCTTGGCTAACCTACATATTCCCTTTAACTTTACATGTGTTATTTTATATTTAGAAATGTTTTTGTCATTTCTACAATTATTATTTCATTTAATTGAAATTTTGGAATTTATCTATTTTCCAAAATTGCTCCTTGCAGGCGGTTCAATTAAACCGTTGCAGTGTGTGTGTGTGTGTGTGTGTGTGTGTGTGTGTGTGTGTGTGTGTGTGTGTGTGCGTGTGTGTGTGTGTGTGTGTGTGTGTGTGTGTGTGTGTGTGTGTGTGTGTGTGTGTGTGTGTGTGTGTGTGTGTGTGTGTGTGTGTGTGTGTGTGTGTGTGTGTGTGTGTGTGTGTGTGCGTGTGTGTGTGTGTGTGTGTGTGTGTGTGTGTGTGTCTGTGTGAAATCATATTACACTTAATCAAAATTAAACACAATTTTTAAACCTGATTAAAATAAAATGAACAATTTTTTAAAATGTATTTTTTAATTATATAAAATTTGCACAGTATTCCGTTTTTAATCGGATACAAACTACAATAGACTGAAGTTGTTTATTAAACAGCTTAAAGTTTATGGCGGCTGTTATTTAAATACGACATGATACAAATAACGACAACTTCATTTGATTATTTGGTTTAATTAATATTTAATTGAAATACAGTTCATGATAACATGACACTTTGTTCAATGAATACTCTCGAAGCTCACTCATAATGAGTACGGTTTTGGCAAACCTGAGGATTCTTCTTCAGGATCTACAGTTGCTTTTTTCTAGAGTTCCTTATCTTTCACCTTTCCTAACAGATCTGTTATGATCAACTCTTATTCCTTTTCAACTGAGACACTATTACATTATAAGAGTGCTCGGGATATCTTTTTATTTTCTTATAATTATTATTACATTTCAAGAGTAATTTTCTAAAATGGTTTTTGATAGTCGTTGATTTTAATGACAAGTAGTTTCATTTATAATTTCTAAAGAATAAAAAAACTAGCTCTGTTAGTCCTATCTAATGTTATACACATAAATCATTCATGAAAAAATAAAGGAAATACATTAAATTATTACAGTTCAAGAAAACAAACAGTATGAATTTCTTTGCAATAATTGCTAAATACATTGTTAAACAAATTACTTTCAGAGAGAAGGAAGTGTTATATTCTCTATTGATTACAAATAGAAGGGATATGATACATTCAGTGTTATCTTGAAGAGATATGTTTGTTTTATCATGCCTGCCAAATATTTAATACCTTGGTCAATTTGTCAAATTCTAATCATGGTAAATTAAAGATTTATTTTTCGAAGTAAAAAGGACAAATTTGTTAATACAATTCCAGATGTAAACTTTAATAATGAAATGTTGAGGAATTGTATATTGTTTTTAATGTATTTATTACCACAACTAAGTATACAAACTGCAGCTAGTTTGTAGTAGACATTTCGATTGTTTTAAATTAAATATAATTTTATACAAATATTAACTTCACACACAGACATATTTTACAGCTCCATGTAGATGAAATGCTCATAGAGCCAGATAAAATTGGAAACTTTTCTTAAATTCCATAAAAGTTCTCCCTTGTCTACATATATGTGGTTATAATCAACTTCTTATTTTCATAAAATATTTTAGTTAATATAAATTAATTATTACATTAATAATACTTAAAGTGTTTATATGATCTATCTAGAACAATTAAATAAACTGTCATCAAGTCTTCGTTCAGTTCAAAGATTTCATAAACCAATAAATGGGTTTTACTGAAAATTAACGTTGGTAGTTAATTGTATAGTGTAAAATGTGAACTATAAATATTTATAATAAACTGTCGTATGAAGGTACAGAATAATAAATTAGATTGTAATACAAAGAGAGCTCTAGAATAAATGCCAGTGCACCAGTGTCAGTTTGGTTAGTTAGAATAGCGAATTATTGCACACTTGTCCATAGCAGTTGTCAACTACAGTCCGCGTTTTGATGAAAAACAGAAATAATTTATTATCCTTATTTATTTTAAAACTGTTCCTTATATTGTCATTACTTGTTTAACTACACTAGTATCAATATTTTATTATATTAGGTGTCAAATTATTTCATCCGTTATATCGATAGTATAATGTTTAATAATATTATAAATGATTTTGTTAGCGTATTTTAAAAATAATTGGGACCAGAACAAATATTTTCAGTATATTTTCCCGTTTCGTGTCCAATAATTAATGTATTTTCATTATTGAATACAGATGCCTGGGTATTTAATATATTACATTACTTCATTGTTATAATAATTTCTCTGTTGTTCTACTATCATGTTACATATTGCATTAGATTTGAAAACTGTGATATATAAGTTTCCATCTTTTCCAACATTTATATATCTCCAATATCATTACGAAAAACTGTTTTCAGTTATTTAAAATGAAGGACTTTTTTTTAAGTGTTTACTTTACTGTGTTAATATTAAGGAAATATTAGGCCTGTTTTAAACACAAACAGTAAATTTTTCGGGATGGTAGAACAAATCAATGTGCAATAATGAACTCTCTCAAGCAGAAACACAGAGGAAAACAATCCATTTTTACACTATCATTGTTATTAATTTAAGGAATATTGTTAAACAATTAAATTACACTATCATTGTTGTTAAGTAATAGGAAGTATTTTGTTAGGATTTTTATGATGATCTATATATCTGTTGTATTGACAATATATCATATTTCTTTGAACTAAAAACTGAATACTTACGTTTTAAAATTGTCACTTTTTCAAAAATTTAGCAATCATTGTATTTATTATATAACCATAAGTTATAAACCTGCAATAACTTGTCGTAACGTAATTTTTAGTACAGATTCAAAATAATTAAAAAAATATATTTAAGATGCTTTCAGTTAGTTACAGACATATTTTAAAAGGTTCAAACACATTATATAAACTTTCCCACTCGCCAATCCCCAAAATCAAATAAAAATGTCCAAAATCTAATCGATACCAAAAACATGATTTCGGTGGAAAGTAAAAAGTAATAGTGGACGTTATCTTTGAAAACTATTTCTAGAGTAAACATGGTTCGGTTATACCATAATTATCGCCCTCAGAGTATAAGTGGTGATTAAATAAAAAGACCTTTTTATAACGGAGATCGAGGATTATTTTGCGTTTTACAATTTTTTTCTGAATTGTAATATTTTTATTTTGCATATTTGATTACAGGTTTGAATCCTCACCTTCCCTAGAGTTTTGAAAGTTATTTTCCAAAACTGTATAAATGTTGTTATAAATTGTTTATTTAATAATCTTAAATTGTCGTTAAGTAAATGTAGCAATAAACAAACATCAAATTAGTAAAAAAAAACTATAAATAAACGATTCTCAGACATCAACATACACACATTTTTTAAAAACAAAGTTTAAACTGTTATATCACCATTCTTAAGTCTATAAAATTCTTGTAATGAATAAAAGGGGTTTTTGACAAGAAAAACCATAAAATCTTTTTAAACATTTTTCAGTTCGGACAGAATCAAAATTGTGACTAATCTTGTTGTGAACCTTCAGCCCCACCGATAAATGGCAATTCCATGATTTCTGTAGTAATTAGAATTTTAAATTTATTGTCAATTTATTCTTCGTATTATATGAATGAGTATCATTGTTTCTTGTGTAGTTCATCTAGTTAACTAAGGTATTTATAACCACTTCATACAAGAATAAATTGAAACTGTCAGAATATTTAAACGTACAAAAATAGGTTTACAGTGTGGAACTTAGTCATATTTCTTACATCTTTCTTTTGTATGGTTATTACATCTCCAATTCTGGAGCTGTTTCCCAAAAATACAAGACCGAAAAACGTAAAATAATGAAAGAATGAAAAATATACATTCCTTAAATATCCTTCACCAATAACATCGGAAAGCATATTCAATTGGAAGATAACTTTTAAAAGTTTACCTATTACATAATCAATATGTGGACTCCATGGCTCCATAACAGACCAGCTGTCGACATATTTACCAATAACTGAAGGACAATATTTTTACAGAAATTGTGATCGTTCATTTGGGCTCCAAGAGGCTAAACATGAGCTAAATTTGATCAAAATCTTTAGAAATCTGATTTTATTAAAAAAAAAAAAATAATAAATAAAAAATAGTATTTCATTTTTATAATAGCTAAACCCAAATTTTTCGTTATTACAAAAAAAAGAAACTGTAAAATAAGAGAAAACAAAAGTATATCCTAAACTTCATTAAAAATAGATTCATTGCCATTTATTCTACTTAGTAGCAATAGAGTTTTGAACAGCACTATACCGGGGCACTAAACTGTTTCTTTTGTGACAAAGTAACAAGAAATTATAAGATTCATCTCACGAATCCTCTCGTTTAACCATATCATTAGTCAGAATGATAAAACAATGGAGTTTAAATTACCTCTGCAAAATAGTAGCATACAAAATCGTAGCTATAATAAAACAAACATTTCAGGGTAACACAAATGATATAAATCTTATAAAGCCAAATGTTAGAAGTTTGTTATCAACATGGATAACATATAACTATTATTCATTAGCAGTATTAAGTTTAATAAACTTGTTCTTAAGAACATATATTTTTATTTATTCATAAAATTTCATTAGTCGTACCATTATATAAAATATCATATTATAGATTTATTGTTTTAAAAAATGTTCAAAATTAGCTCCAGTTGTATCTACATATTTGACCACATGACGATATATTACGACATCTTGTGTAACCTGAAAAATATTTCTGTGTCTGTGTCTCTCTTCTTTTCCCACAATATTCTTCAAGTTAATGTACCTCGTACCAAGTATTATGATGTTTATAACTTATGTTCTCAATCCTAGATGCGCCATCTTGAATTTTAAATTGTTACTTGATAATCTGAAAGGTGATTCAAAATTTGTTACCAAAGAAATTTGACTGGTATTTTCATGTTTAAATATAACTCCTTCAGCTAATAACGAAAAACTATCTTCAGTTTTTATTTTTAAAAAAAGATTTAAAAGACACTCTAAATATTGAACATTATGTGTCGCACATAATAGTGCAATATATTTACTTGTTCATTTCAATGTTGGGTTGCATTTTTCATCACTATTTACACCATTTAAATTGATAACAATAAAAAACAAAGTAATAAAAATACATTTTAGAGTGTAATCATATTAAAATGAGTTGTGCTGTTATATTGACAAACAGACACCACTATCGAGGTGTTAATCAATATTTTATGTTTTATCATCTTTCACAAAAAAATATTTAAAAAACGATTTCTGTTTTTCAGTATTTACAAGAAGTAAAACTCCATATTTCACATAATTTTTCATTAAATTATATTTAAAAATTTAATATTGTTGCACTATCCTAAACGTACCTTCATAAAACAACTTTTAATAGTATGTCATATGGTAACTAAATTATTGTTAAAAATACTCAAAGCCATGATTGCAGTCGAAAGTTTTAATATCATAGAATGTAGTACGATAGACCAGTTTACATCTTCATTTAATTTTTTTTTTTTTTTTTTTATACGGGTGAGGGGAGTTAATCATCTGACATATGTTAGCGTGACTAAATTACACCCTAAAGACTAGCGTGTTTGATAAAGACTATATAGTTGTTTTACGTGAAGAATACTTTAGGGATAGAGAAATATAACTTTTTATTTTGCTGAGAGTAGTTTTCAAGGATAAAACAGTAAAGAAATATCAAGGACTTCTAGTATCAAAGTTGTATATAAGAAGTGTGAAGTCTTGTAAAAACTGAACCCTGGTAATCAACTCGAGAGCAGTTTATGATCACCAGAACTGTCTTTGCTTATAACAATAAAACTGTGAAGAGGATAACAACAGTCAGAGAAAAGTAAAGAGAGGTTTATATATAAACGAAAGGACGAATTCAGTGGACAGAAATATAGGATAAAATAAATGGTGTACACACTTTCTTACTTACACTTTTTACATAATATGCACTGATTCAAGAAAATGTCAAACACAAATATTTATGGTAAAATAATTAAAGTTGAACATATTGGGTGTCTTAAAAACTTTAGTATCTCAAAATGTACTCAAAATATTTAAATAAAATTTTGTTTTCAAGTAAATATTTATGAGCAATATGCCATATCACAGATGAAAGTTAATTACTCTTATGGAGTATAAATTATAAAACATTAAAAAAACAACCCTCCACTAAGTATTTAGTAACTTTAGTAATTTCGATTTCCCTCATAAAAACTCTACAGGCACGTCAATGAAATTTCCACCGATGTTATTCATGGGCACCATAATACCAGCCTACATATAATGCATATATATACCATTGAGTGAAAAATAATTAAAAAACCACTTTGTTCAGATTTTCTATAAATCTTTTTTTTAAATAAAATGTAAATTCACACTAGTTTTGTAATATTTGTAATTAAGATCAATAAAAAATAAGACAAAAATAAAAATCTAAACAACTAATGCTCTTAGTTTTTGAATTATCCTTAAAATAAGAATAATTTATAATGTCGGGCGAATAGTAAAAGAGATATATTATTTGTCAAGCAACATTATATTGTGCTTATGTCTACAAATTTAGGATGGTAGATTCCCTTCAAAATGTTGCAACTAGATCTTACATTGCTAAAAAAATAGATATTGAGAAAATTATGTATCAAATAAATACCCAATATAGTTGTAAGAGTTAAAATATCCAACCATTGCATGCAGAAACATTTTTACACCTTTTATACCATTCGTAGTTGTGATACGTTTTTTATTCTTTACAGCTTTTTGTATCACTTTTATGAATCAAAGTTATTTATTTGTATTTAAAACAATGAAACTGGCCAATTTTAACGGCCCTGTTCTGTTTAGGATATTATAAGCCTATCATTTATTTACATTTAATTTTGAACAGTTATTTTTTAGGCAAAATTTTACATTAAATACTTAACATATATGTTTCTACATGAAGGTCACTTTGGATAAGTGACATAATTGAATTCTTAAATATGAATTACCTAACAAATTATAGTTTGACAAATATACTATAAATACTTCCAAAATTGTTTATACTTTAAGTAGTGTCAATATTTATAAATTTACGATATAGTATTTTTGATTATCGTATACGTTATTTTTTATTTAATTTACATTATATAGTCTAGTTGTTACTTTTATTTTCTTGATATATTAAGATGTTTAAAACTCCTTTCAGTGAGTAATTCCGAATCCATGTAGTCATGAACAAACACCAAATTCTAATTATTTATGTCATCTACTGTCAAAATCAAGAACATATTAATTAAGACTGACGACTTAGATTGAACGTAATATATCTCTACATGCCCATGCACATTAATTTACGTAATTACTATGCATTACTTGAGTTACAACAATTACGGGAGATACTACATAGGAGTCCAACATCCAATTGCGTACACACATAATAACAAGAATAATATAAACATAAGTTTTCTACTCATCCAAAATAATAAATTAAAATAAAAATTTCATAAGAACATTAAATTATTTGTATTGCTTTATATAATCCCCATGATTTTACATGATTCAAAAGATTATCTCTCATTATTTAAGACGAATGAATTTAAACAAAGTTGTGACCAAATCGCACTAGTTAAACAATGTCACAAGTAATAAAATGCAATCAAAAGATTAATTTCAGTTTTTATAGTAATACAAATAATTTGAAACAAATTATTCTACATGAAAAGTTAATAAAAAACTTTAATATTTATTAGATACATAACAAAATATTTTTAGGTCAAACTCAACAACTAGAATCATTGTTTTGTTCATAATGTACAAATAATTAACAATCATAAAAGAAAAAACATATAATTATATGGGATTATATTTAATATAGAATGTGTCATAAAAAATGGATGAAATTTCTGAGTTAGAGTCCAACGAAACGTATTTAAAACCCATCCTAATGACAACTAATGTCAATGGCAGCATTTAGTTAAACCTCTCTAGTTTAAGAATGACAGTTGCTTGACGGCAGTCAAGAGACGTTATGAGAACTTGGCGATAAGTAAAAGTAATTCAACTTATTGACAGGCTGTTTCAAATAAAATTTTTAATTTGTAAATGTGGGGAGGAAAAAATAAATCGTGTAAAATTGAGGATATTATTGAATGAAACTAAAAATAACGCAATTTTATTTTTTTAATGTAGTGCACAATAATAGACAATATGTTGAAAAGATAAAGTGTAAACAAACATGTTCTAAAAAAATATTAAATTCAAATTGTGATTATTTTGATTTATACTTGATATCCTCTGAAATATAACATTATTATAAGACATTTATTATTATCAAACTCAGGTAATGGACAATTATTATTAAATTTACCGTAAAATATAATATTGACAAGCATACGTGTGATGTACAGTGGTGTATACAGTATGTTGGTATATATTATACATACACACACACACACACACACACACACACACACACACACACACACACACACACACACACACACACACACACACACACACACACACACACACACACACACACACATATATATATATATATTAAAAACACAAAATTATTTTCATCACTGGATACGGTTTTTTCTTTCTTCCAATTTTCAACTTTCCTTCATATCTATAAATTTGCTTCGAGGTTTCTGATACTAAAACCTTGTACCACGGTATATATTGGAAAAATAAAACTTTATTGAGCGATTTAAAATGATATATAACTTGTTATATACCTCATTTCTCTTTATATTATTTTATAAAGATATATATTGCGTATGGGTATGCTTAAACAATATACAAGACTAATGTTTAATTAGTAAATTGATATACATCTTGAGTAGTTTCATTTCAAATACATTATCTGTGCACGCCACTCAATATTCACGCAAATTGAAATAAATTGTAGGAAATTATCTGTAATTAGAATTCATTCCAGGATAAAGTGTATTGTTAAATTTCTAATCAGCTTCAGCTGCTAGGAACAGGTGTTCACACAAATCCTTCACTTCGTGTTCACTCACAATAACGTTATTTAAATTAACAGTATTGATGAAACGTCTAATTTCATATTACAAATTAGGTGAGACAGATATAGTTTTTCATTTATAATATTGGAATCTCTTTCTGACAGGATAATTACCAAATTGTTTGAGAGTACGCATTTGACTGAACTGTATTACACCAATTTTCCACTGAAAATAAAATGAAAATTCATCTATCCAACAATGTGCATCATAAAAATGAAAGATGTATTTTATCCAAAATTAAACAAAGCTGTGTTTCTTGTAGTTTAAAGAAATTCGTAAAATTAGAAAATACATCCATATAATTAATATTAGAAGCAAGAAAATTCAACATATTATGGAATGATTAGTAAAAAAAATAATTTAATTTAAGTTTACGAAAAGTTTAATTAATGTGATAACTGAATGAGTTTTAGGCCTCACACTCCATTGTCTTCTAAAGTTTTTACCATATAGTTTTCACACCGTCGTCGTTTATTGTAGACAAACCAACTACAGTTTTACACTGACAAAGAACTAAATCTTTAATAACTATTTATTCACTATCTAGTCATTTTGGAATAATTGTATTCATTAAACTACAATATTGCCTTAAGAAGCATTATTTTATATGTTTTTTTAATAACTAAATCTAGCAATTTTTTTATAATGTTTTCTATACTAAACGAGAAGTTATTGGTTGTAATTTAAAAAAATGTTTTTACGTATTAAAGGTGACTTTCTTTTGTTAGCAAATATCTTAGATGTGGCTATAGGAAAACTACTTGCGGAATCGCCAAAACAGCTGAAACAGCTTCAAGAGCTATAACAATACATATTGGAATTTCTAAAAGTAAAGGAATTACGATACTAAAAAATAAAATCAATTTCACTCTTTTGACATCCAGCTTCACCACGAACTAACGTGATATTGGGCAGGATCTAGTTGAGATGTAGTCGGAAAAATCTAAACGAATCCAAAGGCCCATTACTTTGTTTCTTTGAGTTTGTTTCTCTATTTTCCAAATTAGTCTGTATTTAAATTTTGGTTTGGTATGTCAGCTTGGTTGGAGTATACCTTTTTCTCTTTTCACCAGAGATTAATTGAAATAACTTTGTGTCGTTTTTTAGATATTAAAATTTTCACGACGGCACCGATAGTTGTTTATTTTCATATATTAACTGATAACTATTTGACCAGATTGATAGGAAGGATGGTTACACATATGTTTTGTTTCTGTCCATTTCAATAAGCTTTGGATGCTTCATTTATTCAAGTCGCATGTAATTACTAAATGATTAAATATTACCTGCGTATATATATTCCGACACGTGACTTCTTAATAGTGTCAAACAGATGACATGTATCGGAGGTTTTCCTCCAAAGTCATATCTTTAAACTTATGTCACTCCGAAGTGATCATCGAACATTAAAACAACATTTCATACATCACAATTTAATCATAACAGTCACACAAATCGTAAGTTATCCGGAAGGTTAGGTGCACACCTTGAGGAAAACAACGTTGAACTGACGAGATTAATGCAGCCCCGCGATGGTTGCCTTCCCACGCCTTATTTAAATGATTGGTAGCTGTGAAATGATCAATCAAACAAGGCTATCAATTATTTACATACGGTGAGGTAAGACAACAACTGATAGGACTTATTGATCATGTCAGTTTAAGTTCATCCTCCTCGAGGTTCATACCTAACTTTCAAGGTTACCTGTATGTTCTGTAATAGTTATGTGTAGCGTTTAATATATATACTTTGGTTTTAAATGTGTGACGACATCAGCGGAATAAGATAATTAAGGTGACCTTAATGATAAGATAAGATTAATGTCGTCACCTTATTGAGACTAATAAGTCACATAAAGGATAGACACATAGGTAATATTCATTTAATGGTGTTAAGCTGGTTACTAGCAAAATAGGAAATTAATTATGGTCAAATGACAGATATTCTCAAATATTTAATTATATATAATATAAATATATATTATATATATAGGATGAACTAAAAGTCTGAAGACACTCCTGTAACTTTTAAGTAAATAATTTGAAAAAAAAATCAAACTCATGTAATGTTTACTAGGTGTAAAGATGTACTTTTTTTACACATAAGACAACGTTGTTACCATTTCCAAAATGCCAAAATATTTAAATACCAACCCCTGGCTTATGACCCCTAATTTTAAAGGTATTGGTACGTAAATGTAAATGGCGAAAACTAGAGGTCTCTATCTTATTCCTATCTAAAGTTATTTTTGGGTAAAGACAATGTCGTATCTTGTTAAATTTCCCAACAATTTGCATGTGTATACTCTGTAAACATTACTTGAATTTAGATTATTCCCAATTACTCACTTAAAAGTTACAGGGATGTGTCCAGACTTTAAGTTCACCTAGTAAATAATTGAAATTATACATAGCCTTATTCATTAATAGAAATAGTTTAATGACTTTTCTCCAACCTTCTCATACTTCAATAAAATTTCAGTGATTAGTACTGAAAAACACCTTATAATGATGTGATTTTGAAGTAATTTTTCGATGAATGGTAATCTTTGGCATAACCTGAGATGTTTTGTGTAGATGGAACGTTATCTAAGGAGTAAGGAAACACATATCCAAATGTAAGACTTAAATTTTCCAGAATATTATATATCCCAACAGACATTCCATCATATCTGCCCTTCATTTGATTTCTTATAATCCTTTTTCAACACAAGCCAATGAATGAATGTCAAAATAATGGAACACCCCACCACATTTACAATATGCGTTGACAGAAATACTTAACCCGCACTAGTGTTATCTGTAAGCGGATTTCTTCACATTATTTGAGTTACAGATCTGCACTGGAAAAGAAGTTATTCCTTCTTTATAGCCAAAGTCAGATTACCTGGAGTTGTTCCGTAAAATGAAGAAACATTTTAAACTGTCTGCTTGAAAATCAGAGAGTATTTTTCTTTTTATATTTAACAATATACAATTATAAAAGAAAACGAAGTTATTATCAAAATAAAGTCACTGATTTTGTTATTTTTTTAAATTATTACTAGAATAAACTGTTAGCAACGCTTAAAATTGTTAAATTACAAGGAGTTATACTATATTGATAGGGCTTCATTTTTAATCAATGGAACCCAAACAAATGTGTTTCTTTCATTGCGCTATATGGTTTTTTTAAAAATATAATAAAAACGGTGCCAAAGAAGCCGAGATGTTGCTAGTAGAAGCAATATAACGATCTCAAACGATTACAATGGATAAATAATTAATTATGCCTAGTATCAAATATTAAAATAATAATAATAATCAATCAAAAAGTTAACATTAATAAATAATTGTATGAATGTGTAAAATGAGACAAAAACACATGTGAACAAGCAACCTTACCGAAAGAGCAGCTGCAAGGTTAAGTTTGGAAGATAACTGTACAAATTGACAAACGTGACAAGAACAAGGGAAGGAAGACATTCTGTTTTCCTTAAGAGAAGAAAGTTCGCCGACATAAATAAAAAATAAGTAGAAAACATAACGGAGTTTTGCTATTCAACGCAGCTGCGTGTCATAAAACTGGGAACCAAGAAAAAATGAGAAAGCGAATACCTAACGGTATCTCCGAGGGCGAAGTCAGCGCGCGTAAGAAAAAATTAACGATTTTAGAAAGTTAGAGGTCCAATCAGAAGAGGCCTGAGTTTTAAAAAATGAGATTTTGACCAATAAGCGAAAAGGACGCTACACTTGAAATTCGGGAGAGGTGAAATCCAACGGTAAGGAGTCAGTCTAGAACTGGGGTTGCGAGCGTGTAGGTCTTGGCTTACAGCTAGGAATCAGAGTAGGAGGTGTTAAGAATTAACCTGAGGGTTTAATTCAAAGTCATCGAGTAATTTAAAGGCAGAGTCGCCTTAAAATTTAGTAGTTTCTTTTGAAGTTGTTAGTAATCATAATTAAAATAGAGTCGAAGAGTATAAAATTCATAAAGGAAGAGGAGAGAATCATCGCGTCGAAATCATAGTTAGTCGAGAACGAGTAAGGAGACCAAACAGAGTTTAGCGGACGTAACACCAGAGATTCACCATCCGTAAATGAACCAGTGGTTGCAGCATCCGACCTCCCAGGATAAGGATACGTCTTGTGTTAGTGCATCGTTAGTGATTGTGTTGTGTACAAGTGCCAAAATTATAGCGGACGAGGAGAATTGTTTGATAAGTACAAAATTTCATAATTAATAATCATTAGAGTTTAGTATTTCACTTTGATGAGTCATAAAAGTTCCCATGCCCGAGATAAGAGTCATGTTTTTTTTATAATTTAAATTAAAAGTAAAGTAATTGAGCTAGCCGGCAAAATAAAAGTAAATTTGGAAATAAAATAAGTTAATTAAAGAAAATTGTTTTGTTTTTTGTTATAAAATTGATATAAATTTAATAAGAACATTGGACAAGATCTATAGAAACATTGGTAGAGTTTTGTTTTTATGTAAATTGAATAATCAATTTAGATTTAAATTTGTCATCCATACTATTGTGTATTAGAGTAAATTAGTTTTAAAGAATGCAAGTGTGAGAGAATGAAGTAGTCTTAAGATATTCAATGAATAGTTAATTGAATTGATACTTGTTTGTTATAAATAATTGTTTGATAATAAATCCTGAAGATAGTTAAAGGGTAAAAACTTGTTTTGTGGAACTAATTTAACTAAACCATCCTAGTTTTTCAAAATAATTAAAATAAATTAATTTAAAAGTAAATAAGTAAATAAAAATATTATATAACATCATAAATGTTATATTTGGTCGCACAACGTGTGGCAAGATAAAAACATATAACAAAAGCTTAATTGTTATATTTGGCTCACCAACGTGTGACTATTTAAGAATAAAGCAAAAGATTAAATTTTATATAACATCTTAAATTGTTATATTTGGCGCTCCACCGCGTGGCTCATTAAAGTGAATTTTAAATTGCTAGTTATAGAATTGTTAGAGGATAAGAATATTAACATTGTTACAGGAAATATTGTGTGGTAGATAATAGGTTAGAGTAGTATTGTTTATGTTAACCAGAAGTAAAAAGAGGGAATTAGAACTTAAAATGGCAGATGAAAGTGAAATATATAATCAATTGGGATTAAATAGTGGGAGTTTAAATTTTAGTCAAGAAGGGGAACAATTAGAGTCAGTTAATCAAAATGGGGAATTAGAGATAGAGAGTAACGTAAATTCACGGGCGGGGACAGAAGTAGACAATCCAACAACATCGGCGACAGTGCAAGTAGGAAACGCGGGTATGGCAATGTTACAGGAAATGTTAGAGCGGATAGCGGAAGAAAATCGAAAAACGGCGGAAGAGAACCGGAAGGGTTTTGAAAAATTTGAAAAAACTATGGAAGAGAAATTTGGGGAAGTTAAGGGTAGTCTAACCGCATTAGAAGAAAAATTTAACAGGAGGATAAATGAGCGTTTTGACGGACATCAACAGTCGAGTAGAGATGGTCGAAACACAAGTCGCGGAAATTCGTACGAGCGTCGAAGAGAGGTTGAAGAAGACGGAAGAAGAATTCGGCAATCGAGTCAAGGGATATCGCGCGGAAACGGAGGTTCGCGTGCAAGAACTCGAAAACCGTGGCGTAGTCGTCAACAATCGGTTGGAAGAACTCGCGGCGAAAGACGAAGAAATCGGGAAAGCATTTCCATCCAAATATCTTAATTGCAATAATTACACGGGGAATTAAAAAGAATACAGAATTTATAAAACTGCTCATGGAATTCGAACATGCTAAAATAGAAGAAGTTAGTGAAAGGGAAAGGGTAAACAATAATAGAGGAAAATTTTAGGGAACATGTAAACAATAACAAACCGAATAATTGGGGTAGACGACCGAGTGACCATGTGACTCCATGGCGAGAACAAGGTCATAAACCAGTTGAGTGGAGAAGACAGGGAAACAATGAAGGAACGAGCAATGACCCGAGAGTTCCGGACAGGCGGTTTGTTAGAGAACCAACCCCTAATAGAAAGGAAAAGTGAAGGTTAGCCGAGGGCGTAAGCAACCGACAAGGTGCAATACAAAACAATAGCGTTATGAACACCTTATTTACTGATTTAAAAGATTATTTAGAAGCACAGGATAACTCAGATTTAATATGTAAAAATTTAACAAAATGTCCAGAAATAACAATAGGTTTTAATAGAATAAATGTACAGGCTTTGGTGGATACAGGGTGTGAATTCAATTCCTTGTCGGAACGGTTTTATTTAGAGAATAAGGAAATAATGGGACCATACGAAGAATTACCAGTAGCAGGAGTTAAGGTAATAGGAGCAACCGGCTTACGCTCGAAGAATATTAAAAAACAAATAATAATTGGAGCAAATGTGGGAGATATTGTAATGAATATTCATTTTATCATTGTACCAGACTTAATAAGAAACTGCATTTTAGGGTTAGATTTTTTGGTTAAAAATAAGGCTGTCGTAGATTTTATCAGCAATAAATTAGAATTAGGTATAAATAATGAAGAAAATTGTGAAGTAAGGAGGGAGATCATGTTTGAGGACCCGGAAGAACATTATAAACATAAATTAATACAACATATGGAAATAGAAATTTACGAAACTGATCAGAAAGAAATTATGCAAAAAATAAATGAATTAGGACACATTTCGGAAATTCAGAAAGAACAATTAAGTGAAATTTTAATAAAATATAAAGGGGTATTTAGTAAAAAGCCAGGGTTAATTAGTACATACCAGCATAAATTAAAAATAACGGATAAAAGTCCGTACTATCAGAGAAGTTGGCCGATTGCGATGAAGTATAGGGAAAGCGTGGATCTGGAAATCAAAAAGATGCTAGATTACGGAATTATTGAAAGATGCAACAGCCCATATATTAATCCTATCGTTCCAGTGTGTAAAAAAGATGGAAGTGTCAGAATATGCCTGGACGCTAGAATAATAAATGCGCGAACAGTTCCAGATTATGAGGGGTCGCAACCGATTCAAGAGTTATTAACAATAGAACAAAAGATTAATTGGATGAGTAGCTTTGACTTAACAAGTAGTTTTTGGCAGATACCACTTCATGTAGAAAGCAGAGACTACACCGCGTTTCTACATAAAGGCCTGTGTTATCGATACAAAACAGTACCTTTTGGACTAAGCACCAGTTTAGCCAGTCTCACAAGGGGATTAAATTCCATATTAAATGAACAGGTGAAGAAATTTTTAACATTATACGTCGATGATTGTTTATGCTTAGCAGGGAGCTGGAAGGAACATTTAATACAAATAGAACAAATTTTAGAATTATTTAAAAATGCAAATTTAACCGTTAACCTTAATAAATCAAACTTCTGCAGACAACAAATAGAATACTTGGGTTTTTTATTAACGACAGAGGGGATCAAACCACAAGAAAACAAAATGGCTGCAATTAGGAATTTTCCAAGACCGAAAACAGCAAGGCAACTGAAGGGATTTTTGGGTCTTACCAATTTTTACCATAAGTTTTCAAAGAATTACGCTTTAGTTACTGCACCGTTACAAGAACTACTAAAAAAGGGGGTAAAATTTAAATGGACCACAGAGGTTGAAGAAAGTTTCAGTAGGGTTAAAAGGGAATTTGTAGAAGTTGTCACATTACGGCACCCAGATAAGGATAAAATGTTTTATTTGCAAACAGATGCTTCGGAAATCGCAGCTGGTGGACAATTGTACCAAATTGGGGATAACCAGGAGATCGGCGTAATAGGGTACACCAGTCGTACATTTAAAGGAGCCGAGAAATTCTACAGTACAGCCGAAAAAGAGTTATATAGTGTCGTAATATGTTTAAGGAAATTTAGAAATTATGTTTTAGGGAAAAAGTTAACAGTAATAACCGACAACAAAGCCATTACTTTTATGAATAATTGTAGATTACTGAATGCACGCATGACCAGGTGGATTTTATTAATACAGGAGTACAACATCCAAATTCAACATTGTAAAGGAAAGGAGAACGTAGTAGCAGACACCTTGAGTCGATATCCTGAGGATAACGCCGAAGTCAAAGAAACAAGTGACGAAAGAATGGTCGAAATATTATTATTAGCAAAAGGGTTTAGTGTAGAAATAGGTAAAATGTTAACAAATTTTGAAGTAATACAAGGAAGAGATCAAAATTGTAAAAATATAATTGAAAATTTAAATAATAATAACCAAAAATTTAAGGAACATTACCAGGTCTGTAAAAATAAGTTATTTAGGAAAGAAAAAGAAATATGGAAATTAATGATACCACCGGATTATGTCAAAATATTAGCAAATGAAATACACGTAATGTATGGACACATTGGTATAAATAAATGTTATAAAATATTTAAAGAATATTTTACGGGAAACAAAATTGCTAGGTATATAAGGGAAGAATTAATAAAATGTCAAAAATGCCAGAAATGTAAATTTGATCTGAAACATCGAAATGGGGAGCTAATACCGATCATACCAAAAGGAGTGGGAGAGTTAATCTGCGTGGATTATTACGGACCGTTACCAAAGTCAACAGGAGGGTGCAAATACATCTTTGTAATGATCGACGCATTTACAAAATATACGAAATTGTATAAAGTCAGGAACACTACTACAAACACCACACTTAAACAAGTAGAAAAATATATACAGGAAATCCAAGTACCTCAATACATATTATCAGATAACGGAACACAGTTTACTTCACTAAAATGGGAAACAGGATTAACAAAATTAGGGATACAGAAAAGGACAGTAGCGATCAGGAATCCACAAGGGAACATGGCCGAGCGGTTTATGAGACAAATTGGACAATTTTGCAGGATATTAATAAAGGACAGGCATCAAGATTGGGGAAAGATCGTAGAAGTAATAGAATCATGCATCAATGAGTCGTATCATGACACCATTGAAACCACACCCGTAGAGGCGCAGTTTAAAAGGAAACCGACACGTAGTTGGGCCAGATATCTCATCAAACCAGATGACCAACGAGAGCCAATTATCAGCGACGCGGAAATTTACTTACGTATAAAGAACAAACGAGAAAATTATGCAAGAAAATTTAATGAGCAGCACCCACCCACCGAGTATAAAATAGGAGAGCAAGTATTGGTCAGAGCATGCATACCTTCAAAACTAATCATAAAAAGATATCACAAGTTTTGCGAGCTGTATGAAGGACCCTATAAGATAGTAAATAAATTTGGAAATACTACATATAGGTTAGGACACATAAATAAAAATAAAATTAGGGGAATATTTAATTGTAGATTATTAAAGAAATATTATAATTAAGGACATTAGGATAAACTTAGGCAGTAAACAAAACATAAACAATAAAGGAGAAAGAGTGAAAGGAAAACCATAAAAGGGACTAGGGTTGACCACAAGAGGAACAATAGAAGAAAGGTCTATTGTAAGACAGTGGGTAACCGCAACATAAAGGGCATTGTAAGAAAAAGGTTCTTTACAATCTATTGTTAAAGAAACGGGCACAAGAAAAAATTTATCTTGAAGCATTTCAAAGACAAATTTTATCTGGGGACAGTATAACGATCTCAAACGATCACAATGGATAAATAATTAATTATGCCTAGTATCAAATATTAAAATAATAATAATAATCAATCAAAAAGTTAACATTAATAAATAATTGTATGAATGTGTAAAATGAGACAAAAACACATGTGAACAAGCAACCTTACCGAAAGAGCAGCTGCAAGGTTAAGTTTGGAAGATAACTGTACAAATTGACAAACGTGACAAGAACAAGGGAAGGAAGACATTCTGTTTTCCTTAAGAGAAGAAAGTTCGCCGACATAAATAAAAAATAAGTAGAAAACATAACGGAGTTTTGCTATTCAACGCAGCTGCGTGTCATAAAACTGGGAACCAAGAAAAAATGAGAAAGCGAATACCTAACGGTATCTCCGAGGGCGAAGTCAGCGCGCGTAAGAAAAAATTAACGATTTTAGAAAGTTAGAGGTCCAATCAGAAGAGGCCTGAGTTTTAAAAAATGAGATTTTGACCAATAAGCGAAAAGGACGCTACACTTGAAATTCGGGAGAGGTGAAATCCAACGGTAAGGAGTCAGTCTAGAACTGGGGTTGCGAGCGTGTAGGTCTTGGCTTACAGCTAGGAATCAGAGTAGGAGGTGTTAAGAATTAACCTGAGGGTTTAATTCAAAGTCATCGAGTAATTTAAAAGCAGAGTCGCCTTAAAATTTAGTAGTTTCTTTTGAAGTTGTTAGTAATCATAATTAAAATAGAGTCGAAGAGTATAAAATTCATAAAGGAAGAGGAGAGAATCATCGCGTCGAAATCATAGTTAGTCGAGAACGAGTAAGGAGACCAAACAGAGTTTAGCGGACGTAACATCAGAGATTCACCATCCGTAAATGAACCAGTGGTTGCAGCATCCGACCTCCCAGGATAAGGATACGTCTTGTGTTAGTGCATCGTTAGTGATTGTGTTGTGTACAAGTGCCAAAATTATAGCGGACGAGGAGAATTGTTTGATAAGTACAAAATTTCATAATTAATAATCATTAGAGTTTAGTATTTCACTTTGATGAGTCATAAAAGTTCCCATGCCCGAGATAAGAGTCATGTTTTTTTTATAATTTAAATTAAAAGTAAAGTAATTGAGCTAGCCGGCAAAATAAAAGTAAATTTGGAAATAAAATAAGTTAATTAAAGAAAATTGTTTTGTTTTTTGTTATAAAATTGATATAAATTTAATAAGAACATTGGACAAGATCTATAGAAACATTGGTAGAGTTTTGTTTTTATGTAAATTGAATAATCAATTTAGATTTAAATTTGTCATCCATACTATTGTGTATTAGAGTAAATTAGTTTTAAAGAATGCAAGTGTGAGAGAATGAAGTAGTCTTAAGATATTCAATGAATAGTTAATTGAATTGATACTTGTTTGTTATAAATAATTGTTTGATAATAAATCCTGAAGATAGTTAAAGGGTAAAAACTTGTTTTGTGGAACTAATTTAACTAAACCATCCTAGTTTTTCAAAATATTAAAATAAATTAATTTAAAAGTAAATAAGTAAATAAAAATATTATATAACATCATAAATGTTATATTTGGTCGCACAACGTGTGGCAAGATAAAAACATATAACAAAAGCTTAATTGTTATATTTGGCTCACCAACGTGTGACTATTTAAGAATAAAGCAAAAGATTAAATTTTATATAACATCTTAAATTGTTATAGCAAACAACTGGTTTTGAACTTAAGATTTCAAGTTCCGTAATTGATCCTCTCCTCTCCGATTTTGCTGCTCAGATGGTGGCCGATAATTTTCATACAAAAGCACACGTGCGATATTATTTATAAAAAACACCCACGAAACGTTCTTGGAAAAACATACTAAATTCAATTTGTTTTATTGTTACATCCTATGGTGGCCGATAATTTTCATACAAAAGCACACGTGCGATATTATTTATAAAAAACACCCACGAAAAGTTCTTAGAAAAACTTACTAAATTCAATTTGTTTTATTGTTACATCCTATGGTGGCCGATAATTTTCATACAAAAGCACACGTGCGATAATATTTATAAAAAACACCCACGAAACGTTCTTAGAAAAACTTACTAAATTCAATTTGTTTTATTGTTACATTATACATACTCATAGTTTTGCAACAAACGCTTGTCGACTTTGATATTCAATATCTCCAAACTTTATACGACCGATTCCAACGTTATTTTTTATGTGGTTTTTTAAAAGTAATTTGACATATTTTCTAAATAGAAATGTCTAAAAATTCAAATGAAGTACCTCTAATATTTATTTTCTAATACACCTTAAAACTCAGAGCCGTTGTTCTAGTTTAATTAACTGAGATGAAAAGTATTCATTAGAGAAGAACGCGAAATAACTATTGTTCCGAACAATGCTATATTTCACGTCCATTTGGGGATTAAAGAAGAAAGTAGGAATACACATTCACTATGTAGCCTCGAATTGAATTTTTTTCTAGCAGAAAATAAATATTTTAACATTTTTTAACCCTAAATATATAAACAGATTATATTGATATTGGTGTAAATTTTCAATAGCATAGTGTTTTCCAGTAGCCCGTGAGACACAATTACGTTCCATTAAAAGTTTATATATAATAAAGGAAAATTCATCTTTTATATACAAAATTGAAAAGGTTGTGATATGATATTTGTTGTAGATAAATATATGTTGCATTTATATAAACAAATATGTCATAATAACCTTTAAATATGTCATAATAAATACTTTAAATTTATAAAATTGTTATTAATTTTTAATGTAAATATATTTTATTAATTTATAAACAATATTTTGGATATTGAATAGGAATCATTGTATTGTCTTGCTAATTACTAACTATGAAAATATATGTATTTGTGGTGGATAAAAGAAATTGGGATAATTAAAACTGGGAACGATGGTATTTTTATTTTTTTTTATAACTTAAAGATATCTCATTTCCTCCTGAATCTGTAAAATAAAATTAATATTATGCAGTAACTTGAACAAAGGTTGAATAGGTAGGAAAATATTTTGTGGTAATATCTTACAATTTTACAAACTTATATATATATATATATATATATATATATATATATATATATATAATTGTATTTTCAATAGTATATGCTAAAAACGTATAAGCGTTAAAAACAATAATCAAACAAATAATATTTAGTTAAAGTCGTGACAAATACTAAATGAACGAGAAAAAGACTGTTCTACGTACTTAATTTGATATAAAGAAAAACCTTCATATAATATGGATTTAACCCACTGAATGCCCATTGTAATTAAATAAATCTTTGCTCACATTGTTAGAAAATTATATTTTTTGGTAAACACACAAAGCACATCACATTCTAAACAAATACTGGAATCTATGACCCTGTATTACACTTAAATACAACGCTATCTACTAAATGATCTATGTTTCGTTTGTAAAAGCCATTTCCATTGGACCAATTGTTAATGCCGAACTCAATATAACCGTTTCAAAATATCATAGACTTTAAGACGGAACGATTACGATTATATCTTCTTTAATCTCATTAAAAGAAAAACAAAACAAAATTACTTTTAGATTCTAATTTTCAAAATATATTTTAGGCAGATTAATTAGTAAAGTTATTAATAAGTTTTAAAGAATGATAAGGTGCTAGTGTGCCATTAACCAGTTTTCAGCTATATAAGAGTTATTTAGGATTACATTTACAGATGGTTAACAGTTTTATATTAGAACAGGTGATAATTAAGTATATATGTACAATGGCGTTATAATAGTATTATAATTACTTGCAATACTAAACAAGAGGTAATATAGTTCTTAAAAAAATTATCAAGGAAACAACTTTAAAAAGACAAATAGTTTATTCAGGGTGTGCTACAATAAAATTGTAGAAACATTCAAAGTATTTAAATATGTTTCATCAGATCGTAACTTTAAAATGTTAGTTTTGTTACGATTGAATCTTTTACTGTATGACTTACATCTGGCTTTTCTTCTCCTTCAATGATTTCTTTAAATATTTTTTTTAGATTTTTTTTTCATAACATACCAAAACACATATGTAGATTTATGTTATAATATTTGCTTTATCTTGGGCTCTGTAAAGATGAATTCAGTAATTTATATTGACACATCTCACTAACATTAATGTCAAAGTTTTTGCTGATTTTTATTGTTAATACAAAACACAAATCCCTTCTCTTCTGAAATCACTAAATATCCTTCTACTAATAATTATTGAAAGACAATTCAACACAAGTTAGGACTCCATTAGAGGCAGCAACTATAGTTCTGATCCATACAACCAGTGCTTGGCAGTTGGGTAACAATTGTTTATTGTTTGAAAATAACAACGGACCCTTCAAAGTAAAATGTTTGTCACTTATATGTAAATGTAATATCTATAATGCCTTGTTTCTCTTTGTTTAAAATACAGCAAAATAAAATAAATAAAAATGTATTTGAATGGCGTTTTCTTATTTTTTTTATTTTAAGGCAGATACTGTATTAATTTACATCAATTTTGAAATTTTCATGACAATATTTCTCTTGGGTTTTATTTTATTAAAAACCTCTATATTTGTGTATGTTCTTTACCTTTTACGTTTCCTTACTATTGAATTATAACAAAATATTTAAAATTCCAAATGTGGTATATGTGGGAGTTTTGGTTCCTAGATATGAATGTTAAATATACGTCTATTCCAGACTTTTATCGTGGTATGTAGGCGCAAAAGCTACAATTTATTGAACATTACTTTTAAGTATTATAAATTTTAAAAATAAAAGATTATATTTATTACATCTACATTGACATACCAACCAGCGTTACATCTCAAATATATTACTTCACAATTTTTCGTTTAGCCTTTCATTATTTAGCTTTATTTATCATTTATTACATTGATCTGAAGATGTCTCTACCTGAACTATTATGTCCATAACTTGAGTATAAGTAAATTATTTACATTTTGACAATGATTTAATTTCATTTAAGTAAGGGTTCTCTTTATGAAATAATCATTAAATGTAGCCCATACGACGTCTTTCTAAGGTAATATTTGAAGGATAGAGTTAAAGAATCCTTGTTAAAATCAACAGTACTTAATCTTTGTTAACAAATCTTATCATATTCCTTAAGTTATGTTGGATTTTACCTCTGTATCACATTAACATTCACATGATTCAATCCTCAAATGTCAGTTAATTGGTATAAACAAGTCTATTGGGAATTTTTTTAACTTTTGACTTTAACCCGCTTACGTTATTCACTAATACCTTTAATTACGAGTTAATAGTGTATACTTTAAATATAATTTTACACTCAGCGTAAACAAAATTATGAAGAGAAATAAAATGTAAGGTAGAATATAAGAAAGAACAAAATAATAAACCTTAGGTATGAATATTTAGTTCGTGTTTTTTTCATAAAAACACACACACACACAGATGATTGCAGAAGTATGAAATGTACCAAATCTCCATCACCATTAAAACATAATCAAGGATCGTGGGTCTTATAATGTTACTCTCTTCATATTTTATAGTGTCCTAAAGCCTTTAATTTAATTAAATGACCCTCTTGTTAATATCAGATGGTTGTAAAGAATTTTCATAAAAATATTTAACATTCTTTTTCATTTTCAGAGCGAAAGTTGTTATGTTGGAATCACCAACATTGCCCGGAGCCGATACTATTAATATAATGTTTGACAACAATTTCGAGAGTGAAGAATTTCAAGCCGATATAAACACTGTTACAAAAATATTTAGTTAAAGGTAATATAATTTCTATAAGGAAATTTTATATGAAACCACAAAACACATTGCAAACGTTTGTAAAAAAGAAACGCTCTGTAATGAATATCTCTCTCTCTCTCTCTCTCTCTCTCTCTCTCTCTCTCTCTCTCTCTCTCTCTCTCTCTCTCTCTCTCTCTCTCTCTCTCTCTCTCTCTCACACACACACACACACACACACACACACACACACACACACACACACACACACACACACACACACACACACACACACACACACACACACACACACACACACACACACACACTTCCATCACTAATCGTCCCATCTCTGTAATATAATAAAATTAACTACTGCAACAACTCGTTTAATATAAAAATAATTACTTTGAATGTAATTTATTCCTGAATAAAAACATTATGATTAAATAAAACATCTTTACAAATTATTAATCACTAAAATTATAAAAATATTTTATTTTTAGATGAACCACAAACAGTTCGTCTCTCGTTGACATCCTTATCTCATCACACTTGGTTGGGCAACGTCTTCAAGCTATACTGACTACTGTGAACCTTAACATTTACAGGATATTACAGTTAATAACATTGCACTACCAGTTAGAAATATTATTAATGTTGTTCACTTAGTCAATACCTGATAATTATTATTCCGAATTTTAAGACGAGAATGATTTTGAAATTCAAATATACTGTATAATTACTAAAGTTAGTTTATGACAATAATAATTTATTTGTAATTTTTAATAAAAAAGAGAGTTTTAAAATAAGATGAAATGACATCTTTTAAATTTTGATAATTATTTAGTATGTAATAAAAATACAAAATTGGAAGACTTTTTGAAAACTTTTATTTTGAAATTGATACAATGACTAATTTTTTCGAAATAACAATAAACAATTAAATATTTAAGTAGTGAAATGAACGAAATCTCAAATATAACTTAACATACATTTAAAATATGTTGAGTCTGTTGTATAATTTTATACTTTACTTCGTAACATTTAATTAATTAGCCCTTAATCAATTTGAAATTACATATCTTATTCCAAACTATGAGTACCTACACATTATATTCTTTGAATCTATTTGAACATTAGTTAATTTACTTTACATTAAGTTTGAATTTAAATAGTAATATTTATTTAAAGCCTAATTGTTTCATAATCTTTATGAAAAATGTATAACAAGTGTAAAATCATTTTTTTCAAAATTTAAATATATCTGAACAATTCGATATTGTTATTTACTTAAAAGGTACTGCAGTAAAATTCGTAGTAAAAATTCTATGAATTATTGGAAATGTACAAAAAATTAATCCAGTTTGAAAAAGCCATTTTATTATAATTGTTATTTAGTGTCAACAACGTTTTATTCTTAAATATTATCATTGAATGTATTAAGCTTAGTTTATTCATAACAACACTTTCAATTACACAATTAGTTAACATATATGGAATTAAATTTGAGGAGTAATGCCCAAGAAATGTACTCCTGCCGGTTAAAATATAAATATTAAAAGTAATTTTAAACGCTCAACGAAATCACCATTTATTGCTAACATGGATATGTATTTTATATAACAACAAGGCGATGAAGAAAATGTCCATTTATTTATTAGCTCAGACTTTATTTCATAATTAATTGTTTAGTTTTAACATTAAGCTGTTCCATCAATCACTGAAATATTTTACGATTATCCCTGCTTCAATGTATCGTTTGATAACATTTAACGTCGCTATTTACTGCATTCCATAACTTTAACGTTGACACATACTTAACTTTATAATATACTTCCCTCAAAGTATGCACATTCTATAAAGGATACTTTGCTACATGACACACATACTGAGAAATACCTCACAAGTCTATGGTTTACTACACGTTCAAGCTATTTTCCACTAAACATGTTCATAGGTAGATGTGCATACTAAAAAAACCCAGAATTGATATAGTATTGAATAGTATTAAGGCTATAAACACGTAATCTACTTTAAAAATTGTGTACTAACAAACTAATCGTCTGAGTATTGGAAAATTGGTTTTATCTTGTATTATTAGAAATTAAAGAAAACATATACATAGCTTATATTTATTTACAAACATTGTATTATTTTATTATTGTATTATTAATGTTTTGTATTTCTCTCTTCTTAAATATACTCGTTTAATTCCAATTTTGAACATTAATTTAAAGGAAATCTAGATCATTAAAATTATTTGTTTCGCAAATTTAAACCATTGACATAATAATAAAAAAATCATTAGAGATACAAATGCTAATAATCTATGTAGCCTACACGCAACTACTCTCAATCTGTCTGTCTGTATATAAACTAACAACTCAAGAACTGTATTTTCCCCCGATTTTCATGATGTTTTCTTTCTTGAATAGACACGATATGTAGTTAGGTTTTCATGTATGATTGATTAAAGTTAGTTCAGTAGTTCCAAAGATATACCAATACAGTCTGCAAGATTAATACAAAAATCAAATTTTTCGGTATATTTTACTCACAAATGGTGTTTTCAGTGACAAAATATCTTACATGATTTGGAACATGATTTTGTTGTAATAACTTAAAAGTGCAACAGATAATTCTGAATATGTGTAATAACAGTTTTATATATAGTCAGTGACATAATTAACTAATGGTTGGAATCGTAACGGGTACTTAACTTTCTTTTTTTTTTAATGTATGTAGATTTTCCAAGTTATGAATATTTTTCCTGTCGTAAAGCAGGATGTCCAGAATACCTGATTTATTTGATACATTTTCTTAAATTTTAGGTTCAAAAACTCATTTCTTCAGTGATAAAGATGTTTGTTAATAGTAATTGAAGCTGAAACCTTTTCAAAATCGAGGTAGTATTTCAGTTCCCGGTGTTATAATTTTTTACCTAAAATTACAAATTTTCATAAACTTTCAGCGACAAATTCTTATATGATTTAAACATTTATGTAAATTGGAAAATTCTTTTAAAAAAGGCATAGGTCTTAATTAACAATTGAGCCTTTATTGTTAGAGATTAAACAATGTTTTCGTTTTAATAACGTACATACATGTCGTCATCATTACAAAATTTTTAATTATTTCTGTTTCGGTCACCTTAAAATAACAAATTTACTTTAATGGTTTATAGACTAGTATTAAGTTTTTAAATTGTAAGGGGTAGATTTGAGTGTGATTTAAAACTATTTATTTATTTTTATAAAATTGTATACTATAAGTTCATTATAGGACACATGTTGATAATATATAATTCTATTTTCAATGATCTACATAGTCTATATCTTCGTGTTTTTGGTCCCTTTTTTAAGATCTAGCGTCATTCATTGATTTTCAATCCATCATTTAAAATAAACTTTATTAGGGAAGCTTTATCCCATATACTTGAAACGATAATTATAATGACTTCTCTCTGATTTATTATCTAATTATATACTCCTAAACACATATAATAAAATTACAAGATATATTTTATGTGTAAAAAATGGAGTAAATAAATACAAGAAATATTTTTATAAAGACCAGAGAAAACACTACAAGTGTTTAGTTATTATTGAAGCTAATTGTTGAAATATGGATTTGTTAACATAAAGGTAAAGTATACAAGACTAACTACAACAGGTTTTATAAAATTGAATATTGCAGCCATATGTTATTAATTAAAAAAGAATTACAAAATGTATGGACACCTTGGTATTTTAAAATCATTACACCATATAAAATTAATATTTTATTATGTTTATTAACATGTCTCAATTTTACTGTTTATATAAATGTTGTTATAAAGGATATTGGTTATACTGAGTGATAAAATTGGAAGCGTTTTGCTTTTCTCTTTAGTAGTAACTTGTATCTAATTCCCACACATTATAACTACTCAGAAACTTTTAAGAGTTTACAACTAATGTAATGAGATGAATTGTTGCTACCAGAATGCTTGAACAAATTAAATTTATATCCCACTGGTAAATTCAAAATAAAAGATATATTTCCACTGATATAAAACAAAGGCACTTCAAATCCGATTTCAGTAATCCTCTAAAATCGGATAATCTGCTGCATTTCGTCATATACAAGTTGCAATCCATAACAATATTGTCTTGTTGTGTAGGCTGTATATTAGATAGGTACAAATAGACAAGTTTTTGTTTTCATGTCTCATGTATAAGTATGGATGTGTGTTAAAGTAGATGTGGGTTGAGTGTGCGTAGGTTTTGGTGCCTGAGTTCTCTAAAGTTGTCCTAATATTGTCTATTGTGTTTTTCTCTTGGTTTTATTATAACTTTTTAAATATAAAACATTAAATAATTAATTGAATAGTGAAATGAAACTGCAACTTACCGTCTACAGCTTAATAATAAATAAATAAATAAATATTATCATACGTCATTCATTGTCGTCGACTAATCTCCATGTAGTACTCAGGGGTCCGCTAGGAAGAGCATCAATAAGTTTTTGGCAAAATTTAGACATTCTCTACATTAGTAGATTCACATGACGCCAGTCCATGCTAAATCGTCCACCAAGCAAGATGCCTTAGGGTAGTTGCGATGCTAAATTTACAGCATCTGACCGAACTTATAACTTCTACCGGCCGTGTAACTAAAGTATTAAAATCTTTAACTTAATATTCAAACATTGTAAAATGACACCTAACGAATCTTGACACTTGCAATAAATGCTAACATTTACGCACTGACTAGTTATAAATGAAGAAGGAATTCTTCAAAGTAATATTGAGACAACAAATCTAAGAAACATTAATAAAGTTACTTCATTGGATCCAAACTTGTGTTGTGATAATTATCAATTTTTATATCTGAACTTTTGTTCAAATAAAAATAACATTTATGGTACATTTATTATTAAATAAATAAAAGTGTAAATTATGTATAGGTTAGAATATACTTAACTTGAATTTTAACCATAGCTGCAAATCCGATTTTCTTTTTTCATAGAGTACACATGACTAAAATCCTTAAAATATATAAGAAATCAGATACAAATATTTCTGGCAGGAGAGCGTGGTCCATTATAAAAATACGTCAGTTTTTTTTTTTTTTATTGAAAGTTTTTTTCTATATCGCAAATTCTATTTTGATGAAATTGGACCACTTTAAAGATTACCTCTAACACTAACCTTGAACAGATTCACCTTTCTTAAAGTTTGTACTTTAAAAAAGCTATGTCATAAACCTTTGGGTAAGACACGAATTTTTTTTTTTTTTATACAGTGGAATTCAAAATTTTTGTTATTCCTTTTTAATAACATTCCTTCTAGTACACTAGAGATTTTGAAAAAGTAAATTAATAATATATATAAGTGTACCTTGTTGAAAATGAGGATATTTGAGTTTTTGTCCTAAATGATAAAGTTTAACCAATACCCTCAACCTACATCTAGGAATATTTTGCCCACACAAATAAATGTAGTTAAGATTTCGCATATAGTTTTGGAATATGACATTGAATATTTGGAGCCGGTGAAGGGTAAAATTAGATAAAGTATTATAGCGAGGGTGATTTTAAAAAAACTTATTTGAGACATGTTTCTATATCTATTTCGGGGAATACATACAGATTTTAACAACTACAAAGAAAAATTTAGTTTTCTTGAGAAGGGTTCAGCTTTATTACCCAATATAATTTATAACTTTCCTGTAGTTTTTTGAGACACTTCTTATCGAAATATTATTGCGGGTTTGCTTGACTTGGTTACGGGTTGAAGTCTTTAAATGTTTGATAACAGCTAATATTTAAATTTTCATCACAAATGGTATATAATTCTTTTGCATAGAATATTTAATGTATCGCATCATCAAAGCGTATCCAGCTATAGTTTGGAACTATAAACACGCCTCAGGCCGTTTGCTCAAGACCCTTTAATGCATACTTGCCTAAGAACACCAACAATGATATATTTCATAAAGAAGTTGTTGATCTCTTTTCCCAAAAAGAGACTGAATATCTTAACTCAGGATCTCTTTTATCGTCCTCAAACCCATAAAACATTTTTGAGAAATTAAATATTTTATAAAAACCCTATCGTCGATTTTTTCTTTTTGCCTCCAAAACTCAAAGAAACATTTTTATAGCAATGACAACCAATACAGTTTGTTTGTAACCTTAAAAGCTTTTTGGAGGACAAATTTCTTTAAAACTTGTTTAACATAAATTATTAGCAGTATATGTAAAATCATATTATATGATTTGTCTCGTTGTTTTACAACATTTATTCACTTAGTTAATAAATATTATCAACTGTAATGAGCTACACTTGTAGAATCTTCAATAACCTAATGCATGAAAACATTTTTTTTTTTTTTTTAATCACTTTATTTGTGCAACACAAATACAAGACGATGTTTCAATGACTAAGTCACCATCCTCAACCAGTGGCTGTGTCCATAGTCCACTGTCAATAGAGCTTGTGTGTATGCAGCAGCAGAGGATAATGACTTAATCGTTGTAACGTCGTTTTGTATTAATAAAGTAATATTTTAAAGAAAATTTATTTTTAATTCCATTGGTTATCAATAAATATTAGTTTAAAATTGTCATGAATTAAATAAATACAATATTGGAGAGAGAACAATAAGATATTCGACTTATGGCTTTTTGATCAGTTCGAATAAACACTATAAAAAAAACATTCTCACAGCACGTTAATTTACAATTAATTTAAAAATTATTTTGAACTGTAAAAATATCTAAACAACTATATCGCTATAACGTATTTAGTAAAAAAGAGTTATATTTCACAAAAAAAGATAGTTTCATAACACTAGTAACAAATATATAATTATAGTAACTAGTATATATATATATATATATATATATATATATATATATATATATAGTATATAATATATATATATATATATATATATATATATAGTATATAATATATATTTGTATATGTAAAATATTCTGAATAATAAACAAAAAGACATAATTCATTTCTTGATTGTTCAATCTGGTTAGGTTACATTTTAATAACCTGTCAAAATGTATTCTACACTATGAGTGATTAGCCTTACGCGAATAAGAACACACATAATGAACTCTTTTTTGTACATATTTGGGGATTGTTTGTTTGAGTTTCGTATAAACTTTAGTCATTTACTGTATCTACTGGTTTAAACGTTACATCCCGTATATCTTCTATATTTTCATGACTAACAGTGATAAATGAATCTCTGACAAGCGATAAATCTCTTGAATAAAGAGGTAGCTTCAGTGAAACGATAGTAATTTAACCTTAATCCGACTCGGTAATATTATACAATCACCATCCACAAATTAAACCTTGCTGCATTTTAATAAAAATATACAAATCAGTCTCACACTGAGAGTCTTCAAAACTTTGTAACCAAGGATTAAATAAATGATACAAAAACATTCCACAAATTTTCCCACTCATACTACAAATTTAATATTCAATAAACGTTTTATTTTATAATTAATTTAAAATATTTTTGGTTAATGGAAAACTGGAAATATAGATTTGATAATTGTGGGGCACACATTTTGCAGGTATTTCGTGTTTATATATATTGTTAAATTATTTGTAAGGAGTTATATTATTGTATACATTTTCTTAAAGGTATCAGGATTTATTACCTGCACCGGTATAAAGCTTCTGTTTACAATATTTCTTATTTGAATATTGTAAACTAACAAATAAATTGTATTAAAAACATGAAAAATAAAAAGATAAATCAATACAATTAAAATGATGTAAAACATTTTTAATTAAACAGAAAAATATAAATACATTTTTTATTTTTTAAAGTTAAAAGTGTCAATATTGGAAATTACTTAAATTGTGGCCTATAAAATATTTTTATTTATAATTATCCATTTGTATGTCTTTCATTATAAATATATTATATTATTTCAGGAGAAATAAACATAATTTTAAATTAGTATTTGTAATATGTAACTATAACAATATTTATCAGGTTATTATTGGAGTAAACTTATCATCGATGTTCACAGTGTTGCATCCAAATAATTATTTGTGTATTAAAGTTTTTTACAAAACTTAGCTATCGGAGAGCATTGAATTCAATACGTATAGCGCTATTGGTAAACGTGTATATCTTGGACGTAGGCATTGGTGCTTCATAAGGTTAGATAATATTCTTACACGCTATACATAATAATACATAGTTTTTCTATAGAAGGTAACCAGATTATGGCCCAAATCACATTATACCTAAATAAACAAATATATTAGAATCACCACTGAAAGAAGTCGTAGAGAAAATATTGTTTTACATCATTTGTTTTTCCTGATATGAATACGGGTTAGATTGTTGTATTCATAAATTTATTCTTGGAATGAACTTAAAGTCTCGTAAATCATTCATAATTTTCGTTCATCATTTAAACCAGTATTCAGAAAGTCTGTAATTTGTAAACGGTTCCTATTATGCTTGCATCGGTATGTATTTAAGCGGGGTTCTTTACGTTTTGACGTTTGAAATAAATTTGATGCTAAATTAATATAGTAAACACGTATATTTCTTTTAAATTTTGAAGAATGAATATACCTAGTGACTTTAAAATTATTTGGTGTTTTCGAAACCTTCACCTGAATTTTTAAGCACGCAAAATTTATAGTAAATAAATACTAAAAATAATATTTTAAAATATATTTAAAACCACACTTTTGTTTTACGTATTAGTTATAAACAATAGAATCGTGGGTTTAAATATATATATATATATATATATATATATATATATATATATATATATATATATATTACTTTAAATTTATTTTTATACTTTTAGTTATAAAAAACGTTCTATGTCTCAATTCATCGATCAAATAGAATTAATTTGTTCCGACGTCAACGTCGCATTTCATTCACAGATTTTGTCACAAATATTTTCACTGTCTTTTCGGGCGCTGTCAGACTTGCATATCGCTCCTGCCGTTGTTATCGATCACGTTCCAAGCGGTCTTGAAGTTCTTCCACAGCACGACACTGCATTGAGATTCGTTTTGACGATAAGATAAACACGTTTAGCGTTCTTCTTAGTTTTCATTTGAAATATGTCAACCTACTGCGCATTTGTACTACACATATCATATAGTGCGCATGTGTACTACTCAACAAGTGTACCTGCTGCATATGTATACAGCACATACGTACCTACTGCCCAACACTACCTACTGTGGATGTGTTTTCTCCATAACAAACATTTGAATATAACAATGAATTATTGTATTATCATCCGAGATCAACATCTATACATAGATTCGAATTTTATATCAACAAGAAGTGTCTGTGAAAGCAAACTACGCCAAAGTGCGTAAAAATAGAGAAACGTTGGCGAGTGCATATATCATTATTACGACTTTATATATTTTATCTACTCTTATTATCTTGCGTAACCAAAATTAATTTGTTTCCTAGGTGTTTATAATTATATAGACTATTTCAAGAATCATGCTTACATCAAGATCTGATAAAACAAATACTGTATATTATAAACCATTCCTAATTCTGACCATATAGTTTCTTTATTAAAATTTCCAATTTAACAAATAGAATTAGGAAATATGGAACTTTTTTATAATCTTTTCATACGAAACATAACTAACCTAATATTTTAAAGACCATTAAAATATCATTTAAAAACTGAAAAATATAAAATAATTTACCATTTTTATATATTATTAACAATTTTAGACTGAAGTTGTAATGTTTAAATAATTATTAGTCTATATGTATTAAAAAGTTTTTTTTAACTGTATTACAAGACTATTAGGATTTATATTATGTATTATGAACAGATATTGAGACTAAAAAATAATTTAACATAATCAACTATTAAGATATTATTTATTTTTTATTCATGTTTACTTAAAACCTATATATGCATAAACTTGTGGACAATACATCATCCGTAAACAATAAAAAAAAAACTATTATATTGTTATAGATTTAGTAACAATAAATAATTTTGTAAAGATTGAAAACCTAGATTTTAAATATGGTGAGGGAAAATACAATTGGTGATACAAAACCAATGTTGATCAAGAGACTGTATATTTATCTTTGAGTTAGTTTTTAGGAACGTTAATGTTACATAAAACAAAACAACATTTACGTCTATAAAATAAATTTTAAGATAACTTCATGGTCAGTCACATGTTGATATTAGGTTTCTTGTTCAAACAAGTATACACACATAGATCGTTGTGATATCATGTAATAATATTTATAATAAAACATAGATTACATGACATACTTAAATATCAGAACAGCCTATGTTTATAAAAATCAATAAATATTAAATGCAACTATATTTACGAAATCGGAGACTAAATACAGGAGATATGAATTTGTATATATTATGCTCCTTCAAAAAATAATTAAGCAACACGCAAAACAAGTCAGTTCCCCTATGGTAGCCTAAGTAGGAAGGAGTTTGATGATTGTAGAACCACAGTTCACAATAGGCCTATACGCGAAAACTACATAGTAATATAACGTCACCAATTGTATGTAAGCCAACACAACTCGAGTTTCCCAGGATGAGGGCGTCTTTATGACATCCATGACGTCACCGTAAACGTCACTAACAGTCACTATTACGTTAAAAAACGTCACTGTTACGTCACTCAGAACTCCTGATGAGACTAAAAAGTACACACTTCTAGTATGCCATATTTCCCCGCAAAGAAGCATGCAAAATAAGGAGAATTTTTTTTCACTAACAATTGCAAGTGACGATGATTGAATAAACAAGAGCTTATTTGAAATAATTTTAAATATCTGTATTTTCTGACAATTTTGAAACTATTGTAATGTTTATATAAATATGTATGTTTACAATAATTAATGGATACAATTGAAAGGAGTACTATATCAGTGCCTTATTTGATATGATAGGATAATATAATCGGTAATTCACCAGCACCATTTAGAAAAGACTCATTTTTTTATAAAAAATTAAAATGAAATATTTACGTTAAGTTGTGGGAAAATTCAATCCACAACCTACTGACGACAAAATATAACGATTGGTGAACTGATATCAGATATATTTCCCTAATTTAGATTTCATTTTATTAATATCTTCTCAAAAGCATCAATATAGAAAGGATTAAACTATGTATTTTTTACTAGCAAAATTAAATTTTTGATGACAATAACTATTAACTTACCTCTTCTTATGATATAAAGATTATTATAATATATTCCAACCCTAAGATAATTTGATAAGTTATTATTTATATAATATCACATGCAATATGTCACGTATTGTTTTCCACATTATCTATCAGCTATTCTGCTTTTTGTATTTCAATTTATCGCTCCGTACTGTCAACACTTATACAATAGAGACTGAAATTAATGGATAAATGATTGAGTTAAACCGGAAAGACGACACTGGGAAATCCGAAAGCTTCACAATCAGTTTTGTTTTCGGAATATGTT
Organism: Aphrophora alni; assembly: GCA_963513935.1. Taxonomy (NCBI): domain Eukaryota; kingdom Metazoa; phylum Arthropoda; class Insecta; order Hemiptera; family Aphrophoridae; genus Aphrophora; species Aphrophora alni. Next base: position 31,012,780 of record OY740770.1, read on the forward strand.
AACGAATGTGAAAGTAACGTATTTTCGAAATAATAAAATTATGGAACTATAGTCGTTTTGAATTTAAAAATTGTAGATAATAATAAAAGGTTTTCAATATTATCTATTTAAATATAAAAAAACGTTGTAGACAAGTTTATATTAACGTATTAATAAAAATTATGCAATTTTCAAGAAAAACAATAATAGATTGAAGCTTTCTTTAAATGTACTATGGAGAAGATGTTTATTGATATTACAAGTTTACAATATTAAAACCAAAACGGAGTATTCGTGTTGTTTAAAAAATAGATTATAAAATGAGGTAATCGTATATTTTACAAGTTACACGACACGATTTGGCGTCGTGATTATAACATACCAATTAGACGGCAGTAGTTATAAAGACATGTTATTAATTTTAAACCTGAATTCTAATTGAAGAAAAGTTTATACCAGACTAAATGCGCTGTATTTTACAAATCAAACGTCTCTTTTTTGTTTTAAGTTTACACATTCGCTATCATAATAAAAAAATTACAAATAATTGTTTTCTCCGCTAATTACTGAGAATAGTCTTAACGTCAAATAATCAATTTAAGTTAACGATATAAAAGAAAAATCTTTTGTTCTGTCAAGTCATACATTGGCCAAAGATCAAATTTTAGTATATTACTGCAGTTCAATCCACGACCATCAATATTTCATAACTTTAACTTTAATACCTTAAAAATAAATATTAGTAAATTTAATGCTTAATAACGAATACTAAATACGTAATACTTTAATAATTTATCATTTTAATGTTTTAATAAAAAATTCTTTTACAATGAACTTATATTATAAATACTATTTTTGATTTGCACCAGTATACTCCATTTAACGACGACTTCTAAGAAACACGTTGTGTTATCCATGATACCTTAAGGATAGTTTACAATAATTTTTGCCTGATATATCTGCCATAAATCTGAAGACATACCTAATCTAAATAACATGGACTTATTGGATGGATATGGTTTTCTCATTGAACGTAAATTTGATTAATCGAGCAACAAAAAATAAACTCGATTTAAAACAATTTATAAACATTTAATTATTTTGTTAACTGACATCTTAAAACAAATTAGAATACATTATACAATTATATATTTATAAACACAGTCACATTGATAAATATATGAACAGCCATTTAACATAAAGTTTTTGTTCCGATTAGACGCAATAATATTTAAAATAAATATGCATTAATTAAAGTAAACATTTCAACAATTTACCACTTATTTTATATAATTTCAAAAATAAAGTTTCTTTTAATAATGAAGAGTATAGTATATTTAATTGTAACACTTCTTCTGCTATTCTCCATTTAGATAAGTTTTGAATTATTCTCAATTCATGATTTTCACCAAAAAATTCATTTTTGACAACCGATCAATCTCAGAGTGAGTGCGGTTGCTGAAATAAAATAACAACGTTAGTGACAACGCCTTAAACTGCGTGCCTAAAGAAATGAAATAAATAGCCAATTACTCCTCACTAAACGCAAAGTTCTTAGAACCAAATTTAATTTCAAAAAAATGATTTAATAGTGTACTGGGAAATAGTTTAATTTAACAATATTTCATTGGTACTATATAATTGTTCAAAGTTTATAAGGAAATGAAATTTTTAATACATATTAGAAGAAATCGCAATGAGGCTTTGAGTCACTGTATTGTTTTCCTTCTATAAGTATGTATAATAATATATTCTTTCGAGAGAGAATAATTTAATATTCTCAAGAGAAATGCTGGTTTCTATGGTTATGAGATATTGTCATATTAAAAAGGTTTTAAAATATGTCGTTATTATAATGTATATATTATAATGTATGATATAGGCTACTGTGTAATTATTATTACGTAATATATATATATATATATATATATATATATATATATATATATATATATATATATATATATATATATATATATATATATAATTAAATATTTTATATAATTGAATTGTAAATGTAATGATTTATCCATAATACTAAAGACATAATTTAAACCGTTGTATATGTACTGTATATACGCTTAAGTATTTAGTTATCTATCCATCTCTATATATTTATTTACATGAAGGAATACATCTTGTTTACTCCTCTTCTTTACATGAAACAACAACCGTGAATAAAGTGTTACATGTGGTAGGTCTGGCTGTCATATCTCTATGTGTTTTATGATATTATTCAATTATATAATCTCAACATCTCAGTCAATTTTTTTCACTAATGGCTATTCAGGTAAAGGACTACAACAATTGATTCCAATATTTTAGCTATGGAGGTAATACAACTTTTCTTTTTTTTTTGTTTTTTAACTTGGATAGCTTTGGAACACAAAATTGTAAATGTTTTAAAAATAGTAAATGATTATAACCTTAACCATGTGTTAAAATATTTTAATCTCATGAAATCAACGTAATTTGAATAAATCGTTGATGTTTCTTTAAGTAGATACATCGTGGCACAACTTTATTATTAATAATATAAATCAATATACTTTGCAACTATATTTTAGATCATAGAGATAACCTTTAATGAAATATATAAATGGAACAATGGTGATTCCACCAGAATACAGTATCATTCAAAGAAAATCTTTTCCCCTACAGTCGTTGAGACGTGACCAGAATTTCACTTCCTTTTTTTTAAACTGTAATAGAGAAGTACATCTGAAGAAATTGAAATAGATATTATTTTATGAACATATCTAGCGTACTACAGAGACATATTAAGTAGTTCCTACAGCAAAACGTAGATGATGATAAGCTATTGTCAAACAAAATAGAACATACTTTAGGAGAGAATTATATTTTACATATCGTGAAGAATATTAGGGAAAAATTTTAATGGTCAACGATTAAAAACAGATGATATCGAAGAAGAGCCCTTTGAGTTTGTTACTCCCGTATTTATGGGTTTTCTAAAAAAAATGGTTTTTGTATTCATGCACGGTTTCGCAAGAAAATTAAACTCTCGAACTGGTTATTTTCTCCCCGTTTATCACTGGAAACTAATTAAAATAGTTTTATTTATAATTTTTCTCAAGAAAAGTCTTTATTCCAAAGAAAACTGCATTTTCCTATCGACACGAACTTGGACTCGCGTTGGTTTCTCTACGCTCTGAACTTTGTTTCTTTTAAGTCCGACTCTAAATTGTAGTCAAATACATCTTTTCATTGAAATTGTCCATAACTTTTTGGGCTGAAATATTTCATCAATCTGATTGATGTTGGTTTTTAATTCGTTGAATTTTTCCAATCTATTGAAATGTCATTTATTCCTGAAACTAGTTTAGTTCCGTCACAATTTACGTTCAAAGATTTCACTATACACACCTTTTACTGTTTTCGTTGCTTTAATATGTTACTCAATATAAATAAATATTGAGCTTGACTTGTGAGATAATATTATGTAGAACTAAAACTCGCACACAAGATCTCACAAAAACTACGTTTATTCAATCTATCGCGTTTCATGTCGGCATCCTCAGTGATACATGAGCTACAATAACAAAACTATAACTCACAGTTGTCATTTAGGTCATGTATAACTGAGGATGGCGAATTTGTCGTTGAAACGCGTTTGATCGAATAAACGTAGTGAGATCTTGTGTTCGAATTTTTGTTCTACATGTTACTCAATGTTCAAAACTATGGAAAAGCTTTATTTTGCACTTTATATTATATAACAATAAAAACGTATACATTTAGATTAGTTATCTTGACAATTTTACATTTACTTATTATTAAAATTTATTGAAACCTTACATTATAACTTTCTGAAACATTAAATAAAATCATTTTATACTCATTTAATTACAGTTTTAAATCCCCTTTTAATATTTTCCATGATATTATACTCCAGTTTTATGTATGTATTTATTTTACAAATGTGACACCTTCTTATCATAGGAATATTTATTTTATTACTTTTTACTTTACAATATAATTCATCACTAAAATTTCAACATTAATTCATACCGTATTAAAAAATAATAATAATATGTTCCGTTTTGGTAAGAAGTATTTATATGGATTCTGAGTTTGGGAAGTTCGTTCCTACATTTTTATTTTTACATTAATTTTAAATTTTTCTGTCAACCCATAGCTGAGATGTAAGAATAAGATATCATGTATTTCATACGGGATCCAGTCCATAGGTCGCCGCCATTGTTCTCGGTCCAGGCATTGGTGCAGCTAGAAACTTGTACTTTTAACTTAGAATTAAATGTTGTTGTTGTTGTTGTTGTTGTTGTTGTTGTTGTTGTTGTTGTTGTTGTTGTTGTTGTTGTTGTTGTTGTAAGTTAGTTAGTTAGGCTTACTACAGATTATAATACAATTACCAATTCAAATTTGCAATGAATATTTAATAAATTATGTTTAATATTGTATATACGAATCACACTTGAAGAAGCTTGTACGATTATTTTTCAACAACTATATAAATTAATAAAACTCTTGTATGGAATTTGTATAACTTACATATAGGTTCATTTTTTCATAAGTTTACAAAACCAAACAATTAATATATAAATGTATAATTAAAAATTTACATCAAATTTGATTAAAATGATTGTAATAAAACAAATAATCAGAGCTATTTAAGTAACCACTTATATACATGACTTTAATCAATGTTATAATAGTAATGAAACAACTACGAGAACAGTTGGAATTTTTTTGCCAAATTTACATATCATTTAAAAAAATATGTTTATTATGATGCTCTGCATACGGGAAGACTGAAATCCAACTCTAGTTGTAAACATAATGAGCAACCTAGTTGTCTGTGAGCCGACCAATGTAGTCGGGTGGAAAACCGCACACAGCGCTACACTGACGCGACCAATTGCTTTCCAGTTGCTGGCTAAGGAGCATCCCGGACACGTTGTCAGAGTTCACGCAACTACAACGATAATCGCATCACAAACCAGTTTCTCAACTCTAAATGGAAAACAATCTTCCCATATAAAGCGCCTAACTTATGTTATCCCTTACGGTGGTAGCGTAATTAAATGCATTATGTAAAACATTTTGTAATTTGAGAACACGTAAATAAATTTTAAAAAATAATCCCCATGCGACTTATTTAATTAAAAAACTACAGGAAAGTGTTTATTTTTGTTTTGAGAATAATTGTTTACCGTATTTGTTATTATAGTAAAATGCAACTATTCTTACCGGTACTAAATATGTTTTCTCAAATTATCTTCCTAAGTTGTTACTTAACATAATAAATTATACATGTTGATATTCTTGTTTAAAATTGTTATCATATGTTACTAAATAAATTCATTATGGATAAATACTAAAAGAGATAACATATTATCAATTCATCACAAAAACATGAATTTAACCTGAAGTTAAAATAAGGTTAAATATGGCAAAGTAGATTGAGTTGAATTCCTTCCTTATATATTTCTTTGCAACAAATCTGTATTCAAAGGTAATTTACGTATGGAGTACGCTCGAATTCAAGATTACTATTTAAACAAATTAAATATGATATCAATTGTTTACACGTTTGTCCAATTACTTATACCTTAATTACAGCCAACATTTAATGGCATCTGGGTTCCATTATTTAGAAATAGTATTGTTCTGTACTAACCAATGTTAGTCAGACAAACACTGAATAGTTCATTGTTTGTAACCTACAGTAAGTCCTTCATTTCCCAAATCTAATCACTTATACATAACTAATGGCCATGAAGGAGGACAACTTCATTCATCAAATGAACTGAAAAAAATATCTTTTATTTTTCAACTATTAGTAAATCAAATTTAGTAATAACGCTGTTATGTATCAAACTGAACAAAAGCTAAGCTTTTTGAATCTAACTTTAACTATAATTGATTCTGATTTTTTAAAAATTAAACGCCATATATTACGTTCTTGCATTTAAGTAACACATGCAATGTATTGTTATTGCAAAAAAATTAGGAAATTTTTGCATATTTAAAAATAATTGTATATATTTTATTTTTTTATAAATGATATTAGAAATGTGTTTTACAATGATATCTATTATCTGCCTGTGTGCAGCTTAGGAATCTATATCAGGTGAAATAATTTTGCAGTTTTACTTATGGTTTGAAACGTTGGATTATGATATCATATTGTCACCAAACATTAATATCTAAGCCGCATATAGTGGATATTTAATATTGAATACGAACTTTTAACATAACACCTTCGTTTAATATTTTTTTCTAAACAATATATTATAAGCCTGCAACTTAAGATATTTAGAAATATAGCAACAAACATGTTTAGTTAAGATCTTTTTAGGTACCGTTTTTGGTAAATTTTACTAAACCGTTTTTTACTGTTTATTCGCGCATACGAAGGGAATGCATATAGCATACTATCATGTCAATGTGTCAATTTACTTTCCTAAAATGTCTAGGTATTATTCAATTAGGCTAAGATGTAATTATGAGTAATAATATTTTACTGATTATACATTAGTGTTAATATAATCAGTTAGAGGTATAAAGAAAGAAAATATTTTAGCAAAAAATACTAATAATGATTTTTTATAGTGCTATATAATATTTTCTATATAATATTTTACAGGTTAACATTAAGTGAATATGCAAAAAACAAGTACTAACTAAACAGTAAAATTATATTCAGTAGATATAAGTAGCAGACTTTATTTAATTTATTCTTATTAATTTTACTATCTCATCTTAATTTGTAATTCAATTCACAAGCTTAAAAGGCTTACATCTTAATACCAGTTTTCAAGTTCCTTAGGAATACAAATTAAGTTTAAAGTAACATGTGAGGTTTTGTATTTAAAATTTTTGACTTAACAACGATGAATGAATGAATGGAACATTAATAATTATATATTTGTTTTCTTTATTCTATTTCCATAGTCTATACTATAACATTCACTGATGTTATCTTTTAAATTATTTGTTAAAGCCACACGTTGTGCGACAAATATAACATTTATGATGTTATTCTAAATTATTTAAAAGCCAATATATATATATAACATTTATGATGCTAACATATCAATTATATGTTTAATACTCATTAAACAACAACGTTTAGCTGGATAAAATCTTTAGTTTAATTTAGCATGAATAAAAAACAACAAAACAATGAAACATGTACATGAAGTTATTAAATTCTTACTTAACTAAATCATTTATTCCTCACTCATTCCTTATTTTAATTTATTTATAACAGACAATTAAAATACAAATTTACTTTATTTTTAACATTAATTATTACTTGAATATTCAAATTAATTAGTTCCCTTTTAGGATTTTATTATATTTCTTTACAAATTTAATTTTTTTTTACTTTACATTAAAATGATTATCTTTTTATATAGGCTAGCTCAGTTTTAAATTTATTTAACAAACACAATTTCTTATCTCGGGCCAATAGGTCTTTTAATGGCTCAATTTAAAGTGAAATAAATTTATGATGAATTTAATAATTAACAAATTTTTTGGTACTTATCAAATGGTGGTCCTTTTGATCGGTCGATTTGCACTTTTTCACTACACATAAAACTATAATTGACTCTTTTATTTTTAAAAAACACCACACTGCTCAAAACACTTTATTCCTTGGTTATAACGCTTTCTCTCGCTCTCTGGGTTGTTCCAATTTCCAGCTCCTTTCTGCGATGACGGTAATCCCTTGGCTCTGGTTAATCAAACTCCTTTTCTCGATTTTTTAAAGGAAACTCCACAAGACTCCTAATCTGCAATTCCTATTGTTACTAAATCTTCCTTTCTTTTTACTCTACTTTAAATTAAACTTTTTAATTAACAAAGAGACTTCTTGTCTCATTCTTTACTGTTGAACAACTTTATGGAACACAGAGCAGACTATCTGTGTCATAACCTTCCGTCTCGACTTCCCTTGTTAGACTCTTTTTCTAAGACTCCTTTCTAAGACTCCTTCTCTCGAACACGAGTTTCGCGCCCTGTTCGCTGATTCGTTGATTTTCCCTAACTTTCTCAACATGTGTCCTTTTTCGCTTCCTAGTGGTTGTTTTTAAATCATTCCGTTGTTTTTTAAGCGTGAGATCGTCTTCGATTGGTCGACCTACTTTCTCCTTTCCGTTTTTGTGTTTTTTGAAGCACCGTTAGACTTTCTACTTGTGTACCGTTAGGACGCTGGCTTTCCCTTCGATTTCTCCTTTTTTGTAAAAAAAAACTCTGCGCTCCCCTAAGATTTCGTTACTGTAGCCCATGTGTATTCTTCAAGGTTGTAGAAATCCTGGTTCTTTGTAATTTAACACGCTGATTTTTTAACTGCATGCGACAGCTGTCGTCTCCCTTCATTTATTTAATATTGTTCCATTTTTTCATATTTATTATTTTATAAGTTATTTTAATTATTTTATTATTAGATGTCTGATTGTTTATCTAGGTGAGATTATGATATCGTTACAATACATTTATGTAAATATGATACTGCTAGGTTTATTTTATTACTCGTTTGGTAAATTCTTCTGTTTCATTAGCGTCAATTAATTGATACATATTACATGCACTTTATTATTGTTCATACATTAATTTACAAAACCTGCATAAGTCTCTACAATATAACTTTTATATTTGTTATTATTTATGACGTTCCAAAAATAGCGGTATGTTTCTTAATAAGTTTTGTTGATTTATCTGAACAAAATATTTCAACTTTATTGTTGCAATTACCTTATAAGAAGCTGATCGATATGTACATACTCATTTATATTTCATATACAAATCTGAAATTTCAATGTTAAGAATAATAGTTCATTTTTTATTTAATTACAAGCTTTTTTTGTCTTTCAGAATGTCTGGACATAAACAAAAATTTCAAATAATTGGAGTTCTTGTATATTTAATATTTCAATTACAATTTAAAGTTCAAATACCAAACTTGTACAATATGGAAGTTTTTGAACTAATTTTAATAGTTATCATTTAAAATATGATTCGAAGTATTTAAATTACGTTTAAGACAGAACGACTCTTTATAACATATTAGTAATAAAAGAAATATCTATTACCAATTAAATTATTCATATCTTGATTAAAGAGAATATTATTAACTGAGATGTTATTGGTGATTGTTTCCACGTATTTATTTCACTATTCACACTTCTTTTGAACCAAGGGTTGTTATGTTAGTGATTGAAGTTTGAATGCCGTTTCAACATTGCATATAATTTAATTGGTAGTATGAGTTAAGTTGTACATAATTGAGGAAAACAATATAAATAAATCAATATAATATTGCAGCAGTTTAAAGGATTTATTATCGATAATAGCATTTGCTTATTACAGAACTAATTCCCAGTTTAAATATGTATATGTTGCTCTGAAATTTGGTAGCTTCCATTATTCCTTTGTTTAAATATAAGACAATTAGGATTTTTTTAAATTTTTATTTTCATCCATTTCCTTTAGTCTCGTATATAGTTGTTATTTTATTACATATGATAATAAGATTTAATGTAGATAGAAGTGGAATCGTCAAAACGTTTATATTACTAAAGCTCGTGGCCATTGTCAAACAAAATAGTAATAAAATAATAAACATAAAATATTTTCCATAAATTAAATAGTCGTTTTATCACCCGTTGTATTATATATGAATCAGATGTAATATGTTTTAACAGATACTTTATTAAATTTAAATTGTGAAAAGAAACCAATTAGTCGTGTTAAGTAAGGTACTAAAGCATATTATACGGTTTCGATGTCAAGTAATAACGGTAATATTTATCTAAATATAAACCATAATAACAGTAACAGGAAACTCAAATAAGTTATTCTTCTTTAGGTTTGGACTAGATACTCCTCTTTCGTGTTTCGTGACCAAAAAAAATTTTTTTTTTCGGCTCCCGTAGCTAATAGATTAGTAGAGGCATAGAGGCCTCTAAATTAAACACATTTCTTCTTTTTCTTAAATTAAAAATATATTAAGCTATAAATAATTATAAAATACTTTGAGATCCTAATTATTTGAGAAGTGTTGTAATGATCTGAATAACGGTATCTGAACAAGAAATTATATCCTTTACGTGTACATGTACATAATTATGTAAGATAAAACAAACTTTTGTTAAAGATGAACAAAAAATACAATAATCTAAATTATTAACGATGACAAATAGGTGGAGGATCAAGTACAATTTGGTGGGCATAATTTCAAATGTACATTCTACTAGCACTTCAGCCATTACATTTAAAGTAGTATTTTTTTATTGTTCCACAAACCTCTAGATAATTTTTAAAACATATTTACCTGGTTTTATTAAATTTGTTTCATAATATGTGTAGTTATGGGGAGTCGGATCGATGTTAGGGTAAAAAACAACGATTTAAAAAAAATGTTATTTTCTTGTTTTCTATGTTTATTTAGATTTAAATTAAGACCAAATTTATAAAAGTCTACCCAGTAGTTTTTATTTTACAAGCATTTTTCTAAAACTCTACAACGGAAATTAGTCTTCAATCTTGATCTCTCCATTGACGCACTTGTTACAGTATATAATATTATATATATATATATATATATATATATATATATATATATATATATATATATATATAGATATATATTTATTTATATTTATATAATATAATAATTTAATTTATATTGTTTAATATAAATATATATTTATTTATTGATTGGAGATATATTTAATCCAAACCTCCTCAGCAATTGCTTTCATGGTGGCACCCAAAATCCATCAGAATCCCTGAAGAGTGTTATTTGGACGCGGGTCCCAAAATCCACTTTTGTTTTGAAAACTACGTTAGAGTTAGTTGTCTATGGGCTGTGACAAGTTTCAATGAAGTACAACGAAAATTCGTTGTATGGGATTATATTTTGGTCAAAAATGAGAAAAATCAAAATTTAATCCTAATACAAGGTTTGGCTGAATTGTAACCAACTTTGCAGTCCAGGGCGAGTCGGTGAAACTGACCTATGGCTAGGTCTAAAGTCAACTTTCGCCTACTCGTTTTGACGGTAAAATCGTATGTCGGTAGATTTTGAATAAAAAATTCATATTTGATGAATTGTGAAAATATTAAATAATAATGTCAAAGGATGTGCAATTGTAGTACAAGTTGTACCCAATACAGATCTATTACGGTTATTTCATATAAACTAACATGCGCTACAGCAAATTTATTGAAATTTAAAAAATAATAAAATCAAAATTAATCAAATTTAAAAAACCTTGGTATTCGGTAATAAATGAAGAATTATAAGAATAAAATATTCTTGTATAATTGTCGAAAAAAAATCAATAATAAAAAAGTTAGATGAAATTGTATAATTTAAAAGCTGAATAAAACTTAAATAAATAGAAATTTTGAAAATATGTTGTATAAGTTTAGTTAAAAGATTAAAGTTTAACAAGGAATTACAGTAAAAAATTCCAAAATTGAGTACGATAGAGAGGCTATGGTTTTCACACCCTTGTGTGAAAACGAATGAAGATAAAATTTCAAGATTAATAAAACATGGTTAAAATTGTATATGCTGAAGAATATGTAAGTCCCAGAGAGAGCAGTAAGTAATAAATCCCTAAACAAAGAAGTGTGAAAAAGAGTGCGAAATTACCTAAGACCGGAAGGTCGGACAGCATCTTCGTTACGGCCAGTCTGTTCATTACGGAAACTCAACAAAATGGTGAAGTTTCAAAACTTTAAATCGAAAGGTGTGAAAAATTAAAACTGAAAATTACTTTGATTGTTGCGTAAAGAATTGCGTGAGAACGAGCGGACCGATAAACATCACGCGAAATTCTCGTGAAAGCTGGCGCGAAGGACTACAAAATGCTGATCAAGAAAACTTTGTAACGGCCGCTAAATTATGTAAAACCTCACTTGCCAATAAGGCAGATTAAATTTACCTGCATTATGCCACCACCTGGTGAGCGGCTTTGAAAGCGATATCGGACGACCTGCCTATTAGACTCTGACCTCGGCCAATCTTGATTATGAGAGTCAGTTCTTACCTTCAACGCATATTAGTCGCTTCTCGATAGAAAAATAATGTAAAACCCAAAATTAATACTTCTCATTAAAATTACTCTGGCTTCCGTTTCAAAATTCTTTTTTTTTTAATTTAAACTACTCATGCACGATTAAGGCTCGTTAGTGTATATTGCGAAACTTGCTGAGTGGTTATCCTCGATGATTTACCTTCACGCCAAAAGCTCGTAAGTTTTTTGAAACACAACTCCAGGTAACAGAATTAAAATTGACCATTTTAATTTAATTATGTATTGTTTAGAAATAGTTTAATTATGATTAATTTTGAATTGTCAGTAATTTCTTTTGAAAAACATAATGTCTTATAAAAGTAGAGTAACCTTTTTTCATTAAAAAAATTTAATAAAATCAAATTATAATCTTTAAAATAGTCATAAAATCAAAGAATTAATTAGTCAATCTGTCTTCTTAATTAAAATCTTTTATTTTTCTATTTCCTTGCAATTTGTACCAGTTCTTGATCTCAGACAAAGACTGAGCTACATTAGTTTCTTTATTAATAAAAAAAAACTTATTTTGTAATTGTGATAATTGTGATTATTTTTTAAAAATTAATTTCAAACTAACTTCATTACATATAAAAAATCTTGTTAAACAACCTGTATAAGTTTGTCTAAACCTCTTTTAACAAGTCGCTTTTTTGCGCAGCAAAATGCTGGTTCAAGGTCAGGAGTAAAAGCAAGCTGAAACACAACTCAGCACTTCCTAGTTCATAACAGCTCAACTTACAAAGAAAAATCTTTTTTAGAAATATGCCTCATGTTAACTAGAGGAACTTTAGCTGTGTTTCTTAAGCAAAACTTAATAATAAAAAATATGGTGTAATAAAGTGACTTCATCTTGGTGACTATTCCTTGTGGAACAATATGTACAAACTTTAAATTAATTTTTGGATGGGACTGCATGCAAAATTTCGACCGCCACGACTCCAAAGGGGTTATTTTTCTAAATTAAAAAATAAACATTGACGTCAATAAAATAAAATAAAATAAAATTTAATTTTCCTTTTATATAATAAACTATTTTTTTTTAATATATATATTTAGTTGATCAACTTAGTTTTAAGAAATTTAATAATATAAATTGTAATAATTTATAACCAATTTTGATAATGAAAATTTGTTGGAATTAATATACACTTTGAAGTTAAATTTATTGTCAATAATTAAATTCTTTTTTTAAAAAAACAAATTTATATGACTTTAAAAAAAATTTCATTTGTAACAGTTGTATGGGGTGGGGGAAGATCAAAGTAATTGTAACTTTTATTAAGGGCATGTAATTTTTTATAGAAACTTGTTTATTAATAAGTATTTTCTTAATTGGTTAATTGTTGGCTGATATTTACTTTGTGAATGGTCAATTTTTTTTACGGCTTAATAAATTTCAGCACTGTTTGGAAATTGTTTCCTTCATTTTTAAACATGTTACGAATTTGGTTCCAATATTTCTTAATTATTTCCTAAAAACAAATCGCCTGGTAACAACGTATATCAGGAAAACTGTTAGAAGAGGTTAAAGAAAAGACAATAAGGATTTCTACAGAAGCAAGTTTTGAGATGCAGAGTTCCAAACTCCAGGACTTCGTGACGTTTAAAGGGGAGGAGTATCGTACCAACAGACATCTACAGTAACGAAAATTATTAATTATATTAAAATAATTCAAACAAAGGATTAAAAGACTTGAACCATTGTCAATAACTCATAGATGATTATCTTAAGCACTAGAACTAAAAATAATGAAAAAGTTACGTCATAAAAAAGAAATAAGGGACTATCGTATTATTCCTGTGAGGGAAAAAAATGGTAATGGAATACGATAGTTTCAGGCTATAAATGAAAGATGATATTGAATGGATTATTCCTGACAAACAAATTTGGCGCTGCCCTGCTTGTTCTAAGGAGAGGAGAGATAGTATGAAGACTGTACCTCTATCAGAAAATGCAAATATTGAGCAAGTTGTAATTATGCTTCAAGAAGCAAAGGAAGTCAGGATTTGGATGGAGAAAGAGTTGGGGAAGACAATAGATCGTGTACATTTGAAAATAATTCTAAAATGATTGAACAACAAACTATCAAGTTAGAATAGAGTATGTTGAGAGTATGTAGAGAGTATGTAGAACTGTAATGTAATATTGTTGAAACCTGTTTCAAGTGGATTGAAATACAAGTGATAATTTATACTTTTTTTTCTTTTTCTCTCTCGCTCTGTTAAATCCTGAAATGTGTGTTATTTTTTTTTCTAAATTAATAGTGTTATGTTATGTAATCGTTTGATTTTGCACCTGCTCGTTCGTATATTCTTATGACGGTAACCCCGAAACGGTTTTTTTCTTTCCTACAGGGTAACTAATATTGCACAAACGGTAATAAATTTGTTAATTGGGTTCTTTTTGTCTTCCTTTTATTAAAGTATTTATCGATTAGTTAGGGATGCATATTTATTTTATTATTAAAATACTTTATACTTTTTTACTTTTTTTATATAGTATTATTACATATTGTGTGCAAGTGTCTGACTGTCAATGTTATTATTATTTTTGTTTTGTTTTACCCACTATTGTACGTTCATTTGTTTATTTGTTTGTGTAATATCAATAAAACTTCTTTTTTTTTAAATAATATGTGTATAAAATAAGGATACTAAACTTATACATTTGAAAAATTCTAAAATAGGTTTAAGAACGGTAATAAAATATGAAATAATATTGTTTTGAAATAAATTTGAGATATATTGAAATATATAAATTCCAAAAAGAGGAAACTTCCCTGAGATCATAATCTAATAATAAACCCATCGATTACACAGGAATATCTCAGAAAAAAATTTGATGCGTAGTTTAAATTAGCGTATGATTATTTACTTACATTAACGTGCTATCTCCATTGTTACAGACAGACAAACATAAGTTGGGAAAATCAGAATGTAAATGAGGAACGTGTTTATGACTCTGCCCAATAGAAAATAGATACAGCAACCTATCCACTCTTAAATAACATTTGTAGGAACCCATTAACCTAAATCATAACGTAATATCACAAAACAGAAATTTTGTCATGAACAAAAACAAGACTACCACTCATTCAACCATTAAATTGCCATTGCTAACTAACAGAAGTAAGACACGCTTTTATCGCTCTTTATGAAACAGCTGATTTAGCTAACGGATGGACACATAAAACAACAATAAGACGATTACGAACATATTTGGCTCAATCGGCATAAATGATTTCATTGAAATTGGTATGAAAATCATATACAAAAAAACCAAGGAACTGAACTGAATTTGAAAAATGCTAAGCAAAATATGTTACAATTTTATTCTCCTAACGTACAAAGTCAAACTTTTCAGATGATAAAAAAGTGACAAACCAGCCAACTATAAACTATTTACTACACGTAAAAACAATCAGTAGAAAAATGAATCCAAACATGGATGAGAGCCAGATTATCACTCATGTAAATTAAAGGTCTACGACCTGAAACTTGCGAAGAGATTATAATCATGGACAACCCAACTCCAGAATAATCACAGAAAACGAAAAAATCGAAAATCAACTGGTTTTCAAAATTTTAATAAATGAAAATATTACAGAAATATGTAGAAACCAATGACATCTTACACTCCAAACTCTGACACCATATATACTACAAAAGATAAATTGGAACACTTAACCGAAATTGTACATAGAATTAGTGTTAAGACAGAGGAAGAAATAGGTAAATATCCAAATTATGGGAAATCAATATATCTAACAAAGAGATAATCAATTCACCAAATACAATTTAGGGGAAAAAATGTATGTAACAGCTAAACACACACAAAATACATAGACATTTGCTACAGAAACGAATACATATATAAAATTTCTTTCCAGAGAGACAAACGTTATTGTACAAAATTTGGATCAATCATGGTGAAAAGACTTGGCAAACTTCGACTGATAGCTAATGTGAAATCTTTAACTCAAACAGAAATTAGACGGTGAGGTCATATTAAAACCAGGACAAAATACGAGAATAAAATTACTTGAAAATTACACAGATTCGGATGAATTTAAAACGGACAAGTATTTGAGAATAAAGGAGAAATTCATGCTTACATAGCAAAGGAAGAAGGTAGTTTTTATATACACCAAGAAAACCACAATGCATCAAGAAAATCACAACACATCCCAATAAAAACAGTAATCGAACACATACAAAAAAGGCAAATTCTTATCTACAAAATGATATACAAACAGACAAGACTATACACACAGAAGGTGAAAAATTCCTAAAATTAAAAAATAAAATAAAATCATTACCGATAAACATGGCATACCTTTTGATATATGCTATAATTTAGGTGAAACTCTATACAATCACTTAGCCAACGTAATAAAAAATATCCAAACATATTTAGTACAAATGTAACAGATTTTACTCTAGCAACAATACCACCAGTAAAAATACAAACTGTGTTATTGTCATTTTGGTCATATACCACCTTATACACAAAGCTCTCTAGAAAAGAAGATTTTAAAAGAGGAATTATACAAATTATTTGATAATCATAATTCTTAGTTGAAACCTCTGGATTGTTTATTTTAATGTATATACAGTAATATACCTTAATCTATAGTAATCCTTTATTAATGTAGCTACGGCTGTTTCATCTTCAATGAGACCTCATTGTACAATGGCTTTTGTACATTGTCACTAATATTTTACACATAAATATATAAACATATCATATAATATAAAACATTTTCTGAATTGAATTACTATAATACTGTTTGTTCATAATACAATAATATCCACACATTATGTTGTTGTCAACTCACTATCAGTAACTGAAATGGTTTCTATTTTCTAGTCAGTGTAATATGTAGGGTTTGATGCAAAGTTCAACTTATCATTTAGCAGCATGTCCGGATTGTATCTATTGTGAGACTAAATCTGGAACTCTTCCAAATTTTTAATAGTTTACTCTTTTTTACATTTACGAAGAATTTTAAGGTTGGATTCTATATTATTATAATTATGGTTATCTTTGGTCAAATGTTCTGGGATTAAATCATTGTACAGAAAGAAAAACCAGATTAACCTTTCATTATATAAATGTCATTTATTTACTATCTAAATACCTAAATCAAGTAGAACTTGACAGTTTGTTAATGAAATTCATAGAAAGATAAGATCTAAAATCCAACATAAGAATGTCTCTATTGATAAGCAATAAAATAACCTTTTGAAGTTGCACTTTTCAAAAACTTATACCAATAGTTACAAAACACAACAAGATTTTTTTGCAAGAGTTACAAATTTTACAGATATAATATTTGCCAGTCAAAAAACAAATTTACTTAATAAATGTTTCAAACATTGTAGAGATAACATTCAATCATGATAACATTGGCAAACATGATAACATTCAATCTACTCTTATCAATGCTGAAATAGGCCTATAACAGTTACTGAAAGATAAACAGAACAGTAAAAGATGTACCTATAATAAATTATAAAGCTCTTTCGTACATTAAACAAACTAGTAAACAATGTAAAACTCAGATTAATATGGATCTAACGTCCTTCTGTAATATTAACAAAAAACTAATGAGCAATAATGCTGTTATTGTTAAGGCTGACAAAAGGAATTCCCTTGTTATAATTAATACCATTGACCATAACAATAAGGTCAAGGAATTTTTTCCCAATAATAACATTTCTAAAATTATTATTGACTCAACTGACCAATTTCGAAAAACTATTAAACAATGTTTAAATGAATGTAAACATATAATCTCTGGTTCTCAGAAACAATTATTGAAAATGATTCAACCGAGAGCACTTCCGTGAAAATGATATTCCAATCAGAGCAATAGTTAATTTTACACAAGCTCCTACTTATAAAGTAGCAAAGATTTTGTAAAGGACATTGAAAAAAGAAGTCAAATTTGTAAATTATGATTTTAGAACCAGAAATAGTTATGATTTAATAAACAAAAATAAGATATCAATATTAAGACCTGGAATACGAGTATAGGCCTACTGGTTTCGTTTGACAAAAATAATTAATACACCAATGTACCTATAGAAGAATCCATCCGAATTTTAAAAAGTAATCTCACTGAGAATAAATAGTAAATTTAATAAAGAGGCCATAACAGAACTCTTAGACTTACTTGTAATTTGCTTAAATCAAAATTACTTCCAATTTAATAATGAAATATTCATAAAGAACCGAGGATTGGCGATGGGATCCAGACTCTCAGGAATCTTAGCTGACATCTTCCTGAATGATATTGAAAATAAACATATTGAACAGTAGCAATCATTTTTAAAATAGAATCATATATTACCATAGATATTGTGGATGACATAATATATTCAATGGTACTAAAAGACAATTAAACCACTTAAATAAGTTTCTGAACAATATTCATACATTAATTAATATGACAACCGAAGCAGAGAATAATAATGAATTAAACACTTAGACATCACAATCATGAAAAATATGGCTAATCATAAATTTAGGATATATTATAGGAAACACGCACAAACTGACCATACCATCCATTACACTTCATATCATCCCACCAATCATAAATTAGCAGCCTACAACAGTTTGCATATAGAGCTTTACATGTATTAGTGGAACAAGGAGATTTTATTAATGGAATTATTTTAATTAAATATATTGCCGTTTCCAATGGATACAATCCATCCATTGTCGACAAATGCATACACAAACAAAGAAAAATAATGAAACAAGAACTAAGTAACCGACCTAAACAATCTGAGCCCATAAATTTAAGAAAAATAATATAACCATAAATTACAATAGCCATATTGAATACTCCATTAACAATATTTTTCATAAACAAGGATACCGAATAGCTTACCGCACTAGTAACAAACTCTTAAATATGTTTAACCAAAATACACCCGGAGCCACTAAAGATATTTTTGACAATGGAGGTGTGTATAAGTGATCATAAATATAATGTTTGCAATAAATCATATATAGGACAAACAGGAAGGAGTTTGAAACTGAGATTTAAAGAACATTTACCTAGTCATAAAAAAATAAACAAACAGTAGTATAGTGATTCAATTCATAAAATGTTTTATATTTTATGACATATTTATATTTTTTGACAATTTACAAAAGCCCGATGATGTCTCATTGAAGATGAAACGGCCGAAGCTGCATTAATAAAGGATTGTTACAGACCAAGGTAAATTACTGTATATACATTATTTGAGGCAAATATATTGGAACAATACCCAGATTTAACTGAATATGAATCAACAGATTTCATTGTAAAAACCAAGATGAACACATATAGACTGGTAGCCGATTTCAGAAAAGTAGACCAACAAACGAAAAGAGAAAATTTCCATCTACCATCTATAAATTTTGGAATTTAGCTGTCTAAGTAATGGACAATATTTAACTAAACAAGATTTTTAAAATGCTTCTTTTTTTTTTAATTGAATGTTGATGAAGCTGGTAAACCATTATTGACCATACGTACCCAAGATAATATGTTAGCCTATATTATACCAGACTAACCCATTTCAAAAAACATTTAAACAAATTCTAAAATCCTAGTGTATATACAAGATACGATTATATTTGGACAAGATTTTAACACTGAAAAAAATTTTTTTGAACATATTACAACAACTACAGAAAGCAAGGTTGAAATTAAACACAAACAATTGCAAATTTTTGTATCAAAACATTGAACTATTATGACACGAATTTTCGACTGAAGGAATAAAACTATTACAAAAAATATTGAACCAATACTTGAATATCCAACACGAAAAATACTTAGAAACGTGAGGACATTTCTAGACTGTTAGGATATTTCAGAAAATTCATAAAAGGATTTACAACAATAACACACCCTGTGACGAAATTGCTGAAAACACATACTAATAGCAACAACAAAATTGTTTGGACTTCAAAATGCCAAACCGCATTTGAATAAATAAAACAAATTCTAACCTCACCACATTACTGTCACAATTTAATGAATAGCGTAGAACAAATGCTTATACAGATGCTTCAAATGAAGGAATCGGCGGAGTACTGACACAAATAGAACCAAATATTAATATTTAAGTATAAGTATTATTTAAGGTTTTAAAGTTAAAATCACAAGTGAAAGGGAACTATTAACATTGTGATATTCTGTAACACAATGGAGAGAACTTTTATAAGGATGAAAGGTCACATGTTATACTGACAACTCAGCCCTAAAATATTTTAAAAAAAATTGAAATCCTTCTAAGAGACTAGGTAGATTAGCCATGGAACTGGTAGATTCAGACCTCCTATTTAATTATAAAAAAAGGAAACAAATGGACCTACCTGATTTTGTTATCAAAATTAATCAAAGGTGACTTTTCGAAGAAAATTCGAAAACTGTTTTCACAATATAGTACAAAACTCAGGATGTAAAGTTAGAATTATTCCATCAAGGGATCCATTTGAAACAATTAAAATTAGCACTTCAAGGTAATGACCAAAATAATTTATAAAATTTAGAGAATTGCAAGCTTTAAAGGTTAGAAAATGAAATAATATACTTTGAATCTTTCAATGAAAATGAAATAAAAATATTATTAGCAATACATCAAGATCTAGTAGCCGAAATTTTAAAACAATAATATGTTATCAAAAGGTCATTTATCAGATTTTAAAACAACGTTAAAAATTAGATCAAGATACCATTGGCCAACTTTAATTCAAGACCATTCAAATTACACTAAGTTGTGCAATGTATTTCATAAACGTAAAATACTAACAAAAAAAAATAATAAAAAATAACAAAAAAGGGATATTTGAAACAGATCCTAGCCCTTCAGTTTTTCTTCAAAAAAAAATAATGATAAATAATTAAAAACAGCTGTCACAGAAGAACTAATCAAGAATCAGTATTACCAACATCAGATAAAATAATAACAACAAAAAACCTAACATTTATACTATATACAGTGTTGTGGAAAACAGAATAAATGTGTGACTGCAAATAGTCAAACTTCCATACGTAAACGTATAAAAGTACAATATTATCAATTGTCTAACAATAAAAATATATGTATTATATATCACTGTAAAGAGGTTGTTTCATGCCATAATATGACGCCAAAAACTAAAAAACGCCAAAAATTATATTTTTGCGAATAGTGCTCCTTTAACATTCTTGGATTCGTAATTGCATATTTTCACCGTAACAAATAAAGGCTCTATTTCGAATTTAGATTCTGATAAAGTCTCATAAACAGATTTAAGCCTTTTCTTAAACCAAAACAGTCAAACACATTACATTATCTACACATGCATTAACTAATAATATAAAAAATATTATTTGTTCACGAGAGAAAATAAATAATTAACACTGATAGAATAATATAACTAGCAAGTAGTACAAGAACATGTATACCGATTTTTATGAAACTAACTTTTAGACGGATATCAACTATACGATATTTCATCCTAAGCGGGGGGTGTAAGCTATAAGCTAAATCAAGAGAAAAATAAAGTAAAACTACACCTCCCAGACAGTCGTATCCAGCAAACTCAAGGTTAAAATAATAAAATATCATCAAATCAGTCTTCCACAATGTGTAAAAGTTAGTGTAAAACTAAAACTCCATATTCAGCAAAACATATTTCGTGTCACTATATCGACTAATATGAATAAAGAAATTTAAAGTCTAAACGAGGAGAAGAGATGGAGATACGGGTGAAAGAATGACAGGGGATTCAGTGAAGTCTAGACAAAAGAAAGAAAACATTAACTTTTAATTGAAATAGAAGTAAGCAAATGTGTAAATTAAAAGGAAATCTTCAGTGATTTGTATATGTTTGTGAAATAATAATAAAGTAAAAGGAAAAATGTTATATATATATATATAAACAAACGTGTAGTAAAATTTTGATAAATAAAGATGCATGTCATGTATTTATTTTTACATTAGTAAAGAATAAAATTTAAAATATCAAATATATCTCTATATTTATTATACCATATTTAATTTGGAAATACCTGAAACAGCTAAGGTAGAAATATTATTTTAAGGATTTCCTATTATCAAAGGTGACTAAATCATAAATAATATGAACCAAAAATAACCTTACAAAGAACCACGGTACCTTAAAATGCCTTACAGTACTTTATGCTTGTAGAATCATTTTGTTACAAAACTCGGTGAATCCCTAGTTTCTGATGAATCCAATTTTGTATTGCCAGTATTAAGAATCTTTGTAACTATCATATTGTTTACTCATTTGTTTTACTAACTTAATTTTTGCATAACTAGATATACCTTCAATATTACCTTTTGAAAATTTACCGAATTTCGTTGTAAGCTTAATGTTACCTACATGGCCTATACTGATAAATGTCAGTAATTTTGCTAAACTTTGTGCTGCAATATCACATGAGAAAACAAGTATTTATTAGTAATACGGGTTATCTAATCTATGGTCACATACTTTACATTAATGACAACAGCCTATTCTAAACGTCTTACATCTTTAATTACACACAATCAGATTATTAATTGCTGATCACTTCACATTGTTTCAATTTTTTTTCTCAATATTAACAAATTATAATTCCATTACGTAATCGTTTAATCTTCGTCCAATCGACGTCTTCTGGTCAATCTAGCCGATTCAACCGTTTCTATAGCTATATTCCGTAGTATTGAATTTGAGGAGGAAGTAGCTATAGTATTAACTCGTCCATTTAATACGGGCTTACCACAAGCTCTGTGTTACGACTTGGACCACCCGGTATTACGTTATCAGAACCAAAATTACTGATTCTTTATTTAACCTGGGTAACAATTTATTATCATACTCTGTTATAGATAGTTTTATTCAATTAACGTGAAAGAATTTAGTCTTATTTCTTAGTTTCAACATTACAATAAATTTATTTGTTTCAAAAAATGGACAATTTTTTAACTGTCAATCTTTCAATTCAAGATGTATATCAATAGACAAGTTGGCTTATGGCATATTCAGCATCATAAGCATTATTATTATACTGTAAACTCTGGCTATCTCGCTGTTTGTTCTGAAATTTTCCCCTACTTTATTTACCTACTTCCAGCTTAGATCTTATTTCTTCCACGCGATTATAAAAAATGTCCATGTTTTCACTTATATTATATCGTATCGCTAAAGATAATAACACCATCAAGATATGACAAACATGTGTTTCCTTTTTAATTCTAATAATACAGTTAATATATTACGCTGATACCTGAGAGAGATTTTTGGTTATACATAGAAAATTACCTCCATAATTAAGGAAACCAGTTTTTGGATGGTTCTCTACATCCAATGGCATTTCTTGAAAATCCGACAACATGTCAATCACTGAAAAATATTTAGACCCACCTAACATACCCAAAGTATCGGAAGTATTAGGAAGTGGATAGCTGCCAGATACTGTTGCATAATTTAGTTTTCTGTGATCAACACAAAACTCTAATTCTATGATTCATTATACATTTCTTTTTAACAAGTACAACCGGGCTAGAAGAAGGTTTTTAACTTGATTTTGTAATACTTTTTAAATCGATTTTGAATTAAATTTTCCATGATTTCATTTTGAATATGAGGTATTCGGTTAGGGAGGTTTATACACAGGGGGATATCCAGCGTTAATGGTGCTTTACATTAGTAATAATAAAAAGATGATTTGTCTCCACCTTAAAAAAAATATTTTAACCTAACCTAACCTACACTTTTGTGGAATTATTAAAGGCCCAAAAGAAAAGAAAAACGTGAAATTGTAACGTCGACTGCAACTCAAAACAAGTGCATTTTAGGGTCTTCTCGTTTAAATTCATTGCCTGCAATGAATTGTAAGGTTCCCAGATTATATGTTTTAATGAAATTACACTAACCTAATATTCCTATCCGACAAGTAGTTTATTTTGTAAAGTTTCTCTTTTATTTAATCTAGCTATATTTACCAATACGTTTTATAGAATATTTCACAATTTCAACCAAAATTTGGATTAAGAAATTCTTTACTAAATAAGATTAAAGGTATAAAGTACCTTTTAACGCAAAAATTGTATCGTTTAACGTTAAACGTTTATTTACAAGTATTCCAGTTATAAAATTTTTGCATGGTGTAGAACCATTATTGGATAAGACCAAAGTTTACCATTGTACATCAATAGAGTTGATGAATGTTATTAAGGTATGTTTTGATCAAAATTATTTTCAATTGCATAACAAAGTTTTTCTCCAACCGATGGTTTGGTAATGGGGTCTCCCTTATCTCTATTGCTAGCTGAGATTTTTATGGCCAATATTGAATCAAGTCTTTGACAGTAATAACCCGTTTAAGTCTAACGTCAAGTATTGGAATAGATATATAGATGATGTTCTATATTTATTTGAAGGTTCTGACCGTCAGCTTCAATTATTATTTTATTATTTATATTCCATTAATAAGGTAATACAATTCACTATGGAAATAGGACAACAAAATCAAATACATTTCCTAGACTTCACCATAAAAATAGAAAATGGTAAGCATAAATTCAGTGTTTTTAGGATTCCTATGTGTACTGGCAATATTATTCATTCATAATCACAACATCCATTTAATCATAAATTAGCAGTCTTCCATAGTATGCTGCATCGTCTTATTAACAATACTATGGCTAATAATGACTGTTGTAAATAATTAACTTGTATAAAGCAAATTATTACAAATAATGCACATGATGTTAACCTTATTTTTTTTTTAAATATTAAAAACTAAATTGAAGAACAACTTTAAATTACTTATATTCCCAACAGATGATTCTAATAAAACAGCAACAAAATGTTGTAGAATAAATGACATTGGGAAGCTTAACGACATTCTGTTGGGAATGTATTAGAAAAGAAAAATCAATGTAAATCACCCTTTTATTGTAGAAACAATCTAAGGTAAATATTAGGAAATTGTAAGGACAAAATAGGAAGCGTACAAAAAAGTGATGTTTATAAACTTACATGTATTATTTGAAATGCAGCTTACGTAGGTCAAACAGGCCGTAGTTTTAAATGTAGGTTATGTGAACATGACAGAAGTTGGCGGTTGGACCATAATGATTCTAGTTTTTTCTAACCATTTAAAAATTCATTTACAGTCAGATTATTTTAGTTATGTTAATTTAAAGATTCTCCATGTGAAAGAAAATAGTAGAAAATTAAATTCATGGAAAATATAGAGATTAAGCTAATAATTTATAAAGTTGGTAGTCATGTTTTAAATCATCGGGTAGAATTTTTGTCAAATTCACCTCTATTGAAACCATTATCTGCCCTTTGACCAGAAGGCTACCATACCCCTCCACACCCTGTTGGTTTACTTTTGTTTTCAGACAAATAACTGTTCTTGTTCTCTTACTTTAGTCTGTGTTAAGCTGCCTCGTAAATGTCATCGTGACTGAGAAACCCTGGTCGGCAAGAACCAATATAAAGTAGTAGAATTTACTTAAAATTGTGTTTATAGAATTGGTGTCTATCATAAATATGGAGTTCTACTAAGTAGTAGTATATATCGTATAGCCTATTAGTAGATAACGTACCTTTTAAAAAAAACCTAAATAGATTATGTGCCCACACATCACTACACTTTTAGACGCCTTTTACTGAGGACGTTATTTTGTAAACGAATTTGTGTTTGTAGGACTGTCTTTTCCAATTCGTTGAGCTACATTACTGCTATCAAATGACCGATTTCTTGTTTAATAACCATTCCTATGATTACAATTTAAAACGTAGGTTCAAAAGTAGACTTGTTTATGGCTCCACTATCATTGATAAAATTATAAATCATAAAGATGTCTATTTACTGTTGTATTATTCCGTGGCTGGCTTTATTTTGGCGATTCAAGCAATATGGTCTGTTCTCCACAGATTAAGGGTTTATGTTATTTCGCGGTACAGTACTTTGCAACGTGTCAAATTATCAAACTTGAAAAACAATGAAAATTATTTTGATTTGTGGAGGTCCGTACAAATTTCTTTTTATCACTTACACCGCAAAAACATATTGAAATCCAGAAGTTCAAAATTTCTATTTAAACTTATTTAAAAAAGAGTAAGGGGCTTATTTCAAAATTGTATTCGTTAATTATGTAAGAAAATAAGATCAGTTTCCTGAACCTATTTCAAGATAATAGAATCATTAATCAAATCATTAACATATTTGTTTTATCTACCCTTTACACACATAATTATAAAAGAATATTGGAGGAAGGATTATTCAATTTAAAACAATATAAGATGAAGTGCAGTCAGCATCTGTTTGGTACGGTTTTATTAAGTGTGGATCTATTATTATACCTGACTACGTCAGCATATTGTGGAACATACCTAACTAAACCCAGTCATAATCTTACAATGGGCAAAAGACTACAGTTAGATATGTGAGTATAATTAAATATATTTCATGGTTTTTGATTCAGAATTAAAAAGTTAGGTTGGGTTACAATGCTAATATTTCAATATATATTTAATGATTCCCAACTTTTGATCCCTTCTTCCCAAATGGAGCATTTTAATCATTTTATGAATGATGTCAGTGTGTCAGTTCCTATTTGTCACACAATAAATAGTTCCATAGACTAAACAAGTTGTTGTGGCCATCATGGTACTCACACAGTCACATTGGTAGATTAAAGTAGTCTAACACCGAAGGGGTAAAATTCTTTATTCAGTTGTTTTCAGAGGTTTACTGCATCTCGTAGTTGCGTACAGAACTAAATTATTGACATCGACTCGGGCCAAAAAAGGGCCTCAAAGATGTCTAGATATTAAACACCTTCATTCGATATGCTCGTGTCAGTGATTCAATTCTGCCGGATCTTGTAACAATTCGAATATCACAATTTCTTGAAGGTCAGGGTTTGAATTTACTTTTTTAACAATAACTTTGCTATGATCCATCTAAGAGAGCCAACCTTTAGGTTGGTATCAATATTTTAATAACTAATAATATTGGATAAGAACAAAATACAATGTTTCTGATTTAATTTTTTTTTAAATTTAAAACGAATCCATACGAAGACATTATAGAGTAATATACAAATGATTACGTTTTGTTAAAATCTTTCAGAGTGGGGGGAGAGATAAAAATGCGAATTCTTTTAAAAACAAAAAAATATATATATGAATATAGCCTATATATATGTATACAGTACATCTCGGTATTTGATATCGGCTCCTATACACACAAAAAAAATCGAAATTTAAGTTTATTATATTTTAATTACAATTTTAACATTCATATTTTACATAGCAGAGTAAGAATTTAACATTAGTTTTATTAACTTATGCAATGTAACATTAGTTTTATCGCACATTAAATATTTACAGTTACTTGTTGCTTTACATCAAAAGAGCAGAATGTTCCACCTATTAAAGACAGAAAGTATAGTCACTGTAAAAAGTGGTCAAGATTCATTTTACTATTATCATTTTTTGTATATACTGTATTTTTCATTAGTATTATTCTTTGTTGTTTAGAGGCGTAATACCGCTCCATCAAAATTGCTAGTAATTTTTGTTTTTTCCCTACAAACGCCAAACTACATAATATTTATTAGTTTACAATCAATACCCATGTGCCATTAAAATGTTAACCCTGACTCTTCCCATTTCGATATTTTTACTTT
Source organism: Aphrophora alni (assembly GCA_963513935.1). Classification (NCBI taxonomy): domain Eukaryota; kingdom Metazoa; phylum Arthropoda; class Insecta; order Hemiptera; family Aphrophoridae; genus Aphrophora; species Aphrophora alni. Next base: position 31,040,553 of record OY740770.1, read on the forward strand.
CTTACATATAGCCTACCCAGTGTAGAGAAATTTATATGATGAGTCAAAATAGAAATATTAAGTTTTGGATATATTTCTTTTCGGGTCTCTTGAATCCAAAAAAGTGTTTTCTTTGTAGCCTGTACCTTGTTCTATACCCCAAATATGAAAACCTATTTTAATCACATTTGGTATTTTGTAATATTTTGGGAATAATTTTAGTTATTTTCTATAACAAAAATGTTTGGGTAAGTGCTATAAGAAATATATATATACGATCGACTAACGATTTTGATTGAATTTTGCCCTATTATAGCCTCTAAGGACACAAACAAAATGTATTTATTTTGTCGTTACTATCTTCATAAATGCTGGTCCATAAATAATAGATAAATAACCTAAATGAACAGTGAAATACAAATCAGCCACAGGGGAGATAAAAAGGAGGTCGATATCAACCTTATAAATTTCGTTCTAACGTTTTAGGAATATTAAACATTAATGACTCAAACACATGTTCTAAATACCAAGACAAATCTTTATTGCTCAAGAATATTTAGCAAAAAACAAAGATGATCATTATTGTTTTAATTTGTTTATGAAAGATGTGTATCCCTAAATACGAGAAATATGTTTTGTTTGGGTCGTTAAAGGCCCAAAAATTTTAATAAAATTTGAAGAGAGACATTAGATCCAATGTTTATAAAATCATGATTTTGATGTTTATTCTTTTTTATGTTATTCCCAAGTTTTTAAATATTTATAAAACGAAATTCGCGAGATATATACAAAACGTGTCCAATACCAAATTTGATTAAAATCAATCCACACGTTTAATCTATAGAGCACTGTACAGACGACAGACAGACACCATGAAAATACAACTTATATGAAATCACGTTATCTTAAAACCAATTTTTTGATTTATCACATAATGTTTCTTATATATATGTAGAGGAGTAAAAACACTAACTACAACAAAACAAGAAAACATTTCTAGAAAACATTTCAACAATTAAGATTTCATCCCCATTAGAATCTACTCAGTTCTTTTATGTACTGGTTACAAGATTAGTGATCTTGTTGAAATGTTGTTTTGTGGAAATTATCAATTTATCGTGGTATCTAGACATGTTCTGTTCATTATTTAAGTGAATGTGTGATTATTTCAAAATTTTTGTCGTTTCAGGTTACTTGTCAACGAGACAATTAGGGAAGAAATATCCACAACTTTTCCAAAAGTTACAAAAGACATACGGTATCCTGCAGAATCAGACTCAAGAGTATATTCCCTCATTACATATTTTGAAGTCGAAGATAAAGGCAAAGGAGGTTGTGTATATCTTAAATCAGGAGGCCCGGGTCAACAATTTGTAGCATTTCATTTAGAATCGCAAAAAGGAAAAGGATTTGAATTTCAAATTTCCATTTATGGAATCTAATCTTAATTAAATTTATAAAGTTAATCAGCAAATTTTACATTTTAATTTTACATAAAATTAGTAGTAACAATGTTTAAATGGATCACTGAAGTTCCTTATTTTTAAAGTGTAAACTTCTATAGGCGCACCTCATACAAATTCTGCAGAGGGTATTTCGGATTCTGGGTTGACACGCTCGTTTTTCTAACGTCGCGCTCTTTGTTTTCTAACGTCACGCTCAACTTTTCTTGTTGTTTAAAGGTGAAAATGCTCAGTAAGCGGCTGAAAAACTGATTTGTTAAAGATAGGCTATAATAGGCCTGTGATATAGATAACACCTTATTTGTACACACACAAATTAGGCCTAGATTTTCTCTTTAGCCTACATTTTTTATATTAATATTTTCTTATAAAGACTTTCTAAAATTTCAAACAGCCAAAATAATGTATAATTACACTTAGAAACAAGTTTAAAAATGTACATTTGGATTAGATTGAGCTATGAGTGTGGCTGAACAAGCTTAACCTACAATATGCTCTCAAAAAAAGCGAGAAGATCGTGCATAACATTTTTATTTGATATCATTTATAGTTTCTTTCGGTGTTTAATGTTTTATGAAAATTAATTTGATTAAAAAAACTACTGTGAATTTAAGTCCTTTTTTTATATAAAATTGTAACATTATTTAAAAAAGTGTACTCAAACAATGTAAACTTGTTACACCAATTGACAGCACTTCTAGTTCTATGGATTTATATTTTAAAACAACTGCACTAGATAGGTGCACCTTACGGAGAATCCAAATATGTCAAGTAGTACAAACGTTTATCACCATATAACAGCACCTTACGGGGCATGTATTATAGATTCATTTTTGTATGCATTTTTTTTAAATTTCGTAGAAGAGGTGGAAAATCTTCAAAAGACAATGGGAAACATCCGATCTTCCCAATAGTGTGAGGTTCTTACTCACTAAAAATAACCTTCCTTCCTGTTAATACCCCTATCGCGTAGGGCAATGGTTTTCCATGTACCAAGATTGTGGCTCTTTCCATGGACGTGTCGAGAAGATATGGTGAAAAAAAGCAGAACATTATGTAACCGCGCGAAGAGCGAGGCAAATCCCTAGCTGGGACAGAATGCAGGTAGGGAAAACCTCGCGACAGATCATGCAGGATCCCTGTTTGGAGTGTGGTGTATGTGAAGGATGGGATTACCTTCCAAATACCTTGTTAGTTATTTTAATATAGGATTGCCCTACATGCATAATCGTCTTCTGCTGCCTACTCGAAACTGGAATAACCATGCAAAAGAGACATGCTGCATGCAACCGTGTGCTGATAGCTGTGCCTGTAACAAAGTTGCAAGCAATATCTTCTACTGGGCTACTGAAGGTCTTGTCTCATGCATCTACGTTGCCCCTACCGCTTCTGAAACAGATTTGATCACATGTCAGTTAGAAAAAGGTCACAGTGGTATGGACGTGGTGGGCATTATATGACCAGCAGGTGGTCTGTCATGGGTTAGGGACAACGGTCGTTTGTGTTTATCAGATGTTGTTTTGTATCTGCCAAGTGTGGAAATCAGTGTAGATGTGTAGATGTGTAAACCCCCGTGTAAAGGTTTACTGCTAAATGTTGGATGTGTTATTTGATAAAAGGCACATTCAAATCTTTGTGTATTATTCTAAGTTTGTTGCATACTGGTGTTTTAGTCACTATTCTCAAAACATTGTTTTGGAATAGTTGTAGTCTTCGGATGTGGATGTACCCAGCGTGTCCCAGACTGGAGCTGCATATCTAAGTATAATCATGAGTACCGACTTATATAACATGGTGGCCGTTCTCATTGAGAGAGAACTTGTTTTGTTGAGCAATGAATACAGCTGGAAGAGTTTTATGTTTGCCCTTTTAAGAGTGTAGTTTATGTGGGCTGACCATTCAGTTTCCTATCCAGGGTGACCCCTAGGTACTTGACTTGATCCATCCAGTGTATGTTTTGGTTGAATAGAAGTAGTGGTGTGTTGTGTTTGTTTGTGCGTCGTTTGGAAAGCAACAGTGCCTAGAACTTTGACACATTCACTTTCACACTCCAAGTAGTGAGCCATGGCTCAAGGGTGTTTAGAGCTTTTTGTAACTTACTGTGTATTATATGTGGTTGCCATGACTGTGCTGATATCGCGGTGTCATCTGCATAAATGGCCACATTAGTGTTTTCGGGTGTTGGAATGTCATTGATGTAAATGTTGAACAGCACAGGCCCGATTAGGGACCTTTGTGGGACGCCAGCCAGTATTGTTCCCTGTGTAGATATTTTTTGGTCTACATCAACCCTAGATTTGCAGTCAGATAGGTATGATCTAATCAGATGAATTATCCCATCTGGGAAATTTTAGTGTCTTAGTCTAATAGTGAGGCCATCAGGCCACACTCTATTTAAAGGACTTTTCTATGTCCAGGAATACTGAACCAGTAGAGCGGTTCCTGTTGAAGCTCTCGTTACATGTTAAACCACCCTCAGCAGTTGTAGTGTCGTGGAATGTTTAGTTTTGAAGCCGAATAACTCCGGCCTCAGGATGTTGTGTGTATATATGTGATAATTGATACGCTTAAGCAAGACTTTCTCGAAGACTTTGGTCATAGTGTTCAACAAACTTTTAGGTCTTTATGAGTTTGGCATGTGTTTATCCTTCCCTGGCTTGGGGAAAATTAATATCTTAGCCTCTTTCTAAGCTGCAGGGAAATGTTGGGTGCAGAAAATAGCATTGTATATGTTAGTGAGGAATCTAAGCGCCTTTTTCGATAAGTTTTTAAGTGTTGTATTCCCAATGGTGTCCTGTCCAGGAGCTTTCCTAGCCTTTGTGTGTGAAATCACCCACTGTATTTCTGTAAGCGAAGTTTTATGTATGGGTTGTTGATGTGGAGGTTGGGCGAAATGGAGTGTGTTTGTTTCCACTAAGTCAGTGAAAACAGGATCCGAGGGTGAGTTTGGTTGAAACTCAAGCTCGAGGATGTCAGTAAAAAGATTCGCCTTGTCATCTGGGTCACTAACTTGTCCGCTAGATCAAAGTAAGGATGGATAGCACAAAGGATCCCGTGTAAAGTATTTATCTAAGGGCCAAGCTGGTGTATCAGTAATGTTCAGCTTTGACAATTAATTCGTCTAATTCGTTTCTTGAGACGATTTATTTTGGTATATGGAACACATCTGTTTACGCCCTGTTTGAGCGCCCTTCTTAACCTATTGCGACGCTTAATCAGCTGAAGTATGACTTGAGGAATGTAAGTGTGAAGCCGTGGCTGACATTTGATTGGTACTGCAACCTCCGTCGCAGTTTGTATTGCCGTTGTCAGTAGATTCTACTGTTGGCAATTATTACATCATGACTTCCGGTAGAAGACTACTAACTGCTGGCGGAAATAATCCCAAATTAGCGAGTCTGTATTTCAATTCCCGTCTAGGTTCCCTCGTTGTGGGGTTTCCTGCAACAGCCATAATGACGGGATAGTGATCCGAGTTCAGATCCCTATCTACGTGCAAACGTGGCGCCACAGTCAGTCCCTTAAAGAGGGCCAAGTCCAGATGTGTTGTGTGTTGCCACGAGTGGAGCCCAGACTAACACGTCTCTTGTTTCTTTGTATTTGTGCAGGTGATGTCCACTCGTGTTTGTATGTTTACAACCCCAGCGTGTATGTTTTGAATTTAAATCCCTCGCAATGACAACTTTGTTTGAAGTTAAGAGAAGGAGTTCAATGTCCCGAGTGTTAAAAGTGCCCGGAGGATTATATGTAGCAATTAGTGTTGTTATGCAGCCGTTGAGCTCAAGCTTGATAGCAGCTGTTGCTTCAACTCGTGTAAGTGTGGGCAGCAATAATTCTATGTTTTATGGTCTTTTATGTATTATTATTGCCGTACCGCCGTGGCTCCTATCTTGTCTGTCAGTGCGGTAGACTTTGAAATTTTGAATAGTAAATTTATTGTGTGGCTTTAAGTGAGTGTCTGTGAGTAAAAATATTTTGTGGTTATTTCTTTTGCATATAGCGAAGGAGTTCTTACTTTTTATGTTTAATGTCATTGGCATTCCAAAACAAAACTGGCAAATTACTGTCCATTATTGACTGATTTGACGTATTGGAGGAAGGAGGTCAGGAAAGAGCAGAAGGTGTTGGGTGGGGAGGTCAGGAGGGAGATCATGAAGGGAACCCAGATTTCTCGTGAATGAGTCCCAGGTAAGGTCACGGTTCAAGAGGCGGAGAAAGGTTCAAATGTGGATTGTACCCAATCCATGTTGTTGGGTGTGCCTGTCTTAACCATGTTTGATGAGAAGGGTGCCTCTTCTGACTGTGGTGTTGGTGGTGTATTTTTGTATGCATTAATGTACGTTAAATAATGCAAAATGTTTACGCCAGACAACAGCACATTCCGGACATACTGTGAAATATTCTTGTGTTTTGAAATACTAAATCTGCAATAATATTACCGACATATATTTTTCTCAGTAAGGCGGAATAATTTAATAGTGATTTTGTCAATTTGTCCCGTCTCACTGAGGGAAAGTTGGTAAAGAATATTACAGTTTTATTAATTATTTTTTAAATAACAAGTCGCAGTATTTAGTTCATGTAAACAATGCTAGGCTGCAGGTAAGTAGAGTAATTTATTATTTTCAACATAAATACAATGGGCAATGAAGGTATTATTGACTTTCCTTTTTTTTTTTTTAGTGAGGTGACAAAATTTTGAATATTTATTCTTTTGAAAATCATCTCCTGTCAGGTGCAGATATCTGAAATTAATTGTATAAAGTAATATTATTTAAACTCTCACTTAAAAAAGAAACAATTAATTTATTTCTAGTCGGTTTTCATACAAAAGCTGTTAGAATCGGGTTCCTGTCCCTCTAAACTCTAAATGTTTGTCGTGTGTGCCCTTATTACACTTTGTTTAATCAAATTTGAAAAACTGTAAGATTGCTGTTATAAATAGCCTATGTAGCCTATACCAAAAATATTTCACAAACCTTCTCACACACCCATACATATTAAAACTTATAATCACTATAAAAGAATTGCACAAACTTTCTCACACACCTATACAGAGTAAAACTAATAATCACTATAAAAGAATTGCACAAACTTTCTCACACACCTATACAGAGTAAAACTAATAATCAGTATAAAAGAATGGTATAAACTTTCTCACACACCTATACAGAGTAAAACTAATAATCACTATAAAAGAATTGCACAAACTTTCTCACACACCTATACAGAGTAAAACTAATAATCACTATAAAAGAATTGCACAAACTTTCTCACACACCTATACAGAGTAAAACTAATAATCAGTATAAAAGAATGGTATAAACTTTCTGAGACACATATTAGTAGTAAAACTAATATTCAGCATAAAAGCAATTGCTCAAACTTTCTCAGACAAACATACCTATTAACACTAATAGCCTAATTGGTGCAAAAATGTTGCACGAAATTTTTCACACACATACCGTATGTAGTAAAACTAATAACAGTAAAATATGGTTTAAACTTACTCGCTCAACCATACATAAAATGAAATGGTAAAAATGTGTACAAAGTTTCTTACACATTCATTCATTGTAAAACTTATAATCAGTTTACACCTCTACCACGTGGTCTTATTTAAATTTAGATTTGTTAGGTTTGTAAATCCCAACTGGTCATTTGCTAAGGATTTAGCTTTAATTTTTTCAACCAAATTTGCAAAACCCAATTTGAGCCAAGCCATTTCCGACAAAACTTCAAGAACAGGGTTAAATTTGAAAGCGGTTCTAAAATCATACAATCTACAGCTTTTAACATATGACTCACCAGTATTTACTACATGAACAGGAACCATATTTGGCTTACCTCTGGTCGATGCTGGTGTTGTCTCAGCAGTTTAGAGACTCTGATGAAGGAGATGACGTCCTTGTAAACTGCAAGTCAAGCACATATAGCACAGTTTATATTGATTATTATAGACACTTAAATCCTTTTCACCAATGAAAGTTACGATAAGTTGCTATCTCTGAATTGTACAGTAATAGTTTACCACTAACACTTTAAGGGTCTGTTGCACTTCCGCCATATTGGATTCATCCCCCATAAGAATAATGCTACACTTAAGCAGTTGTACTGATGTCAATTTTCATCTCAGAGGTATCGTAAGATAATTTTAAGATCAAGTGAACGATCATTAAAAAATTGGGATATAATCATTAGTGGTTAAACAAGTGGAAAGGACTTTCGTAAGTGAAAAGAAAATATGTGATTAAAATGTGTTATAAAACAAATATGTTAAAATTGTTGGCCGTCTTATGTTTGAGGGTCAGTATAAACCCTAAATAAAAGAGGTTAGTAAATTAGAAATAAGTTTGATTAGAAATCTGTTGAGTAAAAATATACCTAGTAATGTTTCTCCGCTGTCTTATTTCGGGATATCTGCTACACCTAGAATCCGATTGAAAATATATTTATGTTTTTGTTTTGCAAAATACATGTGAAAGTCCCACAATATTTGATAATTAATTGCTATTAGGCAAATAAAACTTATGCATAGAAGAGTCCGATTGAAAATATATTTATGTTTTTGTTTTGCAAAATACATGTGAAAGTCCCACAATATTTGATAATTAATTGCTATTAGGCAAATAAAACTTACGCATTATAGAGTGATTTGGATTTATCTAGCTAAATTGGTAACAAAACGCTACTCTCCCCACGATAAGCGGGAAACAGCTTATTTGATAAAATTTACAAACCGAACAAAGAAATTATTTTAAAACGCCAGTCATAACTCAAAATGACTGTTCATAGTTTTGAAAAACACGAAAATCAACCCTGATGTCGTTATTAGGAACTCTTTGCTATACAGCTACTACTGTTTCACATGTAAATAGCATATAGAGTGTTATGCGATGGGTCAAAAAATCGAAGTCTAGTTTTGTTTTCGATTCCTTTTTGAGGTCCCCTGAGTCCAAAATGGTGGCTTTTAGAATATTGCCTGTCTGTCGTAAGTTATACAAATCAAACGCGTAGACGGAATTTAATCAAATTTGTTGTGGCCATATTTTGGCATTATCTCCGAATTTTTATTATTTTTTTAATTTTGTTCATAACTCTAATTTAACGGGTAGCCTTCCATAAGAAAAACACAAAATTACGATTTTCTCATAATCGGATAAATGATTTTCTTCTAAATATTTTGCAATCTTTCCACAACTATAGTTTCGTGAGTTAGTAAAAAATCAATAATCAGTCATGTATCCACTGATTTCGTTCAGTTTTTATTGGAATGTGAAGATTAATAACCCAAATCCGTCTGGTAAATCGCGAGTATAAATATATGTAGTACATTTCAGGATTAATTGACGAAAAAAACAAAATTAACCTTGGCCGCCGTCATTAAAACCTCGATGTTTACCAAATACGGTTTACGGACGTGTTTATGGTACAAGCGAAGCAAGATTTGACCCTTATTGAATTATATAACTATTTTTTCTAAGCCATCGTTCATGGTTCTTATTCATTTTTTCATTGATAACTACCTAACTGTAATTTTTATGAGAGGATTTTTTTTTTGTTGGTATTTATTTGGTTTTACGGATGGAAGAAGACAAAGTTTGTTTAATGATTTTTATACCATATTTATCATTATTATTTAATGTCAATAACAATATTTACACTTTATTATTCTTTTGCACTCCTTCATAAATTTAATAATTTATGTATGTATCATAAAATAAATACAATGAATAAAATAATAATAAATTTAGTACCATAAAATGTATGTATCACTACTTAAATATTTCTCTCTCAAAATCTCAATTTATTTAGATGAAAACCTAGACTTTGGTATGTCACAAATAAAATACAACATAATTAATTCCAAATATTAACAATTTAAATAATTGATCACTAACGCTTCAAAATGGGCTATAATAAAATTATGTCAATGCGTTAAAATATAGTTATACGTAGTTCAATTATTCTACAAAATTGGTTACAGTGTCAAATTTGGTTTCATAAAGTAGAAGAAGAACGAAATAGTTATTAAAAAAAATCATAATATTCATAGTGTGTTAATTTTAGATATTCGTATGTATAGGATTCAACAAAGTCTACACTGCAAAGAAGCACCAAGCCCAGAGCAGTGTTCTAGTGTCCCGAAGTACGTAGTGAATTGACAATATAAACAATTTCAATCCTTCATTTCCCGCCCTTGGACTGTATTGTGCAACGGTCGGCGCATTTCACTCCCACAGAGCCAGCAGTATATCCTTTCTCGGATGCATCACAATACCCGTGTATTTGTATATCATTAGCGTTAGTTGGTTCAAGACAACGCGGTAATTTTAGGTATTGTAGATCATTGATAAAAGTTTCCCAATCTTTTAGGGAGTGGATCGTCCCAGGATAGACCCACGGTCCATATACATTGAATGCGATATTTTGCGTAAAATATGATTGGTGTAAGCAATACCTCATGGATTATAGATAAAACAGAACGTTCAGTGTAAGAACACTGCGAGATTCCTATTGCATAAGAAAATTCGTTGGTAGTCGGTAAACCCAATATATCAAAATACGGTTGATCAGGTGGTAGATATTACATTGGATTATTCTTTTTATTTTCGGGATTTGAGTTTAATTGTTCCGGTGCTTTGGAAGACGACTTTCTGATTTGGTAATGTCCCTTTGCAATAAATGTCCCTATCTTTTTAAGGGTTAAGGTGACAACCTGTTACGATGTCATCTACATAAATGTTTGATGACTTGAGAATCTCAAGCTGGCACACATTCTACAATAACTGTCAGTTATATTGTGAAACAAAACGACATGTGAAATGCCCTCGCTTCTTCTCCCCCCAACTTGAAAATAAAAAATACCAAATACAAAAAGTATATACATAGAGATTTTGCATGCATTCTTAACTTTGTATAGGCTATATACTTAAATACTTCGTATAGGCTATACTTCGTATAGGTTAAATTCTTAACTTCGTATAAGCTATAACTGTCATGCATACTGTATAGCCACTTTTTTATATTATTTTTATTTTATTTTTTTATTCTTTTTTTGTAAAATAATTTTTAACTGATAAATGTAGACGTAAAATTATCTTTTCAACTACATTTTCACCACCGTAAAATCAAATATGGAGATTTTCTCATATGAATTTTGCGCGTAAAACAAGATAGGAGTCGTCTTAATTTGTATTACAATTTGATGATGTTGATAGTTGTAATATTATATATAAACGAAAATATAAATAATGATGAATTTTGTTAATTGACTTAACCTAACTTGTCCTACGACAAGTTAATTAAAAATTAGAAGCGCGTATTTTGTTCGCCATCCCCTGAAACGACTGGTAAAAATTATTTTACATTGTATAATTAAATAATTGACAGGTATGTATGCAAAAATATGTTGTAATCCATAATGTTTTTAGAAATCAAATTTCAGTAAAAAATTAATTATTTTGTTTTGTTTCTTATCAGATCTTGATTATACACGTTTGCTAAATTTATTTTACGTGACTCATTCTGAACAATTTTTTACTTGGATTTTTGGCAAAGAAGGTGTAGAACAAACTGTAGAAATCAATGGCGTAGAGTGAATAAGCTGTGTTTATAAAAATAAAGGTTATGTATCAAAATTCAATTTTGTAAAAAACTACATTAAATTTCTATCATACAAAGAAGAAACAGCAACATATTGTAGAAACAGTACTGGTCATATTGTAATAAAAGAGGATTTAAACAATAAAAGAAACTGATTAGGTGTTGTGGAAATAATTTCAACAAAATTTTAATAATTAATGTAAAAAATTTACCTAAAATGAAAAAAAAAACAATTCAGATATTGCTTACTCATATTTGAAAAGGTCATTTTGATATATAAGTACTAATTCATAAAAGCAATGCAATAATAAGTGTAATTTATCTATCGATAGTAAGTGTTCCATTTTGTATTACCTACCTTAATCTATGTTATTTATTATATTGTTTTTTTGGATATGGGCCTCGAAAGAGGGGTATATAATTAACAGGATAAAAGTAATTCTCAGGTAGGTTTTAAAATACGGTACCATGTTCATAAAAGTTCATAAAAATATTAGTAATTAAATAAATAAAAACTATATTTAAGATGGTCACGGTTCATTATGTCACATCTGCATAAAAATTTATAAAAGGAATTAAAGACAGAATTTTCAATTAAATTTAATTACTTAATTATTTTAACAAGTGCAAGGCCCATCACGCAGACATGAGGTAAGATTTAATACTGACACGAAAAAAAAAAAAAAAAAAAAAAAAAAAAAAAAAAAAAAAACGCCATCTACTGTGGTTTGGCTTCAAAACAAAACTCCAACAACTTTTCCTGTGATCATATTTTTTATTATCATCTGTGAACAATTTAATGATGTTTTGTTTTAACCTGGAAATATCTTTAAACAGCAAATTGATAATTTATATGATTTTTTACAAATAAGAAAATAAATTCCATTTCGTTTTTTCCGCATCAAACAGAATTTTGATTCTATCTGCCGAAACATAAAATTATGAAAGTAGATTCCCTCAACTGAACATTAAACTAAATTGTACATCTATTGGTTTTTATTGAAAAAACACATTTGAAAAGAATAAATGGGGGCAGGGATAATCCAAGGTATAATAATAATTTTCTTATTGATATTATAAATTTTTACTTTTAAGAGTGTGTTTCTATTTTAAGCCTACATCAGGAATTATTGTAGTATGTAATTTATAATTTTGACGATTTTGCAGAAAGTTGGTCAACCAATACTTGTACCGGATTAACTGTACAAAAGAAACCGCCCCTTTGCTTGCTTACACATACAATAACCAAAAACCACATGTCTAAAATCCGGTAGTTATTACAGATAGAATTATTGTCCTAAAAACAGTATTTTGTCTCAACACTAATTTGGAACTTAAGAGACTGGATTTTCACCCTTTTAGAACTGTTGCAATAGAATTTATATATTTTTTTAATTCAGATACCTGTACGATGTCGTATTATAGACTTAAAAAATGTATATGCAATATTTAGAAGAAATATACACACTTAAACGAATGAAATTAGTTACGTATAGTACAAGACAGATTGTAATATTTTCGTTAATTTATACAAGGTTTGTATTTATTCCTGATTACAATTTCATGAAATTTCTACGACCTTCGGTTAGATCTCTCGTTTTCATCTTTCGTTCTGTCTCTCTTTATCAACTTCTGTTCGCGTCTGACTTTGAATTCGAGGGCGTGGGGTCTGCATTTTTTGTTGTTTTATTTCTTCTTTTAAAAACAATACCGTAAGTTTAATATACTAGTTTATAGAGAGGTTGTATAAATGTGATCACGGAAAAAAAATTGCACAACTTCAGTAATTCAATTATACATTTTTATTACTCATTCGCAGCTAAAATAAACTGTAAAATTTGCTGACAAATTAAAAAGTTATTTATTAGTAATATCCATAAATAGAAACTTGAAATTCAAATTTTATGTTTGGACAAGTACTGAGAGTAAAGGATACAAATTCAGATCCCGGGCCTCCATCTTTAAGTTCTACAAAACCTCCATTGCCTTTATCATTGATATCAATACATGTAACAAGATAATAATCTCTTGAAGCATTTTGTGGCGGATACCGGTAGTATTTTGTAAAGTTTGATGAACCTGTAGTTACGTCTTCCTTTATTGTCTCTTTGACAAATACCCTAAAACGACAAATATTTTGAATTAATTACACATTAACCTAAATAATTTGCAAAACTTGTCTAAATATTGGAACAAATTGGTAATTTCCACAAGACAACATCTCAACCAGTACACAAAGGAAGTGATTAGATTGTAACGAGGATGACAAATTAACTGTTCAAAACTTTTCTGGAAATGTCTTCTTGTTTTGTTGAAGTTAGTGGTTTTACTCTTCTACATATGAGTCTCCAGTTGCAAAATTCGTTATGTCCATTTTGCTAAAATTTCAGAAACGGCAAAAAACCGTAAACTAAAAAGTAACGTGAGTAACTAACATTTACTATCAGTAATTGTGTTTTAATGTATGCCCACTACCCTGAAATAGATTCGTTAAGATTTAGTGCGTTTTAAGAAAGGGTTATATATGACATAACGAGTTTTGGTTCAGCATTGGGGAGAAAACAAGTTCTGTTGCATTACATTTGACTAATGTTATCGCACATATGTGTAGCTGAAGTAATCATTTAGTTTACAGCCAAAAGCAGCTGTGAATATAATATAACCTCTGAATTTACCTTTCTCAACGCGTGAATTTCATGAATCAATATTTTGAACATGCCACCGACTTTACTAATGTATTCTAAGAGTATTGACCGCTTAGAAGGCATCAAGAATACAATAACGGTTGTATAACTATTTATGTGACTAATAATGGAGTAAAAGGCTTTTTCTCCCGCACAGACATTTTTACTCAAAATACACAATTGGTATATTGGGCCGTCATTTTAGAGTTTATTCGAAAACTCAAAAGGCAGTTTATAAAGTTTGCGTTGTACGTCATCATTTAGTGGGTAAGACAAAAACACGCCAAGATCAGACTGGATCTATCTATCTATCTGTCTATATATATATATATATATATATATATATATATATATATATCGGAATTTACGCTATTTAGATTTGTTTGTTAATTCATGGACATCCGCTCAAGTTTACTAAAGTTGTTAATTTAGTTATATTTATGAGTTTTTAAACAAATATGGCCATCCTGCGGTGATATATTTATTCTAAATAATACCTCAATATATTTCTTTTTAATATGATTAAAGATAGACAAAAAGGTTGATGATTCTTAGATTCGTTTGCAGAAACTATTCAGGGTGAGAAAAGGAATAAAAACTCACAGTGAGTGAACATAAGACCTCTTATAAAAATTAGAAAGATCCGGACATGTTTTAGTTTTGTAGAAGAATCTATCCGGTTTCTTACGAAAGTATTAACAACGAAATTGATGTCTAAAAAAATTCATTATATGTGACCCGCCAAGGGAAAAGGGACCTTATCTTCCAAAAATTCAAAATTGAGTTATTGGTATATTCTTAATCTAGACTATTAACCAAACACACTGGTGAAAGAATTATTAAGATATCTTAAAAAATGTCAAAGTTATTGTTGTTTTACGTTTTTATTTTAAAATTCTTATTTTTAAGAAATCGCGCTCCAAAGTTTTCTAATTTTCAAGCAAAGATATTTTTTATACTACTTGGATTATTTGCCATGTTTTACATATCATTTTGTCAGGAATTTAAAGCAGAATAATAATTGATGATTGAATTTGAGATAATTATTTACATTGTTAGCCTAACCTCCCTTAAATGGATTGGGGTTGAAAAAAAAAACCAACATTTTAAAGATAAAGTGTATTACTACCTAATTAAAAAATACAAAGGTTTTATTATATTTGTAATTATATACTACATTAGTAAAACAAGTTATTAATAGTCTGCAGCATACAAAGTGTCAATGCTAGAAGATTATTTTTTATTTTTTTACTCTTTTTGATCGTTTTTTTGGAGGTTGAGTACTTGGACCTGCAGCAACATCTTTATCGGAAGCCTCTGGACGATCTGGTTCAGGTTCATTTACTCCATCTTCAGGTTCTGGTCCTGGATTAGGACATAGTAAGTCCTTCAATTCGTCGTCAGCAAACTCCCTAATCTTTTGGTACAAATACTTCTTCCTTTGGTATGTTAATCCTTCCGGTTTGATTTCTTTAGGAAAATCGGTAGGCAATTCCTCGGAAGAAGTAATTACCCGTTCTTGTTCGGGGTCACCTAATCCAGTTTTAACTAATACTTTGCCCTTTTGGCTACAGCTAAAATGGAAGTGGCTGAACTTTGTAATATTTTTTATCGCTTTCCATTTTTTGTTTCGGAAATAGTTGAGCCAATCGAATAAATTAACAAATTTCTTGATCTGCATCCTTTACCACGTCATCTCCAATCATTTCTGGCTCACCATCAAGTACGTCAACCGAAATTTCTTCAATAGAAATATTAATGTTATCGCTCATCATGAGGTTTTCTTCGGCATTTTCAATATCCTGTGCAATACAATTTTATTAATACTAATATAAAAAAATTGCTAATAAGCGTAATTAGTTTTTATAGTAAGTTAAGTCTGTAAAAAAATGTATCTAGTTTGTTGAATATTTTAGTATTGAAGAAAATACAACACATTTACACAAAAATGTTTATGAAATTCGTTATTCTACAATAATTAAAATTTATTTTTATTGTATTATTATATTATTTTTATTGTTATTATTATTGTCGAAAGTGTAAAGAGCAAGTAAGTAGATTAATGTAACTTGTTTAATGAATATTCAACATTAAAGAAAATATTATATTACACAATTCATACTCTTGAATGAAAAATAAATTTAACAGTAAAAATTTTATAAATAATATAAGTGTTACCAGGGGACTTAAATTTAACAAAGGCGGAACCAAAATGGTAACAATGTTTAGAAATAAAAAAAAATTAAAAAAGACAAAAACAAATTTAGTGATTAACAAGGCTCAAGTTTATTTAAACAAAGAAATTTCAACGTTTCAGATTTTATCATTTACATCTGAGAAAGACATCCTGAGACAAAATTATCATAAACAGCTTATGATTAAACAATCTTATAATTAGTAAAGTTATATGCCCTTAATACAAAATATTATAATTTAAATAAAAAAAATTTAGTCAATAGATTCTGAAAATTTATCCCCCCTTTTAGTTTATATATTTTATCGTTACAAAATTTAACAAAGACAATGAGCACAGCTTAACAATTAGCAGGATCATAATTAATCCAAAAAAAAAAAGATTATATGCCCTTAAATGTAAAAATTACAAAAATAAAAAAAGATGAAAAGATACTGATTTTTATTTCCCCCCCCTTTTAACTTTATGAAATGATAGCTTTCTAAAACAGTTACATAATATTACTTATTTTATAAATTTCTTAAATGCTATATTGGCCAATAAATATATATATATTTTAGATAAAGAATTTATTATAAAAAAGAGAAGTTTATTTTAAAAAGAAAATTTTGAATATTAAGTTTTATTAATTGACGTCAATTGTTTTAATTTAGAAACTAACCTCTGGGAGGTTGTTAGGACCGAAAGTTTGCATGCAGGCTCCACCCAATAATTTTTTATATATTTTATAATTAATTACACAAGTCTACATCTAAAAGATAGTTTTTTTTTGAAAACATATTCGCTGAAATAGATTTAGGCACATATACAATATGAGTTTAATTAGAGTTCTATAAAGTTAGTTTTTTTTGTAACATCACTTTTGTGCACGTGAAACTCTGAATCTATGTTGAAACAAAACGTGTTTTGTTAACAGGGCGAAACGTGTTCAGATCTTTAGCCGTGTTTCTTCTACCAGCATATTAGCTATGGCAAAAAACATGTTTTTTAGCGTCTTGTACAAAATCAGACATGTTTTAGCATTAATGTTCATTATTAAAGAAAATATCTGGTTTTTTTGTCAAAATCAAAGAAAATTGATGGTATAACAGAAATTCGTTAAGATGGTACTTAAAAGCTTCTTAGATTATTATAAATCTATTTATATATATTTTAATTTTGTTTGAAACAAAGCTTGTATAAGACTTGCAAGGTCTGCAAAGTCTGTAAAACGAAATTTTCTGATTTAGAACAGATTTCTCCAATTGTTTTATATTTGACATTTTCAATAAGATATTTTAATCATTTAAAGTTCAACATTAGTTTGCACTTATTTCACATAATTGTTTAAAACTCAAAATGTGCCTTTACAAGGTTTTGTAAAGTATGTTTTTTTTAAAAGTAAATTTTTATAATCACTCAGTTTCAAAAGAACATTGAATATTAAACAAAACATGAA
The DNA here is from genome assembly GCA_963513935.1 of Aphrophora alni. Classification (NCBI taxonomy): domain Eukaryota; kingdom Metazoa; phylum Arthropoda; class Insecta; order Hemiptera; family Aphrophoridae; genus Aphrophora; species Aphrophora alni. Next base: position 31,057,917 of record OY740770.1, read on the forward strand.
ATACATATTTTAAATAATACATGATAATTAATAAATTATTTTAAAGCATTAACAAAATTTAAAGTATGATAAAATCTGTAAGGTTCCGTACCTGGAAAATCCTGTCGCAGATCACGTGAGCTTGTGCCGTAAAAAATAATAATTTAACCAACATTATAGACTAAAACGCACAGAAACTGTAGATTAAGCATCGTTGAAGGTTGAAGCAGAATTTTTTTGAGAATCAAGAGAGATTATTATATCTAACGTACGATGTAGAGTCAGGCATTGTGAGTGACTACCGGTAGACTAGATAACGGATTTAGAACAGGTGGGCTAACCAGGGAATGGACTTTGCGCTTGCATGAATCATGCGATAGAGAGGGAAGATAAGGGGGACGGCGAGTGGACTGTCGATAACAAAATGCAGATTTATTTTATGAATGCTACAGCTCTCCCCCCCCCCCGAAAGACGGAGTTAGGGTGGAGTCAGAAAAGAGGCCAGAAGGGCCTCCCACAAAATTTTTTAAAAAAAAAGGGACAAAGGGCCAGAGGGGCCTCCAAGAAAAGATAGAAGAAAGGGGCCAGAAGGGCCTCCTACAAGCTTCTGAAGAAAGGGGCCAGAAGGGCCTCCTACAAAATTTTGAAACGGGGCACCTGATAGAAACAACGCTTCATAATGCTTTTATAATCACCACTCTAGGGTGTAGCCTCCTTCGGCACTTACTTATTAAATTTTGAAATTTCTATAGCGTCTCAGCTCTTCCCACCTATGATTGGGATAAGCCCAGGACAGAAAGAGCTGAAGGGTGACGCAAAGGTCGACATTGCTGTGCATGAACTGACTTTGTACTCTAAGGTACGTGGGGAAAGGGGTGGAGTGGCACCTCGGGAAGCCAAGAGGAGGTGACCACTCCGGGGACCAGGGGAGGGAATGTGCATAGCACATTGGACTTCAGGAAAAGGCCGGACTCAGACGGGGGGAGTATCCTCTGAGCCGACCTTTACAATATATATATCAAAAAGAAATAAAAATAAACCCAAAAATTCCTGAAGCCAATTAGGTCAGATCATGCTCAGCGTCGTTATTTTTTAAATTCCTCTTCTCCCATACGAAGAAAAATTTAAACTATTCACGGCTCTTAACAATTTCCGTGAGAAAAAAGAATTTTGAAGGGTCTAAACAAATAATCCATTTTAAAAATAAATAAAGAAGCAGTATGAAACGTTGGGAAGTCAAGATTGTTTTACTGCACAAGGCAGGGCATGGAATATTTGACTTAAGGTCTTATATGTGTATCATGTGCCCCAAAAAAAAAGAATTTAATTTAATCAAAAAAAATTGTGTAAAAAAAAATTTCATCAAAATATGTTGTGATTATTAAAAAAGTGTAAAAGAAGTGTAGCAAAAAAAAGAGTGTGGCAAAAGGACAGTATAAAAAGGTGACCCACAATGTGAGAAAACCCAACTCCGGTTTTCTCAACCCTAATAAGAAAAAACTAAATCAGGAAACAAACATGTTGACCTGCTAACTAACAACCAAACAAATTAATCAAGACAAACAGGCCAACCATGTCGTCCTATATACAAAAACTGGGCCCCTATAATTTGGAAAAGAGAAAAGAAATTTAACACAATGATATATTTTTTTTTTTTTTTAAAAAAAAGGTGTTCAACATTTCAATTAACTATTAAACAAGTGCCACCATCTGCATCAACCAGTCCACTGCCGTTTTGCGCATTACTCATGATGATAAAAATTTTAAAAAAAATAAATAAAAATAATTTTCTTTCAAGATGACAAAACAAAAAATTTGAAAGCGAGCTCAGTGTTCTTTAACGAGTCTACTAGTCGCAGCAAATCCACTGCCATTTTAACTATTGCTGATAATAATAGATAAAAAAAAAATAAACCAAGTAATTTAGAAAAAAAATTTCTTTTAAGATGATGCAAAAAATGAAAGAGCCAGAGAAAGACTCAAGAATTATATGTAGTGTAGTTGTTGTGTATATGTGTGTGTGTAAGTATGAATTAATACAGACAAGCGAAAGAAAACTCGAGAAAATTTTTGAAGGAGATTTTGAATTTTTTTTGTTTTTTTTTGTTTTTAACTATTTTTGGATTTTATTATTTATTTAAATTTTTTTGGATTCCCGAATGAGCCCGCTGTCTGGATCAAATTCAGTGAATGACTAGTGTGCAGTGTATGTAAATATATATATATAAAAAAAAATATTTAAGCAGACAAAATAATAATAAAAAAAAAAAATTTTATCGAAATTGGTTTAGAAGTTTTTGTGTAAGTGTTTATAAAAATAAATAAATAATAAAAAAAAGAGACTATAGATTTATAGAGATTTAAATATTTAAACTAAATAAAAAAAAATTTCATCAGCAACAGTTGTGCAGTATTTGAAAAAGCTGCAAAACATAAAAATGAGCCTTGTTTAACAAAGAAAATTTTGAATTTAAATTTAGATAGTTCCAATGCAAAATTTTGAAAATTAACTAGGGTTCCAGAATTTAAAATTAACCACGCTCTGCTACCAGAAACATGTTACCAGGGGACTTAAATTTAATAAAGGCGGAACCAAAATGGTAACAATGTTTGAAAAGAAAGATAAAAAAAAAGACAAAGACAAGTTTAATAATTAACAAGGCTCAAGTTTGTTGAAACAAAAGAAATTTCGACGGTTCAGATTTTATCATTTACAAGTTAGAAAGGCATCCTGAGACAAATCATCATAAACAGCTTATGATTAACAATATTATAATTAAAAGGTTATACGCCCTTAATGTAACATATTATAATTTAAATAAAAAAATTAATCAATAGATTCTGAAAATTTATCCCCCCTTTTTAGTTTATATATTTTATAGTTACAAAATTTAACAAAAAGACAATGAGCACAGCTTAACAATTAACAGGATTATAATTAATCCAAAAAAAAAGATTATACGCCCTTAATGTACAATTAAAATAAAAAAGATGAAAAGATACTGATATTTATTTCCCCCCTTTGACTTTATGAGATGATAGTTTTTCAAAACAGTTACATAATATTACTTATTTGGTAAATTTCTTAAATGCTATATTGGCCAATAAATATATATGTTTTAGATAAAGAATTTATTATAAAATGAGAAGTTTATTTAAAAAAAAAAGAAATGAAAATTTTGAATATTTAAATTTTTAAATTGACGTCAATTTTTTGTGTTAATTTAGAAAATAACCTCTTGGAGGTTGTTAGGACCGAAAGTTTGCATGCAGGCTCCACCCAAGAAATCGTTGTATAATTTATAAATAATTACACAAGTCTACATCTAGAAAATAGTTTTAAGGAACACATATTTGCGGAAGTAAATTTAGGCACATATACAATATGAGTTAGTTAAAGTTCTGTAAAGTCAGCTGTAAAAAGGGACATCACTTTTATGCACTTGAAAATCTGAAGTTATGTTATACAAAAAACGTGTTTTGCCAACAGGACGAAACTTGTTAGGATGTTTCGCTGGTTTGCGCAATGTGAGACAAGAATTTCTCTATTTCTCCTATTTCTTCTACCAGCATATTAGCTATGGCAAACAAAAAACACGTTTTTTTTTAAACGTCTGTGCAAAATCAGACATGTTGTAGCATAACTTCAGATTTTCAACCACGCTCTGCTACCAGAAACATGTTACCAGGGGACTTAAATTTAAGAAAGGCGGAACCAAATGGTAACAATGTTTGAAAAGAAAAAAAAATAAAAAAGACAAAAACAAATTTAGTAGTTAACAAGGCTCAAGTTTATTGAACAAAAAAAGAAATTTCGACGTTTCAGATTTTATCATTTACAACTGAGAAAGACATCCTGAGACAAAATTATCATAAACACCTTATGATTAACAATATTATATTTTAAAAAAAAAATATACGCCCTTAAAGTGAAATATTATAATTAAAAAAAAAATTAATCAATAGAGTCTGAAAATTTATCCCCCCCCTTTTTTAGTTTATATATTTTATAGTTACAAAATTTAACAAAAGACAATGAGCACAGCTTAACAATTAGCTGGATTATAATTAATCCAAAAAAAAAAAAAAAAAAATTATATGCCCTTAAATGTAAAAATTATAAAATAAAAAAAAAGATGAAAAGATACTGATTTTTTATTTCCCCCCCCCTTTTAACTTTATGAGATGATAGCTTTCTAAAACAGTTACATAATATTACTTATTTTATAAATTACTTAAATGCTATATTGGCCAATAAATATATATATATTTTAGATAAAGAATTTATTATAAAAAAAAGAAGTTTATTTAAAAGAAAATTTTGAATATTAAGTTTTATTAATTGACGTCAATTGTTTTAATTTAGAAAATAACCTCTGGGAGGTTGTTAGGACCGAAAGTTTGCATGCAGGCTCCACCCAAGAATTTTTATATATTTTATAATTAATTACACAAGTCTACATCTAAAAGAATGTTTTTAAGAAAACATATTCGCTGAAATAAATTTAGGCACATATACAATATGAGTTTAATTAAAGTTCTATAAAGTCAGTTTTTTGTAACATCACTTTTGTGCACGTGAAACTCTGAAGCTATGTTGAACAAAAACGTGTTTTGTTAACAGGACGAAACATGTTCAGATCTTTAACTGTGTTTCTTCTACCAGCATATTAGCTATAGCAAAAAACATGTTTTTTAGTGTCTGTACAAAATCGGACATGTTTTAGCATTAATGTTCATTATTAAAGAAAATATCTGGTTATTTGTCAAAATCAAAGAAAATTGATTGTATAACAGAAATTCGTTAAGATTGTACTTAAAAGCTTCTTAGATGATTATAAATCTATTTATATATATTTAATTTTGTTTGAAACAAAGCTTGTATAAGACTTGCAAAGATTTGCAAAAGTCTGCAAAACGAAATTTTCTGATTTAGAACAGATTTCTCCAATTGTTTTATATTTGACATTTTCAATAAGATATTTTAATCATTTAAAGTTCAACATTAGTTTGCACTTATTTCACATAATTGTTTAAAACTCAAAATGTGCCTTTACAAGGTTTTGTAAAGTATGTTTTTTTTAAAAGTAAATTTTTATAATCACTCAGTTTCAAAAGAACATTGAATATTAAATAAAACATGAAATACATATTTTAAAAATACATGATAATTAATAAATTATTTTAAAGCATTAACAAAATTTAAAGTATGATAAAATCTGTAAGGTTCCGTACCTGGAAAATCCTGTCGCAGATCACGTGAGCTTGTGCCGTAAAAAATAATAATTTAAGAAAAGTAAATTTTTATAATCATTGAGTTTCAAAAGAACATTGAATATTAAATAAAACATGAAATACATATTTTAAAAATACATGATAATTAATAAATTGTTTTAAAGCATTAACAAAAATTTAATATATGATAAAATCTGTACCTGGAAAATCCTGTCGCAGTTCACGTGAGCTTGTACCGAGAAAAATGATGATTTATTTTACATTTTAGACTAAAACGCACAGAAACTGTAGATTAAGCATCGTTGAAGGTTGAAGCAGAATTTTTTTGAGAATCAAGAGAGATTATTATATCTAACGTACGATGTAGAGTCAGGCATTGTGAGTGACTACCGGTAGACTAGATAACGGATTTAGAACAGGTGGGCTAACCAGGGAATGGACTTTGCGCTTGCATGAATCATGCGATAGAGAGGGAAGATAAGGGGGACGGCGAGTGGACTGTCGATAACAAAATGCAGATTTATTTTATGAATGCTACATAAGAAAGGCTTACCTCAAGGGTGGGTATATCACCAATATTAAAATATTCGACATCTTCACTTGAACGATTAAGTTCTGTAGCGTCTTCCTGACTCTCATGATCCTCAAGCTCAGAATCTGATGAAGAACTAACTGGGTTTGCAAAATAATCTTCACATACTTCCCTTAAGTCATCGGTTATTTCACCGGTAAAATAACTGTCGTTGATAATTTTAGCAATATTTTCCTCCATAGCTGGACGGTGCGCTTGGAACAACAACAGTGACTCAACTAAACAAACAAATTCCTGAGAGCCTAGTCCTGCTCCAGGTGCACAAGTGTTAAGGATTTGGAGGGAGGGGGGAAGAGATAAGATAACATCGCCGTTCGGAGCCAAACAACAGCTGATTTGCCTGGAGTCATAAAACATCTGATTTGCCGAGTATCATTGTGTAATAAGACACAAAAACTAAAAGGGACCTTAACTTCCAGCCATTTAAATAACATTGGGGAAGTTAAGGTCCCTTTTCTGCAGCTTGCAAGGGTTTGGAAATTAATTATTTTAACCATGTTCTAGGTTGAATTCAAGTGTGTAGTTGACTGAATATTGTTTAGAAACATACATAGAGTAAGAAACTATCAAAAACAGAAAATGTGATTTTTTGACCTAAACCACTAAAACTGCTCGTACTGTAAAATTTTGTCCTGGAAGATAAGGTCCCTTTTCCCTTGGCGGGTCACATATAGGGTCTAAAAGGAGAATTAAGTGATGCATCAAAAAATTTATTTTAGGGACCCCAGATTTAATAAAATTTGTGTTTGCCCTTATGTCTGTCTGTCGTTGGTACAGTGCTCTATAACTCAAAAGTGTTGATAAATTTAAATCGAATTTGGGATCTGAACTTACTTTGGTGGTAAATATCTATTTACAACGTGATACAATTTTGCTAATAAAATTATAAAATCGTGAACTATTTAACTTGTACTCAAACAATAAGATAATATTTTATTTCGGAAAACACTTTTAAAGTCTCAAAATACATTTCATCACTTTCAAATAATATTTTTAAAACAAGGGAATCCAGTTGTCGGTAGGTTAAATCAAGTTAACTACGAGAATGCAAATTCAGCTCTGGTTACAAATGCCTACGTTGTTATTTGTACTACCTTCGTCAAGTGGGTGTTTGTTAAGAAAACAAATATTTGTCATCTTAAAAAGTATTTGTTTAATTAGGTCTGGCTTGATGTAAATATATATTTATCTCGTAAAACTAGTTGTTATATGGTGTCAGTTGACGTTAATAGTTGATCATTTTCGGAAGCTTATATATAATGTTCTAGTTATAATATAAAGCAAATTTTGACACCAATTGATATAGGAGGGAAAAAATCGCATACGAACAATGTCTTCTTTACTTATATAAAGAAAATTATAATTAATTTTAACATTGCATTGTTGATCCTGAAAGTATCATGATTATTGATCGATGTTCGTTGATCTCGCTTCCGATTAACACAATACTGCTAAAGTAGTTAAATATATATAATAGTATTTTCGTGTTGCTATAAATTAAAAATGGAATAGGGGGTTCAGTACAGCCTATCCTTTCATTGTTAATTTGTTAAACTTTGTGTAACGTTTTCTCAGGAACCTCTAATTCTACCATGAATAAACTTTAGGACAAAATTATACGGACCTTTTTGACAATAAGTGCATAAATATATTTATATTTTTGAATATAAATATTGTTACCATAATTATTAATTTAAGAATTAAGGAGGAGTTCCTTAAAAGTTTATCTTTGGAACCAGGTATGGTAACATGTTTAACCATTTACACAAAAGACATGTAACATAGATTAGCTTACTTATTTAACAGATAAATAGAACAATCTGAAAGATAACAGTTGACACTATATATATATATATATATATATATATATATATATATGTGTGTGTGTGTGTGTGTGTGTTATTTATGCGCCCCAAAAAAGAAAATTTTAGACATTATTTTAATCAACCCCCCCCCCCCATACAATTATTTACTGAGTGAATTTTAAAAAGACAAAAAAAAAATTCATGAAAATATTAAAAATTACAAAATTTTTTTTGAAATTACATATATTAAAATTAACAAATTTTAACTTATTGTTTACACACACACACACACACACACACACACACACACACACACACACACACACACACACACACACACACACACACACACACACACACACACACACACACACACACACACACACACACACACACACACACACACACACACACACACACACACACACACACACTCACACACACACACACACACGCACACACACACACACACACACACACACACACACACACACACACACACACACACACACACACACACACACACACACACACACACACACACACACACACACACGCACACACACACACACACACACACACACATATATATATATATATATATATATATATATATATATATATATATATATATATATATATATATATATATATATATATATATATATATAAGAAGTAATTAGTTACATCTGTAAATGTAAGTTGGCCAACTGAAAAGGAGAATTAGTTTTAATTATATATTTTTAACAAAAATAAATTTATTTATTTTGATTATATATTTAAAAAGTATATTGATGTCAATATTTTTAATTTTACAGATTAACCCCTTTGGGGTCATGAAGCCGAAAAATGCATGCGTATCCCATCCATGTTTATTTCATTTTATTTTTACATTTTGTACATATTTTTTTTAAAAGAATTTTTACTATGTCCCAGCTCATCAAACATTTAATATTATTCCACAGAAACAGTTCAAGTTTATTTCTCACTAAGTTAACTCTCAGGCTAAATTGTTCTTTTTTGTGTTTTTTTGTTATATGACTTAGGAATTCCTCAGTTTTTTTTGCATGAACTTGAATCTCTGCTGGAACTCAGTTTCTTGTTACACCATGCTTAAACCAGCCTTTTGCTGCAAAAATACATGTGCCGATTAACAAAAGGACAAACACTTCTAGACAGGTTTATGAGCAACATATTTCTCTGTAATTAAGTTATATTTAAAAAAAGGCAATTTCTTTAAAGGCAAAATGATATATATATATATATATTCAATTAAATTACAAAATGACTTTACGTTATCAAAGATAGAAAAGAAGCTTTTCCTTTTGTTTGAATTTAAGCTAGACAATTTAAAAGCAATACAATATTAGTTGCAATTAAATTTAATGATTCATTAATTAATGCTTTGATTTTATAATTACCTGAAGATTATAAATTTGATTTTATACTGATTTTATAATGAAGATTATTTACTTTGATTTTATAAAGATTATATGAATTTACGCTTTATAAGAATTTACAGATAACTTAAAATTGAATTATGGTTGAAAAGGTTTTTAAATTTTACATCCATGGAATAGAAATACATATTTTCTTAATGTGGTCAACTTAATTTGCTCCAAAATGAAATTCTTTGAGTTACCTGGTATGAATGGATGAAGCCTTTATGATGTTCAGATGTTATTTATGTTGAAGACTAGCCACTTGGTTGAAATAATACATATTCATATATTGAATTTAGAAGAAAAACCTTTTGCACGCTCGAAAAAAAACTTTTGACTCAATTTTGAACGTTTTTAAAGTAGAGAAGAGAAATGGTCACGAGCATTGAAAACTGACCTTACATTATAACTGTAATATCTAGACTGGTTCTTATCTCTTTTTGGTTGAGTTCAGAGTCGGATCGCGTGAGGCAGTTTTCAGAGTTTATCCATCAGGTGACACCACCTGATGGACCGGGTATTACCATGGAGTTTGGATCGCTTAAAATAAAACTTCAAAGACGATAAGAAGGATGTTACAATATTAAATATTTTTTTAATAAAATTAAAAATATTATTTTCTTGACAAAATGATTGAATGGTTTTTTATTTACAAAAATTACAATTAAAAAAAAAATCTTGTGCTCAAAATGTGTGTACTGGTGTGAAAGTACAACTGCAATTATTTTGATCTTAATATGATGAGTGGTTCTTGAGAAAAAAGGTACATATGTGTAATAAAGTTAAATTTGAGAAATCTCAGATAAAGATTATTATATGTATTATATACATATATAATACTATATATAGTTATATATAAAACCAATCGAACCCACAACCTTATAGGTATGTGGGTTCAATTGATCAAGGGACTGATGCTTCAAGCCTCTAACCACTAAGACACTTAGGTACAGTTAGTTATTTAACCACACTTGAGTCAGATTGCCTATCCTACCCCGTAGTTACATTAACAACCCCTATATGGTTCATTGGTTCACCACTAGGATAAATAACCTTTTGATTAGGGTGCACTAACTTAAACAAATGCTTATAAAACTAGTTTCACTCAACGGGTTTCAATAAATAAGGCCTTAAATTAATTCTAAAAAGACAGAATAAAACAATATAAAAAACCAAAAATCTTTTTTTTGCATTTTGAGCAATCTGACTCATTGGGTACCATTGGGTGTTTTTCTTTTCAGATATATTATTGTTTGTAAAATGTAATTTTATAATATTTGTTTTGTATTTAGTTAATGCTGTAGGCAATAACAAAGAATACAACATGCCTTTATTTATTATAAAATAGCTGAAAGGATGGAAAAATTGTATAAAACTATCTCTATATGACAAAACCCAACTAGTAATAAAGTTCGTCTAACTTTTTCGCTACGATAGCTGTCATACTTGTACCCAACTACCCCCAATATAACAAATGAAATGTCGGTCGGTGGTACTAGAGCTAGGTCGGCGACTGGTTAGGTGTAATGCAGTGTTATTTAGGATAGTAAAAATAACAAAATACAGGAGGTCAGCGTTGACACTTTAGTGTAATATGGTTAATGAATCCAAACTTATTGTAAACTAATTATAACATAGTTTGGGAGTTTGTAGGAAAAACTTCAATCGCTCCTAAGGGATGATGACCATAATGTATTTCGCCTTAAAACAACAAATACAAAAATACTAGTAATAAAATGAATCTTTATTGTTTTAAAGAAATTTACTCCGTCGGTGTTAGACCCCTTTAATCTATTAATGAAGCTGTGTGAGTACCATGATGGCCTCAAAAATGTGTTTAGTCAATGGAACTGTATATTCTGTAGTATATGTGTGACGAATAAGATCGAACACTGACTTCATTCATAAAATGATTTAAATGCTCCATTTGGGAAGGGGGGAAGGATTAAAAGTAAGGACTCATTGAAAATATCCTAATGAAATATTAGCATTGGTAAAATAATCTCCTAACTTTGTAATTCTAAAGCATAAATTAAGAAATATTTTTAATGTTACTTACTGGTCACCGAATCTTCTTATGCCTATTTTAAGTCTATGGCAGGATTGATTTATATAACTATCAGTCCAGGGTGTGTGGAAACCATATACGCATTGTGCTGACGTAGTAAGGTATACATATACAACCACACTTATTGAAACTGTACCAAACCTAAACTGACTGCACATCATATTGGTTTGTATTAAACTGAATAAAAGAATAAGTCTTCTTTTATAATTATGGTAATAAGAAGTAGATAAAAGAAATATGTTATTGATTTGAATAACGATTATATTATCTTGAAATAGGTCAAAGGAAACATTTCTTATTTTCTTACGTAATTAACGAATACTATTTTGTCATAAGCCACCCGCAATTTTTGGATTAAAAATGTGAAATAAACATTTTGTACTTCGGGATTACAATTTGTTTTTCCGTAGTAAGCGATAAAAAAATTCTACAGACCTCCAAAAATCTAAATAATTATCATTGTTTTGAAAAGTGATAAAAATAGCCATGTGTCAATGTACCGTATAGCGAAAGTACATAAAACCTTACCCTGTTTTATCTGTAAAAATACAACGTATATTTCTTGATATTGTCAAAGTAAAGCAAGTGCACGGAATAATACAACAGTATATAGACTTCTTTATGGCATTACTTTAACAATAACAGACGAGCCATTAAAAATTGTACTTTTGAACGTACTCTTTTGAAATGTAATCATTTGAATGGTTATTGAACAAGAAATCAGTCATTTAAAAGTAGAAATGCAGCCCGACAAAATTACAAAGACGGTGGCAGGATTATCACCCGTTTAGAGCTGTCAGCAATCAAACGTTTTATATTAAGAATCGTCGTGTTATATACTAAATGTAATTGGTTTTTATCAGTACACGTTATTAAAAGTAATATTTAAAATTAACTGCTTGAAATTAGTTTGGTATGGTACAATGTAGATTTTTATGTATATAAATATATATGTTCATTGTTGGTGTCCAAGTCAATAATGATTAACAATTAATAGGTAGTAATAAATTACCTCATTTGTCCCGTCATGTGTCTTTATTTGTCTTGTTCTCGAGACGCGTTTCGGAGTCGGGACTCCATCTTCAGTTGTATCTCTGTAGAAGTAGTCAAAACTTTAAAACATTTACGAAGACATATATAATATTACACACACACAAAATGCACATACACAATCATGTATACATAGTTACTGACATAATGTTTATAGTGCGAACTGCTGTACGGTCAGCGGAGTACTGATTGCTACGGTGTCAATGGTTGAGAATACTTGGATGGCTTTATCAGTCTATTATATCTTATCGCTGTTTCATTTAATGAGTTAGACCGGAAAGATAATTTTTCATTTAGTGTGTTGTCAGGTGACTGTTTAAATACCTTGTATATTTCAAATTCTTCAGTTGCATTCATCATTCGTCCTTTTTTTTGGATGTAGAGTGTTGCCATGTTTGTTTTAAAATCAGTGTATGTGTGATTTTTGACGACGAAATGTTGCGCAAAGTTTGATCTATAGGCATACAAATTGTTATTAGGTAAATGTTCCTTATAGCGCTCTATGAATGTTTTGCCTGTTTGTCCGATGTAGAAGCAATCACAATCGTTGCAATCTAGCCTATATACACTTGATGTTAACGTGCATTTTGTGTGTGTGTGTGTGTGTGTGTGTGTGTGTGTGTGTGTGTGTGTGTGTGTGTGTGTGTGTGTGTGTGTGTGTGTGTGTGTGTGTGTGTGTGTGTGTGTGTGTGTGTGTGTGTGTGTGTGTGTGTGTGTGTGTGTGTGTGTGCGTGTGTGTGTGTGTGTGTGTGTGTATGTGTGTGTTGCAATGCACGCCCCCCCCCGTAGACGCGCAGGCGTTTACCTCCTACAGACGGGGACACTCTTGCAAGACCCTACCAGTGACCCTAAACTTATTACACTCTTACTATCGACGAGGTAGAAAATGCTTCTCCCAATTGCCTACTTTTATAAAAGTCCCTGATAAGGCTCTTATTTTTATGTTACACACAAGATCAATTTAATTTTCTCAAACTTAAGCTAACACATGAAAAATTTTATATATTTTATAAATTCACTTCTTAATCTATCTTACCTTTCTTGAAACTTCAGACTCTTTCTCAAATGGTGTGCCCTTTGGAGCTAATTAATTCATTAAACCAAAATTTGCTCTTTTTTGAATTTAACTTTTTACTGGTGAGCACTTACTTCTTCTTCTTTCTGACTTTAAGAGTTTATTTGCATAGGATAGTTTCAATCAAAATACCATATAATGAAATTTAACAAATTTATTGAAATTGGAACAATTTAATTTTTATTTCAAGAAACAATGGATTTATTTAAATTCTCTTACAACAGATTATGTCGCCTTTTCCTTCAATTTATATTAAACGTTTCTCCTTCAAACAACTTGAAAATTCTCTATTCTAAATAATTCTAATATTAACTAAATCTAACAATATATATTCCTAATCTAACACATTTATTTATTAACCCTTTTATTTATATGGTTCCAATATGTTACTTGATTTATTTAAAATTTGACTCGAATTTATCTTATTTGATTTCTCTTTACTTTATTGAATTTAAAATTGACTATATTTCTGACTCTACTTTGATTTTAAAACGTTATTATTTAACTTTGTTAATTTTAAGAATTTTGGACTTTACTCAAGTTTATTAAAAAATAAAATTTATATATTAAAAAACCTTGATTTATGCAGTACCTTGTTTTTGTGAATTGCACAAGTCCGCTCGTCCTGATTCTGAGAATGGTTGTGGATCCTGAAGATTGTTCCTTGAGGTGTCTCCTGTTCTAGAATCTCCCGAAGTCCTGTCCTCGTTGAATCTGCTGATGACGACAATTTCTTGTAGAATATTTGCCGGAGTCCGTAGTAAAGATGTCTTCTAATAAGATGTTGTAGGATGTAGCGCTGTCTCCTTCAAGGCCGATCCTGTATGTTGGTATCGTTATTAACCCAGAGAAGTACTGAACACTGACAAAATATTTATACGACGATTTCCTCTTCAGACTTAAGTAAAAGTGGGTGATCATTCCTGGAGCTGGTACGAGACTGATGAATTAACTTGTTGAAAGTCAACTCGTCGAAGTTTGAGCTATACAGTATAGCCAACTTTCATGATTTTTGTTCCTTCTTTATTTCACGATTTATTTAAGTTTCTATTTTTATTTCAACTACTTATGAACTCTTCTTGGCTTATCCTTACATTATTTGGCTATTTTCATTATTTTGGATTAATTATTTCTATTATTATTAGTTGTTTTAGTTTAATTGTTTATGGTGAATTTTGGCTAGGGTTGGTAGCCTACCCCTTCCATGCGGCGAGAGCCTCTCGTGCGCGCGACCTTGGACACACGTTGATTCTTGAAAATCTTAAGTTTTGACTGACGATTTCTTCATTTCTTCATATCTTCCGTTGGCTTCGCTCGATTTTCTTCTGGGTGATTACCTTTTGAAGCCCTTTTCTTCTTGATGATTTTCCATCTTCATTTGCAGCGATATGACGTATATTTCTTCTTTTATGGCGATTTGAAGATTCCGTAGTTTTTTCGAATTTATTTTTTTCATTTTTGGAAAATTTAGAATTCTTCTTTTTGTAGGTTGTTCTTCTGATGCTGAAAGTCCCAAAACTGCTTTCCTCCTCTTTCTCGCTTCTTGGGTTCACAAATTACGGTACTTTCAGCATGTTTGGTTATTTATGGTTTTATTACTTTATAGTCTTTTATTTAATTTTGGTTTCGAGTCTTATTTATTATTAGTTTATCTTAGGGTTATGAACTGTTATTATTAGATTTTTGATTTTATTTATTTTAAGAGAGTTTTGTGTTTTATGACGTTTTATTTTGGCTATAACTTTTTTATTATTTATCTGACGAGTTTATTGACTTATTATTTATTACTAGGTTTTCCTAGTTCTACACGTTGGTATTATTTTATTTTTGTTTTCGAATTTTTGAAATTACAACATTGGATTATATGAGTTTATTCCTGTTAAAACCGGAAAGTTGAACATTTCCTGTTCAAGCGCGTGACCTTGGCTTGGTCCAGCCTTGCTATACCATTTAACTTTACGTATGTTTGAATGTTTTTCTTATTTCTACAGTTTTTATTATATTTAATTGAAATTTTGGATTTTGGTTGCTTTCCAAAATTGTTCCTTGCGAACGGTTCAATTAAACCGTTGCAAATTCCCCTCTCAAAAAACTAAAATTTGGGTGTGTGTGTGTGTGTGTGTGTGTGTGTGTGTGTGTGTGTGTGTGTGTGTGTGTGTGTGTGTGTGTGTGTGTGTTTAATATTATATATGTCTTCGTAAATGTTTTAATGTTTTGACGATCTCTACAGAGATACAACTGAAGATATAGGAAACATTATGTGACGCATCAAATAATTAATTTTAAGATAACTTGACTTCATATAAGTTATATTTGCATGGGGTCTGTCTGTCGTCTGTACAGTGCTCTATAGCTTAAACGTGTGGATTGATTTTAATGAAATTTGGTATTTGGACAATTTTTATATTTATCTGGCGATAATAAATTTGGTTATATATATATATTTAAAAACTAGGGAATATCGTAAATAAGAAAACACGTCAAATTCATGATTTTCTAAACATTGGATCTAATGGCTCTTATCAAATTTTATTATCATTTTTGGGCCTTTAACGACCCAAACTAAACGTATTGATAAATATGTTTCATATATTACACTGTAGGTGTAATGTTCATCTTTGTTTTTTGATAATTATTCTTGAGCCATAAAATTTTTGTTTGAGTTATTAGCATTCAATATTTCGAATAAATTAGAACGCAATGAATAAGGTTGATTTTGACCTCCTTTTTATCACCCCTCTGGCTGATTTGTATATCACTGTCTATTTAGGTTATTTTCAAATAAAAACTATATTTAAGGTGGTCAACGTTCATTATGTCACATCTGCATAGAAATTTATAAAAGGAATTAAAGACAGAATTAACAATTAAATTTAATTATTAATTATTTTAACAAGTGCAAGGCCCATCACGCAGACATGAGGTAAGATTTAATACTGACACGAAAAAAAACAAAAAAAAACGCCATCTGCTGTGGTTTGGCTTCAAAACAAAACTCCAAGAACTTTTCCCGTAATCGTATTTTTTATTATCATCTGTGAACAATTTAATGATGTTTTGTTTTAACTTGGAAATACCTTTAAAACAGCAAATTCATAATTTATATGATTTTTTACATGTAAGAAAATAAATTCCATTTCGTTTTTTCCGCATCAAACAGAATTTTGATGCTATCTGCCGAAACAAAAATTATGTTGATAGATTCCCTCAAGTGAACATTAACCATAAGTATAGAAAACCATAAACTCTTTGTTTTTATAGAAAAAATACATTTGAAAAGACTAAATGGGGGCAGAGATAATCCAAGTTATAATGATTATTTTCTTATTGATTTTATAAATTTTTAATTTTTAGAGTGTGTTTCTATTTTAAGCCTACATCAGGAATTATTGTACTATGTAATTTGTAATTTTGACGATTTTGCCGAAAGTTGCTCAACCAATACTTGCACCAGATTAACTGTACAATAGAAACCGCCCCTTTGCTTGCTTAAACATAAAATAACCAAAAACCACATGTCTAATATCCGTTAATTATTACAGATAGAAATATTGTCCTAAAAACAGTATTTTGTCTCAACACTAATTAGGAACAAGAGACAGGATTTTCACCCTTTTAGAACTGTTGCAATAGAATTTATTTTTATTTTTTTATTCAGATATCTGTACGATGTCTTATTATAGACTTAGAAAATGTATATGCAATATTTAGAAGAAATATACACACTTAAACGAATGAAATTAGTTACGTATAGTACAAGACAGATTGTAATATTTTTGTTAATTTATCCAAGGTTTGTAGTTATTCCTGATTACAATTTCATGAAATTTCTACGACCTTCGGTTAGATCTCTCGTTTTCATCTTTCGTTCTGTCTCTCTTTATCAATATCTGTTCGCGTCTGACTTTGAATTCGAGGGCGTGGGGTCTGCATTTTATGTTGTTTTATTTCTAGTTTATTTTATGTACTAGTTTATAGAGAGGTTGTATAAATGTGATCACGGAAAAAAATTGCACAACCTCAGTAATTCTGTTACCAGGCGACTTAAATTAAAGAAAGGTGGAACCAACTGGTAACAATGTTTAATAAAAAAAGACAAAGACAAATTATATAATCAAAAAGGCTCAAATTTATTAAATAAAAAAAAAGAAATTTCGACGTATCAGATTTTACCTTTTAGAGTTATGAAAAATATCACCTTAAGTTTACTTGACATGAGCAAAAGCTTAATAATCAAAAAAAATAAAAATTACAAATTGAATCTTCAAACGTTTACATGCCCTAATAAGTAAAAGAGAAAAAAAAATTATTAATAATTAAACTATGACATTTATCCCCCCTTGTTTGTATAAACTGTTACAAAGAATTTAACAATAAAAAAAATTATATAATCAAGATTATTATTTTAGTTTCAAAAGTTATAATTCTAACAAGTTCATCATTAAATTACTTATTAAATATCATGATTTTGTTTATTAAATTTCTTACATACTTACTTACATTCTTACATACATAAACAGAGTCTTTCATACAGGCATCTTATCTTTGCTGTATTGACTTGCAAAATCTTGCATATAAAATTCCACCAAGCTGGGACCAGCTTTAGCTGTTGGAAAGAAACACAGGTCTAATAGAGATTTATGCAATTTTATATATGTAACAGCACAAATTTTCTCTTATACAAAATGCTTAGTTACTTCATCAAAATCAAGAAAATTATCATAATTATAGAAATCCAGAAAAGGTTATAATTAAGTCCTTTTAGTTGTTAATTTTAATAGTATATGGATATCTTGATTTCTGTTTGAAACAAAGACTTATAACAAGAGTCAGAAATTTTCTAAATACAAAACTCTGCTTCAGAAAAACCTTTTGCTAGTTTTTTTTTGATATGACCAAAATTTAATACTTTAACTGTTCAAAATTCAACATAACTGCTCAATACTCAAAGTCTGACTGTTTAAGGTTTACATTTAGCTTCTGTAAATTATGTTTTAAAGAAAGGAAATGCTTTTATAAATTATTAAATTTCAGTAAAATTTTGAATACTAAAATAAAACATCAAACACATATCTTAATGAACAAAGCCTAAAATATTAACAAATCTTATAGTATAGCAAAATCTGAGAAATAAGTTACCTGGACAGGTTGTGAGGTGCAGAGAAAATTTTGAATGAAGGCTTACGCCGTATTTATAAAAAACAGAGCTCACTGACACATTAATTGTACCACACTAAAACACTGACATCGGTAGGAAGATTAATTGCATCGTAAAGTTGTAGGAAGATTTTGTAACAAATGGAACGAAGATTGCAGATCATTGTATAAGGAGAAGTCCGGTGAGATTTTTGCGACTACATATTCTAGTAGAACTGAACTGAACTGAACTTATGTATGAGATAACGGTATATTTGGTTGGACTTCATCCGGTAGTAAGGGACAGAGATAGCTCGGACGATAGTTTTCAGCGCAGACCGCAGTGCTACGCCACTTATCAGGAACAGGTAGACGGAACAGGAGAGGTAGACGGTTGATAACTTTAGTGCAGATTTCTTTGGTATGGAAGAATTTAATTGTTTTGATTACTGAATAATGCTACAATTCAATTATACATTTTTATTACTTATTCACAGGAAAAATAAAATATAAAATTTGCTGACAAATTAAATAAAGTTAATTATTAGTAATATCCAAGAAGAGAAACTTGAAATTCAAATTTTATGTTTGGAGGAGTACTGAGAGTAAAGGCTACAAATCCCTCTCCCGGGCCTCCTTCTTTAAGTTCTACAAAACCTCCATTGCCTTTATCATTGATATCAATACGTGAGAGAAGATACCAATCCCTTGAAGCATCTTCTAGTGGATACTTATAGTATTTTGTAAAGTTTGATGAACCTGGAGGTACGTGTTCCTTTATTGTCACGTTAACAAATACCCTGAAACGACAAATATTTTGAATTAATTACACATTAACCTAAATAATTTGCAAAACTTGTCTAAATATTGAAATAAATTGGTAATTTCCACAAGACAGCATCTCAACCACTATACAAAGGAAGTATTTAGGTTGTAACGAGGATGACAAATTAATTGTTCAAAACTTTTTCTGGAAATGTCTTCTTGTTTTGTTGAAGTTAGTGGTTTTACTCTTCTAAATATGAGTCTCCCAGTTGCAAAATTCGTTATGTCCATTTTGCTAAAATTTCAGAAACGGCAAAAAAATATAAACTAAAAAGTCGCGTGAGTAACTAACTTTTATTATCAGCAATTGTTTTATAATGTATGTCCACTATACTGAAATAGATTCGTTAAGATTTAGTGTTGGTTAAGGAAGGGTTATTATTGACATAACGAGTTTTGGTTCAGCATTGTGGAGAAAACAAGTTCTGTTGCATTACATTTGACTAATGTCATCGCACAAATGTGTAGCTGATGTAATCATTTAGTTTACAGCCAAAAGCAGCTGTGAATATAATATAACCTCTGAACTTAACTTTCTCAACGCGTGAATTTCATGAATCAATATTTTGAACATGCCACCGACTTTACTACTGTATTCTAAGAGTATTGACCGCTTAGAAGGCATCAAGAATACAATACCGGTTGTATAACTATTTATGTGACTAATAATGAAGTAAAAGGCTTTTTCTCCCGCACAGACATTTTTACTCAAAATACACAATTGGTATATTGGACCGTCATTTTAGAGTTTATTCGAAAACTCAAAAGATAGTTTATAATATATATATATCGGAATTTATGCTATTTAGATTTGTTTGTTAATTCATGGACATCCGCTCAACTTTACTAAAGTTGTTAATTTACCCACATTTTTGAGTTTTTAAGAAATATGGCCATCCTTGCGGTGATATATTTATTCTATATAATACCTCAATATATTTCTTTTTAATATGATTAAAGATAGACAAAAAGGTTGATGATTCTTAGATTCGTTGCAGAAACTATTCAGGGTGAGAAAAGGAATAAAAACTCACAGTGAGTGAACATAAGACCTCTTATAAAAATTAGAAAGATCCGGACATGTTTTAGTTTTGTAGAAGAATCTTTCCGGTTTCTTACGAAAGTCTTAACAACGAAATTGATGTCTAAAAAAATTCATTATATAGGGTCTATAAGAAGAATTAAGTGATTCATCAAAACATTTAATTTAGGGACCCCAGATTTCATAAAATTTGTGTTTGCCTTTTATGTCTGTCTGTCGTTAGTACAGTGCTCTATAACTCAAAAGTGTTGATAAATTTTAATCGAATTTGGGATCTGAACCACTAAGACACTTAACCGCACTTGAGTCAGATTGCCTATCCTACCCCGTAGTTACATTACAACCCCTATAAGGTTCATCGGTTCACCACTAGGATAAATAACCTTTTGATTAGGGTGCACTTACTTAAACAAATGCTTATAAAACTAGTTTGACTCAACGGGTTTTAATAAATAAGGTCTTTAATTAATCCTAAAAAGACACAAAACAAAACATTATAAAAACCAAAAATCCATTTTTTTTTCATTTTGAGCTATGTGACTTTAAGTCATTGGGTGTTTTCAGGATGATATTATTATTGTTTGTAAAATGTATTTTTATAATATTTGTTTTTGTATTTAGTTAATGCTGTAGGCAATAACAAAGAATGCAACATGCCTTTATTTATTTTAAAATAGCTGAAAGGAGGGAAAATTGTATAAAACGATCTCTATGTGACGAAACCCAACTGGTCGCCACGATAGCTGTCATACTTGTACCCAACTACCCCCAATATAACAAATGAAATGTCGGTCGATGGTAATAGAGCTAGGTCTGCGACTGGTAAAGTTGCAATGCAGCTATATTTACGATAGTAAAAATAACAAAATGCGAGAGGTCAGCGTTGACACTTTAGTGTAATATGGTTAATGAATCCAAACTGATTGTAAACTAATTATAACATAATTTGGGAGTTTGTAGGAAAAACTTCAATAGGGAACCCCTTAGGGATGATGACCATATTGTATTTCGCCTTAAAACAACAAATACAAAAATACTAGTAATAAAATGAATCTTTATTGTTTAAAGAAATTTACTCCGTCGGTGTTAGACCCCTTTAATCTATTAATGAAGCTGTGTGAGTACCATGATGGCCTCAAAAATGTGTTTAGTCAATGGAACTGTATATTCTGTAGTATATGTGTGACGAATAAGATCGAACACTGACTTCATTCATAAAATGATTTAAATGTTCCATTTGGGAAGGGGGGAGGATTAAAAGTAAGGACTCATTGAAAATATCTTATAGAAATATTAGCATTGGAAAAATAATCTCCTAACTTTGTAATTCTAAAGCAAAAACCATGAAATATATTTAATGTTACTTACTCGTCACCGAATTTTCTTTCGCCTATTACAAGTCTATGGCAGGATTGATTTATATAAGTTTCAGTCTCGAGTGAAAACATTTCAAATACATTATAGCATTGTGCTGACGTAGTCAGGTATACTAATACAACCACACTTAATAAAACTGTACCAAACATAAACTGTCTGCACATCATCTTGGTTTGTTTTAAACTGAATAAAAGAATAAGTCTTCTCTTATAATTATGGTAATAAAAAGTAGATAAAAGAAATATGTTATTGATTTGAATAATGATTCTATTATCATGAAATAGGTCAAAGGAAACATTTCTTATTTTCTTACGTAATTAACGAATACTATTTTGTCATAAGCCACCCGCAATTTTTGGACTAAAAATGTGAAATAAACTTTCTGTACTTCGGGATTACAATTTGTTTTTCCGTAGTAATAATAGTGATAAAAAAACCAAAAATCTAAATAATAATCATTGTTTTAAAAAGTGGTAAAAATAGCCATGTGTCAATATACCGTGCAGCGAAAGTACATAAAAACTTACCTTGTTTTATCTGTAAAAATACAGACTATATTGCTTGATATTGTCAAAGTAAATCCAGTGCACGGAATAATACAACAGTATCTTTATGGCATTATTTTAACAATGACAGACGAGCTATTAACAATTGTACTTTTGAACGTACTCTTTTGAAATGTAATCATTTGAATGGTTATTGAACAAGAAATTAGTCATTTAAAAGTATAAATGCAGCCCGACGAAATTACAAACATAGTGGCAGCTATCACCCGTTTAGAGCTGTCAGCAATCAAAAGTTTTATATTAAGAATCGTCGTGTTATATACTAAAAAATGTAATTGGTTTTTATCAGTACACGTTATTACAAGTAATATTTAAAATTAACTGCTTGAAATTAGTTTGGTATGGTACAATGTAGATTTTTATGTATATAAATATATAGTTTTCATTTTTCGTATCTGTCTCTCTTTACCAACTTTTATTCACGTCAGACTTTGAATTCGAGGGAGAGAGATGTGAATTTTATGTTGTTTTCTTTCTTTCCTTGAAGTAATACTTTAAGTACAATATAATTGTTTATAGAGAGTTTGTACATGTGTGATCACGAAAAAAGTGCACAACGTCACTGATCCATTTAAACATTGTTATTACTTATTCTATGTAAAATTTGCTGATTAACTTTCTAAATTTAATTAAAATTAGATTCCGTAAATGGAAATTTGAAACTCAAATCCTTTGCCCTTTTGCGATTCTAAATGAAATGCTACATATTGTTGACCCGGGCCTCGTGATTTAAGATATACACAACGACCTTTGCCTTTATCTTCGACTTCAAAATACGTAATGAGGGAATATTCTCTTGTGTCTGATTCTGGAGGATACCGTATGTCTTTTGTAACTTTTGGAAAAGTTGTGGATATTTGTTCCCTTATTGTCTCGTTGACAAGTAACCTGGAACGACAAATATTTTGAATTAATCACACATTCACTTAAATAATGAACAGAACATGTCTAGATACCACGATAAATTGATAATTTCCACAAGAAAACATTTCAACAAGATCACTAATCTTGTAATGAGTACATAAAGGAACTGAGTAGATTCTAACGAGGATGAAAACCTAATTTGTGAAATCTTTCCTGGAATGAATTTAGTGTTTTTACTTCTTTAAATATATATATATATATATATATATATATATATATATATATATATATATATATATATATATATATATATATAGGAAACATTATGTGACGCATCAAATAATTGAATTTAAGATAACTTGATTTCATATAAGTTGTATTTCCATGGTGTCTGTCTGTCGTCTGTACAGTGCTCTACTGCTTAAACGTGTGGATTGATTTTAATGAAATTTGGTATTTGGACAATATTTATATTTATCTAGCGATAATAAATTTGGTTTTATATATGTTTAAAACTTGGGAATATCATAAATAGGAAAACACGTCAAATTCATGATTTTCTAAATATTGGATATAATGGCTCATTTCAAATTTTATTAACATTTTGGGGCTTTTAACGACCCAAACAAAACGTATTGATAAATATATTTCATATGTTACACTGTAGGTGTAATGTTCATCTTTGTTTTTTGCCAATTATTCTTGAGCCATAAAATTTTTGTTTGAGTTATTAGCATGCAATATTTCGAATAAATTAGAACGCAATGAATAAGGTTGATTTTGACCTCCTTTTTATCACCCCTCTGGCTGATTTGTATATCACTGTCTATAAAGGTTATTTTCAAATTATATACGCTCTGGCATTTATGAAGATTGTGACGACTAAATAAATATATTTTGTTTGTGTCCTTAGAGGCTCTAATTGTGCAGAATTCAACCAAAGTCTTTAATAAATATGTTATATGTTTCTTATAGCAGCTACCCACAAATTTTGAGTTATTATAATAATTCAAATTTGTCCCAAAATATTACAAATTACCAAATGTTATTAAAATCAGTTTCACATTTGAGGTTTAGAATACGATACAGACAACAGAAACCACTTTTTTGGATTCAAGAGACCCGAAAACAAATATATCTAAATTTAACATTTATATTTTGACCCATCATAAAATATAACGTTATCTATACTGTGTAGGCTATAAGTAAGAAAGTAAAAATATGAAAATAGGAGAAGTCAGATTTAAAGTTTTAGTGACATGAAATGATTGTAAACTAATAATAATTTGTAGTTTGTAATCTGCAGGAAAAACTAAAATGACTCTAACAATTTTGATGGAGAGGTCAAAAAATAAAAATACTAATAAAAAAAATTATTAAAAAATGATATAAATATAATAATAACTATAATAGATGGTATGCTATTTTGATGTAAAGCAACAAGAAACCGTATATATTTAATGTGCAATAAACATAATGTTTCATTGCAAAAGTTAATAAAACTAATGATAAATTCTTACTCTGCTATGTAAAATATGAATGCTAAAATTCTCATTAAAATATAATAAACTTTAATTTTGAATTTTTTTTTGTATAGGAGCCGATATCAAACTTACACTCGTCCCTCTTAAATACTGTATAATAATATAGGCTATGTTCATATATGTTTCGTTAAAAAAAAAAGGAATTAGGATTTTTATCTCTCCCCCACTCTCAAATATTTTAACAAGATGTAATCATTTGTATAATAAACTATAATGCGTTCATATGGCTTCTTATTAAATTTCAGAGATATTGTTTTTTTCTCTTATTAATAAAATAATTATACCAACTTATGGGTTGCCTCTCTAAGATGGATAATAGCAAAAATTTAGGGAAACCTGT
The DNA here is from genome assembly GCA_963513935.1 of Aphrophora alni. NCBI lineage: Eukaryota > Metazoa > Arthropoda > Insecta > Hemiptera > Aphrophoridae > Aphrophora > Aphrophora alni. The sequence continues at coordinate 31,082,857 of OY740770.1, forward strand.
TTTATAATGGTTCTCTAAATCTAATAGCAAAAAAATCACTTATTTAAAAACAAAACACAAAAAAAACTTTATTTATTATACAACAGTTATATTTTTGTACATTAAAAAAATTAAAAAATCCTTTTACTTCATTATTATTTCACAATCATATACAAACCACTTTAGATGCACTTGTTTCCTTTTAATTTGCACCTTTGTTTACTTTTATTTTAATTAAAAGTTAATGTTTTATTTTTTTTATTTCTTTTGTCTGGGCCTCACTTTAAATTTCAAGTGAAATAATCATACTAGTTGATATAGTGACGCGAAATATGTTTTGCTGAATATGGAGTTTTAGTTTTGCACTAACTTTTACACATTGTGGAAGACTGATTTGATGATATTTTACTATTTTAACCTTGAGTTTGCTGGATACGACTGTATGGGAGGTGTAGTTTTACTTTATTTTTCTCTTGATTTAGCTTATGGCTTACACCCTCCGCTTATGATGAAATCGTATAATCGATGTCCGTCCAAAGTTAGTTTCATAAAAATCGGTCTACATGTTCTTGTACTACTTTCTAGTTATATTATTCTATTATTGTTAATTATTTATTTTCAAAATATGAAATTTTTATTTTATGAAATATATTAAATAACTTAGTGTAATTTGAAAGGTCTTGAATTAAAGTTGGCCAATGGTATCTAGGTCTAATTTTTACGTTGTTTTAAAATCTGATAAATGATCTTCTATCATTATCTTTAAAAATTTCGGGTACTAGTTCTTGTTGTATTGCTAATAATATTTTATTTTATTTCCATTGAAAGATTCAAAGTACAGTATATTATTTCATTTTATAATATTTAACGCCTGCAATTCTCTCAATTTAAAAAAAAAATATTTTACTCAATTCCTAGAAGTGTTAATTTTAATTGTTTCAAATGGGTCCCTTGATGGAGTATTCTCTTTGATGGTCAAAATTCTCTCCACTGTGTTACAGAATAACACAAAGCTAATTTGGTTCAACTTAATAATAACCCTTTTACTTTTGGTTCAACGTTTTTCTTTAAGTTTTAACTTGATTGATAAATAAGCAATTGAGCATTCTTTATTATTATTTGGATCTATTTGTTTTAGTACTCCGCCGATTCCTTCAGTTGAAGCATCTGTATTAGCATTTGTTCAACGCTATTCTTTAAAATGTGACTGTAATGTAGTGATGTTAGAATTGTTGTATTTATTCAAATGTTGTTCGTTATTTTGAAGTCCAAACAATGTTGTTGTTGTTATTATTCTGTGTTTTCAATAATTCCGTCAGTGGGTATGTTATTGTTGCGTGTAATTTTATAAAGTTTCTCAAATATCTTACACTTCAGAAATGTCCTCACATGTCTGTGTTTTTGGTGTTTTTTCAAGTATTGCTTTATTTTATTGTGTAATAGTTTTATTCCTTCAGTCCAAAATTCGTGGGATAGTAGTTCAATATTTTGATATGAAAATTTGCATTTGTTTGTGTTTAATTACAAATTTGCTATCTGCAGTTACAAATATAGTCGTATCTTCTATTTACGCTTTGCATTTTAAATATAGGTGTTTACTTAGTAGTAGGTTTTTTTTTTTTTTTTAATTGCTGATGAAGGTCATATTCCTTGGGGTAGTCTATTATAACTTAATATATTATCTTCTGTACGTATGGTCAATAACGATTTACTAGCTTCATTAACATGCAACTAAATATGTATTTTTTAAAATCTATTTTACTGAAATATTGTGCATTACTTAGACAGCTTAATTTACCCAATTTAATGATTGTAGATGGGAATTGTCAGATTGATTTAATATGTTGGTTGATGTTTCTGAAATCGGCAACCAGTCTATGTGTGTGCATCTTGGTTTTTACAATGAATTCTGGAGATGCACATTCAGTTAAATCTGGGCATGGTTCCATATATATATATATATATATATATATATATATATATATATATATATATATATATATATATATATGCCTGGAATAATTTGTCTCATTTCTCTAACAAAACCTTCCTTTCCTGAGAGCTTTCTCTATAAGGTGGTATATGACCAAATTGACATTATTCACAGTTTGTATTTTTACTGGTGATTTTCTAGAGTTGCTAGAGTTAAAACTGTTAAATTTGTAGTAAATATGTTTGTATAATTTTTCATTACGTTGGCTTCGTGATTGTATAAAGTGTCACTTGAGTTTGAGCATATATCAAAAGGTATGCCATTTTTATCGGTAATGATTTTTTTTTTTTATTTTGGAAATTTTTCATCTTTAGTGTGTGTATACATCTGTTTGTGTATCATTTCGTAGATAAGAATTTGCATTTCTTTGTATGTGTCCGATTGTTGTTTTTAGGATATGTTATTGTTTTCTTGATGTGTTGTGATTTTCTTGGTGTATATACAAATTACCTTCCTCCTTTGCTATGCGAGCATGATTTTTTTCCATTTTCTCTCAAATTCTTGACCTTTTAAATTCTTCTGAATCTGTCTAATTTTTAAGTTATTTTATTTTCATATTTTGTCCTGTTTTTATTATACCGTCATCGTATAATTTAATTTCTGTTTGAGTTTAAGGTTTCAGATTAAATATCAGTGGAAGTTTTTCTTACCACGATTAGTATAAATTTATTGTTTAATGGTGTTTATCTCTCTGGAGAGAAATTTTATGTTATAGTAAATTTTTGATTTATGTTTCAGTACAAAATAATTTTGTAAAATTACTTTTGCATTGATTTCAGATGCTACATAGATTTTTTTCTTTAAATTGAATTACCCAGTATTTCTAATTTTGTGTTGGTGGCAGACTTTATTATGGGTAACGAATTTAACTTCTAATTTCACATCTTTTACTAAGTTTTAATTTATCATACTGACTCCTGAATCTATGAGTGATTCAATCTTGTTACCTTAACTTGAATGTATTTTTAATTTAATTGTAGATAATTATTGTAGTTTTCTTCATTTTTAAAAATAATTTTAATAAATACATTAAAAGTGACATAATTGCTATTTTTAAGAGTATTATCTACTCAATTTGTCTGTAATTATTTTTTATAAAGTTTTTGGATTTTTTGCAATATTTCGTCTCTAATATTTGATATTGTAAATCTTCGTCCAAGGTTGTTGATAGTATGTTACATGTGTTTATAGCATGGGCAGCGTGATTATCTTGCATTGTAACAGGTGTATAGTGGTGTATATGTTCTTGAACTAAAATGGCGTATTGTGGTGGGAGACATAGTTATGACTTCGTGACATTCAAGATTTTGATTACTAGAAATTTTGGCTGGGTAAACTTGACTATATTTATTTCTAAAATTTTTGTTTGTTTGTTCGTCTTTCATAGATTTTGTTTTTTTAAGTTTTATTTTGTAAAATTTATTTATTATTTTTGGAATTCTTGTTATTAGGTTATTTGGGATCTGAACAGTGCTCTATTTAGGAGTATGCACCTTTCATGATCCGGAATTTCTCATAACCCAACGAGAATTTGCTCAGTCTAGTTCAATCATAAGAATTCGATACATCATTTTTTATTTATTTTACGGGATTTAATACCCTTGAAATGAATTTACTGCTCTTAATTTGAGGGCTACACCAGACCCTTCAGAGTCAATCTTTACCTGACATGTTAGAAACCAGGTTAGAAATAATACACCAGGTTACTAGAACAATCTATTAATTATATCATTACGAGTCTTAGACCAATGCATCAGTTATAACTTCTTCATAAACTACTACATTTAGTGCTTGCATTTTACGTGTAAAACATAATAAACTAAAATCATTCATTCATGATACTTTCTACTTACGTACACAAAACTACTTACGTTAACATTCTATATTAGTTCAATTTAAATCATAAAATTTGTTAAATCTATTTACGATATCTTCTATATGATATATTTGGTAACCCTCGAGATCTGCCTTACAAGTGTTTACATTAGAGACCACTTACATTTTCTGACACTCCCTTTTCCTCATAATAGACACCTAAATTGACATTTTATTTTAATTTTCTTTACTTAACAATTCGCATTTCACTTATTTTGATTGCTCACTCGTTCACATTTGTTCCAACTCCTATTTATCGCATCACAATAGAATTTTTAATTAGGGATATGAAATGTTCCTTTTATTTATTTGACATTTTATTTGACATTAATCTGCAAGCACTTATTACTAGTTGAAGTTATTTTGAGCGTATTCTTTCCCAGACTGACTTTTAATTTTCCTCGCTTGTTCCCCTCTGATCCTCTTACGTGTTTTACATAGTTATTTTTGATTGGAGATTATTTGGCTTGATTTCATCTGATTAGCTTGTGTCTCATTCAAATTCCTCTTTGTATGCTTAATTTTGTATGAATATGTGTATTTTTCATTCTCATGGCGAAATATTCTGGCTGTGCAGAATTATTATGCTTTGATGAAACTCAATACCGCTGGCCTTTTAGTTTTACATCCGCTCCTAAAATCCAGTTGAAATAATATCTGCCTCTGATTTCGAATTTTATCGTTGCTGAAATTTATTTACTTATTTCGTTTGTATAATTTTGAGAGTATTATTTATTTTACAGATTTTATAAGTTAATTTGATATCTGGAGTTTCCAGATACATCCCTGACAATTACTCTCTTTTAATGTCTTTAAATATTTCGAAGTAATCTGTCCTTTTTTAAATGGGATGTTTGTATAGACATACTTTATATTCCTCTTGTTTTCCCGTTATATATTATATAACTGGAAAACATATACTTATATATAATGAATTGGTTTTAATGCGATTTTTATTATAATAAAAATTTTCCATTGAACGGTTGTCCTTTTTACATATATAATAGTATATTGTTTTACATATTTATCTAAGTAGTGTGATACCTTTGATTTTTGTTTTTCATCTTGATAGATCAGTGAGAAATTTGGTGGTACTTTATTGATCATATTTCGGAGTTAAATTTCCTGGAAAAAAAAGTTCTCATTCGAATGGTTATCTTTCTTGCAAATTGGTCAGTTTTTACATTTATTCGTTTCCTTGGCAAAACTCTATGTATTTTGTGTGTATTTAGCTGTTGTATACATTTTTTACTAACTTTTATTTGGTATACGTGTATTTAGTATTTTTCTTAAAATTTAAATACATCAAAAGTGACATAATTGCTATTTTTACGAGTGTTATCTATTCAGTTTGTTTGTTTTTATTTTTTATAAAGTGTTTGGAATTTATGCAATTATTCGTCTCTAATATTTGATGTTGTAAATCTTCGGCCATGGTTGTTGATAGTATGTTACATGTGTTTATAGCATGGGCAGCGTCATTATCTTGCATTGTAACAGATGAATAGTGGGATATATGTTCTTGACCTAAAATGGCGTATTGTGGTGGGAGACATATGACTTCGTGATATTGAGAAGATTTGAATCATCAGAACTTTTTGGCGGGGAAATCGTGGCTATATTATTTATTTCTTAAATATTTGTTTGTTTGTTCGTCTTTCATAGATTTTGATTTATAAGTTTTGTTTCTGTCTTTAATGTCTCTAAATATTTCTAAGTAATATGTCCTTTATTTAAGGGTATGTTGGTATAGGAATAATTTATATTACTTTTAATATTAATTATATTATAATTCTTAAAAATAAATTATGTTTTATTGGATAAATCGTTGAATCACATGAATTGGACACGTGTACTGTTGGAGAATGATGTAATTTGTGCATATAACTATTTCATTGATGTATTGAGGCGGCAAAAACTTTTGTCTCATGTTCAAGGGGAAAGAGATTTTTAAAACGTGGATGAATTAATGTATCAGGTTGCGTATAAATAAAATCAAATTGTTATTTTTAAAGCTTAAGAAGCAACCATATAATAATAAGTTAGAACAATATTAGATAAGATATCGAAATCGTCTTTGTAAAGATATTAAGGAGACACAAATAATTATTTCATAAACCAATTCAAAAATAGTATGGGTGATTTCAAAACTCAGTGGAGAATTATTGATGAAATTATTGGTAATAATTCTGCATCTCCAAAACGTGGTATTGATAAATTATTTATTCCTTCCCAAAATGTATGTGTAACAAATGCTGTAGATATTGCTAATAAATTTAGTTTATTTTTTAGAAATGTTGTGTCTCATGTTAGAAATCCTTCAATCTGGTTGGGTAAAAATAGTTGTTTGATAGATTACAATAAATCGTTTACTGCAGCTTTGTGTGAAAATTCAATGTTTCTCAGGCCAGTTAATTCCGAGGAAGTAATGGAGATTCGTAATCTTAAGAATAAAATATCTCCAGTTATTGATGACCTTAGTGCATATTTTTAACTTGAGCTTTTAAAATGGAATACTATTGTTTAAAGAGAAAAGTACAATGGATATGAGTAACTATAGGCCCATATCTTTATTGCCACTCTTCTCAAAAATTTTAGAAAAATAGTAAAATAGCGGTTATTGGAGTTCTTAGATAAAGCAAATTTTTTTAGCCCTAATCAGCGCGGTTTTAGTAAATGAAAAAGTACTGAAGATGTTTTACTTCAATTTATGTTCGGTGTGTATGCTGGTATGAACAATAAAAATTATGTTGCTAGCTTATTTATTGATTTATTTACTGTAGGTCATGCAATATAAATCATACTGTATTCTACTCTTGCAAAAAATATGGAATTCTAGGATCCGAGGTCTAGCGTATGATTGGTTTTATAGTTATCATTTGAAAAGTCACAATGTGTAAAGATAAATTAAGTCTTCAGTTCTCACATCACAGTTATAAGCGGTGTTTCTCAAAGTTCTGTTTTGGGACCGATATTGTTTTTAATTTATATTAATGACTTATGTGATGGAACTTTTAATGGTAATTTACCTGCATTTGCAGATGATACTGCATAATCATATGCCGCTCATAGTTTGGACCGGCTTTATATAGATATGCATCAAGATGTACATAGATTGAAAACCTGGCTTGAAAGCAATTTTTTGGTTATTAGTGAAAAAACATTATTTGTACTTTGAAGAGTTACATTTTCAATATCCTATTGTATTTAAGTTGAGACGTATTACATCTCATGCTTTAAATGGTTCACATTATTTAAATTGTAAAAAATCATGAACTACCCACTGTGACTCAGCCACAGTGACACTGTTTGACTCGGCCATCGATTTATTTAAGGGACCTGCCTTAATATGGTTCAGAGAAACCAGACGATGTAAGAATTTGAAAGACTTGACAGGACTGCTAAAAGAAGAGTTTCAAACACCCGATTATGAGGAGGAATTATGGGGAAAAATACGCACCCGATCACAAGGTTATAACGAAAAGATGGGCATGTACTTGGCTGTGATGGAAAACCTGTTTTCTCGACTTCCTAATCCGCCAACGGAACAAGAAAAATTAAAAACCATCCGCCGAAATATTTCCCCATATTTTATCGAACAATTAAGCCTACACAATATTGACACTGTTGGAGAAATTCTTGTATTAGGTAGACAACACGAACATAGTAGGATCATGGCCCAAAAATTCAAACCTCCTCCTGCAAATCTCCTGAACTTCTAGAACCCGATTAGGCTTATCAAGGTCACCCAAGAAGAGAACAGACTCGTGCAAGCGTTATGTACGTGACAGCACATACTTCAGTTTCAAGTAATCTTAACAATACGGGTATAAAGTGCTTTAAATGTAAGGCTAAAGGTCATAAATTTCGCGATTGTAAAAGTACCAGTAAAAATAAATTTGTTACGGCTGTGGAAAAGAAAATGTGACGCGTTTCTCCTGTTCGCGATGTAGGCCGGGAAACTAAGTGTAGGGTCGTATGGATGTCGGCATATATCCCATAAGAAAGTTAATCCGACAAATACTGAAGAATGGAAAAATTGGTTGTGTCAACTTGCGAACGTGACTTATAAGGATAAAATTAATAAATTGTTGAAAATATATCCCAGTGACTGTCGCCCTTACTTGAAAGTTACCGTATTTGGTACTCTATTCATAGGGTTGTTGGACTCCGGGGCGTCACGCACTCTTGTTGGAAATCGTGGTTGGAAAATCTTGAGGAAACTTAATTGTAAATTAAATACCACAGATCTTATTTTTGTAAAAGTTGCTGACGGCAGGTCTTGTGAGGTTATTGGAGTTACTGAAGTTGTTAATGAACTCAATGGTGTTAGTCGGTTAGTCGAAACCTTGGTAGTGCCTGACTTACTACATGATTTGATGTTAGGGATAGATTTTTGGAAGAAAATGAAAATTGTTTCAGATGTGGCAGATGGTACATGGTGTTTTTCGGATTCCCGACACCTTGATCTTGATATTAATTCTATGGATGTAGTTTCTCGTAGTAACATAAATTCCAAAGAAGTGCAACAACTTGAAGACCTATTGCGCCAATATTTCTCTTTGATGGGAGATAAGTTAGGCAGAACACCGCTGGTAAAACACAAGATTAACACAGGTGACGCCATTCCATAAAACAGCGTTATTATCCTGTATCTTCAGCAGTTCAAAACATCATAAGTGATGAACTTGATTATATGTTAGCTGACAGAATTGTGGAACGATCTAGTAGCCCATGGTCATCTCCAATTTTATTAGTTAGGAAAAAAGATGGGACCAACCGTGTCTGTGTGGATTACCGGAAAGTTAATAAAGTGACTACGAAAGATGCATATCCTCTCCCTTATGTGGGTGCTATTATAGATAGACATAAAGATGCAAAATATGTGTCTTCATTCTATATTAAATCAGCTTATTGGCAGATCCCCCTAGAAGATGGAAACAAGGAGAAAACCGCCTTCACTGTCCCTGGACGAGGTCTATTCCATTTTGTCCGTATGCCTTTTGGTCTTCATAATGCACCAGCTACATGACAGCGATTGATCTACCGTGTTCTAGGCGAAGATTTATTTCCTTATGTATTTGTTAATTTAGATGATATAATTTGTGACACGCCGAAATTCAAATTACACCTTGAACTTGTGGAGAAAGTGTTTCAGAGACTAATCAAAGCAGGACACACATTAAATAAGGAAAAGAGTCAATTTTGTAGAGAAGAACTACGTTACCTCATGTATGTAGTCGATCAAAATGGAGTCCATGTTAACCCATAAAAGGGGAAGGCCATTTTGGATTTCCCACGACCACAAAATATACGTCAAGTACGTCATTTTTGGGGAGTCGCCCTTTGGTACCGGCGATTTGTCGAAAACTTTGCAACAAGAGCCGCTTCGTTAACAACGTTAACAAAAAACCATCAAAAATGGTAGTGGAATGAAGATGCAGAGAACGCTTTCAAAAACATAAAGGAATGCTTAGTGACAGCTCCAGTTCTAGCTTTTCTTGACTTTTCAAAACCGTTCGTTTTACAAACAGATGCTTCTGGCGTAGGTATTGGCTGTGTATTGGTTCAAAAACACGGAGAAGACGAACGTGTCATCGCCTATGGAAGTAGAAGTTTAACAAAAGGAGAGCGGTTATTTTCTGTTACTGAAAGGAAGTGTTTGGCTGTGTTGTGGGCTGTAGAAAAATTCATACCATACCTGGAAGGTTACCATTTCCAAGTAGTGACTGATCACCACTCTTTGAAATGGTTATATAACCTAAAAGACCCAGTTGGAAGGCTTGGAAGATGGGCAGTGAGGTTACAGCAATATTGTATATACTAACTATATAGTTATGAAGTCATTCATAGAAAAGTTAGAGAGAATGTTGTACCGGATGCCTTGTCAAGAACGATGGAAGCGGACTCCATTGATGTAATAGACATTCCAGCAGAAGTATCGGATCCGTGGTACCGTAAGATGCTCTTATCGGTAGCAACTAAACAAGAAAAATTTCCAAAATGGACAGTGCTTAATGGTCAATTATATAAAGAGACGGTTGATAAACAAAACTCTTTGGCGGAGCGAAAATAGAAATTAGTTGTTCCAATGCATCTCAGAAACCAAGTACTGTGGCAGTGCCATGATAACCCGACATCAGGACATCTTGGAACTTTTAAAACCACATGAAGACTGACTGAAACTTATTACTGGCCAAAAGTAAAATCCGATGTAATCAAATATGTAAGAAAATGCCTAACTTGTATAAGTAATAAGGTTCCCCAAATGAAACCCGCTGGATTAATGGGAACGCGAAAAATTGCCTCTCAGCCGTGGGAGATGATAAGCACCGTCATAATGGGACCTTTTCCTGTATCGACTCAAGACAACCGATTTTTAGTAGTTACGTGTGACTGGTTCACAAAGTACATTGTGTTGAAGCCTATAAGAACAACAACCACCGATGCCATTATAAAGCACCTGGAAGAGGACATATTTTTACAATTCGTGGTACCAAAAGTAATTATTTGTGATAATGGTACACAGTACACCAGCAACAAATTCAAACACCTAATGCAGGAGTATAGGAGTCGAGCCTTGTATAACGCATATTATCATTCACAAGCAAATCCTACAGAGGGTGTCAACAGAGTGGTGAAAACGATGATTTCTCCTACGTGAAGGATAACCACCGACATTGGGACAAGGAACTCAGCAAATTAGGTTGTGCTATACGCACTGCATGTCATGAAGTAACCAGAAGAAGTCCTTACTTCTTGAACTATGGACGGGAGATGGTTCTCGATGGTAGAGAGCACCCTTTATATTTAGAAAATAACAACAACACTCCACGCATTGCCGATAGAGATGATCATATAGAACGACTTGTTCAGCTAGCTAATATACACCAAGACGTAGAAAAACGACTTAAACATGTCTACGAGCAAAGTGCAAAGCAATATAATCTTAGAAGACGGCCCGTAACACACAAGGAAAATGACTGGGTATGGAGAAAAAAAATCCCTCAATCCAACGATGCTGCCTATTATTCGGCAAAGTTAGCCCCAAAGTATGTTGGGCCATTTATTATTCGTAAAAGGGTAGGCAATTTATTTTTCGAGTTAGCAGATTCAAGCGGAAAATCACAAGGACGATGGCACGCTCAAGATCTTAAACCACATCCATGTGACTTCAACGAAGGAATTCTTGACGAAAATTGAGACAATTTTCTTTTCCAGGAAAAGGTGAGATAAGACATATTACGTCTCATGCTTTAAATGATTCACGTTAATTAAATTTTAAAAATCTTCAACTTCCCACTGTGACTGTAGCCTACGTTTGACTAAAGACAGCGAGTGATTGCGATTAGTTTGTTTGCGATAGGTTATCAGCTGATTGAGTTGGACGTTGTGTGTTTAGGCAGAGTGAGGTCTAGACTGCAGCTGTGTTTGGTTCGCCGATAAATTGTGTGTACAACTAAACTTAAACTTACGTGAGCAAAGTTGGTTGGATTTAAAATAAAGTGTTTAATACTACACTTTAGAGCGAAGTGAAAGAAAAAAGACTGTTTTTATGTTTGTTGGACAAGTTTATTCCGTAGAATCGAGAACTTAATATTATTTCATCTTGCGCTGAAAATTTCGAGTTTATGTTGTACCATGTTGTTCTTTTGAGTGTTGTTATGCTCAAATAAATTTATGGTAATATTGCATACTTGTTTCTTGCCGATATATACACGCTACAATGTACACGCTACTATGTACTAGTGCGCTGGCAGACATCGTGGGAATCTCACGGACAATTTGGAACAAGCTCCGTCACATCGCTACATACAGGTTTTTTAGTTCAGCTAAGGATAAAAAAAAAGACGAACAATCTTACATAAAGAAACTGTTTTAATGACAATTATTTTGTCTTGTAATTTTTAACAATGACCATTATTTAATATTGATTATTGATATCTTAACAGAAAAATATCGGCTAGATTTGAAACAGACAATAATTTACTGTTTTGTTTATTCTTTTGTACTTTAATATAAGTAGAGTATAAAAAAAAGGATCAAACTATGTTCTTCTTGAAATGATAAAGTTAAATTTTGTAAACGGCCCTATTTCAAAACGTTTGTTTGTAAGATTGTTTTTAATACAATCAGTTATTTTATGATGACATCATCAAGCATGCTTATGGGTTTGCAATATTAAAAAAGTTATTTTAACTTTATAGTTATTTTATCTTGTCTTGTAATGAGTTTTTTTAACCAAACAGTAAAACTCCACACATCTCTCTCTCTCTCTCTCTCTCTCTCTCTCTCTCTCTCTCTCTCTCTCTCTCTCTCTCTCTCTCTCTCTCTCTCTCTCTCTCTCTCTCTCTCTCTCTCTCTCTCTCTCTCTCTCTCTCTCTCTCTCTCTCTCTCTCTCTCTCTCTCTCTCTCTCTCTCTCTCTCTCTCTCTCTCTCTCTCTCTCTCTCTCTCTCTCTCTCTCTCTCTCTCTCTCTCTCTCTCTCTCTCACATATATTCTTTGTTTTCTTTATTGCTCCTTACTGTTTATCCTTCCATAGTCCGTTGGATGATCCCAGCAGCACCCTACCTTGTTCATTGTCCCAGGGCTGATACTCCCGGGACGAATTTTCCTTCTAAATTCCTACCACGTCATCCCTACTGAATATACATATTTTCGAAACCCTTCTGATACATGACAAATAAACTTCTCTATCCTCTTTAACAAACTATGAAGCTCTTAGTTAGGTTATAACTCTTTCTTATTATTTTTTTTTCAACTATTTTTTAACTATTTTAAAGTTTGTTGAGTTATTCAATATTGACTTTTGGTCTGATTGTGCAAATTTTGGAAATTTGGTACTTAATAAGGAAATTTGGTAAGTTTTAGTTGTCGTTGTATATACGTTTAGAACTCTTATATTGACTAACAGCTGATTTGATGTATTTTTATATTATTTTATGGTTAGGATCTATGTTACATTTTTATATGTCATTGTCTTGAAAAATGTTTAAGTTTTATCAAAGTATTTTTTCCTTCTTCATAAGTACCGTGGCATTGCCTTTCGCGATCAATAGATGGGTATTTGTTTAATTTTTGATGTATGGTGTAAATGGTTTTTAATTCTCATTGTATATTGACCAGTTATGTTACGAAAATTGTTTTATATTAAGTATATATATAGCGTAATCATTTACAAGACACCTGGATACGTTTTTTTTTCGTCTTTGGCAAATTCTTGAAAAACTGGTTCAATATTATTGAAGGTTATTCTAAAGTATATATTATTTTGTTTGACTGGTACATAGTTTTATAAAACTTTATTTATGAATACATCCATTTCGGTGCTTAAAAATGTGGCTTGGGAATATTTTACTAGTTATATAATATGTTTACAGAATAAGGAGTAATTGGTAATGCTAACTTTATAATAAATTGGAATAATAATATAAGTTATTAACGAATTTTATATCAATGAAATAATGTATTAATAACCGTAAAATAATTGCTAAAACTTCCCCAAATTGTTTAATAATTCATTAACATTTGCCAATGATTGTAAATATTTTAACGCAAACTACATGTATGTAGCTGATATAAAATTATTTGTATTTTATTATAATAATATATTCAAAAAACTATTTACAAAGCGACTTACATAGGTAAATTGCAATTCACTACAATGTAACATAAACCTAGCTCAAGTGTAATTACCAATGCGTTTAATGTCCAACTTCATGTATTCAGTTTGTTTCATGAAATATTGCCACTTTTATGTGGTACCTGTCAACAGCAGCCGACGTTTTGGGGACGATAAAATTAATATATATACTCTAGCCGCAATTCAGTTTATTACAAAATAGATAAATAATTTTTAATGATCTGTATATTTTTATATAACCAACAAAAAATATTTAGGTGTTGAACAAATTCGTTGTTAACATTCAATTAATCTATTATTTAACACGTTTGTAATGAAAATATTTTGTTTTATTATTTTTGATAAATATACGTTCCCTTGTCAAAAGTAAAAATCAGGCTTACTATTTTCGTGAAAATTTTATTATCCATTCATTATCAACTAAGTAAAAACCGTATACCTTTTTTATAACTTTCTCTACTATTCTATGGGTTACGTTTTAATAAGCTCTATCTAAAGTTACCAACCTTCAGCAAATAAAATAGGTCAGCAAATAAAAACCATTTCTGTTTTTTTTGTTTTTTTTGGCAATTTAGGAAATATTTGTTTGAGTTTAGTATTTTTTTATTTAATTTTTTTTTTTGCTCAAAAATTCTCTATTGAATTTCCATGATTAATATTGATAAATTAATGTGTAACAAGCTATCAATATTCAGAATAGAAACAATAGGTGCAATGAACTGATAACAAATTAGTCATGATTTGATCCGATAAGAGGGAAATATCACCGCCGGAAAGTAATACGTTACTGGTTTTAATTAATATATTTATTTTTATTTTATTTTCGAATATAATATCTAATATGATCACAATAATCAAACTTTCCTGCTATCCTGGTTTTTATCGCTTTCCTCAATTAAGTATAATTTAAATTGTCTTTTTAATCTATTCATGACTTATTAAATGTAGATGTGGCCCAGCCAAGGAACCCACCAAACCAAAACTATAATAAGTATAAATTAGGATGTAAAGGAATTCTAAATATTAAAATATGAATTGGCACTTGCGATTTTGTTAAGCAGTGCAAGATTATGTAGAAGGGGGGAGACGAGGAGTGGAGGGCTTGAACCAGCGAGCCGAGCGGGAGTCTGTTCCGAGAGTCGCGAGAAGGAAGACCGCTACGGGACGAGGTCAGTCCATTTTCGGCCACGTGCTAGCTAAATTGAACGGTATGTTTTTCGGCCACTATTAAGGCTTTATTTTGCCGTTATGTCTTTTAATAAATTATAAATATTTCTGTAATATAATTCGGCGCTCAAATAAAATATAACATTTAATTAAACTTGCGTTGAGTGCGTTCATTAGCGTCCTAACCCGACGCCATGGCCCATCCTGACAAGATTCGCTTAAAGTGTACGCGGTCTCCAGCCAGCCGGAGCTTCCAGCTGGTCAAAAGAAGTGGAGACGGTCACAACTGGTGTCAGAAGTGGGATCCGACCGTCTCTGTTTTGGGAGAGGACATCGAACGCAACTCAGGTAAGAAATTACAAATATTTATCTGAATTTTAACTAAAAATAACGCTCTAAATTATGTATTTAAAAAGAGAGAGAATTTAAATTCCTCTATTTTAAATTAAATACATTTGACTGACCTCGTCCCAAAAAGACATATTTTTTTTTTATATATCTAAGTTTACAAAATTCGTTTTCCAAACGTATGAAGGATTAGAGATCATTCATAAGGGGAAAGGCGTATCAAGGATATTATTTCTGAAAAAAAAAAATTTATAAGGGATAAAGGGAAAAAGTCATAATTTGCTTAAAAAGTTTGTTAATTAAACCTAAAAGATAGGTATGTTTTAAATGCAGTTGTAAGTTGTTGCTCTCAAAGAAGCATGTCAATTGTTATGTCCAATTATTAAGATTTTCATATGTGATAAATGAAATTTTTTTGTTATTAAAATTATAAGAAGTTTTTTTGAGGAAGACAAAGTGATTTAAAGAATGAAAAAGGCTATAGTATCAAAGTTGAAGAATAAGGCTTTATAGGGGTTTTTTATATAAAAGAAAGTAATTAGTTGTATTCAGAGGTTGTAATGATAATTTTTTTATGTTTATTTATGAAGTACTACGATGAGATAATATTATACGACGAAATAATATGCTACGACGATGATAATCTACGAGTTATATGATAAATAGTGTTCTACGAGTTTTTATGAAAGAAAATTAAATAACAACGATTCTACGGCAGAAACAAAGAGTTCTGCAAATAATATTTTTTTTTACGACGAAATATACGACGATTTAAAAAATATATAAAGTTTTGGGGTTAACGAAGTTATGAAATTGTAAGAACCTGAAAAGGTAAAATTTTAAGATGAGATACTATAGTTAAAAATTTTGAGTAAAGTTGATTTAAAGCCTTAGATAGTTTTTTTCTTGAAAGAAGTAATATAATTTTTGTTGTAGTTAATAAATGGATATGGTTAAAAAAAAAGTTTGAGTTAAATTTGGAGAAGTAATATGAATTGACCTAGTAATAAACATTAAGATTGAATTAAAGTAAATTGGAGAGCAGATTTTTTAAATGAAAAAAGGTATGAATTAAAGTAATATTTTTTCAAACTATGTTGATTAAAACTAAGATAGGAGTAATAAGATAAGAAGAGATGCTTGCAACTAATTAGGGTTCTAGCGCGTAAGACTTGACCGAATATTTTAATTTAAATATATTAAAATAAAGCACGTGGTCGATTTTCAACTCCTTTAATGACAACTTTCAACTCCCTTAATGACGACTACCAACTCCCTAATGATGATTTTCAACTCACTTAATGACAACTTTCAACTCCCTTAATGATGATTTTCAACTCCTTTAATGACAACTTTCAACTCCCTTAATGATGATTTTCAACTCCTTTAATGACAACTTTCAACTCCCTTAATGATGATTTTCAACTCCTTTAATGACAACTTTCAACTCCCTTAATGACGACTACCAACTCCCTAATGATGATTTTCAACTCACTTAATGACAACTTTCAACTCCCTTAATGATGATTTTCAACTCCTTTAATGACAACTTTCAACTCCCTTAATGACGACTACCAACTCCCTAATGATGATTTTCAACTCACTTAATGACAACTTTCAACTCCCTTAATGATGATTTTCAACTCCTTTAATGACAATACCAAGTTCCAAAATTTCAGATGGGCCTAAAAGGGTACCGAAACTTCCTGTAAAATTAAAAGACTATGTATTAACATAGAGACAAACCACTGGATTTTGGTTTTGTTCTGTCTTTGTTTAAAACAAACTTCATTAATTGAAAATATGCAAGTACGAACGGAAGTTGTTGTATATGTAAAACCGGATTTAAAATAACGGGACACCCTGTACATGACATCGGTAAGTGTGGCATATCAATGGATATGCCTTTAATTGAACTTTTGTTTTTCTCTCTCTATCTCACATATAATTTAATAAAGGTAAAATAGGAATCGATAATGGCAGTAAAAACGGAAAAAATAGTTTTACGTAATAAACAAATGAAAAAAAACTGTCTTATATCAAAGATGAACTCAGTTAAGTTGGAAGTAAGGCAACATTGCACAGCTGTGAGATTAAGTTACGACTCGTCAGCAACACGTGCCTAACTTTGTATCAAATGGTACAACGTATGTATCAACGGAATAAATTTGCAAACGAAATATATTTTGCGTCGTGGGGATCGAGCTTGATGAACTCGTGGCGAACAAAACTTCTTACGCCATGTCCCAATACAATGTCTAATCACGCTTAGGATTAAAAATAATAATAATAGCTGACGGAGGCGTAATAATAATTAAATTAAATAATACTGGTGATTTTTAGATTTTCTTACATAACTCGTAAACGGAACTAGACTTACAGGAAGCCCTGCATATATGAACATATAAGCGACATATCATAATTTAAGTTATGACAAATGAAGATCATATTTAATAGAGTAACATTGTCAATAACAACCTGGTAGGACGAAATTAAATCATTTTTTATCATTATAAAACTTAATGAAGAATTGTAATTATTGATTCAAGCAAAGTAAAATATCAACATTTATAATCAAGCCACAGTCAATACAGACCTAGCGGTTCAAGCCTGAAACGATTAGAATTTCAGCTGACACAGAATGAGGCTGACAGCTTGTTGTTGACTACATCAACATCTTGCCTCCATACAAGGTCCACATTTACAGAGTTTATTTCATTTACAAAACTTTTCTCTTTAGTAATTAGGATTGAAATTTGCATAATTAATCGGCTCAAATACAAAATAGTCACAAATAATGATGACACAAATATAAACTAAACATTTAAGAGGAATTTAATTTTTTTAAACATAAAAACGTTCATTATATAACTAAATACCATGTGTGCAATATTTTGAAACTAACCTAATTGATGAATATGAAAATAAAACAAGTAAAAGTGGACTCTCTAAATTAGAGTAAAAGATTAATACCAATTACATTGTGTTATGATGAATTATGAATTATTAACTAGTTATATTAATACTTAAACTTGATAAATATTAATTTCATTTGGAAAATAACTATTATTTGAGGTATCTCTAATTGGCGTGCTTGATTTCTGTAGTATCAATATTGTATATTCAATTAATAGTTCTCAAGAAAATATTATAAAATGTGTTAAGAATACTATTATCAATAAGTATGTAGCATTTTAACAAATACATATATATATATATATATATATTACGGTTTTCTTAATACTTAAAACGGTTTTACAGTAAACTGAACTACGGATGAAAAATAATAAATGAATTCAATTTTCTGTCAAAAACCCTACTGTCGTTGATGTATGCCACAGAAAACAGAGAAATCGTTTACTAATCAAACTGAATACCAACAATCACACATTGTATTCATAGGTAGTTACACAAGTTCTTTTTGTATTATGGTGTAACTGGATGCGACGACTTGTGCATTAATTATGGATGGTATTATTATGTTAAATGTGCTGGTAAATTTTTATTAATTCTGAATGGATTAGAGGAAATACTATAAAAATTAATATTAGTAATTTTAATGTAATAATAAACCAAAGTTACTAAATGGCACCGTTAAAAAAGCAAAATCCCGAAAGGAAACCCATGTGAATGTGTAACGTCCTTCTAAATTCAATAAAACAATTTAATAATTCTGTACTAAATTTATCTACCAGCTGCAGCGTTACATACAATTAATAAAATAATCTACACTAAGTTATCAACCGTCTACCCCTCGCCCAGTCAACCCACCTGTCCCTGATAAGTGGCGCGGCACAGCGGGTGGTACGGCAAACTATCGTCCGATATATCTCTGTCCTTTTCTTACCGGATGAAGTCCAATCTAACATACCGTTATCTTTTTCACTTCTGTTCAACCTTTTAGAAAATGTAGTCGCTCTAAATCTAACCGGACTTCTTTTGCACAATGCTCTGAAATCTTCGTTCTATTTCTTTACAAAAATTTTTCTAACATCTTGTTACGATGCAATAAGTCTTTCTAAGAATGTCAGTGTTTTAGATGTGTACAGTTGATGTGTCAGTGAGCTTTGTTTTATAAAATACGGCGCATGCTTCCATTCAAAATTTTCTCTGCACTCCACGACCAGTCCAGGTACCTTATTTCTCAGATTTTGCTATACTATAAGATTTGTTATTATTTTAAGCTTTGTTTATTAAAATATGTGTTTGACGTTTTATTTTAGTATTCAAAATTTTTACTGAAATTTAATAACTTATAAAAGCATTTCCTTTCTTTAAAACATAATTTACAGAAGCTAAATGTAAACCTTAAACAGTCAGACTTTGAGTATTGAGCAGTTATGTTAAATCTTGAACAGTTAAAATATTAAATATTTGATCATATCAAAAAAACTAGTAAAAAGGTTTTTCTGAAGCAGAGTTTTTGTATTTAGAAAATTTCTGACTCTTGTTATAAGTCTTTGTTTCAAACAGAAATCAAGATATTAATATACTATTAATATTAACAACTAAAAGGACTTAATTATAATCTTTTCTGGATTTCTATAATTACGATAATTTTCTTGATTTTGATGAAGTAACTAAGCATTTTGTATAAGAGAAAATTTGTGCTGTTACATGTATAAAATTGCATAAATCTCTATTAGACCTGTGTTTCTTTCCAACAGCTAAAGCTGGTCCCAGCTTGGTGGATTTTTGTATTCTGGATTTTGCAAGTCAATGCAGCAAAGATAGGATGCCTGTTTAAAAGACTCTATTTAACTGTTTGAGACATGTTTATAACAAAAAACTTTAAAACGTCGTTATGTGCACTATAAAATGATTTTCATCTAAAATACTGACTTTTGTGAAACTGTTTATATATATTTTGTTTGCAACTGAACTCTGTTTAACAATATGTCCTTTACTGTCTATATGTGATAATGTGTGATTATTTATAATATAATATATATATATATATATATATATATATATATATATATATATATATATTGGGTGGTGCTGCATGCAAACTTTTGGTCCTAACAGCCCCAAAGGGGTTATTTCAAAATTAATAAAACAAAATTGACGTCAATCTTTAAAAGAATTTCTTTATCTAACAATTTCAATATTTAAAAAATTTAACTTTCTAAAAAAAAATTACAATATTTAAAAATTTCAGTATTTAAAAAATTTCACTATTTAAAAATTTCCTTATATTATAAACAAATTCCTTTTTTAATATATATGTTGGCCAACCTAGAATGTAAGAAAATTTAATAGACAAAATTATGATATTTTATAAGTAATTTAATGATGAAAACTTGTTAGAATTAATATACCTTTTGAACTAAAATCTTAAATTTTGATTATAGAATTTTTTTTTTTATTGTTAAATTCTTTTATAACAGTTTGTATAAAAAGGGGGGATAAATGTCAAAGTTTAATTGTTAATTTTTATTTATTTATTTTTTTAAATTAACTAAGGGCATGTAAACTTTTTTTGAAGACTCAATTTATAATCTTATTCATGGATAAGCTTTTGGTGATATCAAGTAATCTTAAGCTGGTATTTACCTAATTGTAAATGGTAAAATCTGAACCGTCGAAATTTCTGTTTAAATTTAATAAATTTTGGCTTTGTTAATTATATAATTTGTCTTTGTCTTTTTTTTTATTAAACATTGTTACCAGTTGGTTCCAACTTTTGATAATTTAAGTCGCCTGGTAACAAATGTAATCAGAATAAACCAAAATTAAAAAACTGAATACATTTGACTACAATAATAAAAGGTTCAATAAATTAGCACATTATATTGAATTAAATTTAGGAATAAATTTTTAATTTAACCGACCTACAAAACCAAAATACTTTTATATATTTTGAAATAAACTTATGTCTCTAATCTGACTTTCAACTATTCTCCAAAAACTTTTTTCTAATATAATGTGATGTTATTTAGAAAATATACATGTATGTAGTATTTTGAAATCTACACGTCTCGCTCTATAATATTATGATAAAAATATTGCAATTGGTGCATTTCATGATGTTCTATTATGTTCTTTCTGCAGTACTGTTTAATTTTCAGACTGTTTATTATTGATGTTATATTGTACTGGTGGGGATTCTGCTCATATGTGTTACTTTGTTGAAAACTGATTTTACAAAATTCAACAAAATTGTTGAGGAAATTTATTCATATATATATTTTAATAAGTCTTAAAAGTTTATATAATTTAACTACAAGGTATTTGAGTCGAAATTTAGTTGGTCGTTCAATAATACGACACGGCGATAAAAATGCAAGAAGCCCGTGGTAAGAACAGGTTGCGAGTTCGCGAGGTAATTGACTGTCAGTTGACGTCGGGTAGCCAGAACCTAAACGTACTTTTAATGTCATATGTGTGTTTTGTGTAAATAATTGTAGTGTTCGACGTCTTCGGTTGAGTAATTTATGTATGTCGTGTCTGAAGATGGGATAAAAGTCCCAGTAACGCGTCACTAACAAAAATAAGAGGTCACTTGACGGAATCAAGGTAAGAAACTTTATTTTAACTAACAGTGTCCTGGATACTGAAAATTAATTCATTATTTGAATCATTTTTAGATGATATATTTTTTTCAGACGAAACTACATTCCATATCAATGGGTCTGCTATCAAACACAATTCAAGCGTATGTGGATCTGAAAACCCACATACAATATTTACCTATGGTAATATTATCAAATTCCATTTTTTATGAAAGCCTTGCAATTACTTTCAAATTACAATTCAAATAACATTAGTTTAGTGTTATGTTTCAACCTTAAATAATTTTTTTAAGCTTTATATTATGCACGTGTTTTACAAAATATATTTTGTTTTCAAATTTGAACAATACAAGCTTTACAATTATTAATATCAGTAATTTATTTGGCAGAATTATCGTATTAAATTATGTACTTTTGGAACGTTTTCACTCCCTAGCCTTATTATTTTCGATGTAAGTTAACTGAAGAAATACATATATACATATTATTTAACTTAGAATTTAATATTTTAAAATATTTAAACTTTTTATTAGTTAAATTTTGTTGTAGAATGAACAATGAGTTGATTGTTTTTAGTGTACTCAATAAAATTACATACATTCCATATGAAAATTAACATAAACCGTTAATACAGAAAAGAGCCACATTTAAATATTAAAGTATAATTAGATTTTGTAGTAAAAGCATTTTCAATATCATACAACACTTACACCCTTTTTCGCACTTACTTATATTATATCAATATTATTTCAAAACAGTTACAGAATTTTTTTCAACATCTCACAGAACATTTTTTTCGTCGAATATGTCTTAGAAAAGATATCCGTAGTATTTTAACGTTATATCACCTATAGTAAGTAATATAGCCGTTTTTTCAATGTATGGTATATCTGAAAACTCGATGTAATGTTAAAGCGATTAATCGGTATATAAATAATGCTTAAAGAATTAAACCCTTTTCAAACAATGAGTAAGACTTGTTGAATACAACAGGGTGTAATTTTCTCTTTTGAACCGTGAATCGGATCACTGAGTGGATTAAGTATAAAGCCATTTCACGTCACTAGCTCTACGATAATATGTATTTAAACGTCACTATAGTATGTTCACTAATATTGAATAAGTAATGTATATATTTTGAAAGTGTAGTATTTTAAATAAAATGTTATGTTATCCAATCAAATTCTAGAAACTGAAAAGAAATGTATTCTGATTTTTAATGTAATCTAAAATTAATATAGAATTTTTTTTTTTTTTAATATTTTCCTTGGAATACAAAACCTGTTTTGATACTTGTTAAACACAATATTTAGCTACGAATTTAGTTATAAATTATGTTTAAAATAGAAAATTTGTTTTTACAAGCTAGTGATTATATAATTCGTACAAAGGGCAAATTTATTATCTGTTAGTTCAAGGATTACAATCTTCCTCTTTGTGTTTGTTTATTTTAATACTGTCTTTAAATGTCGCGTTTCGGGCTCATTACGTTATAGAATCATGTTAATTGATCTAGTCAATAAATATTTTATGTTGATATCTTAAGAAAGAGTCACTGACTTTAAATTATGGCCTATTACTTTAGTACCTCTATGGCATTACGTCTTCACACAATAAGGTTCCCTTTCTCTTTTCAATGTGAGAGCCGTAATACATATTTATATTTTCATCCAAAACAAATAAAGCATATCCAGAATCATATTTTCATGAATAACATTCTGATTATTCATATTTGATGGAACCATAAAAACAATTCCAATAGAGTGAAAGTAATTATAAGGTGGATTTGAAAAGACAAGTTCTAAATTTCTAATAAGGTAACATTACTAATGAAAATTAATTTATTATTATTTGAAAAAATAAAGTAATTATCGTTTTATGTTGTTATTGATATGAGTTAAACTTAAACATGAAAACAAAACCAACTACGAAAGCGACTTTTAATCTCAGAAATCCTGAAACGTTGATATTTAACCTAAATATAAGGGTTTATACTATTTATTTGGGCACATAAGTATAAATAATCTCATATTTAGTTCAGACACATAAAATCACCTTGAAATATAAACATAATTTAATGAAAACAATAATTGAATTTTTCACTTGATTTTTACTTTGATATTTTTTTAAACTAAGTATTTCTATAATATGTTATCAGTGCATGAAGAAAATGTTGTGTCTTTATATGTGTAGTACTGTAAAATATTTATAATAAAATACCGTCAATAAATGCCAACGAATGGTCGATAGATAATTAATGGCAGAATAGATACCTGTTACAATATAGTAGTTTGTGTGTATCCGAAATTTTGACCAATGTTTGTAGAAATGTTTGAGAGAAGGAAATGGAATAAAGACTGATATTTGGAATTTAAAGTGAAAGTCCGTTTACGTTCAAGAGCTCACAATACTGAGTACAGGTGTGGGAATCCTAAGGGAGCCAAGATAGATCTATGTAATCTTGAAACAGACCCCTCTCTTTCATTTTACTTATCCCTCCACAACGTTATTGGAGTGATTGATTGCTAGGGATTTTAATTTTATATTATTTTCATCTATTTTTATAAGTCGATAATTACTTTCAAGCATTTTTAACACTGGACTGTTTTAGTCACCTTACCCTTCTCTCTCCCTCTATTACTATACACTTTACCTATTGCGAAATTGATCTAGTGATAGGAGATCAGTGATTTATAATAATTTTATCTACTTTTGTTAATTCCGTTACGTTTGATTTGCTGAGCTTCTTGGTCGGTCTACTGAACGTTTATGTGATATTATATTTTCATTACTACCAATGCTGAAAAATCTTCCTCCATATAATACGGTCATCTAACATAATTTAATGCAATAGTGAACATTTAGTTACAGTATTATTCTTAATGTAGCATCGGTCTTATTACTCATATGTGTTTATATTAAACTCGTGGAATTTAGAATTACGAATTAGCTGCTTGAAGCATTTGTGTGGTTTTATAGTGCTTGATGAAACTTTATTTTTAAGATAGCATTTGTTTAAATAAATATTTTATGAAACAACTTAAAATATGTTTAATTCAGTAAAACAACTACTATCATTAAACCTGTAAAATTGCATTTTAATTTTTATGAACGACATTTGCACTTACACACCAATAAATGTATTCATTATTTTTTTTTTTTATAATTATTAGAAATCATAACCTCCAAAGTTAAAATTTACAATGGTGAATTATAAGATTCTCTAATCAGTTTACTTTACTACAAAATTTATTTATTTCTAATTAAAATGACAAAAACATTATATAGGCTTATCTATCGACTTCGATTATTCAGAAATTTCTATCGCTTCACGATAAAGTTGTCTATCGCATAAAGTTGTTTTCTGGGGAAGTCACTTGTAGCGTTTGGGGCGACAGGGTTAGAGCCTTCAATCGATTCCTGTCTTCATTTACCACCAGCCATGTCTTCGATGATTCAGGCAATTAAAATTGGCTACCGTCTTGTTTTTTGAAGGATAGGTCTGTAGAAACCTCTTTTCCCCGAAGATTGATAGCTTGCCATAGATTCATTTATCACTTTTAATTATGAAATACAAAAGAGAACACCTAATTTAAGTTTTTAACTAACTGATAATGTTTGTTAGTCCAAACTCAAACAAACATTCTCGAATATGTACAAAAAAACCATACATAAAAGTTTGTTTATACCTGCCTATTTACGAATTACTAATTAATCATGGTGTGGAATATATCCTGACAGGTTATTAACACATAGCAGGTATACGGATAGACTTAAACTTAAATCAAGTAATATATTATGAATTAATTTACTGGCTAGTAAACTTTTATTTTATTATTAACAAGTAGAAATAAAACTTTTCTTTTCTTTTTTTCTTTTTTTTAACTGTTTACTAAAAAATATATTAGAGCAATCCAAATGTTTTTATTTTATATTTGGAATTATAAATAATCCAAATTATAAAATATTATAAAAATTATTCAAATTATAAAAAATAATCAGTTATTCTAAGGGAACATATTGTCAATAATTTTAAGAACACAAATATTTTATTTTTGCTTTCTTTAATACAATTCAGAAGCCGTATTAACATTACCTTTTTCCATTGCATATTTAAAAACATTGCATTCAGATATGTCAGTTGTTACTAAAATAATAAACAATTATCAGCTGAGTGGAAACCACAGGTTGTATAGATCAAAATATATTTCCCTCTTGTAAGGAAGTCCTATGTTCTGTTGAATTGTCTTCAAGTTACAACAGGTAGGATATTTCCCTAAGGATTTCAAGGTTTCATTATAAATAAAAAAGTATTTCAAGACAGTATTCAATGTTTAAATTTATATTGTTTGAACTCAAACTATAGGCAAATATTAATTACATAACATCAATGTTGTAGCTGATATGTACATATAATGTAAAACACAATTTACAAACTAATAAATGTAGACAAATTTCTTGAATAATTTGTTGATATAACTCTACGGTATCATAAACAAACGCTACAATACGAATAAAATTGTTATTTCGTAAGTATTTATTGAAATTTTAGTAAATTAATTTAAAGTTTTGAACTACTCATATACACACGGAACACAAATAATTAGAACAAATTGATAATTTGATAATACAATTTATAATATGTGTGTTAATGTTAACTAGAGTGTATTTTTTCTGAGAAAATTTCAATATTTTCAGTATATCTGTTATAGGCTTAGCCTAGAAGAGATGCCAAAATGTTTGTTGAATAGTACAAAGAAACTAATTATTCACGATTTTTTTTATTGATTGATTTTTGTTTCTATCAACATTTGTGCACAAATAAAGTACAAATACTTTCTACATCTTTAAATATTAAAAAACAATATATATATATATATATATATATATATATATATATATATATATATATATATATAGATACGCAACTGTACCCTTTCTGAGGACTGTCCTATTCTGATGACCAACTCTTCAGAAAGGGGTCGGTTTTGTATAAATCCTCAGAAATGGGACATATGTGTACAGGCTTGCAACGCACCTCCGTTTTGCATTTCTTTAATGTTACTTACTCCTGTCATTAATTTCAGTCAAAAAATAATTAGGAATTTTAATATCTATATTTTTTGTTATTACAAGAACGATAAGTATGTCTTCAATTAAAGTATATACTATTAGCCTGATAAATGTACACTTTTAACATAGAATTTATTTTTATAATGGATTAAAATTAGGATTTAAGTAGTTAAAAGTGTATTGAGGGCGGCAACCACCCTTATATACATTAATATGGCCGGCGGCAACCACCCTTATATACATTGAATTTTACGCGAGTTTTCTGGTTTATTACTGTTTTTGTTTTACTTAGATACAACATTATGATGAATCAAATTTCACAGTCTTATCTCATTTGTTTACATTTGCTATCTGATAATGTAATTAGTTTTTAATTGCACAGTGTTCCAAAAAAAAATTTTTTTAATACAAAAAATGATTTTATTTTGTGTACAATCCAAAACTAAGAAAAAATGCAAGCTGTACTAAAACTGTTTATATTTAACAACGTAAACCATAGAAGACTACGGAAAGTATGTGTTTATGTTCAAAATGTCCACCAAGAGCTACTTGACAATGTTCCAAACGAGTATAAACCGCATGTATTGCTTTACTTTTAATTTCATCTCTAATTTTCTGTATTGCAAGTCGTATTTTTCTTTCAGGTTTCAGATTTGTAGGTCTATTATAGTAAACGTTTATTTTCAAATAGCCACAAAGGAAATAAACTAAAGGATTTCAATCTGGAGATCTAGAGCGTCGTTCGATGGCCAATTCGCCCAATACATCTGTTGGGTAAAAGCTGATGTAATTTTGCAATACTAGGGAATAATGAATGAGAATTCAGAACCTTTGGACTAAGAGTTAAAAACCAATTCACTTTGGAGTAGAAAAAAACACCAAAATAATTCTATAAAAAATAATTTTAGGAACACTCTGTGAAGAAAATTTATATATTTAGTTACTTTATCAGATAGCAAATGTAAACAGCTTTCAAAAGAGATGTCACATGAATGTTTTTCTTGTGTTATGGCCGAGTTAATGAGATAAGACTGTGTAATGGGGAAAAGAATGTGGACTTTTTAGGAGTAATTGAAGGGGAAACATTAATATCGTTATTTAAAAAAACGGGGGAAAAACGTTTAATATTTTTCGGAATACCCTGTATATGGAACCTAAGATTTAGCACTCCCTATAGATAGACCCAACCAAGAGCTTTCCATTAATGTGTCTATTACCTTCCTACGCCAATTAGAAGCTGATATGTATTCCAATGCGCGATTTTTGAGACAGACTCTGTAGGCCTACATACGACAGACTCCAAACATTTTTTTGGATTCAAAACGGATTTATCAGTAAATTTTATTTTTTCACATTCATCATAACTTGCTCTGTAAAAAGGGTAAAGAGGTAAACTAAAATCGTTTCAACGTACAAACACGCGGTCAGTTCGCGTTTTCCGTTTGTAGTCCTACCTTTTGTGGTAACGTCACGGAAGTTACCACGGTGTTTCTGTAATGCGCGGAGATAATTTAGGGAGTGCTTATAAGGGTTTAAATTTAAAAGAAGTTCCTATAAACACATATTAGGTAACGCTTCTTTTACCAACTATCCGCCATTTTGTACTTTTGTTACTAAATAATTTATATCTCTAGACCAGTACGACCAATTGAGTAGTAATTTTGCACGATACTCATCAATATGCTCTAGTTTGAAAAAAATAATAATCTGTTTAACACCCATATTTTATGCTTGTATAACTAATAAGGACAGAAAAGTTTTAGTGTTAATCCACAGCATGGCAAACATACCTTAAACTATTTAGCTAGTTATAAATTGTCTTAAAGTAATCCGTTTCATAATGACGGTAATTTAAAATATATCTACATTAAAATTAGTTCCTATTATTTATCGATTTTATAAATATTTCACATTCATTGTGAATATAAGTAACATAAACATAAATAGTGAGTACCTGTAATAAATGAATAGTCTGACATAGCCATATTAAACAATAACCGTAAAATTAAATATATTCAAATACATATCGTTTCATAGTGCTACAAGTATAAAAAAATAAATTTTGATATTAAGAGAGAAGAAGGGAACCTATAAAGAAAAGATATGATAAGGAAGACATTGTGAACCTAAAATAAGAGTGTAAACAAAGACCAACTCCCATAACGCATAAACCGCAATTTTTGTAGATGTCAAAATCATTTGAACCGATAAGTCAAAAATCGCATGAACTTTTAGGCTCCAATCTCAACAATTTTCAAGGTATCGACTTCAACTTTGGTTTTATAATAAAACATAAACAAGTTAATGTATATACAAAGTTTTAAGCAAATAGAAAAAAATAGTTGAAAGTAAGAATTGGTATATGCACGGATTTTCCCGTCGGTACTACACAAAATTTTATCATTCCCAAAATTTTGAGATATTTAATCCAACCTTGGAATGCAACTTATTCTGCATGTGTACCTAGTTTCAAGTCATATTAAATTTTTATTTTTTAATGGAACAAAAACCATAAATACACAGATATCCAATCTAACATGGAGATATTACACTTTTGCAAAAAAAAGTAAGTACATGGATTCCGTAGAAGAGTTCGAGATCTATAAAGGTGTAAAAATAGATTCATCTAATATCCCCAATGACAAACTATCCTTCAAATCAAATCTAATTTATGATGTCGTAAGCATCTAGACAGACAGCATGATAAACAGACGTCATACTAGACCACCACGATAGATAACAGAGAAGGCAAGGGAGTTTCTGTGCCTACAGCAATAATTCCGCAGTTTAGATTTGCCGGGTATTGGCCATGCACGCGATATTTCGGCCAAAATAACTGTTTGTGATGTTAACGGTTTTACGTTGTGTTGTGTTTTTAGTGTTTTATTGTTATGTGACGACCTCTAATAAGTGATTTGACTATTTTGTGCGGCCTGATGATGGAAACCTAGTGTAGTGAGTAGTGTAGTGTAGTGATGGAAACCGCGATAGCCTTTATGTCTTGAGGTGAGTAATTAGATACAAGACAATATACTATAGAATATTATTCTTTCATAGGCCTATAATACTCATAATCACTTTAATGACGGTGGTCAAGGTTCATTTTTGTTTTTTGTCAACTATTCCAGAACGGTAATACTTTTTCCTCGTAATTTTGAAAACGAAATTGGGCCATTAATCTTAGCATAATTTTAAAATTTGAACTAAACCGTGTTTGATAAATTACGCGTTTTATATCAATCCCAAGACCAATGGTTTTTCGTTATTTCCCATAACCGATACCGATTAACGATTTCCGATAACACATGAACCGGAATTTTTGTAGATGTCGACCAATACGTTTCGTTTTGGCCTCTTGAGAAAATTTTTATCAAAATCATTTGAGCCTGCTTTTGAGAAAACTGTAAATTTGCGGTGGGTATTAGGAAACTGCATGAATTTATAGGCTCCAATTTCAACAATTTTCAAAGTATCGACTTCAATTTTGGTTTTATAATAAAACATAAATTATACTAGTTAACCTAAAATTTTGAGATATTTACTACAACCTTGCAATACAAGTCATATCTTAAATATGTTTTTAATTGAACCGGAAGAATCATTTTTATTTTCAGTACCAGGGGTATATTTAGCGCTAATTAGTGGCTTTAATGTATAATATTTTCTCTACGTTATGTCAAAACTCGGTACACTAATAATAATACACTTACCAATAAATATGTATACCTATTTTCAGTTGTTACCATGGGCATTTTCTAAAATAAATATTGTAATGCGTTCGGATAGTGCCGTCGGTAATGCAACAATTCAAGCAGTGATTAGCTCTATTTTAAAAATATTGATAATATCGACTTGAAATTCGGTACACAAGTGAAGAATGCTTGTGAATTACTATACTAGTTTTTGAGACGATATTACAAAAATTGTTGAAACTGAGTATGTCGAATTTGGAAAATATTAAAACTGGACCTGATGTTTGTATGCAAAAAAAAAAACCAAAAAAATATTCAAATTATTTTCATGGTAGTAGAATATCGAAAAGATATCCAGCTAAAAATGTTAAGTAGACTTTAAAAAAATCTTCTTTTTTTTTATTAAATAACAATTCTCTATTTCTGTATAAATAAAAAATGGCTTCTCAACAAAAATTTAATTACTCAAAAGTGTTACTCAGAAACATAAAAAGTTGTTTACACATAAAAACGTACTTTAAAATGTTAGAAAAGGTAAGTTTTTCCACACAAAAACTGGAAGTCAGGACGGACCCAAAGAGAGCAATAAAATCAAACTTTGTAAAAATTCATGTTTTCAAGTATAGAATGCAGTATTTAATTAATTGATATATTGCAATTATCCCTCAGTCCCAAATGTGTAAACATAGTATATAATGTAAACAATCTATTTTGTATTTTTTATAAAATCGTTAAAATTAATCCCAATGTTAAACTTTTGTTTTAGGTTAAAATACATTTTTAAATATTATATTTGTGGCGATTAAAATGTTTTAAGAATAGTTAACACAAAGTATCTAAAATAATCCTAAAAATAAAAACACGTTCAATATTCTCGTTTCTCAAATAAAACACACATGCGCGTTCGCGCCGACGAGCGTTCACACACACACACACACACACACACACTCTAAAATCATACTTAAAATAATACCAGGTGAACCAAAAGTCTAAATACCTCTAAATATTTCGCAGGAGAGTAATATTATCATATACAAATTCCAAGGCTATTTATTATGATAAAACTATTTAAAAACATGTTCCAAATTTTAACCATCCGTCTTGAATTAACTGATATGTTCTAAATGGAAAGGTGGTAGTGTGATACTATATTTTCAACTAGGAGGATTACAATGGTGAAAGCTGATTTTTATTATATTCTGTTTACCAACCAGGTAACCAGTGAGTATGCCTTACTACCAGCTCGAATGTGTAGGCACCTTAACACTAAGAAATAATAAAAAAATAACATTGAAACATATTTGTTGAATATTGCAAGCATCCAATACACAGTACTTTGAAATACTTAAGAAACTAAACAAAGTCCACTCAATTTATTTCTACTTTCTTTATTAAGAAGATGTAAGGAGAGAAAGTATTTCTTGCACAATATTTCATATTGTGTAGGTTGTGTTCCCACCTTTTCCCCTACTACTTCAAATTCTCGGCTTTTCCCGATTTCCCGGTTTTTTCCTGTTTGGTTGACGCCCTGTATTATAATCATTTAACAGTCAATGGAAGGTCGGTTGTCAAACTGAATGATCTAAGGTAATAAAATTAACAGACTTTTTATTTAAATATTACTTTATTTCACTTTCTTATCGGGGGGGGGGGAAATAATGACCAATACTGACATAAAATTAATACAGATTAAAAAAAAATTTACTTTATTTCTCTTCCTTATGGAGGTAACATAAGATCAATACTGACTTCATCTAGATCATAGGATATAAGAAATAACACACAATTATAAGAAATATTAAAAACAATAATGATACTTTAAAACTAATTGAAATTGAAGTTCATAGCTCTGCTTCCATAGTTAAATAAAATAATTAAAAGTAATTTTTATTAAATAACACCTTTACAAAGTGTACTTACGCTTTAAATAGAGTATATTATATATAATAGAGTAATATAATAAAGTATTTTTTAAAATTTTGTTTTACTTTTGTTGTTTATGTAAGTACCAAAATTTCTAGGGACATTTGTATAAATATTTATTACTTTAACTTGATAATTATTGACAGGTAGCACATTCATTGCTTGTTCTATAACAATTAAGATACTTCATATTTTAATTATTACCCGTGTGATTTATAATAATGTGACATAAAAGATTTTGAAAAATTGGCTAAAAAGACAAATAATTAGGTCAAACATTATTTCAGCCACTAGTTAATATTGATTATTGTATTCTTACTCATCATGTTTTAAAAAAAAGTTCCACATTTATGTGAAAGATACACAGTTGAAGTTGATTAAAATGTTAATTTCATTACATTTAATTAATATATACGAGAATTTATATTTATTCCTTAGTTATTACTGTATTTAGTTTTTGTTTTGTTAGTACAGATTTTCTTTGATAATATCACCAGTTAGTTATAGCAAAAGGGAAATTATTCATTTAACTTCTTACTTTAAAACCAAAATGTATTGCACTGATTCCAGATAGCGTAGATATAATTGTTTTAGCAACCTTTGTAATACAAGAAAAAATATTTTATTGAAATTGGGTAGTGAAAAATAACCCATAAACATTTTAAATTTAACTGAATGTTATAATGTACATAATATTTTTGTTATAAAAATGATTTAATGAAAACTCAGTTAAAAAACTCAGTTATTTTTGATTTTTTTTTTAGTGTCCCTCACACCGTTTTTCGATCTGCGATATCCCGCCATTTTTTATTTAAAGAATATCAGCAGGTGTTGACTCACTGCATTGTACCACAAATTTCAGTGCAACACTCATTGGGTCTCGTCGTTATTCCATTAAAGGTTTTGAATTATTACGATAACTCAAATTTATACGATACTACACGCAAAGTATTAATTGAGTACATACATTTACCCATTTAATTTCTTTATATTTTTACATACAGTATTACTGTATTTTTATCGTTTCGGTTGACCCGAGTTCGGTTAACCGGGATTCTACTGTATATGCATTTAAAAGTAAGGACTGCATATGAATACAATACACAGCTAAAAATGAATGTTATAAGAAATAAATAATTATTTTGTAATACTATTATAATTTAAGTTATAATAATTAGATGTCAGCAAATTGAACAAAAAATAAAATGATACTCCTATAAAACATAACGAAATCTGGTAATAATATTAAATACTAAAATGATATTAATTAAAGTTCAAAAAGTACAATAAAAGACCAGTACAATCTAGTGGGATTCGAACTCAAACACCAGTTTCAAAACATAAAAATTATATTTTTTAAATGAAAATAAAAATTTTATAACAACACAGACCTAAAATGTAAATACAACAAAATATTAATGAAAAATAAGTTTATATAAATAACAGTTGTTCCTAAACTTAATTATTACAAACACGGACCTAAAATGTAAATACCTATAACAAAATATAATGAAAAATAAGTTCTAAACTTATTATTAAGTTATTAATAAGTTATTATTATATAATTGTTCCTAAACTGAATTATTACAAATCACTTATTTCTAATGTGGAAGAATTTAGGGAAGTACCTAGGGAGTGAGAGAGCAGACTTTTTTCTTGTAATTTTAGAGAAAAAAAATTCTAATTAAAATGAAATTAAATAAAGCAAAATAAAATAGTATTTAGGGTTTTAATTTTTCGTTAAATGACACCTAAGCCAACTTGTAGTTAGATTAATTGGATTAGATCACACTGGTGTGCAAGAGACAAAAGAACCAGAAAGGCCACAAATAAAATTATAAGTTCAACCACAGAGTAAAGTTCTTGGCTAAATATATAGACATTTTAAAATATAATTTAACTAAATAATTATTTCTTGATTTGATAAATTACTAATCCACAAGTATTTTGAACCTCTTCCATTGTTATGCTAGCCAGTACAACAGGTCTCGGAATGTATGATCTAACGAACAACTACTACCATTCAGCAAACATTCGGTGGGATCTCTATTCTACGGGTGCGATACTAAGTTGACGGAAAACATTATCAATACCGTATATTTATGAACAAAAAGGTTTTATGCTACTTCATTAGCACTGTTTTACTAAATTGAACGAAGTCTGTATTTGAAATAATTTTAAAGAAAGTATTTATGAGCACAAATAATTATGTTACTCAATTAGTACTTTGTTAGATATTAAACTATATTGGTATTTTAAAGGTATTTAGAAGCAGATTATAAAAGTTATTTTTAACAGATTGTAACAGATTATGAAAGTTATTTACCTTAATTTGAAAATTAAATTAAAAACTGGTTCTATTAAAATCCGTCTGTAGTAGGAAGCAAATAACATTAACATGATAAATATATTTCATAATAAAATTAATATCATGACAGAAAAAAAACTAACACAAATATTATAATAATAACAATTTAATAAATTAATTAATAAATAAAGGATAAAAATTGAACAATATTTTTACTAACGTTCTATCATTCTAATGTTTTCACTTTGATTGTAACAGAGGCCAATGTATGTAATATGCTGCTTTCTGTGTACCATTATATTTTTATTGAAACCTGAAAATAAATCATTCATATTTGGTTTCGCCATTCCGACTATTGATAATTTATTATAATTATGACTTACCGTCAACAATAGTCTAGTTTTTTATTTTTAATGGCGAAACCAAATATGAATGAAGTATCAGCAAGTCAAGCTAAACTCGCCTATAAGTATAGAAATACTAAATTTAAAATACAAAACATAATACAGGACATTAAGTTTAACAACAAATGTATTTCTAATGCAATAATTAAGGATTAAGATTAACAAATCACAATTTCAATAATTATATACTGACGATGTACAGCTATATTAAAGAAAATCAAAGACTTATTTAACTCTAATTGTGAAAGAAAATTATAGATTATAAAATAGTATTGAGTTATGTTTTCTCAAGAATAGTGAAGGGATTGAAGATAATTATTGTTATTACTTGTTTTTACATATGAACATTGAAATATTAACATTTTGTTATTGAAGTATTTTCTTACCATTCTTTAAAGTAAATAAAATAAAGAGTGATTTCTAGAAGTATAATTAATTAGTGAGATATAGTTTTATTTATTGTAACTTCTTTCTTTATTTTTACCAATAGAACACACCCAAGAAGTGTTTTTACAAAACTCCTAAGACACTCTGTATAATATGAGTGCAAGTTTCTATTTATTTTAATACTCCGGATCGGTAATTCTCAGTAAATTGGGTGCTGAGATGTCTCGTAATTGTATAAGACATTTAAGGCTCTGCAATACATAAAATTCCGGGAGCATTCTCGCCCAAAAGAACAATGTTAATATTTTTATGCTGACATTTTTAAGAACAGTTGTTTAGGTATTAGAAAATTCGTATTAGGTTTTTGAAAAATCGTTATACTATATTTAAAAGAAAGGGAAAGATTCTTCACTTTTTGTGGTTCTATTTGTTTCCCCAGAAAAAATTATAAAACAAGAAAATATATTTCCCCCCTGACATTTAAGATGAGCCATCAACGATAATAATTCTGTGTTAATAAATGGCAGCGTTATAACTGTTCTTATTTAACACTGTTTAACATTATTCTAACGGGTGATATGTTAATTCAGATCTATGCACTGCAGAACCTTAACAATAAACACCAAAACAGATCAGAAACATTTACACATAGTTGGGCAAATAACAGTTATTAGTCCCATGGTCTATACTATTGCATACACCCTTGGCCTAATCACTATTTTTCCCTCAACTAAGTATATAAGTTGGTTTCATACTGAATGATGTGGTATATTAACCAACAATCCTATTAGTCTATGCTCTTTACACCTTTAGCCAAGATTAGTCTTCGCCCATTGTTCAACAAAAACTGTTGTCCGTTTGGCCAGATTTATCAAACACTCACTGGTCTAAATTGAGCATACACTCAGTGGCCTGTTGATTACATACCCTTACATGTAGTGTTATACATGAAATAGTAGAGATTAAACCTTCTTGTAATTAAAAAAAAAAGATAATTTTATAGCTATTAAAATAATCTTTTTCATTCATGCACCTATATGTTTATACACATTGTAATAATAATAAACAGCATAACACAAACATTTGATAGTTACCTATGAAAAACGCATGTAAAACAAAAACATTTAAGAGAAACAAGTTATAGGCTATCATTGACTACCAATGTGGCATTTTTTAACAAATTATGTTTTGTCATTATTTTGGCCAGTGATAAACATAAATAAATAATAATATAATAAATTTATATGTACTGTATAAATATTTTTTAAGTATTATTTAAAGTGCACATAACATCCAAATATAATGTGAATACATTTTACAACAAAATAAATAACAAATTAACTTTAAACAGCTGGAAATATTTAATTAATTCAGTCCAACAAGTTCCCCTCGGTTGACTTTATCAATTAATTTTTTTAGAATTTTTATTTTCTTAAGTTTACGGCGAGCAGCACTTGTTCGGCCGGCCTTTTGGTCCATCGATTTCATTTCTTTTAAAATGTTCAGTTCTGAGCAAATTTGACTTCTGGTTACACTTGGATCACCTGTTAATGAGACAAACAGCTTTAGTAATTTAAGACTGCAACCAAATTTACTGGTTGAAATGACTAACTTATAGCTGATAAAAACAGGAAATAGGCTATATTTATTCTCTATCCAACCATGTCATTTAACAAAATATACAAAATAAACCCATGATAATGTTGAAATTTCAATCAATCAATGATGTTACATTGATATTATTCCAGTGTTTATTTCTAAGTTAGGTAATGATAGATTTTTACTTACTGTATTACCTCAAATAAGAGTAAATAAGATGATTTAAAACAATAAAAAAATAGAAAGTTGAGCTAAAATAACCCTGTCATAAATAACAACTTTAATGAAAGTTCATTAATCAATTTACCAGTTTAAAAAAAATGGGTTGCTTCCTTCTTAGAATTTGTCAATTGCATTGACTGAACACATTAGTAAAGTTACAAAGAGAAGAATCTAAAATTTTATTGTTAAGAAAAAAGGTAAAAAAAGGGGGGAAATAGCCAATTCTGATATAAAATAAATATTACATTGATAAATGTAAGATATTTTTGCGATTACACAAGTAAAATCTTATATCAGTTTTTTTTTAAATTTAAACTGTAAAAAGTCTAAAATAATTGATATATGTATATAAATATTTTGATATGTTCATTATTTATCTTACCTAAAATATGTTGGGTTGTTTCATTCTCAGAGTTTGGCAATTGGATTAACTGAACATTAGCCAAATCATAAAGAGGGGAATCTAAAATGCTTCTTGCTATTTGTCTACAATTTTCTAGATCATTGCAGCTTACAGATTAAAAAAACAATCAATGTAGGTACTTAGTTGTTAGACAACACAAACCTTTCTTGTATTATGTCTGGCTTGTACTTGGACGGGCCGGACATATGCTCTGCATTATTAAAGATATTTTTCAAAAGTTAATAACGTTGCTCTTTGCTGCTATGGTTACATTAGACCGGTATGGGCAAAAGGAAACAAAAGGTGTGCTAACCTGATTTCGGTGGAGCCACATGGCCCCCACAAGGGTGAGGCTGGTGCAACTCTGGTCACAAGGCCCGGGACCCCGGGTGGGGGGCCCTGGCCTAGCCCTGTTTTAATTTTTTTTTTAATATTTATTGCAGAATATTTTACAGCGGATTATAGATTAAAAATTCAAATATATAATTATTACAAAGTCAAAGTTTAGTAAAATAATATTAATTCTAGATTATTAATGATTTTAGTGAAAAGAAAGCTACGATTAAATAGACTATCAAACATCAAAGTAAGTTTTCTGTTATAAGAGTATTAAACACTTCAAAACATTTTAATAGTTTAGCTCCTAACTTTTTAATAATCTTATTATTTTGTCAACTTGAATTTTAATCTTGGTCAGTAAGGGAAATCAATCTCAAAATGGAAATGTACTTTCAGTAAAATAAAAGTGAATGATTTACTTTAATTTATGTTTGCAATAATTTTGTCAATAAAGTTTGTTTTTTATATTGAACTGATAGGCTTAATTATTCCTTATTATCAATTAACAGTTTAAATAAAATTTGAAAAGAGTTAAAAATTACCATGTAATTTTTGAAACATAGAATAGCACGCGAACATAGGTGGGGGGGGGGGGCTGATCCTGGTTACAGGGCCGGCAATCGAATGTGGAGCCAAACAAGAAGTGATAAATTTAAAAAATAATATTTTTGCAATAAATTATTGTTTTGCTTTGTCAAAATCTAATATTTTTAATTCTTACCTGATGACATTCTAGCCGTGGAGATTTCGTATGTTTCGGTGAAGATGGATTTTCATCATAAGATGTGTCTTGAAAAAGGCGTCGTGTGCAGGTTCCTTGTAAAAAGAAAAGACTTAGTGTAGTAAAATATATTTTAATTTAGGAAGTATTAAAAGCTAGGCTGTCGACAAATTGTACAAACACAACTAACCATTTATTAAATAGAGCAATAAATACGAATTCCACTTTTAGCATCATATGGTGCTTTCCATCAGGGTCACGGGCAATTTAAATGCCAAGTGATGCTGTATCATTTTTATATGATAAAATAATATTATGTACGAGTAAATATTGAAACAAAATTTCAGTTTAAATCAAAACTTATACCCGATTCAACCGTCACTGAACACTTTATAATAAAGCTTTACATAGTAGCCTATAAACATTTTCCAACACGAAAAGGAACTACTTTTATGCTGACGGTTTAAATGATTTGATTGATTTTATAAATATCAAAAGGTTTAAGGATAACGTATATTGTCTAACATACAAAAAATTCGAGTTAACCATTTGGCGATTAGAAACATTAAGTATATTTGTTTTATTTTCTCGTAGTGAAATTAATAAGTTAGAAAAAAAGCTTTATTATATTTTCATAATTTTTTACTGTCTTTTCCCCAAAACATTTATCATGCCTAAAAGTCTAAAGAAATGTTAAAAAGGGATGGGTTACATTAATTTCTTTGAAAAATTATCAAAACTCGTAATCAAACTTCAATTATCTAGTCTATATGTACACAAATCAAATTACTACAAAAAAAAATAATAATAAGTAAAAAAACTTTAAGCTATGCAATTTGTAACAAATTTTAATTTTGCAGTGTCCATAGATCTTATTTGAAATGATTGAACAACATCGTCAGAGATATTAGAATTGAAAAGAAGGGGGTGAAATATGTAAACATGAAAGATATAATAATACAAATATATTAGGCTAAACACTACATCTAAAGCAATTGAAAATATTTCTTACCCTTTTTAGGGTTATGTTCCTTTGTACCCTTTTTAGACAGGCAGAAAATATTCAAGGAAAAACGGAACAAATGAAAATGGCAACTGTTAACATGTAACGAATACAAAACTAGTCGATAGTCCCATCACTAAACATAAACAAATTTACACACTTTCACGGTCAAGATCAAACAGTAGCTAGAAAAAAGGCCGCGTTATTAGTTCACACGTGCCCACCCCTGTCGTGAGATTTATAAATGGTTAATGATCTCTGGTTAAACAAAAATATTTCACTAATATGAGTATGTCAAAATATATTATCTTGCATACATACTCTAAA
The DNA here is from genome assembly GCA_963513935.1 of Aphrophora alni. Classification (NCBI taxonomy): domain Eukaryota; kingdom Metazoa; phylum Arthropoda; class Insecta; order Hemiptera; family Aphrophoridae; genus Aphrophora; species Aphrophora alni. The sequence continues at coordinate 31,122,778 of OY740770.1, forward strand.
ATATATTTTTTTTATTTTTTAAATTTAATTTTTTTATTAGATAGTGTATTATTATTAAATACAGTAAATGTATTAATTATTATTAATACATTAAAAAAAATCAAGATACCTTACTTAATTAATAATTGATTAAAGAACGAGAATAATTTAGGAGATAATAGCTATATTATATATTATTTTACTTACCTAGTAACGTATTACCTCTTCTAACTCTTCTACTGGCAAAACTAATCAGCAAAGCTATAAACAGCACTTATTTATAGGGTACGTTAAGACACAATCACAAAATGATGATTAATTAGTAAAGGCGCAATTCCACTAAGGCACTGTAACTGAGTCACTTCACAACTTTACTGTGAGTCAAGCCATTGAATCTTAGGAAGTACGGCTGGAGCTCGGCGTCTACCTGCGAGAGACTAAAGAATCTGCTGGACCGGAAGCTAACCTTCCGGTCCATATGTTAGAACTACAAAAATAAAACGAAAATGTTATATTGCTAGTCTACAGTAATTTGTTTGCGATACCGATGAACTACCGGTAACAGAAATACAACACGGGGGGGGGGATTAGGAAATAGGAGATACAAAATTATAGTTTATTCCCACGTTCTAATAATAGAACGGCCCAACGATTCCTAAAATTTGGAGATTGAATCGCTCTCCCACTCTCAGTTATTCTCTCTCTCTCTCTCTCTCTCTCTCTCTCTCTCTCTCTCTCTCTCTCTCTCTCTCTCTCTCTCTCTCTCTCTCTCTCTCTCCCTCTCTCGCAAGCAAGCACACTCAAAAAATCAATGTTTTCAGAATATCTTTCCGATCATGAATCAAATTACTTCTTTCCATAAACAATACGTTTGCCAAATTCATAATCGGTCAAAAACTATGAAGAATGAAAAATACTCGTAGACGAAAAATCGGTTAAAAATAAGCAAACATTTGATAAAATCGAAAGAAATTGCCATCCAATATAATATTTTTAACCAGGGAACTTAATCATTTATAAAAATAACAATGGTTTTACCACATTCGCTAAGAATGTAACAATAAACATACGAGTTAGAATGAAAATGATGAAAAATTGGTCAAAAACAGAATAGAAAACAATCTTCCGATTACTCGGTTTTCTTGTGACAACAACAATTGGCTAGCTGACGAGTCAAATATTATCCATTTCTACTCCTTCCTTCCGTTCTAATGGTAGCTCACTGCCAGACAGTGTAGACTGTAGAGTATAAACGTTTACATAAGTTAAAAACATAAAACGTTTTATAAATGTTTTGTATCTTTTTTTAATGAATAATGTTTATCCCCTACTAACGGGGATTCTATCCGAAATTAGTATTTTAATTAAATAGTAGGTTTTCAATTACATTATTGTTTGTATGTAATCATATTTTTGAAAGAAATATATTTCAGAAACAGTTTACAAGTGTAGCCTACTTTTATAAGTTAGGTGTTTTATTTTCGTTGAATAGTTTAAATTCGATACTTTGGCGCACCTATATGTTTAAAAAAAAAAATGAGTTGGAATATTGCAAACAGTATTGAAAGAAGTGCCTTTTACCTGTAAACCGTGGCGGATCCAGTGAGGGGCGATTGGATGGATCGCGCCCCCCCCCCGTTAGCAAAAAAAAAAGTTAATATAGAAATTACAAGTAAGTAAAGTAAAATACGACTATGCTGCAATACTGTATACAAGGAAAACTAAAGACGTTCTAAAGTCGGTAGTATATTGTCAAATGAAGTACTCAGTGATCAGTGCCGGATCTACAAATTGAGGGCCTCCAGCAAAATTTCTCCAAGGGCCCCTTGAGCAGACATGGATAGAGGGAAGGAGGGAACCGTACACAATTTAAGTGTAAAATGTTTAGAGATTAAAACTTAATCTCTTTTCTTACACTTAATTAAATTATAACTTTTGTGTTAAAAACCTTTTCTGCCACTGCTTGAACTCAATATTTTATATATATTTTTTATTTTAGCCTCATTTATTTTTTGAGTAGAGGACCTTTGGGCCCCCCCCCCGAATTGCGGGGTTTCGCGGTTCCTAGATCCGGCCATGTCAGTGATATGAAAGCTTATTTGCGAAATAGCGCTAAGGTACAGAGGTAGGCGAGCTAGTGGCTAACCTGATATTCGTAGACATAGAGACGTAGGCCTACGAAAACGTCACGGAAGGTCGACGGCGCCGGTGGCGATAAGGCGGTCTGTTTGTGTTGAGTTGATTGAGTGACAGTACTTTTGTAGGCTTACATGTTCAGTGTTATGTTTCTTATATGATAACGTTTGTTTAGTTTGAGCATTAGACTGTCGTGCCTCATGATCGTTGAATTAATTGTTGATAAATTGTTGATTAGATAATACTTGATCATAATACTATGTAATCAATTTCGGGCACAAATCGGTAAAATAATGTACTAAATCCAAATTTGTTAACATTTCATTGCGATTCAGCCGATTTAATTTCATGATTTTTTATCTATGCATTGAAACTTTATTTCAATAATTAATTAAGGTTACAAATTTTATAGGTGAAAGAAAAACTCATCCAGATTAAGTTTCTGCAGTTTTTCTTTATTATTATTTGTTTAATATCAGTTAATTATTGAATCCAGAAATAACTAAATATTTCTATAATTTATCTAGTTTTTATACGAATTATAAAATTAAAATTGAAACAAAGCATCTTCGAGGAACCAGTTTCGTGGAAAAGGAAAACCTGAAAGAACTGCGTCATACGTAGTTCACAATCCAGCCCTTCTCTTCCCTTTTTGTTTTTAGTACTCTCTTAAACATGTCGAAGGACGTAGGGACTTAAATCTATGTAAAATTATGTATTATTAAAATTTACAGTTTAATATATAGACGTTTTGATTGTTGTATATGAAGATAAATCTCCAAAACTCCAAAACATCATCATAATCCTTATAAGTTTATGTAAATAAAAAAACTTAGTCCTTCAATTAAATATATATGTTGGTCTTTATGAGTAAACATTTTATAACATTTTAAGATAAGATTGCCTTAAAATACGTTTTAGACTACAACAAAAATCCCAATTTTTTTCCGGACCCCCCACTTTACTGGGTGGTATTCCTACCCCCCGGAAGCGCCCCCCTGGTGGCGAAGTCCTGGATCCGCCCTTGCTTGTAAAAGTACGTTTCACGCACAACTGAGTAGTTCTTATATAATCACCATTATATATATGGTGTGGCTATGTGGATAGCCACACCATAGCCTACGTCTAATTACAGTACTTTTCCTTTGAACACTGCTTGTACTTGCTTTATTTAGAAGTAAGAAATCCCTTTTTTTCTTTTTCTAATAGATATAAGATAAAATAACGGAGGTTTCCTCTCTTTGAAAATTTCGATATCGGATTTCATTGACCAGCAAAAATAAAAAGAACTTGCAATATTTTCAAACTTGATTTTAATTATTTTTAAAGAACAAAAAATTGCGATTTAAAAAAAAAAAGGGAAACATCCGTGTTAACGTTTCTTAGAAATGAGCAGTAAATAATACAAGTGCGATTAAAAATGGCGGCGGTACGGGTGTTCAAGTGTGACTAGGCCTATATATTTAAAAATATTTAAGCGAACTATAAAAGTTATTTTACGAACAAAGATAAATTTAAATAATAAATAAGTAAACATAGAATAAGAATGGAATTTACCAAAATAATAAATAGGCTACAAGTTTCATGTAATTCTTATCCATTACTTTTGGAAGAATTTCCAGTAATTGGGGTTATTTTATAAGTTACAAAGTAACGGTAAAATTACTTTTGTAATTAATCTAGTTTTATTAACCCATTTATAATACAAAACAAATCATATTAACACTAACAAAATGATATATTTCATAATTGATATAACTTAATGACCAAAAAACAAACTAAAATATAAAATAATAATAAATAATCAAATATATAACAGAAGGATAGAAATGTATCAAATGTTTTTATTATGGTCTACCATTTTAAGGTTTTTATGGTTAGAACTTACTGAGATACTGCTGTTTGCTTTAGGGTGGGAGGACCCCAATTACGCAGAACAATATTTGGCATAATAAATCTCAAAACTAGACTTTCTACATAACAATCTTACGTCATTACTTTTACGCTTAAAAATTTCTTACAGTATGGCTCTTCAAACTATTCAATAGGCTACTTGAAAATTTACCGAGTAGGCTAATTGTTTCAAAAAACAATCACAACCTACTAACGCTAACATTTTAAAATTTATTTTAATTTTATTCTCGGCTATATTTGCACATTTATAAATACACTACCTGAACCTGTATATAGGCCTATTTATATAAATATGTAGCGCGATTCAAAATAAGGAAAAAAACCGTAAATATAAATATGTCTGGAAACGATTTTTACCAGCTATCCCTGTATTATTATTTTCTAAACTGAAACATTTATATCTCTAGAACGGCCTTATCGACTGTGTTGAAATTGTGTACGTTATTCATGAACTTAAAGACATAGTTTGGAAAAAAAAGAGAAAAACCAACTTGTTCCCAATAATCGGTTTTAAAATGGCGGCTGTTTAAATTTTTTTAATGGAATTAACTCAAAAAATTCCAAATTTTTATAAAAAGTGTCCAGTAACTTTTTCACCTCGTTAAATTTCCTATAGAATGATATAATGTAAATAGCAAAACTATGAAATAAAGTTTGTCAAAAAAAACATACACTGTTCTCGTAATAAAATTTTATTTTCACTACGCGTTTCAACGATAAAGTCGCCCTTTTCATGTGTACAGCTACAAAGATAACTTATAACTCGTTGAAACGGATATTGGATATAAAATCTTATTACGAGAAGAGTGTACGAATTTTTTTGAACAATTTCTCGCTAGTTTAGTTTAATATTGTTATTAATATGAAATACTGGATAACAGTATAAAAGCACCAATCGCTAGACGGGTAGGCCACGTCATATGATTGTTAATATAAAATATTTTCTACTAATGGACTTCCTGAAATAGATACTGTATGAATTTATAATTGGTATACGAGTTCTTTAAGTAACGTTTTATCAGAGTAAAAATTAAAAAAAAATCATTTTGTATATTTTAAAATTGGTGGCCTTTTACATTTTTGATCTTTTGCATAAAACAAATCAGTTTAGTATGGATGTTTAATGTTTTCACCTGCACAGACTGAATAGAATTAATATCTGAGTGAACGGGTAGGAGCATAAGAATTGGTATAATTCCCGCCTGTTTCTGTTGTTATTCTCACGTTATCACTCTTGTCTCAATAACGCAGTTTGTGAACGTAAATTGTAAACTTATTTGATAATGGTGGACTATATAACTATTACAACAACTACTAATAAAATGTTTTTTATAGGAAGTTTTTTTCTTCTTATGGTGTAGGCTTACATTTAATACTGAATTCTTTTCTTGGTTGAATATTTGAAAAGTGGTTAACTCTAAAAAAAGATGTTTCTTCTTGAACGATTTAATAGATGCCCCTAGTTTCCGTGCCCAGTAAAACCGTAACAACTTAATTACAGCAGATAATTATTATTTAAGAAGTAATTATCTTAACTAAATGTTTTAACAAAAATATTAGGCTACATATTACATATTTCTTTGATGAAATTAATTTACCTTTTTCTTCGCAGAGTTTTTTAAAAAATTCTAAATATGAGTTTTTCTAAATTTTTTATATGCCTCTTGATTTAAAAACATGTAAAAAAATAAATAATAAAATAAACTAACGAAGGAATTACAATGGACTTGTAACTATACTTTACGTATCATACTGTAAATAATATATTTCTGTTCTAACAGCTACGAGTTTAATATATATATACAACTGTGCATAACTTAAGTCTGGGCCGGCTTACCACATAATCACGAGCCCTTAACCGCCATTCACAAAATAAGGTTAAAATTGTGTTTTTAAAAACACTGTTACACTCTTGTATATCTTTTCTTCTCTAATATTTTTTAAAATACATTTTATTTTAAACATGGGAAAAAAATGTAAAACTGTGTTGATTCTCAAAGGAACGCATAGCTCAGTCGTTAGAGTCGTCGTCTAGTTTACTACAGTTGGAATTACTTAGTAAAAAAACCAAATTGCGGATAGCTGGTACGAGAAGCGTTTCCAAGCTGAGGTTTACGTGTTTTTTTTCTTATTTATATAAAATTTATAATAAAACAGCACATAATATACAATATTTTGTAAATTCTACTATTTTTATTGAGTCTTGCCGACCATGGTTTTGCTAGTGACGGCATTCACGAGGCCAAACAAACATTATTCTTTCTTCCAAAGAATTAAAATTTGCTTTTTTTTTTTTTTGCATATTTCAGCATATTTTTTTGTTAGATTTAAAAAAAAAATACACACAATCTCTCTCTCACACACTCTCTAAAACTACCATTGTGGAGAGACTCGCCGGGTAAATATATTGTGGGATCTCTCTCAATATTCATTTCACAAGACTATGTCTCAACAGTTTTTTAAAATAAAAATTCGTCAAAATATTCTTTTCATTTTCTCTTCTAAATTATGATTTTTAGATGTCTGTGATAAGTTGCCTCATGAATGCAGTCACGGACGAAACCATGGTCGGCAAGACTCAATAAAAATAGTAGAACTTACAACATATTGTGTGCTGTTTTATTTTAAAAATGGAGTTTTACCAAATATTTCGGTCGCTAGTATAACAATTATTTTATCACTTCCCGAGAGATGGCATGAAGTTCTGAATCACCCGGTACAAGCATTAAATATTTGCAAGAAAGAATTTCTATACATAAAATAATTATATAATTAAAGATTCAGTATGAGTATTGAACTAATAAAGCCAAAATAAAGTATATAGCCTAAAGATTATTAGTTTTTAAATGAACTTCTAAACATCAAATCTGGAAACGAAATAAATTAATATTTTAATTCTGAGACGAATTAGGATGTAAAATAGGACCTGTTAGCAATTTTAAAGGATTTCTAATGTACTGTAATATTTAAATTGACGAATAGTTTTTTTGAAGTAATACTAACTTCTATTAGGGTTCATTGCTATTAAGATCATTGATAAAAACAAAATCTTTAGTCTACAATGATTTATTAAATGTAAAATTTTTTTAACAGTACACGAAAGTAGAAGTCATTTATAAAAATAATTAAGACTCAAAGTAGTATGCAATACATATACACTGAAATATAAAATAAAGATGTCCTATTCTGATGATCATCAGAAAAGGCCAAACGCATCAGCAATGGAACACTTATGTATAGAAATCCTCAACATTGGAACAAATTCTTATATATATATATATATATATATATATATATATATATATTTAAATCTAGGTTCACATGATGAATTGCGAATTTAATTTTTGTAGGAGTTTTTGATTCGTGAAATACTAACTTCAAATTTTCTACATATTTTTTTTTCAATAAACAGGTAAATTCTATGGACCTTAATGATATAAATGATAATAATAAGTTGTTTTCCATGATATTACTATTTTGTTGTGTACTTTTCAAATTAGGGCTTACTTTTTAGCTAATTTAGTAATCAATTTTCTTTTACAAGAAATTTTTTTAATATATTTTTTATTTTTATTTACATTTATTGATATTACAAAACGTTTGTATATCTTGGACTTTTTTATATATATAACCTTTTATGAGGAATTTTCAGTTAATTTTTTTATTCCTTACATACTTACTCCAAATTTGTTACATCTTACTTTTTTTTCATGATACAGAAAAATTCTCTGCAATTTTCGGATAAATATAATATGATTCAAGTTGGATTTTCCATGATATTAGTAATTTTACGATAAAAAAAAACAATTAAAGCCTACACTGTCAGTTATAGGGTTTCAATAATTTATTGATATATAAACCTATAAAGGTACATTCCCTTGATCACTGTTTTAATTTGTACGTTTCGTAACAAGAAAGAACTAGCAGAATTGATTTTTTTTTTAATTTTGATTGGTTTACTATTTATTAATCAAGTATATTTTTAAAACATGAAATATGTTTAATAATTCTTTGTACTACCAATGTTTAAGCTACAGGAAAAATATAACTCTGCTCTTTGAGAATAAGATATTTTTAAACTATTAAATTATAGGTATTTTGAGAATTAAAGATACTCAAAGCTTTCGATTCTCCATAAAATCATATTATTTGACAGTGTTTATTTTTGCTGTATACATATAAAATTATATTAAACAAGATTTAATATGTTTAATATATATGTTTAAAATCTGCTCACAAATTTTTTACTATCGAATTATAGTAAGAAAACATTGTTGCCTATTACTGAAATGTATTTAGTGTTTACTATTCATTTTAAACAGTTTAAAAACTTAAACTGCACACTTGTTATAATTAATTTAGTAGTAGAGAAATGATGCTTTCAATTTTTTTTTTTTTTTTTTTTTTTTAAGAATATTCATTAAATAATTAATATGTAAAATATTTAGCTGACATTTTCTGAACTAAAACTGAACATAATTGAAGTTAAAAGAAATAATATTATAATAAACCAACGATTGAATTGAAATTTTGTTTTACTTCAATCTTAATACATAAATAAACTTATTTGTTTATTATCTTGAGACTTAACCATGATAAAAAACAAATAATATATTAAATAAATGTTTTAACTGTGTCTATGTAATGTTAAGATGAGACTACGTGAATCAATTAACAGAAGCTTGACCTTATTTCGCTTCCGTTTGCAACACATAGAGTATATTGTGTTTTTCAGGGTGATAACTCGCATCATCGTCGTAATTTAATCTATTGATGATAAAGTGTGTGTATTTGTAGTTTAAATTTAAGCTCTTGCATCTTGTGTCTTTTATGTTATTCCTAGTAATTATACATCTGTCAATATCTATTATAGGTCAAAATAAATATTACCTAAGGTTTTTCTCTTTATCTTCGCACGTTGTGTGAATTTTACATTCTAAGAACATTAATTTCAGATATTGAAGAATTTAAATCTGTGAACAAACGTACTTATTTCTTTTTGAATGAGCTTATCCCATAACACTTGCCTGAACACAATCTTCAAAACGGAATTCTGTCTATAATGTAGACAAGATAATCCTTGCTTTGTAGAGAAAGAAAAAGAGTGTAAATATAGAACAAACAATTTGTGTTACTCTCATTTAAAAGACAAATCCCTTATTCTCTGTATAGTAAACATTTACAATAAGATAAAAATAATGCATTCTCCTGCAAGTTTTATTAAATATTCAATTAACGTTGAGAACTGTTCATAGCCTTGAAACATACATAACGTTTTATCATAATTGTATGAAATTATTTGGTATTGTAAAAACACAATATAAAAAAAATGATGTTTTATCCTTGGGGGGGTGGAGGGGAGTGCACACATTTCCGACTTCTCAATTCTTTTACACTAAATTTAAGTAAAGTTTTATACTATTACTATATTTTATTTTGTTATAAATACAGAATATTTTTGCCAATTGTACTATTAAATAGTAGAGAAAAGAAAAAGAAGAATAGTTCAACAACTTGCCACGGGCAAAAACCCGAGACAAATGGGCTAATTACTAGAATAATTAGGCCTAACATTAAAAGCCGTATATAGAAGCCAATAGGCCTAAATATGTAAATTGATAATTAGTAATAAGTAAAATAACACGTTATAAAGAGATATCAAAGGAAAATTGGGTGTAAGAAGGAAGTAAATAATTTAAAATAATTATTTTATAAATTGCAGGCTTAGCCAATGTTAAAAGTAATAGTAGCCAAGCGGAGTGAATTATTCTAAGGGAAATCGACAGGATAATTCTTTTCAGATTTTGGTCGAATATTGCAAAACTCTGTCTGTTGCTATGCGCCGTGAAAGGCTACAATGTAAAATTTTAATATATTTTCAAAAATAAAAATAGTAGGTTATTTTAAATGTAATGGATAGAGGAGAAAAAGATGATAATAATGTAATTAACAGAATTGTTTTAATTAAGAAAATGAAAAAGTTATAGAGCAAAGACGTAGCAGAAAAAATGCTAAAATTCACAAATTAGAAAATTTCGAAAATCTAAAATGGGGATAAAATAAAGAATAAATAATCAATAATAATTAAGTAACAATAAATTAATATAATTAAATATTTTTAAAGAAAAAGGCTCAAAAATAAACACAGTAAAATAAATGAATAAATCGGGGGAAATAAGTTTCTACAGAAATAAATATATGTTAAATAAGATGTAGTATATATGTTTTTGTAATATACCATGTGAGAAAAGGGCATAAAACCAAAAAGGGGGGTGGCCAAATCCAAAATTAGAGATAGACATAGGAAAGGCCACAGAACCGTGCCCGATATGAAGATAGAAGAAAGAAGATCAGTTTTGGACGTTTGGGAACCAGACGAATAAGATGGAACCAAGAAAATTCGAATTTGGATCGTTTTGAAGAATTTAAAATTCATAATTAAGGAAAAACTAGCGAAGGCGATAACTGGAGAACCAGGAACCTTAGAACAACCACTCAAAGGAGGGAGAAAGCAGAAGATGGTCAGGAATCCAATGAGCTGCAGAAATCCAAAATCGGACCATGGGTTACAAAGTTAGAGCATTTTGAAAGTTTTGCATACAAAATTTAATTAAATCTTGTAAGAACCGGCAATGTCTAAATAAACAGTACGGAGCGAGCTTGGAGGGAGGACGTCATGCGACCACCACCGAGACCAATACAATTACTTATTGCACGGAAAGTTAAATAATTAATTATCTACGAAACTAAAGTGGATTAATTAAAATGAAGGCGTGGGAATTAAATTAAATAAATAAAAGAAGATTCTACAAGCTAGAAGGACCCTTTAAGGCACCAGAGAAGCGAAGTTGTCAAAAAGAAAAGAGTAAATCTCTTGACTTCGATTTCAAAAGTACCAGGTAAAGGGAAGAAAAATTAAATTCAGTTGCGTATAGGTAGTCACCCGAGAACCACGTATAGATCTGCAGAAGCAGCAAGTTGGTCGGCGGTTATCACCAACTCCGGTACAGTAAGCGGGCCGTAATAAATCGCTATAATTTAAAAAAGAAGGATCCTAAGGGATTGAAGAAAGAAATCATTCTACATCGAAGAAGAGGAGAGATCCTGAGAGGTAGGAAGAAAGAAGATCAAGGACTTCATTCCAAAGCCTAAACCACCGAGGAGGAAAGCTGCGATAAATCATAATTATTTGTGAGTAACAAATAACCAAGCTATATAAATTATAAATAATATAAAAGTAATCCAATAATAAAATTTAAAAATAAATAATATTAAAATTAACAGTAAATTCAGGGGAAAGTGTAAAAGTAAAATCATTCAGGAATATTCCCTATTCTCACAATGGTATAAAAGCGTTTCAATATAAATATAAAAAATATCATATGTGTAAATATTTATAATATACTTGTTTGAAATTTTAATAACTGGAGAAAGATAATTAATTTGTTTTTGTTTTTTGAAATTAAAAAAGTTTAGTTTTCAAGTTTTAATTTCTTTTTATTTCTAAATTAAATACCCTATACCATAAGTTAATCAGTGCTCTAAAATAAGATAGTTGATAAGGTTTATTATTTCTTGTGTGTGACCAAATAACTTCAAACGACACGACCAAGAGAGGGAGTCTGACTAGAGCTAGTATTTTTTATCTGAAGTGTATATATTACAAACCAATCTTTTAAGATTTAGGAAAGTTAGCGTATTTCCTATTTCTTGTCCACGTATACGCGCAAAGTTATTAAGGGCAAACTCAAATTAAAAATAATTGCGCGTGTGCGGCGTGGCAAGTGGCGCCCAGAACGCGTTGGCTCGACGATATAAATAATTTAAAAAGTTTAAAATATTTATAAATAGTCGAAAAAACGTACGGACAGTTATCACTGTAGAGAATTAATTAACCGACCAATAATTAAATTAATTGCACTAGAAAACAACAAATAAACAAATTGGAATAATGCCGGACCCACCGAAAAAGAATGAGGAGTCGGATATCCAAAAAATGATGAGGCTAATGGCGAGTGAAAGACAAGAACGGATAGCCGAGAAACAAGAACGCGAAGCGAAAGAGTTAGCGGAAAAACAGGAACGCGAGGGGAAAGAATTAGCCGAGAAACAAGAACGCGAAGCGGAAAAGAGGGAGCGCGAAGAACGGGAGCGAAAAAATAGCGAGGAAATCTTAGCAGCGGTAGGCGGATTAAAAAACGAGCTAAAAGAAAGTATCGAGTTAATCCACGGCCGAGTAGACCGAGGCGAGGTGCAAATAGCCGAAATTAGAGAGGATATAGAAATTTTAAAAATTGCGGATAGGGAGAATAAAGAGAAAATCGAAGAAAATATAATTCAAGGAAAGAAAGTGGAATTATCAGTGAAAGTATTAGAGAAAAAAGTTAAAGACATTAGCGCGTCACGAGGGATAGGCGGCGCAGAAAAAAGAGTAGTGTATGTTCATCCAAGTCCGGGAGAACAGATTAGATTACCTGAATTTTGGGGAAATGCGCGAGGTAGCCCTATGAAGTTTATTAAAGATATGGAGGAGCATTTTGCGGAAATCGACCCGAATTTAGAGGGGGAAGACAAATTAAAAATAATAGAAAAACAAATTAAAGGTTCAGTTCTAGATTGGTGGGGAATAGTAAAGAGGGGGAGTACCACCTACGAAGAATTTAAAATTAAATTTATTGATAATTTTTGGGGTTATCAAGAGCAACAGATGCTCCGAAACCAAATCGAAAACGGGAGATACAACGATCGAGGATCGATGTCACGCGTCGAGTATTTTTGCAAAATGGTGAAAAAGGCGACATTTTTAGATCCCGCGATACCCGAAAAATTCGTGATAAATAGATTGTTGCGGCATTTCGATTCAAGGATTCAAGTGGCGAGCGTAGGAAGACCGAGTGAGAGTTTCGAGGAAGCGATCGAGTTGTTAAGGGCGTTCGAAGCCATGGAGAATGACGGAAGGACAAAAACGAGTGGGAACCCTGATAGGACACAGGCAAGAGCCACGGACTCATCTAACCTTCCTAGGAACCCTTACCAACGATCCTATGGTGATAGACCTAGCACAAGCCAACACCCAACACCCACAAAACCCAATCCTACCAATTCGAGTGTTCCTAAACCAAGTCCAAAAAACTAGGTTATAGGGTCCCGGAAAATAGGAAAATAGGCCAGGAACGGAAAATAGAATCGGATTCGGGAACCGAAGTCAAACAACAATCCAAATTAAATTCATCAAACGTAAAAAAGTATAGTAGGTTGCAAATAAAATTGCAAAATATTTCTTTTGACATGAGGGAAGAGTTATTGGAAGAGCCGGGGGAATTAAACATAAAAACCGAACAAATATATTGTCCAACGATCGACGGTAAAATATTTAATAATACCGTGGAAGTAGAAATAGATACCGGTGCCCAATGGTCGGTCATTCAAGAGGAATATTTAAAACAATTGAAGGCGAAAGGACATAAATTCCTGGAACTAACGGTGGCTAATGTAGAAGTCGTGACCGCGATAAAAGGAAGGAGGCAAAAAATCGCGAAACAAATAATGTTACCATTCACCATAGCTAATAGGACAGTCCATGGGATATTTCTTATAGTGCCTAAATTAACCAAACCAGTAATAATAGGATGCAATCTGTTGAATCAATGGAAAGCAAAAATAAATATGGAATATAAACATATAACTTTTGAAATTAAAGGGCAGGAAATTAAATTAAATTTTACAGAACCAGCGGTTCAAGGCGAAAGTAAAACCAAACTAATCAGGCAGCAGAACCGAGAAAAGTTAATAGGTTTAAATAAAATGAGATTGAGCAGCGCACAAAAGTTCACCAAAAATTATGAACGGGATTTGTTGAAAAATAAAATAATTAGGCAAATCGGAGGCTCAAATCTGTACCAGCGAGGTAATGGGGCTGATACATTATTCACTAACACCCGAGTGAAAAGTAAAAACCAGGGTAACGGACGAGACCAGACCGATTATGACAAAACCGAACGAGACAAAACCGAACGTGACAGACCGGAGGTGAAAAAACGGGAGAAGGGGTTGAGTGTTAAACAAAATACAAATTTAACTAATGGGTTCCTAGCGAAAAGGACGCAGGACCGCCAATATAAATTTGAAGGCGATAGGTTGAAAAAGATACCGAGTCTTAAACAGTTAACTACGTTGCAAAAAGTACGAGTTGACACAAAATTAACACGAAAGAGCCACAATGTAGGGCAATCGCAAGGCGAGCCTGAGCTAACAAAGTTAGAAAATTATAAGTTAATAAAAACAAGCCAAAGTAATAAATATAAATTCAAAAATAATAAAATACAAGCCAGCCAAAATGGAGTAAAATTAAACAGAAGGAAAAATATAATTAAAACTAATAAACTACGAAAAAAATTGTTAGGAGCCAACCGGATTGGAAACAAACCCAGAGTAAAATTGAAGGCCCGAAAAAGAATTTGTATTGGAAAAATAGGCGTTGAAGAGGACATTTTTCAAAACTGCGTGAAAAATAGTATTTTGGATAAAGAACAGGAAAATAGAGTCTTACAATTAATGCATAAGTACGGTGAGGTATTTAGCGAGATTCCGGGTAGATCGAATAAATATGTTCATACCTTAAAAGTAAAAGAAAACGCGGCGTATGTAAATAGGAATTACCCCATACCAATTAACTATAGGAAGCAGGTGCAGGCAGAACTCGACCGGATGCTAGAATTAGACCTAATAGAGCGATCCAGAACGGCCTACATAAACCCAATGGTTGTGGTAATTAAGCCGAACGGAAAAATAAGACTATGCTTAGACGCACGGAAATTAAATCAAATAATTGAACCGGATTATGAGAGTGCTCCGCCAATACAGGAGATATTACAGAAAGGTCGGAATAAGCGTTTCATAACAAAGTTTGATTTAACTACGAGTTTCTGGCAAGTTCCGTTAGACGACGAGTCGAAAAAATATACTGGATTTTTGTATGACAACAAAGTATACAATTTCAAAGTTATGGCATTCGGCCTTCAAAATTCTCTTGCAGCTTTAGTAAGAACTATTGACAGAACGCTAGGCAAGGAAGTGGATGAATTCACTTTAGGGTATGTGGATGATTTGTTATGTATGTCCGAATCGTACGAAGAACACCTAGAACACTTAGAAATCATTTTCAGAAAATTCAAAGAAGGAAACATAACGATCAACCCAACTAAAACAATAGTTTGCCAGGAGAAAGTGAACTTTCTAGGCTATGTGTTTTCGAAAGAAGGCGTTAGTACGGATCCCAAAAAGTTACAGGCAATACGGGATTTTCCAAGGCCAAGTAACAAAAAGAAATTACAATCGTTCCTAGGTTTTGTTAACTATTACTCAAGGTTTAGTTTAAAATACGCGGAAGCAACGAAACCTTTGTTAAAATTATTGAAAAAGGATGTACCATGGAAATGGGATACCGAGAGGGAAATTGCTTTTGAAAATGTTAAAGGATTGTTTAAAGAAGCCGTAACAATTATGCACCCAATAGAAAACCAAGGCACTTACTTGCAGACTGACGCAAGCGAACACGCTATCGCAAGTCAATTATATCAATTAGATAATCAGGGACAAATGCAAGTAATAGGATTTGTAAGCCGGACTTTAAAAAATGCCGAACAGTTTTATACAATCTGTGAAAAGGAATTATTAGCCATTGTACACGGACTGAAAAAGTTCAGGCCTTTAATTCTAGGCGCACCGCTAACAATTGTAACGGACAATAAAGCATTAAAGTTTTTGCGAACTTGCAACTTCGCTAATGCCCGATTAACGCGATGGATACTCGCTATACAGGAATATAATGCAAATATAATCCATTGTCCGGGAAAAGAAAACATTCCCTGCGATATAGTGAGCCGGATGTATGATTGTGAAGGGGCTAAGAAAAAACATAACCCAATACAAGTTAAAATCAGCCAACTTAAAATAAATAAAACGCCGGTATTTGAACAAATTATGCAGAACTTTAGAGCGGAACAAAGGAATGATAATTTCTTAAATAATATAATAACTAATATTCAACAATTTGTAAATTATAGGATACATGATAATACTTTATATAAATTAATCCGAAATAAATGGAAAATAGTCGTGCCAGGGAACATAAAAGAATCATTTATACATGAAATGCACCGAATTTATGGGCATTTAGGCCGAAATAAATTACAAAGTATCATATGTCCAACATTTAGTATAAAAAATTCAGGGAGAAATATTTTAAATGTGATTAAAAAATGTCAAATTTGCCAATTGGCGAAAAATACAAATAAATATTCGCAAGGGATTTCAAAGCCTATAATCGTGGAAGATATTAGACAATTAGTGGCAATAGATTATCTAGGACCATTACCTAAAGGACAATACAACATGCAGCACATATTAGTTGTTATCGACGTATTTTCGAAATATGTGAAATTGTACGCAGTACGAGCGCCGACAACAAATAACACCATTGATAAACTGCAGGATTATTTTCAACGGGAAGGCCAACCGCGAAAACTCCTGACAGATTATGCAAGAGGATTCACGTCAAACCGGTGGAATGAGTGGATAAATGAAAGGAACATAGAACATGTACTTATTCCTGTTCGACACCCTCAAGTCAACCTGGCAGAAAGAGTGATTAAGGAAATAGGCCGAATACTGCGAACATATTGTCACAATGCGCAACCGACGTGGAGGGGTTATTTAGAGTATATTGAGGAGTTAATAAATAATACACCCCACGAAACAACCGGTTATGCTCCAAGACAAATACAGCATAACGTCGAACCGAAATATTTATGGCAAGAGTATTTTCCTCAAGACGCCACACTTCGCCAAGTAGAAACTTGGGAAATCAAGAAAGAAAATTGTTTGCAACGAATTAGAAGGAAGGGAAATCAGCGTGCCGAAAAGAAGAACCGAAATATTAGGGAAGTAAGATTTCGAGTCGGCGATAAAGTGTTAAATGTTAAACTGAATCGTGCTAGCGCAGAGCGGCACGAAACAGAAAAATTAATGTTAATTTACGGAGGTCCATATGAAGTCAGAAATGTAATAGGAAGAAAATCATATGAAATATACGATCCGGTCACCCAAAGGTCGAAGGGCGTATACGATGTTAAAGATTTAAAACCTTATGTGGAGCCGTAATTATAATTAGAACAACGATTCAAATCCAAATTGAAAAAATTAATATGTATATAATATAAATGTGTTAGAATATAGATGTTTTAAAATTAAAAGCTTAGCCTAGTAAGAAATTCAATAGAAATAAAATCATACAGATTAAATACAAGCAGCGGACAATGTAAACAAATCAATCGAGCGAGAGGAAAACTAACCTGGGGTAGCACAACAGATGGTTGAGGAAGGTCAACAAACTCTGCGTACAAAACTCGATACCAGCTGACCGTAAGGAGGGATCAATGTGTTTACTCGTAGCAAGGCCTAATAATTAGAAATATTTTTTAGCCATTGTGAGAGTTTAACAGTAAAAAGATAGGTTTTAGCCCTGGGGTTCCCTTAAGTAAAACTTGGTTGTTTGTTACATTTTATATATAATTAATAATTAGTAAGTAATCATAATATAATAATTAATAATTGTGTTTCAGCAGATGTGGACACCTATTTGAAAATATATATGTTTTTTATGTAATATGTAAATGAATGTATTTAGCTAGGAGAAAATACAAATGGGATAAGTGATCTTACCAAAAGTAAGTGATAAAATAATAAAATAAATGTTAGAATAAGTTAATGTATACAATATAAAATTAGAATATCAGGAGACATTAAAAAACAGATTTTCCACACCAAAAGCCTAAGTAAAATCAGTTTTTAAATGGGGGGAATGTTGCCACGGGCAAAAACCCGAGACAAATGGGCTAATTACTAGAATAATTAGGCCTAACATTAAAAGCCGTATATAGAAGCCAATAGGCCTAAATATGTAAATTGATAATTAGTAATAAGTAAAATAACACGTTATAAAGAGATATCAAAGGAAAATTGGGTGTAAGAAGGAAGTAAATAATTTAAAATAATTATTTTATAAATTGCAGGCTTAGCCAATGTTAAAAGTAATAGTAGCCAAGCGGAGTGAATTATTCTAAGGGAAATCGACAGGATAATTCTTTTCAGATTTTGGTCGAATATTGCAAAACTCTGTCTGTTGCTATGCGCCGTGAAAGGCTACAATGTAAAATTTTAATATATTTTCAAAAATAAAAATAGTAGGTTATTTTAAATGTAATGGATAGAGGAGAAAAAGATGATAATAATGTAATTAACAGAATTGTTTTAATTAAGAAAATGAAAAAGTTATAGAGCAAAGACGTAGCAGAAAAAATGCTAAAATTCACAAATTAGAAAATTTCGAAAATCTAAAATGGGGATAAAATAAAGAATAAATAATCAATAATAATTAAGTAACAATAAATTAATATAATTAAATATTTTTAAAGAAAAAGGCTCAAAAATAAACACAGTAAAATAAATGAATAAATCGGGGGAAATAAGTTTCTACAGAAATAAATATATGTTAAATAAGATGTAGTATATATGTTTTTGTAATATACCATGTGAGAAAAGGGCATAAAACCAAAAAGGGGGGTGGCCAAATCCAAAATTAGAGATAGACATAGGAAAGGCCACAGAACCGTGCCCGATATGAAGATAGAAGAAAGAAGATCAGTTTTGGACGTTTGGGAACCAGACGAATAAGATGGAACCAAGAAAATTCGAATTTGGATCGTTTTGAAGAATTTAAAATTCATAATTAAGGAAAAACTAGCGAAGGCGATAACTGGAGAACCAGGAACCTTAGAACAACCACTCAAAGGAGGGAGAAAGCAGAAGATGGTCAGGAATCCAATGAGCTGCAGAAATCCAAAATCGGACCATGGGTTACAAAGTTAGAGCATTTTGAAAGTTTTGCATACAAAATTTAATTAAATCTTGTAAGAACCGGCAATGTCTAAATAAACAGTACGGAGCGAGCTTGGAGGGAGGACGTCATGCGACCACCACCGAGACCAATACAATTACTTATTGCACGGAAAGTTAAATAATTAATTATCTACGAAACTAAAGTGGATTAATTAAAATGAAGGCGTGGGAATTAAATTAAATAAATAAAAGAAGATTCTACAAGCTAGAAGGACCCTTTAAGGCACCAGAGAAGCGAAGTTGTCAAAAAGAAAAGAGTAAATCTCTTGACTTCGATTTCAAAAGTACCAGGTAAAGGGAAGAAAAATTAAATTCAGTTGCGTATAGGTAGTCACCCGAGAACCACGTATAGATCTGCAGAAGCAGCAAGTTGGTCGGCGGTTATCACCAACTCCGGTACAGTAAGCGGGCCGTAATAAATCGCTATAATTTAAAAAAGAAGGATCCTAAGGGATTGAAGAAAGAAATCATTCTACATCGAAGAAGAGGAGAGATCCTGAGAGGTAGGAAGAAAGAAGATCAAGGACTTCATTCCAAAGCCTAAACCACCGAGGAGGAAAGCTGCGATAAATCATAATTATTTGTGAGTAACAAATAACCAAGCTATATAAATTATAAATAATATAAAAGTAATCCAATAATAAAATTTAAAAATAAATAATATTAAAATTAACAGTAAATTCAGGGGAAAGTGTAAAAGTAAAATCATTCAGGAATATTCCCTATTCTCACAATGGTATAAAAGCGTTTCAATATAAATATAAAAAATATCATATGTGTAAATATTTATAATATACTTGTTTGAAATTTTAATAACTGGAGAAAGATAATTAATTTGTTTTTGTTTTTTGAAATTAAAAAAGTTTAGTTTTCAAGTTTTAATTCCTTTTTATTTCTAAATTAAATACCCTATACCATAAGTTAATCAGTGCTCTAAAATAAGATAGTTGATAAGGTTTATTATTTCTTGTGTGTGACCAAATAACTTCAAACGACACGACCAAGAGAGGGAGTCTGACTAGAGCTAGTATTTTTTATCTGAAGTGTATATATTACAAACCAATCTTTTAAGATTTAGGAAAGTTAGCGTATTTCCTATTTCTTGTCCACGTATACGCGCAAAGTTATTAAGGGCAAACTCAAATTAAAAATAATTGCGCGTGTGCGGCGTGGCAAACTGTAGAACAATGTAAAGTAATGTTCGTAAGTAAAGTAAAGCTACGGTCAAACATTGTGTAAACAAAAGACATTACTTTATAGTTAAACTCTCTATTGTTAAAAAAGTTATATAAACGTGTTTGATACATTTAATTATATTTTTAGAACTAAAATGTCTTTAACGTGAAAATATCGTACTTTTTGGTGGGATATTAACCAAATAATTATTTTTAAATTGACATTTTATATTTCGTCAACCTCATTACGTATATTGTTAATGCAAATTTTAACTCTGTGCAAAATTTAGGAAAACGGTTTCAATGAAATCAAACATGAAGAAATCGATAAAGGAATTTTAACTATATACGAAAATTGATTGCAAGGAAACATCAATCCATAACAACAACATGTTTTTTTCTGAAACACTGCATATAAGTGAATTTTTTAATAAATATTTTACAATGTAAAAACAATATTGAGTGGAAACAATGTGAGTTGTTTTTTTATACCAGCAAATCATTAACGCGTGTTTTTCTGTGTGTATTACTAAACAATAATAAAATATAATTTAGGAAATAAATATTTTTAAATACATAAATTATTTACATTTTATGTTTGAGACTTTATTGGTTAAAAGCTGTATATATTTTTTTGATATATGACGGTTAAGAGACACAATCATTTTATTTAAAAACAATAGATACCAATATTACGGTACGTTTACGGTACGTTTGAACTTAATTAATCAAGTAAATTATACAAATAATGAATTAACATGTATAACAACGACACGCCGCTGTACATTAGAAGTTTATGGACTTTCAAATAGTATTATACATTTTGTGTATAAATAACACATTTATTCCAATAAGATCGTTCTCAAAGATGTAAATTCCTGACCCATTTTTCTGCAACCTAATTGTAGGATATCTTAGCGTCGATGAAATTATACGTTTCTGTAGACTATCACAATCGCATGTGTAGTGCTTGTTGAACAGACGAAAAAAAAATTAAATTCAATTCTCGTTCATTCTGTGGTACCGATGAAAAAAAGAAACTATCCATAACCGGATAAACGAAATGGGTTAATACGAGCTCAAACCATCTGTAAAATGGCTATTGAACTTTTAAATAAAGGAGTGGTCACACTAATGAATATTGAAATAAATGTTTCATTTGAAACTCCAGGAAATAAAAATATTTGTATAGTAAGTAAAATTCATAATTAGCCTAACAAACAAAAAAATATAATCAAATCCTTTGTTGTTGAAAACGTTAAGAGATTTCATACTGAATTTTCTAAAATACACTCTTAGTTATTAAAACAATAAATCAAACAAAACCATAATGTCCTACATTATAAAATGTATGGTGTTTGATAGATATATATATTTCATTAAAATTTTAAAAGCTTTCATTTATGGATTTTAATTAAAGCAGGAGTCTCGTCCGGATGCTCATTAACCTACATAATTATATTTTAGGTTATATATTTTTTAATCAAAGGAATGCGTATATGGATTTTAAAAAGAATGTCCATGTTTCTCCCAACCTATGTAAAACCCCGGTTTTGTTATGCAGTCGTTATATGTCTATAATGTCATCAAAGCATTCCTTAAAGTATAGAGAACCTCTTACAAAATCCTCAAAATAACTTTAGCAAGCATTTTTTTTTTTTTTTGATGAAGAATAATTTAGCCTATATTATTTCAAATAACTCGACTCAAACAAAAATAATAAACATAATATAAACAGTTGTACTCCCACAAGTAGACAATATTAATAGCTTCAATTAAAACAAGTGAGGAAAACCTAAACTACTCAGGGGAATCTAAAAATAACACTGATTACCCATATAAAATATTATTCAATTTTGTTTACAGTGTTATAATAATTTTTGTTTTCGTATTAAATAATTTTTAAGGTATACCCAAATAAAAACAACTTTTATGAAATTCGTCGACATCAGTAAAGTTATAGTACAAATAAACTTCAACAAATTAAGAAATAGTACGGAATAACATATATACAAATTAAAACTATGAAACTTGATTCTAAACGAAACTATTTCTTACATTACATAAATAATATTATGTCATTAGTCACGTAAGTATAAAAGCCCTGTTCGAATGAAATTTTATCCAGATAAATATCTAATAAGACCAAAGTTCAACATAGAACATTCTCAGAATATTGTAACAGAACTTAAATAGATGCCCAATCATACTTGATATGGAAGGATGTGCCCACATAAAGGAGGTACTTTTTATTTAACTTTAGCAAATACCAACCTGGTATGCAATTTAATATGTATATTTTGTATATATCCATGTACTGAATGTATTTTTGTGTTACGTGTGCCAGGTCTGAAGATGCCTTCTGTTGAAGCGAAAGAGCTCTAGCAATAAAGAAAATATTGAACTACTAATGACAAGGTATGTAAACCAAGATAAATATCCGTCAATAATCTTATGACATTTTATTTTTTCATAAACGTTGACAAGTTTAATAATTTATTTTGATGTCTTACAGATGTTTATGCTATGACAACAAGATGTACGTAGTTAGTAAACAACCAGATATATATGTATAATATATATTAGACAATTTTATATTTATGTCTACGTACCACATTAGAACCTAATACTATTTGTTTAATAAATTATCATTAAAACAGAAAATAGAATATTATTGTGTCTAAATATTTTGACTAGTTGACATTCTGAAGAAAAATAAATAAATTTAAAATCTGTATCTTCTAAGATCTAAGTAAAACATTTCATGGAAAAAATAATAAAATAAAAATATAAATTATCAAAATTACTAATATCTTAGAATCTGTTGTAAGATTAAATTTCAAAATAAATATAATTCATAATAATGTATTACTGATTATAAAGTAAGTACCTATTATATAGTTGTAATATTTAATGCTGACTATATGTGTTTGTCTATTTATAAATGTTTAGTTATTGATGTATTCTTTATATTTAGATAAATTGATATTGATCAAATTACTTATTATTTTTAGTATCTCAGAATGGATTAAAATTAAATCCAACTGCTACATACAAAATTACACATTAGCGCTTCCCCCACCATAATAAATTTTAAAATCAGCTTCAATACGTTATATCAAGTGATTAAACATGATTTCCTCGGGATTTTAACAACGTACCGTTTTATTTAATTCATAAGTTACAATTAATGAAATTTAGCCAAAAATTATTAAATAAAAATTGTTCATCATCAGAAAAACTATTTATTTATATTTTATTTTTCTTCTGAGTTAGATTGTATTAACTTGTTCTCTATTTGATATACAATCGACATTGTTTACAAATATCCATTGTCAAGACTATAATTGCGCCGATATTTATTAGTATAGAGAACCAATTAACGCGGTGTAGTTAACAATAAATCAAGAAAATATGATAACATTTTAAATAATAAAAAAGGAATCCATTAAGAATAATTGATTAATTAAGCAAAGCCGATCAAGTGCATTATGACCCTCTAACTGATAAAACATACTATTAATTAACAATTCCGTAAATATATATCAAAATTAATAAAATATAGGAAATATATTTGTTTTCACTTAACACAACATGTGCACACTTGACTAACAATTAAAAGGTTGGGATTTTTCACTCGTCTTCTAAAATACTTCTAGACCAATGTTTCTAAAAATCAGAGATGTCCTGCATGTTTTACCATTGGATTATTGTCATAGTAATATAAGTTACATGATGAGTTTAAAAACAATACGTGAGACAGACAAATCGGTAGGAATGATAAAAGTTATAATATTCAAAGAAACCACACTAGTTTCCAAGTTAGACGTTTTCTTGTACGTAAGATCTTATAATAATTGTTTCGTCTGTTTGTACCAAGAACAGCTGTGTTACTTTGGATGAAATTCATCATATGATATTCATGTTGTGACAAAATATTTGCTCATAGTTAATTAAGAACTTTTAATTTAGTGAAACAGTAAGGAGCTCAACACTTTTAATTTAACTAAACTGTGTATACTATTGTTTTACTTACTGAATAGTAATTCGTACTCAAATTTAAGTACATTTTGAATAAAGGCTTTGTTCAAAATTTTCTAATACTAATTTTACTTTTTAATGTTTGTCCTAAAAGTTTATTATTTTTAATGTTAGAAAATCCAAATGATTTTCATTATATTGAAAATATTATAAATAAATCAACACAACCTTATTAAAAAAAATCATAATTTTTATTTACAAAAGAACAAAAATCACAAACAAATTAATCGTGAATAAAAATATGAAGCAATGATTTTTTTTTTATGGGATTTGTAAATCAACTCTTTAAAGTACGTAAATGGTATATACAAGCACAAAAGCGTTTGTGCACAAATGTATTTAAAAATATCGACGCTAGCATAATATACAGAGAGTTAAAATACACCAATCAGGATTTTGGGAAATGATTCCTCATACAGAAAGGAGAAAAGAGTTTCTATGAAGGTATTTCTAAAACGTTTAGTTTTCCGTCTATCTGTCTGTACGTGTTTTTCACTTAATAGGTTATATCTTAGGAACCTTTAAGGATTTAAACATCAAACTTAGTACATGTATTAATCTCATAAAACCCATTTTTGTATGGAATACCAAGTTTATACGATGTACCAATTTAAAATAGCCGCCATTTGAAATTTCTAATTCTGAATATCTCAAAATCAATCAATTTTACAAAATATTTAAGATTCCATGATTATTATTAGAATTTTTAAATTTTATGGAAATTTCGTCATTATTACCACAAAATTCTCATGTAGTAAATTCTATAAAATTGCAAAAACTCAATAATCATAGAATCTTAATACTTTATGCATCGTTATTTAGGAGATAAAATTTAGCAATTTTTTTTGTCTCTTGTAAATATTTTGTAAAATATACGGATAGATACATAGACGGAAAACTAAACGTTTTATGACATACCTTCATAAACGCTTTTCTTCCTTTTTCTATGAGTAATCATATCCCAAAATCCTGAATGGTTTTTTAAACACCCTCTATATAGCAATTAATTGTATTCCGATTAGATGTGAATAAAGCTTTTGTAGAATTAAATTTAACGTCTTTGCTTATAGTTAAGATACATAGTGTTAAAATGCCTAAGAATTGTGAACATGTAATTGTAAAACAAATTGTATTAATACCTCGCGTGATCCTTGGTTCATAATGTTATTTTAGTAGCACTCAAACATATCCACAAAAATCCCTGTACAATATTTCGTCTCATGAATCCCCAAACAAGTCACGTATTCTGAGAGTCTCATCTTATGTCTGTTAAACCAAGATTTGCGATTTTTTTTTTTTTTTTTTTTAAGTTTCTTTTAGGGAAACGATTGTTTGGTGGTAAGCTGAGGAAAATACGAAGAAAATTCAATGTACCGTTGGTTGTAGCGTTGATTATGCTATATATATACACCACATAATCAGAAATATAACATTGCACATACAGTGTGAACCAAATAAAACGTTACCAGCTGATTTATCGAACGGAACGTACTTTCATTAAACAATTTTACTAATAAGATCATTTGTTTTGACAAAGTTAAACAAGTTAAGTCCAACGTGACAAATGAATTAACATGACGGAACTCCAACCCACTGTACAAATCGAGTAAGACTAATCTTAAACGACTATTTTTCTGACAAATGGGTTGATCGTGGAGGTCTTATTAGTGGGCCAGCAAGGTCTCCAATAGATTTTCGTATATGATGATGGATGAAAAGTGAAGTTTACAATGAAAAAGTGAATTCACGAGATGAATTAAATAATCTTATTTTGCTGCATCTATGATAAAAGAACGGAAATATATTGTTCGACGATTAACTAAAGACCTTCAACATCGAGTCGTCATATGCATAGAATTAAACAGAAGAATATTCAAACCTTCGTTTTAAAATAGATTTTATTCTGAAAATAGATTAAGTGTGGTGATATTATTATATCTAACATGTTTGTTACTAATTTATTTTGAATAAGAAAATCTATGGAGTAATAAATTTATATTTCTGTTTGATTTAGTTTATTTTTTAATTAAAGGCTAATTTATTGCAACAAATATTTATTTTTAATAAACTGTATTTAAGTGAGAGACTGTCTACTTTCATTATTGTCTAACTCTATGAAAGTGGACGCTCACTCATTGTCATATAAAATATATATTTTAATTACCTTTAAATTTGTTTAAATGTGTGTTTTGAAATTACGTTAATATAATGTAACTTGATAAGTGTACAACATGTTCTGATAGCGCGAGACAAATAGGCGAAACAGGTTTAAACTCTAATAGATTATACACAATTGCTCAGGCAAGTAGAATATTTAAAACTATATCACCCCTTATATTGTTAAATATTTATTGTTTATTTTCATTATTTCTGTTATATACATTAACCAGAATGCACGTAATCTATTAACTAGAAATACAATTAGTTATTACTAATAATACTTTACCAAATATATTAAAATATTATAAAACTGTAAAATTTTATTCCTTTTCTTAATTAATACCTAATCGTTGTAAATAATGTATGAACAAAAAATATTTTGACTACAGAATTGACTACTTTTTCCTACATTGGAACAGAGTGTTTTTAATACACAATAAAAGAGTAATTACGTGACAGTAATTGCGATAAAAGCACTCCAAAATCTTAATACAAATTTAGACAACAACTTCTACTAAGCACAACAGTATCAATTAGCTCATTTTTCTTTCAAAATGTAAACTTTTTCATTACTTTGAAATGAATGAAAGAGAGCAATAAATGAAAAAAAAAAACTTTTTTTAAAGGCTTTTTACTCGATCTTTTATAAAGTAAATTGCTTCTTTCTTTACTAAAATATAAAAATTCTTTTATTCATTTTCGAGTTTTAAGTTTACTTTTAGTTTAACAGCTTGATATTACCCACTAACCCTTATGTTAAGGTTTGCTATGATGGAGAGGGGGATTAATTTGTAATTTTGTATATAGCTGTTAGATAACAATAATAATAAGTAATTTGGTAAAAGTGTTTTTGTAAATTTTAAATAACTATTATCTCGGAGATAATAATATCTATACATGAAGAATATAATGCTGTAATTGAAATAGTCAAACACAAAGAGCGAAATCAAACGGTCATCTTAAATAATACAACAATATAACAGGCATTTACTTTATAATGTTAATCTTAGAACATTTTCTAACATATTTGTAACTTTGCTAAAATACATTATTTTCCATAAACTGTTTTACATAAATCTTAGTTTAAGTGTTTTTATTTTAATATTTATTGTGTTTTATTAATCAGAACCCCAACTAGTCAAAATATCTAGACATCACTTTAATTTATTTTCTATTTTAGTGTAAATCTATCAAAGGAACATTTTAAGGACTTGGAACAGAGGCTTTATTGCACGTTTTTCTACAGTCTATTTTAGCTCGTCAATGAGTTTTAAATCACTAATATTCCTTATATACCATGTACTTAACAGATTAAATATTTGAATTAAGTTCACTTTAACGTAGATCATGTTGGAATAACGTGAATAATATTTATATTTTAATTCAAAAATCTATTTTCATTTAAGACATCTAAAATAATTATTAAACTTGAAAAATTTTCTGAAAGAAAATTGAAGGATATAATTTCACTCAAACGGTACTACCAATATACTTTTGTGATAATGAGTTCTGGTTTTGCCATAAAATATTGTATTATAATAATTATTGGATAATATATTTTATTCCAGACTGAAACTTAATTTACCTTGACAATCTCATTCATTATAAAATATCTGGAATCTCTTTCTCTGTTTAATCCCAATAAACATGGTGTTTAAGAACTTCTAATATTTCATCAATAGGGTTTATAACTTGATTATTTTAGAAGTGTTTGATTAGTTATTATTATGGAGATTTTTATAACAGGATAAAAATAACAATTATTTTTTTTTATTCTATAAGGGTTTTTATACTAACCCTGTAATGAGTTGTAACACTGCCCTGTTTAAATTCCGTTGAGTAGATATGAGTTTTCCCGACTTGTTTTATATTAAATCTTCTTAGTATTTGCTTGTGAGAATATAACTTATTGTATTTTATGTTTATCGTTTTTGTTTTAAGTTAAGAAATTTTAAATTATGTAGGCTTTGTTACTCCCCATGCAAAATAGTTGCTTGGGGAAGGTATTTGAGGTTTTAGCCAGAGGTCCTCTATACTTTAAGGAATGCTTTGATGACATTATAGAAATATAACGACTGCATACCGAAAGCATGGTTTTCATTGGTTGGGGGATGTATGAACATTCTTTATAAAATTTACTGCCATAGGATAAACATCTAATACAATACACATTCCTTTGCTTTGAAAAAAGTAACAATGTGATTATATTGTTTAATAGCTATATATATATATATATATATATATATATATATATATATATATATATATATTATATTTATTCTATAATTTGATGAGATAAATGTTTTAAATCCTTAAGTAAAACATTTTCCTAAATGTAAAACAAAATATATTTAATGAATAACATACATGTCAATAATTGTAGGAAATTATTGTGCTTGATTTATTGTTTTAATAAGTGGCATTTCATCTATTTTAATTTGAAATCCCACACACAACAATTTTAAAATAGGGGTTTTGTCTTACCTGTTAATTGTTTATAAAGCTCCTTACGAAGTGTATTTGTAATAATAGCGTTTAACTAATAGTTTCGCATTCCGAAGTTGCAAATAAAAAAAAAATCCTTATAATTATTGCCGTGATTACCCCTTTATTTGAGAGCTTGATCGAGAAATAGAGCTTCGATTATACGATAATGGTACGTTACCGTTTAGAGTCTAAGTAACTACTTAGGATAAATAAAATTATAAAAGTTCGAATTTCTTAAACAAACGGCTTTGATCAATTTTCTTTTTCAAAAGATATGACTAATTTTCATATATTGAAATAGACATTAAATTGGGAAGAAATGGCTAACTTTATGATTGAATCCACTGACCAATACCTGATAAAAAATGTTCCTGTTTTGTAAAGGTCAAAAATAATTTTTAAATAACAAAAACGCAGTGGTTTTGAAAAATCGGGAAAACCTGTCAAAAATAGCTAATTTCTCAGCTTAAAGTTGCTCAAGTTACACTCAACCAGGATCAAACTCTTTTTTTTAATAGTTAATCGAAATTAATTGACCGATTAAATTTTAATCAAGTGCTATGTAATTTTTTTATCGATTTAAAAATACACCACAAAATAGACAAGTAACCTATTATGAAGTGTCTTACACCACTTGTTGAACGGGGGCATCATTTTCCCCTTAACCTGTAACCCCAAGACCTTCCGATTTAGACCTAACCAAGACCTAGTGAACTGTTTAGAGAAATTTTTTCATTTTCGCTAATTTTAACCCCAAATAATACCGATAGCGAACGAGTTTCCGAAACAGTAGCTCTTGCATCACTGTCGTGGCTATGACCTTGAGGAGTACACGAGTAGACGACCCCCACCATTTTTCATACTTCGTTGCTACTGCTTTGATTTCATCAACAATCGTATTCACTTTAAGGTCTCTTCCTTTAAACACTATCACCAACAGGTAATATATAAGTATCGTCCACAAATGGAGAGACTGTGGTTTCTTCATATTGTGACAGATCGCCTGTATATAATAAATACAGCAAGGGTCACAGTACATTTAAATTCCTAAAAATGCAGTCTGTATGTTTTCTTGTCAATTGGGTCTTTCCCTGATCCATGAACCTGTATAACATCAACGACTTTCCACTCAATTGGTACATATATCATTTTCTGTAGTAGCACATTACTTTGAAGTCTACCCGAAGTCCAAAATGATTACTGAGAGACTTAAATAAGTTCACATAGACCCATTTGTCTATATTGTATCGGGGGGGGGGGGACAGTATATGGATGCAACATTAAATTTTCCATTCTTCATAAACACACTCACAACTGAGACTTGCATATCATCTAACTGAAAATTCACATTTTCTGAAGATTTAGGAAAGTATTTTATTATTGCAGCATTTCCACCTCTGGAATTATTATATCGATGATTAGTATTATACATATAAATAAAGTTTAATGTAACAACTTGGTTGAAAATAGTGTAATGGCTTTCAGTGATAAAACAAACATTGACATGTTCATTTCTAGTTCATCTATTTACCCCTATGAACATAAGAATTCCATGATAAAATACGTAAGTTGAAATTTCTTTTTTCTTTCTTGTATTAGCAGTTTTCATACTTGTTTCTATCAATTTTAATTTTTCATGAATCAATATTCGTAGCATTTTGTTCTTGTAATCTCATGAGAATTCAATTCATTTTTTCTGTTTTAGAGGTTTTGACATTCTCAGTGCTATTTCGTCATGTAACTTGAGCGTGGGTTTCCAGTGTGTATGTATGTTTCTTAAATTTATCGAAATGGTTTTTTCTATTTTTTATTCCTGACGTTATATTGTGTGCAATACCTTTATAAATTGGTTTTGTGTCTTCATAGCAATATAACGTCTACTCTGTAACGCTATGTCTACGTCACAATGTCTATAATTAGCAGAATGACTCATTAACAGTTGACACACTTAGGAGTTGTATCTCTACATAAGCTACACTGTGAGGTGAGATTGTTGATGCACATTTTACGCAAAACGGTTCATTTTTACAATAAGCTTGAGTGTGATTGACGCACGACATATTTTACACTGTGGTATAAATAACTATAAAGTAATCATTTAAAATAAATTACTCTTTCGTAAGTAATCTATATAACTAATTTATTAACTAGAGCAATGAATATCATTTTATAGTATGACTGGCCTGAAAGGCGTCATCTAAAGATAGTATTACGATAAAACTACTCATTGTTTAAAATTTGAATAATTGTTAATATATACTATCCTTACAGAAAATAAAATTGATCATTCTAGAATTTTAATAATCATTTTAGTATCAAAATAAATTACTCGTTTACACTTAATTTATATGCCTTCTCGTAATTCAACAGTGTGTTTATACTAATATTGAAACTGATTTTTTATTAGAATGATTAACCTATATTGCCACTTTTTTATTAAATTCATTTATTTCTGAATATTTTCAGAATAACAATCAACCTCGTTTAAGTTTCTAAAATTGTACTAGATTACAATTTTAAGAGCTTATTTATATTATTAAACTTTAAAAATAGATTATTTCTTCAAAAAGTGGACATGATATAGTGACGTTTAAATACATATCATCCTAGAACTGGTGACATTAAATGGCTTTATACTGAATCCACTTCACGGTTCAAAAGAGAAAATTATACCCTGTTATATTCATTAAGTCTTACCCATTGTTTGGAAAGGTTTTACAGCATTTTGAATTATTTAATAGGATTTATATAGTGCCATATCTCCTTACCATTGAGTTTACAGTTATAACATACATTGAAAAGCTATTATATTACTTACTATAACTGATATAAAATTTAAATATTACGTATACCTTTTCTAAGATGTATTCGAAAAAACATCTTCTGTGAGGTCATAAAAAAAACCCTATATGAGTTTTCAAATATAATTTATAAATATAAATAAGCGCCAAGAAGAGAGTATGTGTTGTATGATAATTTTGAATGTTTTTGAGCAAAAACCTTATTAAGTTGTTAAAATTTAAAATGATCATTTTTATATTAATTTTTTGCTCATTTTTATATTGAATATATTTATTTTTATTGAGTACACTAAAAACAATCAACTTTGTGTGTATTGTTCAATAATATTTAACAATAAAATGGTTCTAATTGAAGTTAACGTATATCTTTTTAGATTTGAAATTGAACAATCTTACGTAAAGTAGATAGTTAGTTCTTCAAATAAGTTAACTAATTTGGAGAACATGGAGGGCAAATATATTTTTAAATTACACAAAATTTTATACCATATTAATAATATTTTAATGTCAAACAAATTAAGTGAGATCAATCATTGTAAAACTTGTATTATTAAATTTGGAAAACAAAATAGCGTATGTAAAACACATTCAAACTAAATCTTAAAACACGTTATAATTAAAGTTGAAACATAAAACTGAACTAATTACATGAACTGCAATGTAAAAATAATTTCTACACTATCTTTCAAAGTATAGTTTCATAATAACAAAGTTTCATTGTGTAACTGCATCATTCAAGTTTACAGAAGTTATTGTAAACTGTGTTCATATGTTTAAAAAAAAACTTTTTATTGTTATTATTTGAATTGTTCAATTCATTATAAAATTTGTTATCACACGCGGAATAATTAACGACAACAGCCAGGTTCAAATCTGTTTAACATTTGACGGTTCACTAACCGAAACTACATCGAAGCATTAAATGCCCTCATTCAACTAAGTTACGCAACTCCACATATATAATTGTTATATTATTTATGACTTGTTTAATATTTTCTACTTTCTTCCAATTAAGCAGATTAAAAGATCCGCTTTATATTATTTTATGATTGACTATAGGAAGCCCATGTCATTACATATTTGTTGTGGTTAAGCCACCATTTACACATCAAATACTTATTTGTTTTAAATAAAAATAAAGGGTTTCAGTATTTTTTCATGTGTAAAAACATTCACATATTTCTCCTGGTTTTTTATCTTACATCCAACAAATTAAACTTCGTTATATATTTAAATGACGATGATGAACAGGTTAAAGACTATCATATAATAAAAAAGTAATGAAACTAGAACTACTACTGCCGGAGGAACATCTTCCTACACATGTAGCGTTTTAAATCACAGATGCGGTTTAATAACTTTTGAAAGCGGCATTTTTCTATTACTACATACCACGTCTCTTTATATTAAGAATAATACACTGATAAACTAAAACTGCTATTGTTATTACTAAATTATTACATACAAGGGATTGAACACCATTCAATATATATTGACGTTCATTACAATATTTGTCCACATAATTACCAATTTCAACAATGCCACGTTTTTCTGTACGAGAAATGTAGTCACAAAACAGATTATAATTATTTTAAAGGCAAAAGCAAACATAGGCGGAATTAAATTTATAATAATTAAAACACCAAAAATTGTTTGTTATAACAAGATATTTAGTAATGAAGGATCACTGTTTGAAGAATCTATTTTCGACACGAGTGAAAATCAATTCTAATCTCTTCGTGTCTATCCATAATTAAAATATGTTTATATATCAAGTATTAAATTTGTTTGATAATGATATCCGTTCATTTATTAATAAAGTTTAATCCGACATTTGCCGTCATTTGTTTATAGAAGATTACCACACCTCATTTCGAGAGTACATTTATATAACTAGTGTAAATTTATTCACACTAAACGAAGTGTATTAAATTTATATTCACCAATGATACCAAATGCCCGATTAAACCCTCTTAATAATATGGTTACTTTTATTTATATTGTCGTTTATATATATAAAACTCCCGATCATTGTTACCTTGTAATGGTATGTAGAAAATAACATAAAATAAAGATCCTTAGTCCTTGAACCATTAACAAATATATTTTATGAATACAAATTTAACAATATAATTTATTTAGTGAAACTAAGGGCGTATACTTTTGAAATAAAGGTTTTATATTGTTTTATATTCATATGAATAAATATAAATCAATGGCTATTAACACACATTTCACATATAAAAATAAATTCTAAAACCATCTATAAAAACAAAAGACGATGATTTAACAGGTTTAAAATGAAACGATGTGCCTGAACCACATATTGGAAACCCCACTAACATATTTTAACATAAATATCAACTCCAACAGATTTGACTCATAGAGTATGTCTCCAGTTCTAAAAACCCTACATTAGAAGAACATACACACGGATTCAGAAAGATTAAACAGGGTTTACAAATATAGATTTCCATCGCTACAGCTGAATTGAATTTTATCGTTAATAAATGGTACTTATGATAACAAAGTAAACTAATGCCAACGACCACTGACTAGGATAAAAGTCAGCTGTTTTAAACTAATCCATAGCAAACCAAACAAAAACAAAGTAGATGTAGTTACGAAGATAAACTCGAAGGAAAAAACCCGTATCAGATTATTCAAGTCAGTTATAGCCTAATAATCCATTGTT
This sequence comes from Aphrophora alni, assembly GCA_963513935.1. NCBI lineage: Eukaryota > Metazoa > Arthropoda > Insecta > Hemiptera > Aphrophoridae > Aphrophora > Aphrophora alni. The sequence goes on from OY740770.1 coordinate 31,157,124, forward strand.
AAATATAAATGAAAACTTCCAACAAGATAAGTCTTATAAGTGTAGTTATAAACATGTTGTAATTGATTTTTGAAATAACTGTTACTTAAAACAAACAATAAGCAAATTGTCAAAGCAAATAGGGAATACAATAAATTTTTCTTTAGGGATGACTATAGAAGTATACGTTAAAGAAGACAACTTTCATATCTCAACTATCCTCTTCTCTATATTATCACGTAAACTCTCAAATTATGAAAATTAATTGATACACATTTCTCATAAAGATGGCGATTAATAATTATTCTAACAATATTTTCAATGTATTTATAATTCTGAACACGTTGTTGGAAATATTTTGCTTCAGTCCTTTATAGAAGAAATGTCTCCATTTATATGCAACAGTTCCAGATACATTGGATTTGCATTCAATAGAAATCCAAGTATGAAGTAAGTATTGTATTTATTCAAATCAGAAATCTACTTTTAAAATAGAGCTTATTTGTATCCAATACATATTTACGTTTTAAGATACCCTCATTTGTTTTATAGTTATATAAGTCACCGATTCCAAACGGGAATATATATTTCATTATTTCTCATTAATTTTATTACATGCAATTACTTTACTCTTTTCTAGTTGTGACTCTATATTTGCCATTATAATGTTGCAACGTAAATGGAAAAGATTTATAACATACTTTTTTTTTCTCTTTGTATCCTAATTATGTAGTCTAATGTTAATAGTTTCTTAATACTAGTAACATGATTTTGTCCTAATTCAACATTTGTAATAAAAGTAATTTATTTTGTAATAGATAAGAAATAATACTACTGAAGTAAATAATATTAAGGTTAATTAACGCTGTCAATTATTCTCTATGGGAGTGTTAAAACTACACATGGTTAAAATTAGATCTTTTCTACCTGAAACTGATTTTTTCTCTCTGTACTATTATTTTGTCTAAATAATTACAACGCTCTTTACCTCTCACCTACCATATGATTACATTAACATGACTGTGCGAATTGATTTTTGAATTGCATAGTAAATTTCAAATGTATTTAAAAGTTCGTATAGGAGGGCTATGCAAATATTGTTTACATAGTAGCACTATGAATATCGAGAATTAATTTTTTTTAATTGTAGTTATTATGTAATAATGAACATTTTTATTTGGTCATCTTAAATAGAATGGGGTATACGTTTGACTCAATGCAACAGACAGGAAACGTATTTTGTTTATTGAATAAAATGAATAATGAATAAAGTAAATAAAGAAAAGAATTAGTACAAAATGATCAGATAAATTTATTATGTATATATTAATATTTAAAACAGGTATAAATTTAGTTGTACAAAAATTGCAACGTTAACAGTTTGAACATAAAGGACGAAAGCTGTTACAAACCAGGAGAAGTCGGTCCAAGCTTGACTTTCAGAGAGAGACCACGCTCAGAAAATAAGTATGATTGCCGAGACAATGTGGAAATGTCGAAAGAAAGTGTTTAAATAATGAATTAAAAATTGTTTTAAAAGTACCATTATGTAATAAAGTGAATTAGTTTCAATCGGCGAGAAATAAACTTTTGAAAGTAAAAAGACGTGATTGTATAATATTGTGCAATAGACAAAATACAACGTAAGCAGGAAAACGTGTATAAAAAGAACAAGTAACTGTGTTTTAAAGAAAAACTAAATAACTTGAATAGAAAATTTTGAACTAACCAAAAGTAAACAATTATAACTGTCATAATAGTGAAAAATAAATCTAAAAAGTTAATTTTAAAACGAGAGACGAGATTTCGGTAAAACGACGCCATGTGTCTTCAACCCGGAAAAGAAGTGATTTTAAATAAACATTTTATGTAACACGTTCAATTTAACTTTTTTGAGTGTATGCAGGTCTGGTATACCATGCATAAACAATTTTCTATAGTAACTAAAAAAATATATAATTAAATGAAACTTTTAATTTATTGTTGAAAGTTGGATATTTTGTCTATAGAATCATCGCATGTTTTTTTTTATTATTATTATTTTTTTTTTTCAAATAGAGATAATGTGTTATTAAAATATTATTATTAAAATCTTTTATAAATAAAAGATCTTCTTTGTTTACCTTTTTGAATTTGATGTTTTAAATTTTAAAAAGAATTAAAGTTTTATGAAAGTAATTCTGTAAGATAAATAAATATTAACTTCTGAATACTTAGAAATTTCAATTTAAAAGTAGGTCGCAACCATAAAAAAAATAATAAATACAATTTTAATGAACGTAATTTTTGATTAATTTAGGATGTAGGATGTATATATAACTATATCTATCAAGTGATATTTGATCTGTATGGATTTTGATATTATATGATGTTTATTAATAATAAAATGTCCATTTCAGAAAAAAGGATTCTGTATTTTATTTAATGTTCTACAAAGTACACTGTTCCAAAAGAACTTACGACCTCAGAGAAACATAAACTCTCTTCGATAGTAATAAATTTTTATAATTCAATATTCATTTTTATAATAAATATTACAAAATATTGCCCAACTTTATTAAATAATCATATCAAAATAACCAAAGCCTTTTATTAAAATTAAATTAAATAGTTACAATTATTATAGAAAATAACAGAAATGACCATTTTAAAAAATCCATTTTTCCTCAAACACCAACACTTTTTAATAAAATATTTTAAAGCAAGAGCTTGATTTTAAGCCGGTATCATTTAAGAACTTGTTATTTTATAGCTATGTTCTTGAGCGGTAGAACATATATAAGAAAATTACGGTTATTAATTCCTAAAGGTCATAATTATTACAGGTATTGTGAATATTAAAGTGATATGAAAAAACATTTATAATATTTATAATTTCTGTAAAATTAATGTGCGTTTCCAAAAGTTGTAGTATTTCTGGTAACGTCTAAACTTATATTATACGAGTATAACGGTATGCGGGTAATGTGTATATGAAATACTGTACACTATACTTTATATACTAACTACTTTATATACTAACTACTATATAATAAATATACTAACTTTATTACAAATGTTCCTTTGTAATTAGTTATTTTAGTAGCTTAATTTTTCTTTTTTTCTTATAGTATTTACTTGTATTTGATATCGACGGTAACTTTTAGAAGTAAATACATCAATATCTACGACTTATTTCTAAAGTTGTATAAATACTTGAATCAATCTCCTAAAAATTGTTGTGTAATTTTACAAAATAATTTTTCAATAACACATGAGCAGAACACAAAACTAGACCATATAACATCAACAACTGCACATTCTGAAACAAGAGTACTTCTGTAATAAAATAGGTAATAGAACAGGTATAGTTACAATATACTCTAATCGGTTTCTAACAATTACATATACAAGCAAAAAAAAAAGACTTACTAATTCCAAAATAATACATACACATAAATTTTAGAAATTATCAACAACTTATGTGATAAAAAATTTATTTGAGAATTGTTTAAAGATATATTAGGGATATAAGTTTATTTTTTAATGTATAAAAGATATTTAATTTGTAGATAGTTAAATTCAAAATAAATTCTTAATTTTTCAATACGAAATACTATTTTATTAAACCTTTCATTATTGTCCTAAATTGTATTATATGTTTAAATTATTATATTATAGTGTCTACATTTATACGGGTTTCATTTAGGGATTTTACATTTACAAATAGTACTATTACGTATTATTTATAACTTATTAAAAAAAATAATACAATTTCCTGAATCCATTCAGAACAAATGATTATTTTACCTGCAGGATTAACAAAATGATATCTTCCACAAATAATGCACCAGTAGTCGGACGTAGATAGAGTGTAATATATTGCATCGTAATACAAAGAGAACTGGTGTAACTGCCTGTGAATGCAATGTGTGAATGGATGTATTCAGTTTGTTAAGTGAATGATTACCCCGTTTACCGTATCACATGTCAACGACAGTAGGGTTTTTGACAGAAAATATAATTAATATATTGTCTTCCATTCGTGATTACAGTTTTGCTTTAAAACTAGTAATTGATTATAAACGTGTTGCAAGTATTAAGCAAGCCGTAATTTATCTGTATTTGTTCAAATGCTGTAAATGGGTGGAATAGTAGTATTAATTCTTATCAAATTAATTAGCTATATATAATTTTTTGAACGTAATTATTGTAATAATAGTACATACATTATATATATATATATATACATACATACATACATATTATAATAATACATAATAAGTATACTGTATGTCTATAGTGTGTAGTAGATAAAGAAAGAGGTATTTAATTCACCCGAATCATTGAAAAACATTCCAACACCTAATTCATCATTTTTAATTAAACTTCCTACATCTGGTTAAAAAAGTGTGTCAATGTTAACCAACCGCTGATTATTAAGAAAGTATTGGTTTGATTGTAGTAAATAAAATCCTATTCCAGTTAGTGCAGTGCTAGTAATGATAGCGAATAAGTGGAATCCAAATTTAGTTTAAAATATTTTGTTTTTTATATATCGTGCATACCATGACATAAAACAATAATCACATATTTTCAAACTAAAAATGGTAGACGTGTATTTAATATACTGTATGCTCTACAGTCATAATGTTAAAAGCTTTCCTAATTGATGATACCTGTTTCCCCCTATTATTGTCTGTATCGATATGTCAGTTCTTTAAGCTACAGAAATTTTTGGAGGAAAACATTTGCAGAATTCACACGAAATTGTTGGGTTCTCGGCTAATTTTGAATGTTATATACAATTGCCAAGATTTAATATTTGAACTTGAAGCATAGGCTTCTGAAGTTTTTTATAGATTTTTCGAAACACCATGTATATATACTTAACGTTAATATAAATACACCGTCTATTTTGAATTTATTTTTAATTCTCTAATTTTTAAAGAAAACGTTCTAAACATTTTATGCAAATTTATGGTTTTTAGTATTATAAAAGGAAGAAAAAAATCCCCTTTTTTAATGTATCAGGGATAAACATAAAAGAAAACTTTCATGTAAACATGACATGTCCAATAACTTTCTCCTAATAATATTATAGTTTAAAAAGCACCAATATAAAATTGCTGGTATTTTCCAAAAGATCCGAGGGTTATGATCATTACATTAAAATTGATTAAGTTTACTACCAAAACATTGTTTTTTTTTAACTCAATCATGGAAAACTTTTTCTATAGCCTTTAACAAGCTCGATTCCTACCAATAATAAAGATTGTAGTTCTACATATACAATCTTCATTGTATATGTACATATATAATGGTACTTCATTGTATATATTACACATTTCGTGGTGACAGCATAAAGTCATAATTTTGATTTGTGATCAATATAAATCAGAACTATCTGATAATTCAACTAATAAAAGCTTTGTGTGTGGCCTATTGCAATAAAGTAATCCTCCATTTTTTTATTTCACTTTTTTATGATGTATAAAATAAATTATCAAGAAATATTGTACTTATATACTTTTGACATATATGTATAACCATAATAAAATCGATTCATAAATATCCTACCAAATTCTTTTCAAACACCGTTGGATTCAATGTTATTTTATGTTTTTATTTAGTTGTGTTCATTTTAAAAACAATTCATAACATTTTTTAAACGGGTGATGTAGCTAGATAGTTTTCGGTTCTCAATCCCGAAGAGATTATTCTTCCAAAAAATTTTGAATTTTTTTGTTTTTAATCCTTTGGACGTTCACAATAAAAATTTTCTTTCTCTTGTTGACCAACAAAAATAAAGTCCTTCTTTAAATTAAAAACTGAATTTTATTTTGTTTTATAATTTGATTTTAAATATATTTCTTGAAGAAAAATGTCCCTTTTTTCGTTTAAATGGTTTAAACAATTTTAAGAAAATGATTTTTCTATTCAGAACCAAGCCATGTTAGGAAACTTTTTACACTAATTATGTTTTTTTTTCGAACTCAAACAAAATAATAGTTAAATAAAATGTATTAAAAATTTTCCTGATCAATTAGTTGTATATTTTGTAGATGGCGGTTTTACTTAGTCCCTTAAGTTTGAGAGTAGCGGCATCTTGGGTCCGAAAGTTTCATGTACAAACTTTCCTCCAGACAGTTTAGCATTATACAAATTTATTAATTTGTTATGTTTTACTAAAAAGACAATAACACCTACTCGTGCACTCTTCTACATGGACATTTTGTCACGAGTGCAACAATTTTACGAATTTTAATATTTAAAATATCCTTTAAATATGTTACAATAAAACCTTTTAATTTAACCAATTCGTTTTGATTCACTCAAATGGGCTACTTTATCAAAATTTAATTAAAGTCAATAAAGCCAATTTTTATTAAATGCATATTTATTTATTTTTTAAATAAAACCGATAATAGCAACTAAACTACTTCAAACGATGGGTGTCTATAAAAGTGTTCTTATACAAATTATATTCAAATTGTGTAATTTCTACCTCTGTCTACAAACTGAAAAATAACACAAACAGATATAATTCAAATTCTTATGCAATGTTCATAAAAAATAAAATGTATGTTTCAATCTGTATATGCATAATTACATCCTACATTTGTATGGAGGCAGTTGAAACGCTATAAACTTTTGCAATGAATTCAATATCATACTTACATTTGAACTAAATTTATCATGCTAGAGTTTAAGTTGCCCAAGGGCTCTTCTCAACTTCAACTCAAGGGAACTTCAAACTCTCCCTTTGGCTACAAGTAGATACATCCTACTGCTTATTAATCTCGAAAAAAAAAATTTGTAAAAACATTTGCTATCTCTTTGACAGATTAAATACTCAAATAGAACAAATTTAAACTAACTAAGATTATTGCAACCAAATGATTCAATTTAATATAAAGTTCTATAAATTCTATAAAAGATGTCAATCGTCATTGTACTGCGATATGTTGGTCGTTTAATGAAGCCTTACAGATTTTAGATATATCTAACTTCAATTACAAAGACTTTAGCGAGTAGAAAATAATGTTTTCTAATAACTCATAAATTATAATAAGTATATATGTGAATATTCCATAAAGATTTATATATATATATATATATATATATATATATATATATATATATATATTGTTCTGTGTATTTAGAGTGGAACCCTAATTTGCCACTTACCTCAATTTTTCAATATAATTTGAAGTCTACAGCAATTGCAGTAGGAAATAGGAAACTATGTTATGGACGACATGGAATATTGAAATAAAAGCAGTTGTAATTGCCAATTGTAATATGCAAGTCCGTACATAAGGATTATACTAAAAAGACTACATTTTCCACAGTGGTAAAACATAAAAGTTATTCTGGTCCTAAATGATATATTAATAGATATTATCATTTAACCTACCATATTAGTAACAACAAAGCACTTTTTAGAGGTATCTATTACATAATAGTGTTTATAATAAATAAAATATCAATTATCTCTGCTTTTCACATCAGTAAAAAAATCGTAAAAAAAAAAACAAAAAACTCTTATTAATTTTTAATGAACATTATTTGTAGTTGATGATTAGTTTGTAGAACAGTTAGTAATATTATTTGTAGAAATTTCATTTGTTTCTTGAATGATAAAATAAAAAAATATCTAAAAACAGAACAATTGTTCCTAGCATAGACTTCCTCAATCATACATGTAATCTTCTCGTGTAAACATCAACTTTCTATTCAATGTTGTTGTAATTAATATACTTCCAAAGTTATTACAAAAACATACACAAAATGCCCAACTGATGGAAAACCTAACGTTTCAGGACCGAGGATGATATAGCTGTTTTTCCTGATTTAGCTGAAAAAAAACACCGGAAATATTGGCATGCAATGTTGAACCACCATGTATATATTCAACGTATATAAGTGTGAATTAAATTACATAAATTATAAGTCACGTGATAGTTCATTTTAAGGTAGCTGTAAAATCAGCACCACACTTCGCATATACAGAAAGTGTAATAAAGTAAGCTGCCCAACTTTAGGAAATGATTCCTTGGGTCAGGATAAAGAAAAAAAGAACACAAATTAGTTTTCCAGATAACCGGTTTTTTTTAATCCTTATGTCATTGAAAATACAAAAAAAAAATTCAGATTTGGTATACGCATTTTGCATGTTACTTTTTAAATTGTTTATAAGTGTGGCAGCTGTTAGAATTATTTTATATTGAATATCTTAACTTTAGAAAAATATTACAAGAGTTTACTTTTGTAACAACAAACAAAATGGTTATGTTTTGTATTTTTTTTGTAGGTTAAATAAGAATTGAGTTGTTGACATAAACAAGAATAATTTCTTTATATTCCTCCACAACAACCAAGACACACTACAACGATTTTTTTTATATTTTTTATTCTAATAGTTTTAATAAAAATAATATAATCCATTGTTTTTAATTACATGAAAAATTAAAATATGAACTTTAACTATTTCATAATGGGGCCTATTTATTTTATGTCTTTCTAAATATCTCGAAACATGCACAAAAATAAAACAAATATAAATTGTTTTTATTAAACAAATTATTGACTCTTCCAACTTTATTGTATATTTGCAAAAGATAATGACATTAAGAAAAAAATTATGACAAACTCCACTTAATATTAGTTAAATAAACAAAAATAATAATTTCTTACAAAGCTAACTAAACCCAATTTGGTAGAGGCCTGAATAATCGTTACGAGGAAATTCATTTTCTTACAAATTATATCAGTACAACAAATTTAAAATAAAGAACAAATCATAGGTAAAAACATAATAATAAAATAATTATTTCTTATAGTGTTGCATCTTAATTACTGCTCATTCTCTATATAATATTTCTAAAATAATATTAGGGAAGCTATGGGTAAATCACAATTGGCATCATAACCTACAAATTCAGGTAAAACATGTTGTTTTACACTTGATAAATTAGCACCGTAAACTAAAATGATAATATTGACCACCCCTTGAAAACAAAATAGCGTCCACAATATGTAAATTACCTAATGTTTTCTTGTTTGACTTTCATACCGAAATACTGGTATAGGTATATATTAAATCACTATTACAATCAATAATTAAATTCTTAATTCGAATTTTCTGCCAAATTCAAATTGATTTACAAATTGTTAGAAAATAAAAGATACTAGTAACTCTTCATTGGCTAAATAACGTTGTCCTAGTCCATTGATTTTAATTGTGCATAAGTGATTAGATTTGGGGAATGAATGTCTTGTTGTAGGTTACAAACAATGAATTGTTCAGTGTTTGCCAGACTAACATTGGTTGCTCAGAACAATACCCTTCCCTACATAATGGAGTCCAAGACCTATTCAGTTTTGGCTGTAATCAAATTATAAGTAATTGGAGAGTTGTCTAAACAATTGGATAAGATATTTAATTTGTTTATATTTAAGAATAATCCTGGGTTAAGAGTACTGTATCCGTGTATTGATTTTAATTTAAAATGTGTAAACAGTAAGGATATAAGGAAAGAATATAATTCACGTTGTTGTAATTAATATGTCTATTTTTAAGTATAACTTCATAATGAAATTTTTAGTAACATATGATTATCATTTTACATCTTTTTTGATAAAAGGAATATTGGCTTAAATAATTTGTATGTTAAATATTAACTTAGGACAAAAATTTGAGAATTAGTACGTACTTTCGATTAGAAAAGTTGATTTTTATTAACAAATAAATACGAATTTGAAACTACCTCTATCTTCAAACTACTTATCTTACGTTCGGATAACGTATGTTTAAAATAAAAAATAATGACTTCACAGATTTATTGTCTTAGGCGTCAATACACGGGTACATCCGTTGTCCTAATGATATCATTAAGAAAACTGAACACACAAAATAAGCTAGACGAACACAACTAACAATTGGTACTAAGTAACCATTAATTAAATAATTATTTCAAGTGAAAAATATACTACCTAGACTGGGAATCGAACCCAGGACCTTTGGCTTTTCGAGTAATGATCTACCAACTGAGCTATCCTTGATTGATTCCAAGTGTAGTTCGTATATTTTTTAGTTGAAATAATTATTTAATCAATAATATTAACTTGATAAAATAATGTATAAGCGATAAAATCAATAAATTTATATAACCATTATTGTTATTTATGATTTAAAAAATATAATTCTCTCCTAACATAACATATATTCTATTACGTCTGATAACAACTCTTCGCCATCTATAGTTTACTGTTAGCCCTAATTCATATCTTTCTATCGTACGCTAGATAAGGTGAGAAATATAAAATATATTTCAGATTCTTCAGGGACACTTTTCTATTATAATTTAGAAAACAAGGATATGAAATTCTGGTCACGTCTAAACGACTGTGGAGGCAAAGATTGTCATTGAATGATACTGTACTCTGGTGGAATCACCATTGTTATTACAGTAATAGTTATCTGTACGATCTGAAAGTATGGTTTCAAAGTATTTATATATTTTTTAATAAATTTCAAAGATTTATGGAAAATGTATTAATTTTATCTAGCTTAAATCCTTTAACACAGACAAAATATTATTTGGACAAAATATAAGATTTAAAGAACACACTATGAAGTTTAATATTTTTCAAAATAGAGTTTAATAAACAAAGAAACATTAAATATATAGTAATGGAATAGATATTTAGATAAAGACGGCCTATACATTGATTTTAACGCGAACAATAGACATATTTTCAAGTCAAGAGAAAAGATTTTAAAATATAAATAGAAAGGGAACAGTAAATTCAATAACGGAAGGAGAATATTGTGTATTAAATAAAATATAAACAATTTAAATCATTTCTCTTGTTCAATTTTAATTTTTATAATTCAAAAGAGCAATGATTTTTTTTTTTTTTTTTTTTTTTTTTATTTAATCACTATAATTTTAATGTGAACTGGAAAGCGACTGAAATGATAACGGTGTCTTCAAATATTTCAGTAATATAAACTAATTTTTAGTTAGGATTAATTTATACTTTCATAACCTTAAAGTGTAATTGCATTTAATTCGAAACCCAATTTCTTTACATTGCTCTATACATTGTTGACACTAAACCCTATAGATATACGATTTGAATTTTAAATTAAATTAAAAAAGAAATATATATCGGAAAGAATAACAAATAATATTTCTAAAATTTAAATATTAAAAAACACTATAATCTCCCTATGAAATATATTTGGTGAATCTCGTTTATCTAAGAATCAGTTTTGATTTATTATTGAAAAATGATCTGTTCATTTAAAATTTTTATGTGGTATACTGCTGTAGTTCGATAAATGTATTATTCCGCAAATACATTATGATTCATAGACTACATTTTCGTGAATCGCAAACATGAACGACTGTGATAAGCTTTCGGATATCCCAATGTCGTCTTTCCGGGTTGATTCAATCATGGATTCATTCATTTCAGGTTCTATTGTTTAGAGTGTTGACAATGTGAAACGATAAATTGTACAAAACGCCGAATAGCTGACAGATACAGTGGAAAAAATTAGGTGACGTATTGAATATGAGACATTAATAATAATTGATCAAATTATCTTTGTATTGGAATATGTTATGATAATATTAATACCATAGGAAGAGGTAAGTTAATAGTGTTTTCCTTTCAAAATTCAACTTTGATTATGAATTAAAGTTAAATTCCATTTTATATTGCTGCATTTGAGATTTATTATAGAGACATGTGTTTTATGTACGTCCACCAATCGATTTATTTTGTTGTGAGTGTTGTATTGTTCTCTGGAACTTATGAATTGAATTGAATATTTAATCGCCCTTTCTATAAAAAAATAAAATAAAAAATCAGTAGTTCTTAAATGCAGCTAATTGACATATAAATAATATTAGCGATAATTAATAAGAACAAAGTAATCATGCAATCTCAGTAATAAGTTATAGGAAAATCATTATAAAATATTGCAAGTGAATGTTTAAAAGAACAAATCAATAATAAGAGAAATTTACTTTACCATACAGTGTAAATATAATTATCTGATGAATAGTATATTTTAAAATTATAGAATTCAATACATATTTTCTTTAACTTTATTAGACGTTTATCAATTTATGGATAAATGGTGAGAATTTTATCAACGTTTTCATATATTTTGACTATTTGAATAAAAGTTGGCTTTCTCTAACTACTGTAGCAGTTTTACTTTAAAATTATAATTACTCCAATAATTCAGTTTGAAACGTTACCTACTAATTTTCCTTTCATATAATTACCGACGGCAATATATCCAGTGATGTTTCTCTAAATGATATACCCTAAGTTCAGATGAGTTTAAAATTGTAATTACCTCCACACTCTCTATTTCATTTGCGAAATCGTACATCATTAATACCACGATGGATAACACTTCATTGCGTATGAATCACGTAATTCAGATGGACGTTTACAAATGCATAATTTTATAACTACAATATCTTACAACGTTAGTTTTTCAAAACTGTAAAATCTCACTAATATAATTAGTTTTAATTTTTTTCATTTATTTTTACATCACACTGAAAATTAGAATATTGCAATTCTGTTCACACCAGTGGGATTAGTTTAGTGTGTATATATATATATATATATATATATATATATATATATATATATATATATATATATATATTTGTTTCCTTTCAGTACAAAGAAAAGATTATATTGTCTCCTCTAAAGAAAGGCTTCATTTTAAAGCTTGTGCTCAGGCAAGTGTTAAGATATAAGCTTTTACAAGAAGTAAGAAGTCTACGCATAGATAATAAATCTGTAAGGGGTATAAGTTTATGTTTTCTTACGTGTATGTCTGTCCACTCTATTCAGTGAATAGACATTCAACACATTCAATTAAGGGTGTCTCTGATTTATATATGTATATATATATATATATAACAAGTTTTTAAGCTTATTTTGCTTAAAAAAACTAAACTATCATTGCTACCTACGACCACAGTAAACTTATAAAATACAGAAGTGTTTATATAAAGCTTGAATACTTTGAAAAAAGCAAATCATAACTTTAGTTTTTAATCCTCTATGGGTATTTATTATTTTAATTAAGTTATGTCCATTGAACAACCTTAAACGTTTTCCAGTTCCAACACTTTTGTGAAATCATTATTATCCATAGGATTGTTCAGAGTTCTATCGATTAGACGGTTTTAATAAAAGTAGTTTGTGTGGATGGGGTTGGGTGATTGAAGCTGTGTTTATAGTTTGTTTTGGTTATGGTGTTGTCTGGATAATCATAACAGTTATTTATTTCTGATTTGGTAATGAACGAATATGAGTAGTGGCTTTCTTTGAGATATTTGTTGAAAAAATGATAAATGCTTTCTGGTCTTGTTAAACAAATAAAGTATATCGTATAAATATTAATATCTGTCGGAGAAACCATGGCTAGGATATTGTCCTAAGATACATTATGTTTCCTTCTTGAAAGACAAACATTTTTTTTCTATAATCAAGTTTGAATGAGTCATAATTCACTTATTTCGTAAACTGGTGAATTTACTGTTAAGGTCATATTTTAGAAAATTATAATAATTTTATTCGTGTATAGGTTAAATATGTCAAACGAAACTAAAGTCTGATTCAGCTTAATAGTTTTATTTTATTATTTTTATTTTAGAAATTAAATATATTTTTTGTACAGCTTTGATTCGGTTCAAGTTTGATTTGATTCTTAATATTTTTCCACAGACATTTGACTATGTTGGTTCGTCAACCAGGTTTTACTGGTAGTTTATCTATGTTATTTTTGTGTAATTTAGGATGAACACAAATTTACCTCAGAAGCAGAGAGGTTAATCGTTTTAATAGGAAGTTTAATAATTATTTTAAAATGTGTTTACAGGTTTTTCGAAATAAATGAAAGAAAGAAAAAAAAAAAAAGGAACAATGGTATATTGTTTTATGGAAACATAGTTATTAAATTAAATCTTATTTTTTTAAATACATTACATAAACAATTTAAACTATGTCAAACTAATTTTACATATTGTGAACCACTTAAAGTGAAAACTATTGGTATATTGTCTTCAACTAATAATCTGATGAAATTTTTAAACCTTAGTTACTTTTCCATGTAATTTTAAAATTGGTTTTGAGAACTGATAAATGGCTGCCACTTTGCAATATAGTTTCCAATAGTGTTACGTGTAAGACACTATGGTTATTCCACTTGAAGTTCCCAAGGAAATTATGAAACTATACGGAAAATCCTGAGAACTGGCCTCTTTGAACTTGTAAGATTTGCTACACGATGTAAGATACACTCCACCGTAAGAGTAAGAGTTATGGATGTTGTGGGTCCACCAGATTCGATATCCCAAATCACTACAGCTTGACTGTGATGGGATTTATCTGACTCAGTGTTTTGAATAAGTGCAGAGGCGATATTAACTTTGTATTAATATAATTATGTTTTATTTTAAATATATTTCAAAACTCATTGCTAAATTGTATTAACCTTAAACATCAATCCTTACCTATCTAACTAAAATTTACTGAATTGATTATTATTAAAAAATATTCAGATTTGCGCTAGAAAGGAATCTGCCAGGTTTTCTACACATCCTACTCAACATTTAATTATACAAAAGTTTATTTGGTTTTATAGAATTTTGTTACAATATACAATTTATTATGTATAACATACTTTGTATACATAATAATATACTTTGTATACAAAGTACTTACAAAGTATTATGTATAATACATACTTTGTATACAAAGTAACAAACTTTGTATTATGTATACAAAGTATTATGTATAATACATACTTTGTATACAAAGTAACAAACTTACCCTAACATAAAAAAATATTTTTATATTACTTAAAGTTATGCAGTTTTAATTTCTATATAATATTTACGTAAATTTTGACTCTCTTTTTTATTTGTATAGCTCCTTTAAATTTGCTTGGAAGGTATCGTAAGATCCTTATTTCAAGTAATTTTCACCAAAGAAGTTTCGAATTGTTATAAATATTTGTTTGAAAGATTATTTCAGTTATTGTGAATCAGATTTATTGTATTAACTTTAATTTGATTTTAAGTTTGTATTTATTTTTTTGTTTTAGTATTAATTTAGTGATTTTAGTTTTGAGATCTCCCTTACATGAATATTTTAAATTACTGATTACTCACATAATTAACATTGATTCCGTTCGTAGCACTATTTTATTATATAAAGAGTGCTGGATTTTATAAAAGTGTATTAAAGTGTATTTAAGTGCATTTTTATTTGTTTATTGTTTTTTTATTTGTTGGTACACAATAGATCCTTTGATACCTAATGTAATTTAAGGAACACTCAAACATATCAACCAAAATCCCTATACAATAGTTCATCTCCTGTTTCTTCATACAAGTCACGTCTTCTGCGACTCTGATCTTATGTTTGCTGTAACAATATTTGCAGTTGGTTTATTCGTTTATTTAATAAGACTCTGATAGGATAGCTAGTTGTTGACTTGAAGAAATATAGAATATATCCTTGATTGTATTGTTGCTTATCTTCGATAGATAACTTAGGATTCAATTTGATGAGAATTGACTAGTTTTACCTATTTTTGTCATTTGATTGTTTGTTTGTATTGTTTTCATATTATTCTTGTATTATTAAGTGTTTGTAACACTTTGTATTAAGTGTTACGAATGTTTTTGTTTACGAATGCTTATCTCTGTTTTTGCTGAACTTTGGTTACTGATGTAATAATAGTTTTAAAGGCTGTTTCATATACGGAATTAGAATGGTAAGATAGTTCATTATAATAAGATAAATTAATTAATAATTTTGTGAGTTTTTTTCTAAATACCGGTACCTAGTATATTTTCTACTCTTCTAATAAACTATATATACGCCCTTTTCCGCAAATGTGTAAAAATGTCAAACTACTATAGATACTGCTGTATGAGTGCTTGATGTGTATTAAATGTTCTGCAAACTTTGATTTTATGTTCATATTGTTATGTATCAGCTCTTTGAATCTTTTTTTAAACGCTCTGACTGTGTTTCCAACGTAGAAACAATCGCAGTTGCCAAAACCTAACTTTTACAATTCGTTTTCTATTTCTTTTTTAAACTTTATGTTGTTTTTTGTTTTATTATTATTATTTCTTTTTTATGTAGTTGAGTGTGTGATTATTATATTTCTCTTTGCGAAAGCATTTTTAAAATTCTTAGCATGATCGTGGTTTATTCAACGGCAACAAAACACTTATTTTCTTATTTAAACTCCAAATATTGTTATTTTTCTCTTCTCTGTTTTTTGGACTTATTACGTTTCTATTCCTCTTGGTTAGGCCTTTTCTTTCTTCCCTTGCACATTGGAACTTCCTTTATTTGAAGTGGATTCATTATTACTAACCTTTTTTAAACACTGAATGAACGACTAAAATCTGCATAAACTCTTGCTATTCATTTATGGAATGTAGGTTAGTGGGTTTAGTGAATACACTCATACTACCAACTGATCAACTGCACAGTATTTGAGCCATAGAGATATTATAATAGAGTAGTATACTGTTCACAAACTAGAATTAAATAGACATACACAAAGTAGACATAACGAACCATGCAGCAGTTTATTCGGGGATGATTTAGTTTACAATGGGACACCATTGACGAGTTTTGCACCAGTTTCATATAATGAAACGAAACTAATTTTGCTACATCACCAACAGTAGACAACATGAGTTGTGTTGTATCTATTTTTTCCGTATGTTTCAACAAGGTTTAAAACGACTTTTAAATCCTGACTTTTCTATTGTTGAATGCAGGAGGATTATCTCTACAAAATGGCGGTGTTATCTCAATTTCACAAATATGGAACAAACGAGTCATGCAACTTGACGACTCATTTATGAAACCTTACATACAATGTTATTTGCAATATTCCCTGTTGTTTTTATTGGCAGTTACATAAATCTGAGAAATATGTTTTTCAATTAACATATGCTCACACAAAAAATCTAAAACAATAAGAAAAGACCTGGTTTATAATTATCAGTTCTATTGAAACTTATCTCGACAACTAACATTTCGCCGTAATATCAATAATTTGTTACTTGAAAACTCTTGAAAAACTCTACTTCAAGTTGATTGATCATATTTCCCATATTCCACAAATATTCCACAATAAATCTTTGTTTTTTTACCGACTTCAAAAAAGGAGGAAGTTCTGTATTCGATCTGATATTTTTTTTTTTTTATGTGTGTTCGCGCATATTTCCGGAACGGCTCAAGCGATTTCATTGGGAGTGATTTCATTTGAAAGGGTATGGTCCCGAGATGGTCCCATTTCATGTCTGACTTGATTGAGCCAGTACTTGGCCAGTATTTGCAAAACAATGCCAAAATGGCGCCTGGTTGACACGACTAGTTGGAAATAGTATTGTTTAATATTGATAATATTGAATAATATTGAAAATGGTATATCGTTTATGTTAACTAGCCAGTACTTATATGACATTTTGTTTAGTTCTGGGCCAGTACTAGCAATAAATAAATATTGTTGAATTTGAAAGAATAAATTGTATTTACAAGGTTTAATACATGTTTTGTCTAGTATTAAAAAGTTTCACCGAGCCAATACCTTTCCAGTAATGTCCAGTTATCATCAATACTTACCAGTACTAGTATCAATATTTTTTTTCCAACCGGGGAAAGGATATTTTAATAGAAAAACAAATTGAAAGATACTTAATAAAAGCACTAAAAGTGACAAAATAAATGTTTTTTTAACAAAAAAGTGACCGACTTCAAAAAAAGAAAAAAAATAAAGAAAAAATACATTTAACATTAATGTGTAATAAATATAATTTTAAAAAATATAACATGTAACTAAAAAGTATTAAATAATAATAAGTTATAATAGTAATTCCGACTTCGTAATAATTATATTCGTGAAATGTAAACTGATATTTACAGAAACTAAAACGACTGTTTATATCTTGTTTTTTTTTTTTTTTTTTTTTTTTAAGTCGACGCCATGATTGTTCAAGCGATGAGCTCTATGACGCGATTCTTTGAAATTTTGTCTGTTTTCTTTTACTACTATACTTGCAAAAAATACAGTTTGGTATTTTTCTTGTGAGTGCACGATATATTTTAGGTATAAAGGCTAAATAGCGAGTAGTCCTATTTTTTGACACTAGAAAAGTTCAAACGGTCAATTATGAAAAAAGGTACCTCGAAAGGTGTACTCATTAAATTGAATGCAACGAGAAGAAGGGGGGGGGTTGTCATTAACTTTTGTTTCTTCAGCAATTACATCGTTGAATCGATCGTGGCGTCGACTTCAAAAAAAAAAAACAAAGAAAAGAAAGAAAAAAAAAACAAGATATAAACACTCGTTTTAGTTTCTGTAAATATCAGTTTACATTTCACGAATATAATTATTACAAAGTCGGAATTACTATTATAACACATTATTATTTAATACTTTTTAGTTACATGTTATATTTTTTAAAATTATATTTATTACACATTAATGTTGAATATATTTTTTCTTTATTTTTTTATTTTTGTTCTTTTTTTTGAAATCGGTCTTTTTTTTGTTAAAAAATCATTTATTTTATTTTTGGCACTATATTTGATTAAAGTAAAACTGCAATGTATGGGTTCTGTTAACTAGGGTTTTTAACTCATCTCTAATCACGTGCCAAATAATACGTTGTTTTTAAATTGAGATTATAATATAGTTTGATGATTGATAGTAATTGAGGAGTACACGTTTTTTTCAATATTTTTATTACTTGTATTATAAATTGATTTTATTTTACCAGCCATAGGCCCAGTAATACACATAACATAGCTTACTATACGCATATAATCTGTTATCAATATTATGTGTACTCGTAGGCGAGAGTAGATGATAAATATAGAAATAATAGTTTTGTATTTTCCAGTGGCACAAATAGAGCAAGTCGTCACTTTCATGAAAAATATTGATGGTACCTATAAAACTTGTTGCACAAACTAAATTAGGACAAACTAAGACCTATTACAGGGATATAATATTTTTAAAATTAAAATTTACTTTTACAGAGTTATTTTATTATAAATATTTTCTTACACATATCAGGACATGTTTTTAACACTGTGTACAGGTATAAAACTTTTACAATATTTATATATTTATATAACGTAAATTTACAAATAAATTATAATATATACATAAAAAATAAAAAGTTTATACAAAACAATTAAGATAATGTAGACATTATTTATTCAACCAGATAAATTAAAAAATATTATTTATTATACATATTAATAATGTATTTTATGATATGGAGTTAAATAAACATAATTTTAACTTTGTATTTTTTTATTAGTTATAACTGTAAATTTAATTAAACGTATAATAAAATTTATAACTGTTAAAATAAAAAAAATAAATCGATGAAGAAACAATCTGTTTAAATTGTCCAGACATGTACACAACTAGCACCATTATTGGATTTTTTTTTTTTTTTTTTTTTTTTGTAAATGTTCTTTTCAGGTACCATACTTTATAAAAGAATACAAATTGGTTTTAAAAATTCTTTTTCTAGTAAGTATTTTATTGTATTTTAATTAAAAATGTATCTAACTAGTGCCTGGAATTTAAAACATAATAAACTATATAGTTTTAATTGTATGTATAAATTAGCCTCTTAATAATAACTAATAAGTAATGTTGAAAAATAAGTCATTCATTCAAAAAACCAGTAAATATATTACATCTTGTAGTTTTATTATTAAATTTTCTATAATAATTTGAATGATTATACATTGTAAAGTGGAATTGAAATTATTTCTTTTATGAAATATCTAGCATTACAAATGTTATTAAAATGTTGATTCACGACTTTTTTTTTCAATTAATCTATTGTTAACATTGATGCGTTAACATTAACTGTCTTTTAGTTTGATCAAAATTGTAACTGATTAAAATGTCAGACTGAAAATCCTCAACTTTGTGAATGAAGCTTGATTGACGGTAGACATGAAGTTGTTTTGAAAGTCAGAGGTGAGCAAAATTAACTCAAGTTATCGTCTGACAGTTTAAAATATTTTGACGACGTTTACTCGTTCAAGGAAAAATTTAAATTACACAATTGGAGATAAATTTAAGAAATCTGAAAATTTATGACAATATTTGTGGGTTCATAAACAATACTAGAATCTGTAAACACAAGACATAAACCAAATACTATATTCTGATTGAAATATTTTAAATAATTAAAAGCTTTCTTTTTAAACTCTAATTTAATTATTTCATTTTTACGCATACTTTCGGGTACAAATCAAGTTATTGAGCTTCAATCGCGGTACAAAAGTACCAACGGCGACAGTTCAACAGAAACCACAGACTGTTGTGGCTGACAAGTTTAAATCTGTGGTTATTGTACAACGATATTACAGCACATCGTGTTTTTGGTGCTGAACTTTCTTACAAAAAAAACCACATGATGGTATAAACAATTTAAAGTAGCGTGCAGTGTTCACATAAAAAAAAATCACATGGGTGACCTAAAACATTGAACGAATACATCAGACTTGCGTACGAATCTCTAAGGAAACTCACACAAAAACAAATGATTTGTTTTGTCTAGAGCTCGGGATCCCAAAGACAACTTTCCAAAACAGCCTTCATTAGCATTCATAGTTGCTTGCTTTTAAGAATCAATTAAAAGTTGAAATAAAACCTGCAGAATGCAATAAGCGTGTTACTTTATCAATTGAAAGTCTTAAGTTACGTTGAGTAGATTATAAATTACCTGAAATGTGTGACATTCTCGTATGAAACCAAATTTCAAGTAAATTTCTCTGTTAAATGGAAATATTTTTGGATTTTGTGTTGAGCATCCGAATGACGTGTTCAAGCATGTGTTAGATTCACCGAACATTTTGGTGCGACGTAATTAGTACCGAGTGATATAATCGATTTTTATCGGACTATTATAAGCCATGTTTATTCAGATATTTTTCAAAAATAATTAATTATTTTTTAAGTAGAACAAATTTAAGTCGAAAATAACTTAAATGCAATTTTTCAACAAATGGTTTGCCCCTTTATACAGCCTAGACGTTCGGCATGCTCCGGATGCAAAGTTCCCTAATATCAGACTTGATATCGAAGGTTCGATAAAATGGCCTCCTCGAAGTCCTGACTTGACAAAATTTAGAACTAAAACCAACTACTAGAACGTGTGTTGCCGTCATCATTACAGTGACATCTGCCATTCTTCAGTGCACCTGTGAAGAAGTATACACGACTATTAAAGGACTTAACGAAAGTTATTAATGTTAAGTAAAATAAATTTAAGATTATTTGAATACTTTGCTATTCATAAACTAATTTAACTTCAGTATTTTTTTTTTAGTACAGATTTTTTTAAATGGGTTCAAACTTTTTCGGTATCCCTACATTTTGCTATTTCATTTATTGTGTAGTTATTTATCGATCTTTTAACTTAGTTCCTTCACAATTCTGTTGAACGAGCGGGAACAAACTCGAATAGAAATACCCGACAGTAGTAATGAAACTGAGAATTTAGTCAGTTGAGACTCCAGAACAAAGCTGATGAAGAACACAGAATATTTGACCAGTGAACAGTTTGAACAAGCTTCATCAAACTAATTATGGCTATAGGTCTATAGACCTACAAAATACATGCTAGTATTGAGGCTATTATCAGGTATGTAAAAACTAAGTACCAGATAAAGTGATAAGTATATAAAACATTTACTTTTAACACAAATTTTTCTGTTACGTACAAGAATAAAAGTGTTCCCCTTTGTTTGTCCTATAGTGTATTTATAAAATAAATCACATTTTATACTTATCGTTTATATTAAACATGATTAGAAGATAATAAATTATTAATGAACTGATGAACCTTTCTATAAATAGGTCAAACTTCTATTAATAAAAATACAAAGAATAATAGGAATAAGATTAATATAAAAAATAATACTCCTAATTGGGAACTTAAAAGTTTTTTTTAGGAATTCTGAACATTATTTCATATATTCACAAACAAAATGGGAAATAAAAATCATCGTAGTTAATAACTATTTAATTAAAAGAAAAGTAATTATTTAGATTCATATTGCAGTTAAATTACAGAATGGCTATTAAAACCTTCAGGCTATTTGATGTACAACTTTTTAATAATAAACTATTATGTGTAAACAGGAACCACGGAATTTAAAAATTCGAAACTGTACAATTTTAATATTTTTTTGTTTGTTTCAATGATATTTGATTCTAGTTTTAAATTAAAACACGATTCATTATCGCCATTATTGTCACTATGATGTGTGAGGTATTGTGTTTTAATAAACGTTTAAAATGATTTTTTGTATTTCAGTAAATATTAGTAGTTCTTATATTCCTGTACTCTCTGTTGTTGGTCTGAATTTTAATTCAATTTATTAATTTTTCTATGATCTAACCACAAACCTCATGATTTATGTACTGCTATCATGCTATGTTCAGTGTCTGTAAGCATAATGATCTGTAGAAATAAATTCCCACCCCCAAATACCAGCTAATATAAAAAATTTATATTTTTATATATAAAGATACGTCTTATTAAACCTTTACATCCATCTATCAGATTGCATAATAATGTATACCAATCACATACTTCATCTGATTAGATTATATATATTAACCAATTTGCTTAATGGGAGCACACCGGTAGCCTATCTAAAACATGTTCAACTCTGTTTCATAAATAATCCGTTTGCATATTGGCGTAGTGATTAGTTTATAAACATCACTTCTCATTTTTAGGTGTTCTTGTTATTGTTAGTCTTTTCAGGCACAAATTAAATATTTATATGTAGATGAACTGACTGTAATAGCAGCAAAATTGGTGTAACCCGTAACAAACATTTGTGGTGGAGGAAAATGTATATTTTGTTATTGATCTCCTAACTAGATAGTGGCAAAACTTGTCCTATAATATCATTGTTCTTTTTTATTTCATTTACATATACAATAATTTTGAAAGTCCAAAAGAGTATAATATCTTAATTTGTATTAGTTGTAGCGATTCAGATTTTAATTTCAATTTAGTTATTTTAGGATTGTTTTATTCAACATGAAAGCAGGAACTACTACTGTCCTTGGAATATTCTGTTATATTATCATTATCAATTAATACGCATTATTTCAATTGTTTTCGAAATGCACGTTTTCTTCTGGTTTTCTACTTGTTGATCATATTCACTAGTGACATTCACTTTTGTAGTAATAATATAACGTTTTCATGGATATGGTGAAAGTTTGTTAATTATGAGAGATTTATGATTCAGATGGTTGTAATTATTCAACTTTATAATTCGTTATTTTATAATTTGTCTTACTAGTGCAAATTTAATATCTATAATCTGTATTTCATTTTTAACATTCGAATTTTATCATCAATATAGCTAAGTGAGGCACGTATTACATTATAAATGTCCCCCTATAATTATAATAATTAAAAGACAGTTGGTAAACTCATAAAAATTGGTAAAGAAACTTATTAACAAATCTTGAATTTCCTGAGTTACTTGAAGACAGATTTATCTATTAGTTGTTATTTTTGCTGCTATAAGCTGGTTGGTGAATATCACTATTTCACCTCTCATTTCTGATGAACTTTTTACATTTGGCTATTTTAAAGCTTAATTTGTAACATACCAATCAATAATGCTCTGTCATTTACTGTGACGCTTTGACTTCGTTTTCTTGTCAGATTTTGATTTTCTGCAAAACATTTACGTGATTCATCAATAAATTATTTTTTCAAGGTTTCTAAATATGTCTTTTCAATTTATCGTCCTTCGTGATATCTGCTGGAAAAATTTTGAAACAAATAACACATTGAGGTTTTTTCACCACTTATTAGTGTTTTTAAAACAGGAATTTAATTATTTTCGTGTTTTTATTTTTAAAATGAGAAGCTTCTTCATCATTAAGCTGACTTTTGAATCCAATTCAAATCGATATATATTTACTAAACACGTATACAAGTGTTGGAACTCTCAACAAACTCATGAGCCAGTCACATTTCTTTTAGACGTGCACTAATCGTTGCATTCTGAAGTGACAAACTCACAACACAAACGCAATCGAACAATTCACGCTCAGACACGCTTTTTTCATAGTGACTTATTATCAATACAGTAAATTCAAGACTCATCGATAACTGTCCCCAACATTATAAAACAGTAAATTAACGTCATAATACTTTAGGATTGCACAACATCCGTTTAAATATCCAATAATGCTATTTTATCAATTTATCGAATTTAAATTCCAGCGTATTGAGCTATTCTCTATATTTGTTATGGAGGGCGGAGAATTATCCAACGCGAAAAGAAAGTCGGGAAATACGAAAGTTTGAGAACCACTGTAGTGATTTATTATTGTAGAAATCTGAGAGGTATTTGGTCTCTATCACCATTACAAATACAACGATGGATCGTGGGACTTATTTCCCACTCTGTATATATTTTATATTGTCCTGGAGCCTTTTATTTTAAATAAATAATCCAGTTATTAAGATCAGATTACATCAAGAATTTTCATAAAAATATTAAAAATTCCTTTGCATTGTCAAGGGCAAATGTTGTATAATAACTTGAACCTATACTGCTTCAAATGATGTTTTGACAACAATTTCTGGAGTTAAAAACTTCACATTAAAAGTAGATAGAACCACTGTTGGAAAAATATATTTGTCTAAATAAAATAAGTACAATATTTACCTAAATGAATGTTTTATATTAAACCTCACAACAATTTAAATTTAAACCAATAAAATGACAGCCAACACTTTTACTTGTAAGTTAGTATTCAATAAAATACAAAACATCGGCCATGGAGCTGTTATAAAAACTGTTTTGTGATATTTGAACAATAATTACTTTACCCCATGGGCAAACGCGTAAGTTAAAAATATTACTGTTCACAAAATATTGGAAAACAGCAAATAACCTTGACAGCCGTCATTAAAAGCTCGATTTTAATCAAATATCACTTAATACTAAGGACGTAACATCGGGCTTTCATGTACATGTATAATTGTTTTTGTTTATTTTACAGACAGGATAATTTTGTCGAGTATTAGTTTTGGTTTTTATTTCATTTTGGGGATGAGTGTTTGGGAGAGTTTGTGTATTTTATTTGCAACCTTTATTTATTCTCGATTATAACTTTTAATGAGTCCCAATGTGATACCATTTTATGTATTTTTATTAAAATCAAGTAACGTTTTATCTGTGGACGGTAATTCTTCACGTTTAGCGAGTGATATCAAGGTTAATTTGCGATTGATTCACTGAAGCTACCTCTTTATTTGAGAAATTTATCGCATGACAGATTCCTTTATCACTGTTAATTGTGAACATATAGACGTTTACTAACAAATACAGTAAATTACCAAAGTTTGTCATATCAAACTCAAACAACATTTCCCAAATATGTGTTCTTATTCATATAGGGTTAAATATTCTTTGTGTAGAATATACACCTTGACAGGTTATTAACATGTAGCCTAACTAGACTGGTAAATTAGGTTAAAATCAAAGAATATTATGTATTTATTCCTTATACAGTAGCCTACATGTTATACATAAATTACTTAAAAAGTTTTGACACTATGTTATTAATAAATAATATCTTAGAGTGTATTTTTTTCGGACTAATTCAAGTACCTTAGTTGTCATTTTGTTGACTTTACAGTTATATTTTGGAAATATTACTGTAATATATTTTAAAACACCGCACTACGACAGTGATGTGTTATTGTTGCGGCCAGCAAGGTCGTTTTAGAAATAAATTTTTTCATAAAATAGTGTGTGTCACAATTGTGGAATTAAATCTCTGAATAAGAATAAATATGTATCTAGAAATAAAATTATAATTTTCATAAAAACAACAAAAGTAATTTCGTTGGAGTGAAAAATACTCAAGAATTAGATAGAGATAGTGTGTCAAATGATGTGTTTGATTTAAATAATCGGGTTAAAGTAAAATAAAAGTGTAAAGTTATTTCTTTTAAAGTAGATACAGGATCTGCAGTAACTGTAATGAATGAAAACTTTTATTTGAGATATCTTAGTAATTGTAAACTATATCCTAATGATTTTACATTAAATTCTTATACTAATGAAGAAATAGTCCCAACTGGAAAATTAAAGGTTAATTTTAAACATGGTAAATTAAGTAAAATGCTTTATTTGTATGTAATTAAAAGGGGGGGGCTCATCCTTTAATAGGCAGAGATTGGTTAAAGACCTTGGAAATAAATATTTGTTTTGAAAATAAATGGTTAGTAGTATTGGGTCAGTCAAATCCAATCGAAGTTGTAAATGAAGCTAAACGTGAAGATTTAGTAAATAAATTATGTAAGGAATTTTCAGACGTATTTACTGAAAAATTAGGTACATGTAAAACAGAAATTGTTTCATTGAAATTGAAAGAGAATTTTAGACCTAAATATTTTAAACCAAGACCCTTACCTTTTTCTATGAGTGGTAAAGTAGAAAATGAGTTAGATAGATTAGTAGAAGATAAAATCTTAATTCCTGTAAAAAGTTCTGAATGGGGAACACCAATAGTTCCAGTTTTAAATAAAAATGGTAAATTACACATTTGTGGTGATTTTAAAGTTACTCTAAATCCATCTTTAGAAATAGATCGTTATCCAGTACCAAGAATAGAGGATATTTTTGCTTGTATGAAAAAGGGGAAATTGTTTTCTAAAATAGATTTAAGCCAAACATATATGCAACTAGTGCTTGACAATGAATCACAGAACTGTGTACAATAAGCACTCATAAAGGTTTATTTGTGTATACAAAAATGCCATATGGTATTAATTCTGCACCGGGAATTTTTCAAAGGGTTATTGAGCAGACGATTCAAGACTTACAAGGTGTCTTAGCTTTCCTTGACGATATATTGATAACAGCTGAAAATACTGAACAACATTTCAGTAGATTACAAGAAGTTTGTAATAGGTTAAACCAAAAAAGTTTTACATTGAAAATAGATAAATGTAATTTTTTCTCTGAGAAATTAGAATATTTAGGATTTATTATCGACAAGGAAGATCTTCACACATCCGAACGAAAATTAAAGCTATGCTAGACACCTTCTAATATTACAGAGGTAAAATCATTTCTAGGAATAGTTAATTATTATGTTAAATTTGTGTCAAATATGTCAAGGGTTTTGAATCCTATTTATAATTTACTTTAAAAGGATGTATTGTTTAAATTTGATGAAAAATGTGTAAAAGCTTTTAATACAGTCACGAAACTGTTAGCTTCTTCTAAAGTATTAGCGCATTATAATCCTGAATTGCCTATTAAATTGGCGTGTGACGCATCACCAACCGGTTTAGGTTGTGTGTTGTCTATTGTTGGAAAAGACAGTATTGAGAGGCCGATAGCATACGCTTCGTGAACTTTATCCACGGCAGAGAGAGCATATTCACAAATTGATAAAGAAGCTTTGAGTTTGGTTTATTGGGTAAAGAAATTTAATCAATATTTATGGGGACGAGAATTACAAAACTAAAATATTAAATGTTTGGGTAAAATCTATTAATAAATATATATTTTGTAAATGCAACAAATATTTTGGATTACAGTGACACCGAAGGTGAACAAACTGTAAGAGCTACTTTAAGACAGTCTTTTACTGTATGTTTGTAATTGTGTTGTATGGATTCGTATTTGTGTGTTAATATATTATGAAGACCTGACGAAGGCCGAATACTAACTCCGAAACACGTGTAGAAAATAATTAAAACACTGAAATAACAGATTTGCTGGCATCAAGTGAATATAAATTTATCATTATGCACGTAAATTATCTTTTAATCTGAAATATGTTTTTAAATAAATTGAGAGATATTGTTATACTGTAGAGCCTATGCTTAAATATTATTTGATTTAAATCGTGTGTGTGTGTGTGTGTGTGTGTGTGTGTGTGTGTGTGTGTGTGTGTGTGTGTGTGTGTGTGTGTGTGTGTGTGTGTGTGTGTGTGTGTGTGTGTGTGTGTGTGTGTGTGTGTGTGTGTGTGTGTGTGTGTGTGTGTGTGTGTGTGTGTGTGTGTGTGTGTGTGTGTGTGTGTGTGTGTGTGTGTGTGTGTGTGTGTGTGTGTGTGTGTGTGTGTGTGTGTGTGTGTGTGTGTGTGTGTGTGTGTGTGTGTGTGTGTGTGTGTGTGTGTGTGTGTGTGTGTGTGTGTGTGTGTGTGTTAGACACCTTACGGTACGGCCTCAAGCCCGTACCTTCTCCCCATCCACCAATTTGTCTCCCCAGCCAGATGAATGGTAAATAATATGAAAACGTGTAGATGTTTTAATAGTGTATTCTCTTCATATTAACAAAAATATTACAATAAGTTTAAAAAAGTTACATTAAAGAGTACTATAAAATAATAATTATAAATGACGATTATGTCTGTCCGCAAGCAGTCTCTCCTGGAAGGACGGAACCCCACAATTTTAACTATCGTACATTATTTATTACAAAATTTTAAATATTGTACGATATTTTACAGTATTCTATATCTCTGAAAATTCTATAATTCGTATATGAGAATAAACACAATGGATCATATTGTAGGAAGAGTCAATTTAGGCAAGGAGTAAATCGTAATAACTTTTAGCACTTTTTAGTGCACATTTACTATCTACGTTACTATTATGTTGTGGTAATAAGCATTTAATGTCTCCACTATGGGAGAATTTCTCCTCCTGAGGCAATTCCATCACGCACGGATGAAATTGTCTCAGAAATTGAGCCTTTTCCAATCCTTTGGTGAAATGTATTGCAAAAGGCTTGCACAAAGTGCGTATCGTGTCCTCGTTGTAAGGTACACCTCCTTCATCCCATCTGATATAGTGAAAACGAGATTGTAACCAACAAGCCGATCTTTGCGATTTATCGTTAAGTAGGGAAAAATTGTAAGGCGGTTTGAACACTGTGATACTGTGAAAATTATCACTGACAATTGCCAATTCTTTGACGATATACTTGTTATCGTTATCTTGAAACGCGTGAAATCCTTAAGTCCTCTTCCTTAAGTTATCTTAAGTCCTCTTCCAGGTTTCTCCTGACACCTTGCGGGTTCCAATCTAGGGCCTCTTTCTCAATAGTTCCGTCTGGCTTCCTCAGTGTATGTCCTAACCACCTCCACTTCCTCTCTCGAATCTGCAGTTTGACCCGATTTTGACCTGTTTCTCTCCATAAATCCTCGTTTGTAATGATCTCAGGCCAATGAATGTTCATGATACGGCGAAGACACCTATTGATTAAAACTTGCAGCCGCTTCGGGGAGAGTGCTAGATACGAGCTCGTCGATGGCCAAGATCTCAATGATGTATGAGCGTAATTCTTTCTCGATATAAAACAATTCGGCGACACGTCTGGACCCGAGCGGCATACTCTCCTCTAGTAGCTTCCATTCGTCGGCGTTCAAGGTCATACAATGTTGCCCATCGTACAATTGAACGTAACGTTTGCCGAAAAGATTGAGTACTATTACGTCACCGATAGTCAGATTGAATTTACACGTTCTCTTATCGCTGATAGCAGCCGTTATAGGTTTTAAATTAAGTGATAATTCGTCAAGTATTAGATGATTGAAGAAAACAAATTTTTTACCAGCTTGCACTAAAAGTCCAAGACCGAAACCTGTATGCTGAAATAAACCGGTTGCTATGAATTTAGTGCACTCGGTGTTTATGAAATGAACGGATTTAAGAAATATTCCCAAAGGAAGGTTAGGTGGTACCTGACGCTTAGTAGGAGCTCGCTCCACGTCCATCCTGCTGGGATCCATGGTCTCGACTGAACTGTGAGCACACTGGTCTCTCACTACTACCACTCCCACGTAAGATTTTTTCTGAAATGATTGCGTAATTTTAGTTCAATCGTTGTCGAATTCCGGATCGATTTGTACAAGAGGAAACTCGTGTAATCGCGGTTCGTCGTCGAAATCGAATTGATAGTATATCACGTCATCAATCTCGACATCTTCACAAAAGTCACAATAGTGACGGCGAAAAACCACTCCTACAGCACCCACTAAAACGTATACCGAATCTGCAGCACAGTCGATGTTACCCGAAGAAAGCCGATTCTTTAACGCAACATAGACGTGTCTCGATATTTGCGTCTTATCAACTTGAAACTTACTTTTGTTGTGGAGCAGACCGTCTTCGATGAATGCTTCGTTCAACACGGATGACAATCGAATGAATGGATATTCTCCTCGTCAATTATGTCATCTAAATCGGATAACCTATCCTTAGGCACGAGCCTGAAGAAAGCGTGAACAACTCCTGGATATGTGGTGCACATGATGTCTTGTCAGCGAATGATCGGCTCCCAGTGTATCGATACTATTATGCCTTGTGCGCGTGCGCATCTATTCCACAACCTTTTTCACTGTGCCTGTAAGGAGATTGTACAGAATATGCGAGTCGTGTAAAATCGGACAATAGGCTGTAGTATTGGCAAGTATATTTTCACTTGCATCTATTTCTAGTATGACATCCACGGGACCTGATTTAATAGAATCGTTCTGTTTTGAACAATCGATTACAAAGAGAGGAGATTTTGTAAAAGTTTGTAAATCTAGACTGGGCAAGGACTCGTGCGTATAGTACGATTCTTGGAATCTATGGTACATTTCGTACATTGTGGAAATATCGCCGTTAATATTATCGTAAGGAAAATACTGTGAATTTAGATAGAGTTTTAAATTTGAAAGGCCGCACATGTCAAACACAGAGGCATCCTTTTTGATCTGATTTTTTCTATTTGTTTGGAAGGCTAGAATAACGTAGCGTGGTTTTTCCAGCTGATTAGCGGTTTTAATTGTCCACGAAATCTGATTTGTTTGCGGCACTATTGGATACTCGTGTAACTCCCAACTACGAAACGGAACATGGACAGGTTTGTCTCTTTCGATCATTTTCAAAAGATTCAATCGGAGTGAAACTGAAACCGTCACATAAGGCACTCTCCAGTGTATACTAGTTATGTTTAGTTTAACGTTTGCAGCATCATCACTGTATACAGTGTTCAAATCGGAGGCCGAACGTAAGAGCACTAAATCCTGTTTTACGTTCAATGCAATCCGTTGGTAGTTGTCGAAAAAGCCCATCAACAGCTTCAATGGTACAGAGAGGGAAAAGTTTGAAACAGTAGCCATCCCACCGGCCCCCAACCATCCTGCATTGCTGAATTTATTCTTTTCACACTCAACGATAATAGATTTTTAATGGTACTGGAAATTCCGAAATTTCTCTTACGGTCCACTTCGCTACCGGCAAATTCGTATCTAATATCGTCAAATAGAAAGGCTACGGCATTGTTGACCAATTTCACTGTTGCAGCACTGCCGTCCGCTTTTGTGCCGCTCACTGTTCCTTTTATATGCAATATACTTCCAAACGGTGCTGTGATCACGTCCTGTTGATTTATGGGGATAAGAAATTCATCGCTATTGCCGTACGTTGACGACGTATAAGGTCTGTGTGAATGATATTCAAGACCACTGATGACGTCATTGTATTGTGCTGCACTACCTCTTGCCAGTAGATCCATTTTTCACTTTAAATCCCAAAGCTGAGAGAAAACGAATATTTCTAGCTGTTAACTCTGTCGAGTTTGAACGTACACTGATACTGTTCTTATAACGTTGTCCATTAAATACGAGACTAATTTCTACGTAAATGCAATCAGACAGAAACTGATTCTTCTCTGAAATTATTACGTACTTCTTTCTGATCTTTAAGGCTTACGGTGATGTTATGAATGGTTTTCAAGTTGACGGGTAAATATATTACAGTCGTCGGTATTTCGACAATCTTGTACCCCGGAGCCACTTGTGGGTAAAACTCGTGTATATTGTGTGACTCTTTTCCATTTTGAAATGACTCAGTTACAATATTACATGCAATTCAAATAACATTCACCCTTATAATATTGACGGGGAGCTCAGATTCGTGTTTTCGGTTGGCTGATAAATCCCCATTATTGAAATCGAGTAATTTTCCGATAGATCCGTCTTTAAAATGTATAGTCTTTGAACACTTAAGTTCCGCTTTAAGTGTGTTATTGTTCGGCTTGAGCAAAAATGCAATCTCCGACGGCAGCTGTGATTTGATATATTTTTCAATATCCTCAATTTCGTACGAACCTGTCGTTATATTAACGGTCACTTCATAATTATCGTTTTGATCTTCACCGAGATACAATTTATTATTAATTCCTTCTTCAATATCGGAATGGAATTGTACACAGCAAGATCAATGAGATCGATTTCCCACTCTCCATCGGATAGATCAATCGGTGGAAAGAAATCACACCAAAGTGTAGAACTATTTCCGTTTAAAACAATACTCATGATAGTAGAAACTTTAAGCACAAATGTCCACAGACGAATGAAGTGTCACTTTGATGTCGCTTGTAATTATAGTGAATATTAGCGTTGGAACCAAATAATCTAGTCAGTTCGAGTGGAGGTCTAAGATTTCCAAAACTGTCATAGTATTCTACATTTACACCGCGCTTTTTATAACACACCCAATGTGTACCTTCACCCTTGCTACTATCGAGGTTGACAATTACGGATTCGTTTTTCAACGGTCCCGTCGGGGGAAGATTGTCCCTCATATAAACACCTCTGAAATAAGGTATCCTCACGGCATATTTTTCTAAATCAATATTTGTTAACGGTCTGTTTGATAATGAATCAATCAAACTTTTTTTTATTGATGTTCTTCTTCTTGGTTCTGCTACTGCCTTTCAGCCCCCTGCCTTTTGGATAAAAACCACTACCTTTTGGATACGGTTTGAGATACAGACCAGTGCCTTTAGCATATGGTTTGAGATACAGGCCGCTGCCTTTTTGATACGGATTGAGATACAATGCCCCACCCAAGAAGAGACGTTTTGACTTTTTCCCACCTCCCAATTTGGTTTTCGCTTTCATGGCCGTTGTTAAAGCCCACGCTGCTGCCCATTCACCCATAGACGCGTTACCCGATTTGACTCGACTCCAAAACCGTTCTGCTAATATTTTGTCCGCTTCTCTACGATGCTTTGAATCACTGTATTTGCTGTACGCTATATCGTGCTCTTTACACGCTTCGTCTAAAGGATTGACTCCTTTATCACCTCGGGCTAACCTCTCGGCTAGTTTTGTACCCGGACCGCAATAGTTGTAAGAGGGTAAATGGAGTTCTACAGGCAACAGATCTATAGCCTTGTTTAAAACCTTATCACCAACGCTTAAAATTCCAGAAACGAGACCACGGCCCTTTTTGACTCTTTTTGATGTTGTTCGTCCCTTTGCCATTCTATACTGAATCAATACTCAAGGGTGCAACGTAGTTATGGTTGTTCAGTATCGTCGCTCCACACCATACGACAATGACTAAATGTATCTTTAGGAGTATCGACTTTACTATATTGTTTTTTAATCATATGTGCGAGATCAATCAATTCCCATCGGCATTTGTTGTCTAATGTGTTCACTCTCTTACTGCATGCTTTTAAAGTTTTAGCTTCAGTTGCTCTTATAGCCTGTACTAGTTGGGCTCGTGTAATGGCATCACTATCTGTAACACCGTCGGCAATATTACAAATACGTTTTGAGGAGGCATCAAAGCAGTCTTTTGTTTTATCTCTTAGTAGAGCACGATCTATAATTACACTCAATTCTTCAAGCTGTTGAAAGTTGATTGCATCCAAGCTGCTAGTACCATCCTTTACGTTGGTCAGTTTTTTACCGCCACAGTTCCAACCGTTTTTGTTCAACGGCATTACCTTGCTGTCCACATAGTATTTGTTGGCTGTGTCTTCCGTGTGTATTGGAGTTTTTACGTTGCATATGTGGCTTTTTTGAGCGTCAAATTTATTGTGCCAATTTTTCCCAATAAAGTACATTCTAGCATATTTCACGTTTAAGCCATCGCCTTCCTCTAGCGGAGTACCAATATCCTGTAGCCGATAATTTTTAAAGTCATAGCCACTATTTAGTTTAACTGGAATTAACGATTCGAGATATTCTTTTGTCACGGCATCATCATTGTCTTTCGGTTTAGCTAAACCACCTATAGGTCTCCAGGGGGAGGGGCAAGGGGGAGGGGCAAGGGGGAGGAGCCATGGGGGAGGGGTATGGGGTTAGGTAAAACAACAAAATGGCGTCTCCAAATTATGTCACAGGCGTCAGGCGGATGGTGGGCAGGGGAGGGGGTAAGGGGCAAGGGGAGGGGCTAGGGGGAGTGGTAAGGGGGAGGGGAAAGGGGAGGGGCATAGGTCACGTGGTCACCCCCACCATCACCCAGCCGCCATCTTGGATCTCAACTGACGCGGACTCTACTAATGCAAACTGCACTTGTCCTTAGTTTTACTAATTTACACACAGACTTATTTATACAGATTAGTGTATCTAATCTAATCTAATAGTTATGTTTGTAGCATATTATAGTTTTTCCCTACAATGGGCTGACAAATTCCCGTGTAAAGTACAAAATACAAACTTCTCACTGATACTTTTTATACACTTGCATAAAAAATAAACTGGTAATCGTGATAGATGGTAATCAATGTTTTCTTCATACTTGAATTTTTGTAAAGGCTTTACTTTTATGAAATAGAGCCAAGAAAGAGATAATACTTTAATTGTATAATTTGAAGTAGTAGAACCTCGAAAGAGGTAATTACTTTACAAATATTCGGAAAAATCACCTATGTGGAAACATTACATTTAATGACTCTACATAAATTAAATTGTACGACTTGGTTGGTTAATTTCCATGATGTTGTACATCAACATGGAACTAATTTACATTTACAACATTAAATTTATGCAACACTAATCTGCTGTTAGTTGTTGAGCTCAAACCTTTTGGAGATCAAGTTTTTGGAAATGTGTTCTACTAATTACGATTTTTAATCCGATATACATTTTGACCTTGCTCTTTTTAGCATTTTCTTCTGACTTCTTGTGAGACGTCCCTTACTTATTTTAAAGAGCTATTGAATACTTTCAAAAAGTTTTGGTTTTCACATATTGACTTGCATAGTTAAAAATAGTCAAAATCATGAGTAGTAAACATTATTAATCCGTGTTGATTATAAACCCACGCTATGTTAGGTAAGATTAAACTTTTATGGCTTTTAGTACTGTAAAGGTCGGGTCTATGTAATTCTATTACTCTAATAAAGAACATTCATTCAAAGTACAACTTGAACGATCCTTTGATTGAATATTTCCTTATTGTTCATGTTGGACCGCCCTCAGGAAAAACAGCGGTCTACTGTATACGTATTAAAATAGTTTTCAGTGTCCATTATCATTGTTCTAAGTTAACAGATCATTACTATTCTGCAAAAGTCTTTAAAAATACAGAGATCATTTTTGAGCCTGTCATTCAATATAAGTTATCTATTGAGCTTGCACAAAAAAGTCTAAAGAAAATTTGGCAACACCGCTGGCAGCCATACAGCCTTTGTATAAGGTAATACGGCAGTTCATTGGCCTATGAATTCTTATGCGCCAGATAGGTACAGATTCTTGAGGCTGCCATTTAGGACTAGCTTTGCTAATTCAGATTAGGAATGTAATTGAACTTAAAAAATCAGATAATCGGTATAACGATATTACAATTCAAAATTATTCACTATTAAATATACAAATAAACATGTTTTAAGGTGGCTCCCAAATAAGTTAATTTTTTGAAGCAGCCAAAAGAGTCATGATATATATATACATTACATACATAACTTTGTAATTCCACTACCAGTCCACTTCATTTAAATCTATATTTTAAAACATGACTTAAAAATTAAGTTATTGAAAGTATCATTTCTGGACAATTGAATTTGTTGTAATTCTCGATATATAACATAGCTTTGTAAAATTCACCAGTCCACTTCATTTTAATCTATATTTTCAAAACAAAACATAAAAAATTTAGTAATTGAAAGTACCATTTCTGAACATTTGAATTTGTTGTAATTCTCGATAACATAATTTCACTCTATATATTCCCACCAGTCATGTTCGTGCCCTTCGTGGACATACTCTAAGAGTACTTTCCTCCGACGCTCACAATATCTGGAACAAACAAAATCATTCTTTAATAATAATAGATTCCTCATATTGATAATATAGTTTAATCGCAAATTTGCCTAAATTTGTTTATATGAAAACTAAATACACAATGTTTTGAGAATATAAAATAAACTCTCATTATAAAGAATAATACTAGAACATAAAAGAGAAAAACACCAACGAAGCCTACCTAGAGTCGTGTTGAAAACTAAACTCAATGGAAAAATAAAAAACAACTAGGCCTGAGTAATCAAAGCTTAGACTAAATACAAGTGTGGTCAGATATAACCACAATACACAAGCCTACACTATACAAAGGGCCTGTGCGTAGAATGCAACTGATATGAAGGAATTGAGTCAAGATAAAGTTATCCTGACTGTTTATCAGGGTAAACAACCTTCTGCTAAAAATGGTAGGAACAGTCCGATTAAACCGTATTAATGTTATCATTGTTTAATTTGTTCAAAAAAAGAATGCACAAAAACTAACTTTATCACTCGCAATAGACACACAATTTTTTTCCACTAAGCAATATTCTTTTGCTTGCAGTTTACTACTGTATCTCGCTTTATGGTGAAATATTTATATTAGGGTTGAGTTGATGCTAAAAACAAATAACCAAGTTCTGCCATTCCCAATGTGAAAATTGATATAATTTGTGTTTTATTTAATTTAATAAATTAGTTGCTATATAAATAACTAGTATAGCCAATGAAACTATTGTAATGTTTATAGAGCCTTAATTAGAAATTAGTAACAAGTTGAATGAGAGATAACCTAACCTAACCTAACCTTATTCTCCTTTCCCTACTGTCTTTACGTTCCTCCCCCCCACTTCCTAGTATCATTATCAGGAATAATTCAAAGCTTCTTTTTTCCAGCCCATCTTTCCGTATTACCTTATTTCCTCCTCCAAATATTAGACTTGGTATCGAGATTCGGAGGTATCAGTTTCAAAGGATCAGTATCGGGAGTACTTGGTCAGTTCTGGTATCACTCAGCTCCAATTCATATTTTAATAGAATTTCAAGAACCAATAGTCGTAACAACTTTAAATTGTCCTTTTTGGTGTAACGTAACTGTCCCAATTTTGGTCAAAACTATATAAAATTTGGGATGACTAAATTTATAAATTTGAATCACATTTTTATAAAACTCAAAATATTTATATAAAGGGGGGGGCAAAAGAAACTGTACTGTAAAATATATTTTTTCTTCTTTACAAAAATTGTAAATGATGGCAGGGAACAAGAAAATAGATTTTGAAGCAGTATTGGAAAACTTAAAATGCCAAACTCGTGTGTAAAGCATGGGTAGAAATATTTCATACTCCTCTGCCAATATACTTGACAATTTATCACATCAGAGACTAGTATTTGATGACTAGGAACAGGTTCAGTGGTTAATGTACCAAAACTTTAATGTCTATGACAGAAGGGAATGGATGAGTCTTTATGACTTTTTTTAACAGTCCAAAAGTGTCTACACGACTTGAAAACTATCCTTGCCAAGAATGTCATTACGATGTTTAATTCCACAAACTAAATTTGAATCTGTATCGCCCAAGACTGTTCTACTGTCTACCTGTGGTTGTTAATTTAAAAAGGTTGCTAAACATTGATCCAGACTGTAATTTGTATTGAACTGTAAAGTGTTTCAGGTTGAATGGATATTGATGGAGCATATCTCGAACACTTAAGAGATTAAACAACAACGTACTATTAATGAAATATGCATAAACCAATTGAAACATCATGACTAACAATAAAAGAAACCAATACTTAATAAAATTATCATATCATAAATATATGTATATTATATTGTATAACTACTTTCAGCACAATCTGTATTTTGGAGCACCGAGTCCCAGTTTGTCTTCAGCTTACATATACAGTACCTGATTTATGTATAACTTATAAATGTAAAACAACTAGAAGGGCTCATCATGGTACTTACCCAACAGCAATCTAATACAAGCAGATCCTCTAAATGTAAAGTCCTAAAGTTAGTTTCTTGGGCCTTGTAACGTTAATTGTATTGGTAGAGCAAAGGGTCTTATCCAGTAAGGTAACTTTGTACCTTGTAATTGTAAAAATCACTACTTTCTTGATATCAGCTAGAGTCCCATGCCCCTAGGAGGCCTAGAAGCTATACACAGGAGCTATCATTTACTACGCTTGTGTCGGTGACTAGGCTCTGCTGGAGTTGTAACTATACGAATATTAATAATTTGTCTTCAGAAGTCGGAGTTTGAAACTACATTTTCATAATAACTTAAACATTGTAGAGTGGTTGGAGTGGGGAAGAGCAACGTACCATAATGGAAATTATTAATTTTATTATATTTAGTTGAATAACTGACATGATATGAACAAGAAACTGATTTATATAGTTGGAATTATGACTTTTTCAACTGTGCTTTCATATAACAAATACAAGAAAATGAAAATAATTTTATCAGTTTCATGAGGCCATGAAACAAAGAGACGACAAAAAATGGAGTTTAAAATTGTTTGCTATTACCAAATTTACTAGTATTTGTGTACTGTGTAAGAAATATCCAATGCCGGATTAGGCACTAAGCAGACGAAGCGGCCGCTTTGGGGCCCCCGAGGGATTAAAAAATATATTAAAATAGTATAAAATAAAAAATGAAGTGAGAAATGACGGTCTGAAACTTTAAGTATCATAAAATCAAATAAGTGGGGTAGTGGAAGGTCTCAGAAATGCATAACGTAACGATTAACGAAACAATAACTTTGACCGTTGTCGATATCGCCGTACGTTGGGGTCGAGGTCTTTCCAGTATCAGTGAGTAACGGGTGAAGGCTGCTGCAGGAGTAGAATCCAAGGCCGACTAGATACAGATAACCGTGAATACCAGAATCCGCTCCTTCACCCTCCCGCACTGGCCAGCTGACTGAAGACAAAGACCCGCGGACAGGGAGGAGAGGATATTTCTATTTTTGTCTGCATTTGACCTAGTTTTTAGCACAATACACAAATGACAGTCAGTGTGTGTCATGCACTGTGGTACTGGTGGTGAGGTTATGTTTTGAAAATTGAAATATTGCGAGTTTTGAGTGTGTTGTGACGTCCGTGAGGTGATGTGATTGTGGAGCAGTGGAGGTGAAGTGAGTACACAGTTCTATAACGATTTATTAGTAAGTATTTATGTTTTATGAACACATTACTCACTGCAGGCTACTTATAACTTTATAATCCTTTGTGTGCATACACAACTTAGGTGCGGTAGGCTATTAGGCCTTTAACATGGATGGACAGGACATAGAACGATGCGACTGAACATTTCATTTTGAATAGTGATAAATTGATGAAATAAAGAGATTTCACATTAAATCGAATATAATAACGAATCTGAGGAAATTATATTTGTTGCATGACCTTATCTCTATTCGTTTTCCAAGGACCTGTTTGTTAAAGCCTATCAGAATCACCCTATAATTTATATGCAATAAGTGCAATCAGCTAGATCAGTTTTGATTATTGCTTTATTCGTTGTCCGTCCGGATGGAGTAGTGGTTAGACGAGGTGTTAGTTGTAGGTTTTGTTTCATTGTGGTCGCAGGTGGGGGAGGGTTGGGATGGTCGTGGTTGGTCGGGTTAATTGGGGGGTTGTCGGGGTTGGGGGCCTCCTTGCCTATCTCGCTTTGGGGCCCCAAGGTTCTTAATCTGGCACTGGAAATATCGAAAATATTTTGTAATTAGAAATTTTTATATTAAATATTTTGAGTTAGAAATTAACTTTTTTTTTTAATTGAAAAATATGTGCTGCCAATATCTCATATTTCCAAATCAAATTTAATTAACCATGTGTTGAATATAGATAACAGAACACAATAACCTATACCTGCATTTATCCTGAACGTTTTGCTTAATGTCTGCCAAGTTCTCTGATGTTATATCTCTTTCTAAGTACTCAGATAAGATTTCTGTAGCATTTTCTAAATCTCGTTGGTTTTCCTGTAACAATAATATCAAGTTATTAAATTAAAACCTCTAGTTTTAATAAATCAAAAGAGAGTTTAGTTCCTGTAAGTAGTAAGAAAATAATATGAAGACCCCTAGCCCTTGAATACTCTAATACCAGCAAAGTTAGAAAAGAACAAGTTGGTCAAGATAGACCTGATAAGAAAAATGAGAATGTAACTTATCATTGCATGAAAAGAATGTGTAGATTGAGCTAGGAACTTCAGCCTAGCCCATACTCACAGATGAGCTTTTGGCGATTTAAGTTGTTACATATCTTCCTTTTAGAACATAATTACATTTATTCCAATATGAAAATATTTTATTTTTGGATGCAAGAGGCTTTGTGAGATGTCACCGCAGCATATCTAAGCTCAGGCTATGGCACCAAGCGGGTACTGTTGACGGTAACATGGTGTTCCAAAACTTATGACATCATTATACTTGGGAATTACTGCAAGAAATGTTTTTCCCATGTTGATTCTGTCTTCTATAGCCTAAAGGTTATTTTTTTTAGTTATATATTTTTTTAGTGAATTAGACAGTATATTAGGTTACCACCTGCAGTGAATGTGATAAAAGATACTTCTTTGCAGGACTATAAATTAGGCAACCTCTAAATTACAAATTAGTTGTATGTATGAGATAACCTCGACTACTATGAGTATATTCATAGTTATCAATGGGTCAAGCAAATAAATATTCTTAATACTACTGAATTGAAAGTATTCTGCAAGAGAAGAAGTTAATTTTCCCAGTTGTAAATATTACATAAATAATTTTAATATTTTGTAAGCAAATCTTAATAATGAAATATACAGTTTGGTGTAAAATTATTACCTGAAAAAGTAAGTTAAGTTAGTACGTGGAACGATGTGTGACATAAGCGAGATATGACATCAGGAAACTTGTGTCATCTCTCTTATTGCAATTATATATTAGAAGCGACGTATGGACGGACAGACAGTGCTCTGAAATCGGTTAATGTTATAGACTCACAAGTAAACTATTTATATGAATGAAAAAGGTTAAATATTGTATTGATATTAATACAATACCATTTTAAATAAATAAACATTGTAAACTTTTATAATAAGTAAATAATTTTAAGAAAGAACAGTTTTCCTCAAAATTAAAACATATTAAGAATCAGTACAGTGTGTTGGTGCCCCGATGTGTTTTGTAAAATGTTTATAATTGGTCAAGTAATTCAACCAATGCAGTATTTTGAGGTTGGAAGGGATTAGTTCAATTTTTGGAGAGTCTTTAACTCATTTTCCTTTGGCGAGAGTTGTCGTGTTGAATCTTTCGCCACTAAGAGACCTTCTCATTAGGCTGATCGCCACTTGCTAGTCATAAAGAGCGACGCAGCAAATGAGCTTTTTAAACAATAAAATAGCTTTGATT
The DNA here is from genome assembly GCA_963513935.1 of Aphrophora alni. Taxonomy (NCBI): domain Eukaryota; kingdom Metazoa; phylum Arthropoda; class Insecta; order Hemiptera; family Aphrophoridae; genus Aphrophora; species Aphrophora alni. Next base: position 31,198,690 of record OY740770.1, read on the forward strand.
TGAATATAAATAAAATCAGTGAACAGTGTGTCCTTATATAGATGCTTAAGTTGTATTTCAAAACTTATCTTTTCACATTAAAATATATCATTGATTATCGTAATGTATTAGACAATTTAAAATCTTGCGGAAAAGACTATCAATTCGTAAAGTGATCATAAAATAGAGACATTGAATGATCTTTTAAAATAAAAATAGGTAGTGAACTTTCTATAATTTTCCCAAAAAACAGTCATATACTGTGAACCCCATATTTTGAACTATTATCATAATTGTTTTAAATTTATGTATGTTAGCTTTAAGATATGCCTGTTTTTTTAGGAAGTACTTCCATAGTTGGAAACTATTTTATTATATATATATAATGCAGACAGGAGAATATTGAAATGAATATTATAAATTGAGTATTTAATCGAATCTGTGGTTTGTTTGTGACTTTACTTTAAAAATCCATAATCCTGATTCCGAGAAATCATGGGGGAGAAAAATGTGTTAAAGTGTCTGTGCTTAAAAATCATAGAATGGCACTCTATGAAATTATTTAAGGTTGTAAATAAATTCATAAAATACTCAGTCTAAATTCTTTATAAATTCCTGTTTTTTTAAATCGTTAAATGTTTTGCCTCAAAATTTTGTATGAATGAATACAAAAGAAAATTTGGAAAACACTAAATAAGGTAACTTTTGTTATAAAGGTACCTTGCAAAAGTTATAGTGTTCAATTGATGTATACTGGCATTTGTAGTAGTAGAAGAGAATGACACCTGAGATAAAGTAAAAATAAGAAAGCTTAGAATGTCATACAAACAAAAAACTACTAACATCATTGTTACGTAATAGTGTTTAAGGTCAAATCGACAATTCTCATTTTCTAAATTGGGTTACATGCCACAGCAATTTTCACTTTGTACCTGTACACATTTTGGTCATTCTCATTCTATCTCTGCTAGGAGTCAGGTGCATTGTCTGCTCCCTAAGCCTTTTCTCGTGGACTTATGTTCCGGCTACCTCATATTAATTTACTTTACCTCAAATACCTTTATATTTCTTTTTTAAACATTTTATATCTTGTAAAGTGTCAAGTGCGGTCGGTGTGAAGTGATTGCAAGAAGTAGTACTGGCCAGTTACTACACATCAAGTGGAACCGTTCGTTGGCACAATATACGACAACCTCAAGGAAGGTAAACTCAATGACTCTGGTCCTCCGGTACTCAAACTAGTAAGTAATAAATTTATACATTAACACTCAAAAAATTACCGAACATTTTTTGATCCTCCGGGCCGGATCTAGTTATTCATTAACTAGACGTAGGAAAAAAACCAGTCTATCAGTTCGTTTAATACCGTTATATTTTATTTTATTTTTGGTTTAAACTCTGTTCAAATTGCTTACTATCAACTTTCACTTTAGATTTGGATTCTGTAACTTTCACCACGCTATAGTACAAACAGTTAAAGTTCACTTTCATTTTCTATTTTGAGAATTGTCGATTGGTCTTATTTTAGTTTAATATTGATCTCCAATAAAATTAAACTTGTAATAGAAATAATATTGTAAATTTAATACTTTCACTTAGTGTGTAGACAAAATCTAGCTTATAAATATTTTGAGCTTTGTATTGTACTATCTGCTCATATGTTATCTCATTAAACTTTACTTATTTTAGTTACTCAGAAACTAGGTCACAAAAAGAGAAAGTTTAAAAGGTATTCAAATTTATTAATATTATTGACATACCTCTTGTGTTTATCAAAAAAGGGTCTATTCTGCATTTCATTTTTAACTTTCTATTGTACTTTATAGACTTCACCATATTTCTTAAGTTGAGGGCCTATGTTTTAAAATAAACCTCTTATTGTGTTTTAAAAGGATAAGTTCATTTTTTTGTAAAGGTGGTTAGCGTGTTTTCAAGATAAATAAATAAATTTAGTGTCTTTCTGTGAATTAACTTTGTAAAATGGCTAAATCACTTGCAGTTGTCAAAGCAAGAATGGAGAACGCATTCTCACAGATTCAAATGATTTTTGATCTTACAAAAAAAACTTCTGATAAGGATATTCTTCAAAAATTCCTTGTGTACGCAAAATCTGTCAGTAAGCTTTGCCAAGAATTTTCTGATGCTTTAGACAATTATCTGGAGCTTTAATTGGCTAGTGATCCTGAATTTAAACCTAATTACGCATCTCTTAATAGTGCAGATGAGTTAGTGAATTATATTAATTCTACCCTAACCTCATTTCAAAGCAAAATGCAATCCAAGAGTAATAGTGAACCTGCCCCTGTACAAAAGTCAGTGGTTCGCTTACCTAAGCTCGAATTAAAAACGTTTTAGTGGTGACTCCCTAGAATGGGTATCTTTCATCAATCTATTTGATTCGAGTATAAATAAAGACTCTTCTTTGTCACCCAGTACGAAGTTTCAATACTTATTAAGTGTTCTCTATGGTGATGCTTTAAATTTGATCAAATCTCCACCTATTTCCGACTCTAATTACACAGTGGCTTACAACCTCCTGAAAGAGCGTTACCACTCTCCAAGGAGACTCGTTACTCTTCACCTGAATCAAATTTTGGACTTACCCTCTGTAAATCATTCTCCAAAACAAATGAGAAAATTTGTCAACTCGTACAATGAAAACATTCAAGCTCTCAAAGGGTTATAACTGGACATCACCCAAAATAACCCACTTCTATCAGCTATGGTTCTTAGAAAAATGGACAACGACCTCAGAAAAAGGTTCGAACAATTCCGTTCCTCCAATCCCACCGTTGAAGGTGAGGATGGCCCTGTCTTACCTGACATCGCAGATATAATAAAATTCCTCAATCAGGATTGTAACGAAATTGAAAACGCTAGTTTGCATTCTGCACCTTTCTTAAAACCTGCCTCTGCAGAGTCAAGCCATGATTATATGTCAAAAAACCAATTTTCTAAATTCAAAAATGGTCCTATTGGAAATCACAAGGTCTCTCTGATGACCTCCAACACTGATGGAAATAAACGCAGTAATTCAAACCCTCTCCCATGTTTTGTTTGTCACAAAACTGATCACAAGGTGTATACTTGCCCCCATCTTCAAGAGTAAGGATCCCAAATCCCGTTTTCAAATAGTTAAAGAAAATAAACGATGCTCTTCATGTTTGGGCAACCATAACCTCAATGACTGTAGGTCAACATCAAGTTGTTTTAATTGCCACAAAAGGCACCATTCATTACTTCATTTTGAAGAAAACCGTACGCCTATAGCTCAAACTTCATCTCATAAAACTGTTCAAGCTTCACAGGAAACTACACCTGTAGTTACTCTAACCTGTCAAGATAAAGGCCGTTTTACTCAGCACTCCACAACAGTCTTATTAGGCAATTTGCTTGTGAAACTCACCTCTGCCAGCGGAATTACACAGGTATTCCGTGCTCTCGTCGACTCTGGCAGTCAGTCCTGTTTTCTTACTGAGCGAGCAGCTCAGTTGTTATGTGCTCCCCGCAAGAATTGTTCTCAGGCCATTGCTGGACTTTCTCAAGCTGTAACCCGCTCTAAGGGCCAAACACATCTCAACACTGAAACTCTAAATGGAAAAACGATATCTAAGAATCAAGACTTTCTCATTCTTGACAAAATCTGTGTAGACTTGCCTCGTGTTTCAATTGCGCCTGATGTCTTTAATAAAGTCCAACCATCATTTTGGCTGATCCTACATTCCACCTGCCAGGAGGCATTGACGCTCTCCTGGGTGCCTCTTTATTCCCACTAATATATAAACAGGTAGCCCACCACCTCGGCCCTGGCCTACCAAGTGTGATAGGATCACACTTTGAATATTTATTCATGGGTGAAGCGCCTTGCGCACCTCATACTGGTTCTACTGTCACCTCTCAGATGTCAGCAACGCTCTTATCTGTTAATGACATCGACTTACACAACTCGTTGCAAAGATTCTGGTAGCAAGAAGAGCCCCCTATAATGACAAAACAGTCTGAAGAAGACAGGCTATGTAAGACCATTTCTTAACTACTCATTCTCGGGACCAATCTGGCCGTTATTGTGTCCGACTACCATTCAAGAAAGAACACTCCGTTCATGGCCACTCGAAGTTAACAGCTGAACAGAGACTTTATTCTTTAGAGAAAAGGTTCAAGGCGCAACCTGAATTCAAAGCGCTCTACTCAGATTTTATGTCTGAATATTTCATTTCAGGTCATATGGAAGTTGCTAACAACACTAACCTAACTGATCTTCACTACTTTCTCCCTCACCACGGGGTCTTAAAGGAATCCAGTAGTACTACTCGTTTGCGCACTGTGTTCTAAAACTTCTAATGGTTTCTCCCTCAATAATATTCTTCTCACCGGAAGAAAGATGCAGACTAACATTTGCGATTTGTTGCTCGTCTTTCGGACTTATAATGTTGTGTTTTCTTGTGACATTCATCAAATGTATCGACAGATACGAATGCACCCTGAAGACCAGTGCTATCAACTGATTCTTTGGCGTGATAGTCCTGATCGACCTCTTTCAACTTTCAAACTAACCACAGTGACTTATGGAGTAAAATGTTCTCCATACCTCGCCATTCGGACTTTACATCAGCTCGCCATAGATGAAGGTGATTCCTACCATGGAGCTGCAGAGATTCTACGTAATCAAACCTTCGTAGATGATATCATCGCAGGTGGAGACACCGACGATGAAGCGATGAACCTCCAGCAGCAGCTTATTTCACTTCTGAGTCGCGGAGGCTTTGAGTTACGTAAGTGGACTTCGAACTCTAAGAAACTCCTACGTAGACTCCCAGATGATCATCTAGAAACTCCTGAATTGCTCCAAGAAACTCTCTAACCTCATTACACCATACTAGGCCTACATTGGTCTCCTTCGACAGACTCTTTCACTTATAACATGAGACTACCTCGCAATTCTACTACTAAGCGTGAGGTACTTAGTGTGATAGCCCAGATCTATGACCCTTGCGATTTCTTGTCTCCCATTGTCATGTGGGCAAAACGCTTCATGCAACTCTTATGGACCAAAGGACTAGCCTGGGACCAACCTCTTCCTTTTGAGCTACTTGAAATGTGGCAAACCTTTATAGGTACCTCAGAGAGCCTACGAGATATCACTATTCCTCGTGCTCTAAAAATTTCTCATTCACATGACATAGAACTAATGACATTGACAACTCAGGTGGAGGCAATTCTAAACTCCCGGCCTCTTACGCCTCTATCGAATGACCCCTCAGACATTACCGCACTTACTCCAGGCCATTTTCTAGTTGGATCGCCCTTGGTGGCAGTTCCAGAAGAGAATCTTCACTGCACTCCGACTAACCGCCTCAAGCACTGGCAACTAATTCAGGCTCTTCACCAGCGCATCTGGAAGAGATGGCATTTGGAATACATCCACACTCTTCAACAACGTGGAAAATGGAATGTGCCCACAGATAATCTGCGCATCGGAGACTTAGTGTTGGTGCATCAAGCCTCACCTCCGCTCTCATGGCCATTGGCCAGAATCATAAATGTGTCCCCTGGTAATGATAAGGTAGTGCGCGTTGTTTACCTCGAGACTCAACAGGGAACCTTGACTCGTCCAGCTCACAAGGTTTTCCCGTTACCCTTTAATTTAGAGTAAACTTCACACTAGAATAATTAAGTTAATTTTCTTATAAACTGTTAAATTTTATGTTACTTTTTTATGAACAGATTTGTTTATTTTGAATCCTCAGGAGGATTTAAGGCCCCCTGTATGTTACGTAATAGTATTTAAGGTCAAATCGACAATTCTCATTTTCTAAATTGGGTTACATGCCACAGCAACTTTCACTTTGTACCTGTACACATGTTGGCCATTCTAATTCTATCTCTGTTAGGAGTAAGGTGCATTGTCTGCTCCCTAAGCCTTTTCTCGTGGACTTATGTTCCGGCTACCTCATATTAATTTACTTTACCTCAAATACCTTTATATTTCTTTTTTAAACATTTTATATCTTGTAAAGTGTCAAGTGCGGTCGGTGTGAAGTGATTGCAAGAAGAAGTACTGGCCAGTTACTACACATCAAGTGGAACCGTTCGTTGGCACAATATACGACAACTTCAAGGAAGGTAAACTCAATGACTCTGGTCCTCCGGTACTCAAACTAGTAAGTAATAAATTTATACATTAACACTCAAAAAATTACCGAACAATCATCTCTTCTAAAAAAAATACTCTCCACCAAATACATATACCACCAAAAGTTAAGAGATAGCAGCAACAGAGGCAAAGGAGAAAACAAGGTAGAATATTGCAGACTTTTGAAAACCAACAGCATAAAACTGACGAAAGAAGAATCTGATACTGTAGCCTTTCAACTAGCTACGGGTCACGACTGTCTAGCAGCTCATCTGGTCCGACTAAAGACCTACGGCTGTAAGGAGTGCACACCCATCTGCTGAGAACAGGACTTTGTCATGAACGTTGATCATCTCCATAACGCTTTTTATAAGTTTAGTAGACAAAAGTATTGACATTAAAAATAATCCAAAATAATTTAAACAAGTGACAAATGGTAAACTTACCTCAAACAGAACAGACTGGTTATTCTTAAGAAGATAATATGCAAATACATAAGTGTACATCAATGTTTGCCTACATTGACACAAGATGTCGACTGCCTTCTTTAAAAATTGAACCTACATGAAAAACATATTTTATTGAACAATTTATTAAAATAGATACTGCACAAACATTATATTTTACTGATTTACTATTTTTGTTGTATAAATATTATTTGTGTAACAAGACTGACAATAACATAATCTAACAAATTTAAATTTAAAGAATTAAAACAATAATAAGCATTATCCAGCAAATAAAGAATTTCATATTGGGTTGGATCTCTGGTCCCACCGACTATGGTTGCCATAATAATGAACTCCCTCAAATTTTGCAACGGTCTACAGAGGTATAAGCTTTTAATATATGTAACAAAATCCAGTCAAATCTCATTCAGTATTTAAATGTGAAAAAATTTGGCCTAATGAAAAATTACTGATAAATAAGGAAGTCTAAGGTGATATTGTGATGAATAAAATTTCAGTTAGGAAATGGTGCATTATGATGAAGGTTCTTGTTAATCATCTCTCATCACTGAAGAGCTCAAGAAAACAATTAACAAAATAATTTAGGAAAATAGACATTTTACTTTAAACGGTTTCTTTCCTAAAATTAAAAAAATCTTTACTTCATGAAATTACTATAATTCAGCTCGAATACAAAAAAAAATAATATGGCAGATGGTTTATTAAATTGTCGACTGATGGTCACAGAAGGCAATGAATGGGAACAGCTTTAATACAAACTTTTGAATTGTGATAACGAATGATAAGAGATGGGCCTCTCATAAAACAAAGGGATTTTCAAATGGAATGTCTCAATCAAAATTATCAACAAAACAATCTTTTAGCATGTGAAAAGTGTTAGCAACAGTGTTTTGGGATTGAAAGGGTCGTTGATTGATTTCATGCGAAGAAGACTGAAAATAAATTCTGATACATATTGCAAGACACTTCACAGTTTCTGTTGCACATACAGAACAAATGGTATAGAATGTTATTCACTGTTGTTATCTTCATTCATGATAATGCTCACAACTGAAGCTTCAAAAAAAGATAAAAGAAAGATGATAGATGGTATGTAGTAGACTGATATTCGAAATTAGATTTTGAACACGGAAAAAAATAGACTTTTTTAACATAAATACAATAAACTTTTTGTTTCGTGGCTATCCAATATAATTTTTTTATATAATAATTATGTATGTAAACCTAATTATAAAAAATAATATATATATATATATATATGGGTTAGTACTTTGTTCAGTAGGTGAGGTGTAACTATATATGTGAAAGAAAAAACATATCTTTTTTTCGAGCTCCAATTAGTTTGCACATTAAATTCTATTATCCTATTGTTTTTTTCCTTACTCTTTCTTTTCTCTGCTTCCCTTGTCTCATCCTTTGTGTCTTTCCTTTTACAAAAGAAAAAAATCTTTAGCCTATTTATAAAACCTTTATACTTTGGTTTTCCCTTTTTTTATAAAATTCATGTAAATTATTGGCCACTCAAGGTACTATTGATTAATTCTCCATTTCCTTCCCAATGCTTAACTATTTTTCTAACTTAGTCAACTTTTTTCCCTTCTTGGTTTTCGCTTTTCGTTATATCTTCGGTGTGGAAATGAAATTGGTGATCATTGTACAGCCTATCTTTTCATACCTGCCCAGTTTCGATTGTGTTTACTATGTTGTTGACTTCTAGCCCTAGGGCCCTCTCACCTATTGCTTTGTCAATTGAGCAGAGTAGCTTTCCTATATAACTCTTGTCCTCACTAGCAACGTAAGGGAAGTTTATTTATTTATTTTTCCACTGGGAAGGGGGAGAGGGATGACTGACGGAATCAATTTGATAGGTCACGAAAGTTGAACTAGACTAACCTTGAGCGTGGTATGCTTTGTCTAGTGCCAGGAAACAGCTAACCAGAACTCTTGGTCTCTGCGTTGTGTTTAGGAGACCACGCTAATCAGGGCCAGGAGAGTAGTCCGTGCACAGTGAATCATAGTGTTTTAGTGCCTGAATCATATTATTATTTATCACAAGACTATATTAAAAATTATACCATGGGTGGCTAATTAATTGGGGTGTGGAGTTCAGTGTTTTGCCGGAGACACAATTCCCCACTCGGACTAATTAAATCAATAATTTAAATGAGGTGAGTTGAGAACGGCCAATGGCCAACTTCAAACTTCCCTTCTTGTTTTAACTAGTAGAAGTCTTGTATAAGTGAAATAGGCAATTTGGTATTTACTTAGATATCGGTAATTGATTATTAATTAGACTTAGCTCTTCAAAGCTGGGTAACTTAAAATGCAGAAGCAGATGTAGGAATATGGAATTTAGACCTCCAATTGGGTAATATAGTATTGGTTTCATAAATTGTAGACCTTAGTAGGCTTGGTTAAACTGTGACCAGGTTCCTAGAGAAAAGCAAGTTTATCGATTACAATTACATAAAGATAATTTTATTGATTTCTACTTACTTCTATCCAAGACATATTATTTTGCTGCATTTCTTCCATTTTTTCTTTGACTGAAGCGTACAGTTTGTTTTCAAATTTGAGAGATTGCTTGTGGTTCATGTAACGATTACAATAAAATAAATACCTCTGTAACGTTGCTCTCGACCTTTCCTGTGCATCACGAGCAGCTTGAGCCTCCTCTTCATTGTACCTATTACAATTGTACCTGAAAAAAAGAAAACCTTTTTTACAAAAAGTTGAATCAAAGTAACAACCAGACAAAGTAACGGAAAATTTCTTGGCTTAACCCTAGAACCGTCACTCAACCACCTCTTAGGTCGAGTGTAGACGCATGGTTTAATTCACCGACTCTAAAACACGTATTTTGCAATTCAACATTACACCCACTTAGAATCGTCTAATCGCACAAAATAAAATACCACTGGAAAGCGAATGTTTCGTAGATGCATAATCATGCAAAAAAAACTACCACATAACGTTATAAATAATATTCCAAAAATTGGTGAAGTTCGCATATTTTTTATGCGTAAAATCGTAAATTTCAACTCTGCGGTTTTTAGTATTAGCGACGCCATTTTTCCCCATATGATTACAAATCTGTTTTTCTGTCAAACGGGTTGACCAAAACACTGTTCTATAGATCACATCTTTCTCTTACAAATCGTAGATTACAAATTTTTCTGCGTCTCACAGATCCAGAGATATTTCTACTTTACCATAGAAGAAACCTGACGGCAAGAAATTCATTTAGCATTCGGTGCAGTTTACGAAATGACAATCCTTTTTTCTATGTAGAAAAACGTAATCGTTCTTTACAGTATGTTCTAGAGGAAATTTCATTCTATAAGTTGGTACCATTTGATATACCAAATGATATTTTCTGTAGGTTCTATTCAAGTCCAAACATAGGCTATCTTACGCCAGTCCGTGAAATAAAATACACGCAAAAGGGCGTGGCATTTGTGTAATATTTTTATTATTTCTGTTATTTTGAAGGTTTGTGTATACAAATTGTATATAAATTGTGTATACAAGTTACAATATATGTGTTTTTATTTCTAAAGTTTATGCTTTTGAATGAATTTCTAGTTTGTGAACAGTTTATATTTGGGATAACCTAAGAAGTATTTTATAAATTTAGGTTATAAGCAAATTTTCTTATATTGAGTGTTTTATTTGATTATACAAGTGAATATGTGTGTTATTCTTTGTAAAGTATATTGTTTTAGTGAAATCTAATGATTTTATCTTAGGCCTAGCTTTAGAAAGTTATTAATTATGCCTAAATTGTCAAGGTGTCAAACCTAACCTCACTCGTCAGAGTATCACTTTTTATGGGAAATCGTTATTTTTATTTTGAAAATGTAACAAAATTATTATTTTCCCCCCTAAATATATTACAAATCTCTAGTAATCGATGAAAAAATTCCGAGTAATCTATTAGTAGGCCCTATGGTGTACATAACGTTTTCTGTGAAATTATTCTCTTTTTACTCTCCGATTTTTTGGTATTTGACCAAAAAACTCCAAAGTAATACATCTAACTTTTTTTTCACTACACAGCTAAATTATATGGACCTTTCTGAATATAATTCTTTTTTACTCTCTGATTTTTTGGTATTAGACCAAAAAACTCAAAAGTGATACATCTAACTTTTTTTTTCACTACACAGCTAAACTATACGGACCATTCTGAATATATTGATATATATAGAACTTTTGTATAAAATATATATTACTATTTTTGGTAATTTTTTGAAAAAAAGACAAATTTAACATTATTCGTAAAAAAATGTTTTTTATTTTGAAAATGTAACAATTTTGTTTTTCCTAAATATATTAACAAATATATTACAAATCTCTAGTAATCGTTAAAAAAATTCCGAAAAATCTATTAGTATGGTGTAGATAACGATTTCTGTGAAATTATTCTCTTTTTACTCTCCGATTTTTTGGTATTTGACCAAAAAACTCCCAAGTGATACATCTTTTTTTCTCCCTACACAGCTAAATTATATGGACCTTTCTGAATATAATGATATATAGAAATTTTGTATAAAATATATATTACTATTTTTGGTAAATTTGTGAAAAAAAAGACAATTTTAACATTTTTCGTAAAAAATGGTTTTTTATTTTGAAAATGTAACAAATTTTTTTTCCCTAAATATATTGATAAACACACTAAACTTTAATATTGATATATTGTTACACTAAACTTTTGTATATCTTAGAAAATGGTGGTAAGCTATTGATTTTGGATGATACAGGTTTTTCCTGAAAAATGATAACTTCGTTTTTGACATGTAACATACTTACTCCAAAACCGTTTCAATTTTTTGTTTTATTAGATGAGTTCTATGTATCTTTCTGAGAAAAATGATGCTTTATAAGTTAGGTTTTGTATAAAAATAATATAATTTATTATTTTTAAACAAACGAAGAATTTAAAAACAAATTATTATTGCCGGTTCTAGGGTTAACCCTCTCTGGCGATCGACCCAGCTGGATCGATCCATGACGCTTGATCGACTCAAAAACATGAATTTTGTAATTCGACGAGTCGCCCACTTACAATCGTCTTATCGGAATAAATAAAATACTGTTGGAAAGCTAATATTCTGTAGATGCATAATCAGGAAAAAATAAAATAATATAAAATATGCCACAAAACATTATAAATAGTATTTCAAAAATGGCTAAAATTTGAATATTATTTTTATGCATAATATCAAAGATTTGATCTGTGCGGTTGTAAACAGAAATGACACCAATATAATGTTCACAAATCTATTTTTTCTGCCAAACAGGTTGACCATAACACTGTAGATCACATCTTTCATTTCGATCTGTGCTTTCCAAATCTTTCTATCTGTTATAATTTGCGAGATATATCTATTCTACGAAGTAGTAACCAAACCGAACCAGACTCATTTTTCATTCGGCGCAGTTTACTAAATAGGAAATATCAATTACTTACATTGATATTTTGTAACAGATCTTTACACTATTTGAAAGATGAAATTTAGATCTTTCTGTTGGTACCACTCATTATGTAATAGAGCTATTTTAGGTTATTATTTCTCATTTGCAAGTAACGGTTTTACTCAGGCTTGTTTGGGTACTAAAATTGCATTGTGATAGGCTTAGTGTATGGGATTATTTCTGTTAACTTATTTTGTTGGGTATGTTTATTTATTTCTTATAATTTGTGTACACAAATTATAATATCTGTATTATTGTTCGTAGAATTTATTGTTTTCAGTGAATGTTATTGTCAGACTTATCTAATACTAAGGCTGTCTAGAAATAGGTTATATTATTTCTGGTCTAACCTTTTTAGCAAATTTCCATTTGTTTACATATAAATTTAATTTTGTCTACTAAAAATTGTATAAATTTATTATTGTTTTAAAAAATGTATATAAATGTATATAAATTTATATAGGCCTATCTATAAACTCTTAGAAAAAATGATGATAGATGTAAATAAACCATTTGGTATTTTGCCTTTGGTTTTTGTAAGAATTTTTGATTTCTGAGATACTAACAAATGAAAGTTTTATAAATTGATTTTATCTTTTAAGAAACTTTTATCCTAAAATATATTACAAATCTCAAGTAATACTTGAAAAAAATATTTTTTTGTATTATGTACATTACCTTTTCCGTACATTTTTGCCTCGGCCAATAGACGATTTTTTGATTTCTGACATAAGAACTCAAAATTTTTAAAAATCTAAATATTTTTCACTGCACAACTACATTCTATGCATCTTTCTGAATATAATGATATATAGAAGTTGTGTTTTCCATAATATTACTATTTTTGGTGATTTTTTTCAAATGGACAAAACATTTTCCATTTTTACGTAAAACAATTTTTATTTAAATAACATTTTTTTTTTCCTAAATATATTTACAAATATTATACAAATATTTTATATATCTTGTAAAAAGGTGGTAAGCTATTGATTTTGGCGGATACATGTTATTCTGAAAAATGTTAACTTCATTTTTTGACACCTGACATACTTACTCCAAAACCGTTTCATAAATAAATAAATATATATATATATATATATATATATATATATATATATATATATATATATATATATATATATATATATATATATAATTAAATTCTACATATCTTTCTGAGAAAAATGATATCTTATAAGTTAAGTTTTGTATAAAAATTAATATATTTTCTTAATTATTAAACAAACAAAGAGAATTAACATCTGCCAGATAGAGGGTTAACAGTATACAAGCAAGGGAACTGAATAAACTCATGGTGGCTGAAGTACAATTCTGCTCCTCCAAAAAAATAGAATGATCAATTTTAATTATTTAATCCTAGGTAAAAATATTCAGATCCGTGTATTTTATTTTCCTGTTTTTAAATCACAATCATATTTTATTATTCGGTTCGAATAAAAATAACAAATACACAATTGATAATACCGCTGTTCATTATGCAAACCATAGACAATATCCAATATATAAATAAAAATGAGCTCTGCTTTGATATCAATATAAAAAGGTTAACAAGTTACAATAAATTGTATTGTTTCAGAATCTTGCGCGTATCGTTGTCACAGTATAATAAAAATCATCTGATAATTTGAGATTGTGACATCGAAAACTGGTTAATAATTTAAAACAGAAAATCCTGGTTTTAATCAAAAAATATTATTGCTTCATCTTCCATACATTTGGCGAAATACTGTCCTTTAGATAGATTACTTAATATGGAACATGATGTGAGATATTTAAAGCGAGATAGTAGAGTGTGCGCCACTTGATATCAAGATAAGAGTAGGGGATGGTGGGGGTAACCACGTGACCTATGGTGGACTCCCCTTCCCCCTTGTCCCCTCCCCCATGGCCCCTCCTTCTTGGCCCCTCCCCCTTGTCCCCTCCCTATGGCCCCTCTCTCTATGCCCCTCCCCCTCCCCCTGCCCACCAACCAATTGTGACGTAATTTAATGCTACCTTTGTTATCGACACACACATGACGTCATACACTTAACTTTTTTATCCTAGTGGGATTCGAACCTGTGAAGTTCGGATTTGAAGGCGGACACGCTACCGAATGAGCTATCGTGCATAGTATTACTCGTTGCATATTTAACGCGGTATATAAGCCGCCATGTTGAACGAGTACATTTGTTAAACACCAGTACATTTCGTAGAAGTTCGGACACGAACCCCTAACCGCATACGTCTTACGGTACGGGTCTGGGTTGAACCTCTGGGCTTAGGAGTTTGTGAGTAAGATGCTAAGAAATAAGAATCAGTGTACCCATAACCAAGTACTGTATATATTAAATTATGATCTACATCAACGACAATAGCAACTACTTAATATTTAAGTATAGATAAAGATGTCAGTGGTTCTCTACATTTCTCCTACAAAGATGGCACCTTCTACATTGTACGATGCATTCGGAACAGAAGACGTGACCGCAGGGTAAAGGTTACTCTGATGTATAAAACAAAATACAGATTAGTGTCCACAGCTGGTACATTTAATATATTATATATTTATATAATGTGTTATATATTTATATAATGTAGGTTCCTCCGTTGGCTACCAGGATGTAGCACCGGTCAATCGGGTGTATCGTGTTGCACCTAAAAAGACCAAAGATAACCTAACCTATGTCTATTGTATGAAAAGTTTCCTACTTTTGCCTAAACCTATGTTCACCACAGCCTACTTGTAACATTTACCATACTTGTATCTAAAACCTATCAAACCTATCACCAAAGATATAATGTATGAAGAGTGTATATTACTACTTTTGCCTAAACTTATGCTCTCCTCTGAGGTTATGTATACAACAAAATACAGAGTAGTGTCCACAGCTGGTACATTTAATATGTTATATATTTATATAATGTGTTATATATTTATATAATGTAGATTTTTCCGTTAGCTAAGATAGTTAAACTAGCCTATGTCTATTGTATGAAAACTTTCCTACTTTTGCCTAAACCTATGTTCACTACAGCCTACTTGTATCATGTACCATACTTGTATCTAAAACCTATCACCAAAGATAGTCAACCTAACCTATTATAATGTATGAAAAGTGTATATTACTACTTTTGCCTAACCCTATGCTCTCCTCTGAGGTTATGTATACAACAAAATACAGAGTAGAGTCCACAGCTGGTACATTTAATATGTTTTATATTTAAATAATGTGTTATATATTTATATAATGTGTTATATATTTATATAATGTAGGTTCCTCCGTTGGCTACCAGGGTGTAGCACAGGTCAATCTATGCGCAGACAAATCTCGCCTACTTGTACCATATACGTGTTACAACTAAAACGACCAAATGTATTCTATCCTATGTCAATTATATGAAAAGTTTCCTACTTTTGTCTTAACCTACGCTCACGTGTGTTTATGTATCGTGTTACACCTAAAACGACCAAAGATTGTTGACCTAGACTTAACTTATGTCTATTATTTGAAAAGTTCCTACTTTTGCCTAATCCTATGCTTACCACAGCCCACACGGTGTTAGTCTTATTATGGCTGATGTTTTTGCAAACTATTTAACAACCAACATATATTTTTAACAACCAAAATATATTTTAGTCTTGTGGACTCGCTACTGCAGTTTGAGTTGTAACACAGCAAACTGATACCAAGCTGTCGCTAGTAGTACATTTTAGAGCGCAGTAAATCATTTTATCAAAAGTATTTTGCTATGTTATTTATTGTGAATTATTTATTACGTTTTGTTAATATAGATTTATCTTCACAACTATTGTAAGTGTTTGAATAGTCTAAACAAGTTTTGTTGGTGATGTTAGGTTAATATTTTCGTAATATAAAGACAACTTTTCTCATTCTTGATTGCTTTACTAAAAAATGTATCATTGCACATTTAAAAAATATATACATTTAAAAACCTGACAAAATAGCTTGTCAGTTAGGAAGTTAACATTTGTCGGTATGATGGTTAAAAATTAATAATAAGAAAAAGAGTTTACATAAACATAGGTCCAGAAAAGTTTTGATTTCCACCTGTTATGCCACATTAAGTTATGTGTTTATAGAAAAAAAAAAGCAATATATCTTCGGAAGCAAAAAAGATATTATTATGATAATTGTTAATAACAACTTACTGTAATATTGCATTGCCAATAAGTGTACCAAAAATGAAAAATTTTCCTTAGACACTTTCAAAATGGTAACTGGTGTTTTAATACTAATATCAATTTTTTTTTCCATCAATAATATGGTTCTCCTATGACGCACAGAAAAAATAATAAAGTGAGAAGTAAGTTTTTTACAACAAAATAGAACTTTCATTTCAAACGGTCATAGTATATATAAAAACTTGTTTACTTCCATGACTATTTGACACAAAATTTCAAGATTTTCAAATTTCTACTTGACATTAGTGCTGTGTCCGTTAACGGGTACCAGCTAACCGTCAACACTCAACGCAGTTGACGAAGAAGTGCAATAACGTCTAACATTGATCAACTGCTTTGTGCTTGCATGTGACGCATCAGTGATTGTTTGTTAACACCAGCGGCCCACTCAATGCGTGCACACCCAGCTACACGTACGGCTTTCAGTCGTCTGTTAGTTTAGTTGAGCAACTAAAGCGAATCAATTAACGTCAACGTTTATTCATCAACGAATCAACGTATGTTTTTACTGTAGCCTACTATTTTACTGTTTGTGTTTTACTTAATTTAAAAACTGTATAAAATGACGATGACTGGATAATACGAAAATAGTGTGATGTAAATAACTTTAGTTTTAGCTGATAAAAGCTGTCAACTAACTGTGGAAATATTTAGGTTAGATTTGTGCTTGTGCGAAAGGAAAGTAACTGTATAAATAACTTGTGTTTGTTAGTAACTGTATTAGTGTAAATATTTGCACACTATTATTTGCGCACTGAACAAAGATGCTTGGTCTTCTGTTCTGTTTGGCAGTTTAATGTTAGCAGTTTTTTTCAACAGTTAATCACATTCAACGTTAGCTGGTGATGACGTTGACCGTTGTTAGCGGTAATGCCCATAGCTACTTACCATGATTTAAAAAATCTCTAAATATTTCTTCTGCAAAAGGTTAAAGTCAAAAAGAAAACACAGTTCAGGCATTGTCATTTTTTATCCTACACACCGAAGTTTGCTTTAACACTTGGTGAATATTATCAGACATGTGCTTATTATCTACATGGTCTAGACTAATTCTATATGATTTAACCCCAACTTACCATGAAGAACCATGAGGTTCCCAAGGCCCTAGACACACCCAGCAGAAATTTGTTTTACAATTCTGGTTTTTGCATACCATGTGATTACAACCACCATTTTTTTCAATTGTTACATTACATTTTGGACATTCCTGAAAAAATATAATTATTTTCATCATTCACAATTAATAAATTATTAAACAGTGTTTTTCTTATTGTAGTGTGATATGAACCTAATTGGTCACTCCAAATCCAATCATTGAACTTTAATGCACTATTACAGTCTATAACATATGTTGGCTTCAAAGTGTCTTGTAATTTCTGCTAAGTTTGACTGAACCTTTTAAATTTTTATTGTGATCTGGATTAGTTGTTTATTAGTCAACACATAACTATTTAATTAACAATTTTTATAACGCCTATCTGTATTCCAAATATTTTTCTCTCAGCGTTTATCTTGAAATCACTTTGTACACCCTCCTAATCAAATATGAGAGTACCACTGAAAATTTCTTTCATTATATCAATTTTCCACTAAAAGAATGGTTAAATAAAAGTTATCAGAATAGAAAATCGAGTGGCGTTATGACTTTTATAATTTTAAAAACAACTGATTGGGAATGTCGAAGATTTTGATTTGTTATGCCTTATCCTGCATAAACAAGGATATTACGAGTTATATTCAGAAAGTAAGTTCCGTTTGGTGATAAAAACAAAACTAGTCCAGATACAGAAATTCAATTTATTTTTTTTAAATCGTTCGTCATCATGCACTTTTGATCACGTCCTTCATTGATCTGTCAGACCGATCTACTTATCATTATGAATCATTACTTTACATTACATTTATGAATCACTTATCGCATATTCTCTGTAAACCTGGCACATCTGTTGATGAATCTCAACTAGTTTCATGTTCTTCACAATCGGGAACCTAATTACATATCTCATCCAACAATTAACTTCATCATTCTAAACAAACACTAAAAGTAAACAACAAACATCGCTTACTTTTCCATACTTGTAGAGGCATAACCGTCAGTAATGTATAATATATATAATTTTACACCATATTTATAGGATTTGTTTGATCTGTTTTGCCTGAAGAGTAATTTTACCTCTGAAAGGCATCATACTTTTGTCTATAATTTAATTTCTTCCAAGTTGTAAAATTATATTGCAGTTATAAATTATTTTTATTAACAGACTTTTAATTTTAAGGATTATGTTAATCTTGTCCACTTTTTTCTTATCAACAAACAAGGTGTATACATTTTAAAAAAAAAATCTATCTCCACTTATTTATTGATATAAACTTATTATAAAAATTGTGTCCCTATACTAGGTTATTAATAAAACCTGTTAATTTGTCATTGGTTCCTGAACTAAGCCCATGGTCAACAATAAACTAATATCACGGTATGCGTTACAAACAAAGTTACTTAATAATTAATTATTATTAATTTTACTAACTAGGTTCTTGCCTTCATTTCTGTACTTCCCAGCTTCAAAAAATCCAATGTGGTTAGCTAAATAGGCGTTCTTAAATGATTTTAGCCAGATATCTTAACTTTCTTAACACACTTTTTTTTTTTTTTATTGAACACAACTATTTTTTATGGTTATTCTTAATTTAAAAAAATAATAAATAACTACCTATAATTACAACATTTTTTACTTCAAGTGATCATAGCAATTGTGATTAGAAACATTCTTCATTATTTTTTAATATTTAACCTAAAAAATAATGTACAGTACTTACAATTGTTTCATTACATATAAAACTGTTCACTTCTGATATTGATTTGTTATTTTAACATTTCAGCTGACGTTGTACTTAACTTGAAATCTTTTACTATTTCACTTTGACTTTATTTAAATATATCGCCTCATTTTGATGACGATTAAGAAAACACGTCTGACTGCTTCAGTGATCTGTAGAAGAGTGACTCGAAAGGACTCGAAATTCATCTCTCGATAAATTTCCTTGAATTTATCGCATGTTAATAGAACTTGACCAATCAAAGGAATTTTTTTTAGATCTGTCCTTATATGGCTTGTCATGACATTACTGAGCTTCTGTATTCGCCTGTTTCTTTGTATCAACATATTATTGAAAACTATAGTTTTCACATTTAACAAAAGCACTTTTTTATTTAAAAGTTCACTATTATATTGTCAAAAACCGTCACCTTACTTTCCTTAATCTAACATTTTATTTATAATTACATTTTTTTAAATTATTATTGACTCCAGGCCATTATTTACTAATTATTTTCCATTAACAAATATTCATTGGTTGGAGATGCCCCACATTAAAAACTTTACGTATTTTCATCCCATAAAGTTCAGACCAACTGGATTTGGATGGATGACATTTTTTAACACATTAAACCTTATGGGCGCTTATATACATAAATACTGGGCATTTTTGCATTAAAACAAAAAATTGTTTTGTTTTTTTAGTTTCAATCAAAACACCACAAACCATGCATCATTTTAAAGAGGAAATCAAGAGCTTTAAGAAAATATAATATGTTATAGGGTAATTGGAATTTTAAAAAATAATAAAATTTATAAAAAACAATAAATATTTTTAAAATAAAAAAATAGCTACATTACTATTATGCTAACCTAGGCCTAGGCCTATCTTCATAAACTTGACCTATATTACCAGATTCATTTGGCCTATGAGAAATCTTTACTTTCTTATTACTTTGACCATTTTGTGTATGACTAGATATATTATTGCTGGTTAAAGGACCTAATTGTGTATGACTAGATATATTATTGCTGGTTAAAGGACCTAAACTGTTGTATTCTTCCTCACTAACCTAAAAGTTGATCCTTAAAGTTTAGTGGGTCGGCAAACAGACGGTCAACAAATTCATTATCAGAGCCACCATCGTAACAGGATCACTTATTCTTTCATACTGGACAACAGAAGAGGGTTACGATATTCATTGTCATCAATACTAAAATTATAAATATTATAATCACCATCATCTACCGTCAGAGTTTGACAACTCGGAATAAATCATTCGAAGTGTGTGTCTGACTAAATAATCACTCAATTTAGCAGTTCATTACACTATACTAAACTAAATGACTAAAACGACAAATAAAAATATTGCTATGGAAACAATAAACACATTTTATTAGCGTACAAATCACATAGAAAGCTCACTAGCAGAACGTAACCAATGACACGGTAAAGACAGAATAGACGGCTGAGCTTGACTCAGACAGCTGACATCGTGCTAATGCGCAATACTCAGAATAATATTTTCTTATGACTAAAGAGCTGACCATAGAGTAAAAACTGCTCATTTATTGAAAGAATATGAATTGAAGAGCATTACTAAACATCAAAATATATTATTACGCAAAAAACAACGACGTACGAATTAAATAGCGATACCCGATATCTACTCGGGCTTCGTTTACAACGGCATTTGCGGTAACCCGACCTATACTCGGGTATAGGGTTCAATGTGTTAATATCGTGTAAAGCAAAAAAGTATTGGCTTGCAGAATTATTTCATTTAATATAACTTTTAGAATTAATTTTAAATTCCGGAAATTTTGATTGCTAAACCTGAAACCAAAAACATAATAATACTTCTGCAACGAGCCTACAATACAGTTTGAAATGGTAACAAAATTTGACTTCTCAAGAATTTGTCTAAAAGTAACAAATCATATGATCCGTTTGCGGCACCTACCACTGGACGTTTTAAAAAACTGATGTAGTATATATAAAACTACTGGAAGAAGTTATCACCAGGTCGCATGGTCGGAGTGATCCAGAAATCTCTTTTATTTTTCCCCTTGTTATTTAAAGGTAAAAAACCTCTCAGTTGCTTTATAAAAAATGAAGATAAAATGAAGACCCCCCCCCCCAACCCTTTGAATACTCTAATAGCAACAAGGTTGAAGAGTTGGTCAAGAGAGACCTGATAGGAAAAAAGAAATAGGAGGATCTAACCCAAGACTAAATGAAAAATATTACTTACTTAGGAGGTGACATGAGTTAAGTTGACCCTACCTTCGTATTGGCAGCAATCCAGTTTGATGTTTCAGAATCGTTATCACATTTCTTTATCCATTGTTTCAGTAAATGACACTTGACAGGTTCATGCCAATTTTCTCCGCATGCAAAACAGAATGTATGCATACATCTGCAAGTGACTGGTCTGGCCTCAACGTGTTGTACCTTAATGGCATTGTTGCAATTGGGCGATGGACACCACCTGAGTAAACGGTTACACTAAACAAAACAAGCAGACGATAGAATATTAATATAGCAACATACTAAACGCACAAGAAAGTAAATTATAGGCTTAATTGATTAAGTCGATTAGAAGTATACTGCTTATATTAGTTAGTTACATTTAAAGGAAATTGCGTTTCTTTTCTTTTATTAAATGTAATTATGGTAATGAGTCATAAAATGATGAGGGAAAAGATTATCAATATCTATTAGTATTGGTAAATTATGAGAGGTTAACGAGGATGATATTAAGAAGTCAATATCGAGGAAAATAAGGATAATGATGCAAGGTTGTAGCTGGAATGGAACTTTATACGTCAATGAACCTAAAATATCAATGGAAATTCCAGTGATATAGGATATGACGTATATATATGTATGATATGTGGTATAATTTTCCTACCAAAATGGTCAGGTAGTTCGTTTTCAGACAATCCCATAAAATTAAAATAAAAAGCGTGGAGAGGGCTATTGACTATATAAAAAAGTGGAAATAATTCATAGTCCTACATGTTTGTTGTCCCCCCTGGGGGAGAGAGAGAGAGAGAGAAACCCCCCACACAGAAAGATTTTTCAGTGTCCCGAGTCCGCAATCAACCGGTCAAGTTAAATAACTTACCACCAGAATTCAAAGACTCCAAGGGACGACGCATCCAAATTGCCTTTTTAAATTGAGATTATTTTTAACTATTATAGAAAGAATACTAACAGAATTGTTAAAAGCAAAGTTAATCTAACACCCACCCCAAAATAGAAAAATAAAATATAAAAATGTTTTAAAAAGAAAATCTATAAAATTATATTTTCTAGAAGTCCTGAAGTCCAATCCTTGATGTCCTCCGTTAAAACCTAAATACATTGTTTTGACCAAATGTTAATCAATTTGTTGTTCCCCACGATGTTAGTACACACACTAACTTATTGAAGCTTTAAATAAAAATTATAAAAGTTTACTAGCACCCGCGATGTTAGGGCCTACACACTAACTTAATGAGCAGTGAATACCTGATACAGGACCCACTGTGTTGGGACAAAACAATAATTTATTTTATTTATTTATTCATATTTGAGTTAATGTGCCTATTGGCGATAAGTTCATTAGGCAAGTAACATGTTTTGGAATAAATAATTTAATGTATATTTAATATATACAAAAAATAAATAAAAGTTGTTTTTGAAGTATATCTTTCGTTAGTATAGGATAAATATAATTTCCTTTCAAAAGAGATAGGCTCGGATATAAGCAACAGATATCATATTGCATTCTTACTTACATGAATGCAAGTTAGCATTTTCTCTTGCTGAGAACTTAGTTTCAGTTTAAGTAACTTGAGATTAGCTAGAATCAACATATCAAGGAAATAGGTAACACTATCTATAGAATAAAATGTTAATCAATTTGACTCTATTCATAAAGACTCAATTGTAGTTACATGCATTATTTTATATGATAAGATTTCTAATTCCAAAAGTAAATTTACTAAATACAAAGGAGGTAGTCTTCGAAACACTAACTGACTTGTTACTTACTAGGTCTGAGTGGAAAATAGTATTGAATTTTAATATTTCAACATTGACAGATGAAAGTAAAGAGTTGAGTAACATAGTACAAACATAGCAAAATAATTTTAAGTTAATGGAACATGATTATACAGTTGATCGTGATCGTACTTTGGTTGATAACGTTCATTTGATCAAAATTTGCTTCTTTGTTTAGCGTGCAAATAATTTTTACTTAAAAAATAACCTTCTAATAAGTACCACAATTGGCCAAAACATTATAAACATTATAAACAGTATTTATTTATTTATATAGAGTGTGTAATAAAAATCAGAACAGCTAATTATCTAATGTAGTTAGAGAAATGTAATTTTGTTAAAAACTGATCTTCTCTATCTACAGAGTAAAGAAAGCATGAGGTATCATATACAGTTGTCCCAAAATTCACAAAAAGTAATTTTTTTTTTGGTCATATGTCATGGAATAATCCATATATTTTTGTTATTTTTTTAAAGTAGAATAAAAATATAGTGAAAAATATTTACATCTTTAAATCCCCCTCCCTCCACCAAATATACTGTTTTAATTAGAAATTTCATTAAATTTATTACATTCTCCTTTTTACAATAAATGATAGAACTAGGCAATTGGCAGTTAGCCTGCAATTTATAATAACAATTTATCATATTCTGTATCATCTCAGCAGAAATGTTCACCAGTTCATGTAGTATTCACGGTGTTAAGTCATTTGGCCTAGTTTTATAAACATTGTTTTTTAAAATGACCTGATATTTAACAAAATTTCAGAACAATTTTAATGTTTTCACTTTAATTGGAACTAAAGATAACATTTAACATTACAACTTTAAACAACTACAAATCTGGAATTAATCATTAATTTTTTTTAATACATTTAGTAGATTTTTGCTCTATTTTAAGAAGGCACAAAAAATATACTTCATGGTTTCAAAAGAAAAGACCAGAAAAAAATCACATTTTATTAATTTTTAGAGCTTCCTGTATGTGGTACCTAATTTACTCTGTACATATACAAGGTCAATTTCTACAAAATTTCATTTGTATCTCTATTTAAATTAGAACCAGAGATATTAAAATGTTCCATATATTTTTAACAAGAATTTTTAGTTCGAATATGAAGATCACTTCTGTTAAAAAAATAAAAGGGAAAAAGAAAAAAGAAGCATTTGCTGCCTTAAATTTGATCCAAAAGCAAATATTTCAAGCTTTACTTACCTCAACAAAATTATTTGTAATTAAATGTTGATATTTTAGTTTAACATTAGCGTCCCGTACAAGACGCATGACTGTTGCATCGTCTACAACAATATCACAAGCATCCGCAGCACATGCAATCGTTTGAGCAACACCTTCTTCCATTATTTTTGTTGTAAGGTATTGTTCCCAACACTGTGTACAAAACCTGTGTCCGCACTCGAGTCCAGTCAACATCTAGAAACATTAAAACATGAGAATTATTTCGCTGATACAATAAAACTTCGATAGTTCGACACTTTATGAACTTAGATGGTGTCAAATTATCAATATATGAAACTATAGAGAGTGTATTGGACATACACAAATAATATAGGGCTCATTAAAAACACAACTTCTATAAGAAAATTGCACAAATTTAATTAATACTGTATCATTAAAAAAAAGTTCGGATATTCGGTTTGTAAAAATAGAAATG
Organism: Aphrophora alni; assembly: GCA_963513935.1. Taxonomy (NCBI): domain Eukaryota; kingdom Metazoa; phylum Arthropoda; class Insecta; order Hemiptera; family Aphrophoridae; genus Aphrophora; species Aphrophora alni. The sequence continues at coordinate 31,223,500 of OY740770.1, forward strand.
GCGCACTAAGCAATATCAATTGAGTTTCCGTATTAACCTATGTGAATCCGATTATTACGAAATTATCAAAAAATCATATTTAACTCTTATATTTATGTTTTAAGCTACAATGATTTATTTATAGCTACCTGAAATAAAACTATACACAGTAGTACAGTTTTAAGACGCTATCACATGGGAAAAATACGGCAGTTGAGGGGAATGTCATTTCATAGGGTTGTGTGCAAAGTAGTTTTGTTCATGGAAACTGTTGTCTTAAATTTTTGGAAATATGGTTGTGTTTTCATACCGAGAATGTTCCATACACACAAATAAAGCCCCACACCTCATCAAAAAATACTGTACAGTCCAATGAGAAACATGTACGTTGTGACATCTGTCAATCAACTCCATGTGTTTATCCTAATCCGTTGTTTGCCTGCTAATATTTTTAGCCTGTACTAAACTTTGCAAGTAAGATTGCCATTACGAGTGGAAAGCGATACTGTATGTATATTCAAATTCTTTCATTTGATTACGTTATTACACCTTTATTGTTAATTTAAACCTGGAAGTGGCAGATTGCTTGAACAGCACGCTTTGTAATGTGTCTGGACAAGTTACCGTGTCGAATTTTATGGATTGTCGAAGTATCGAAAGTTTACTGTATATTTAAACAACATTATAGTTGGTTAGGTTGTGTTAGTTTTTAAATAATAACTAATGGTTTCGTGAACAGTAGACATCGCTCATTGTATGTTTGATGTTCAATAAATCATTCTTGTAAACCTAATGTCCACTGTCTAATGTCTGCTATACAACACAAAAGACTATTCATAGACCAAAAGTAACATTAAATAATATGCTGTATATAAATGCTAGAATCCTGACTGCCATTACGATTCTTTACTCTCTATAACTGGTGGAGCTTTTGACGGGTTGTTCAATTCATTGGAAGCATGATCCGACTATTGTCATATTTTACTCTAAGTTTTTTCTCGTTGCTTAAAACATGTTTGTATAATATATTTGTTCATAATTGTGTAACATTTTTTGAAAAGCAAAAAACTTCCTCGGTCACCATCTTTTTATAAAAAAAAACATAAAATAAAGACCCTTAGCCCTCAAAATAATTTAATTGCGTCCGGATCAGAAAATAACAAGAGATGGTCAAAAGAGACTTGATAGGCAAGAAACAAACAAATGAAATGCCAAACGTGCCGCTACAAGCTAGCATATCACAGTGATAATTAGACTTAATTTTCAAATAGTTCCCCTATTAGAAGACAGAATAGATAGAAATATAGCATAGGTATGTAACGCCAAAGACTAAGTTAATGACAACATTGTATTGGACACTCTTTATAAAGGAGCAAATGTTTTCAGATGTCCATACTCTTTTAGGGTCAAAATTGCTTATTCCTCAACACACGTTAATATAAAATATGCTCATCAACGGTGCCCAAAAAATTTTACTTGCATCTGTGAAAAAAAAGAAAAGAAAAAGATTTTAGGCACTTTGATATTGGGAAGAACAAAACTGCTGTGTTACTAAATCAAGTCTTGACTATCATCGCTTGTGTCAGCCATTTAATCCTTGTAGGCATAGCATCGGTTCATATTATAATAAAACTTGTTTAATACTTGGAAATATAGAAGATATAAAGTTAGATAATGAAATCTCCATTACCTGTGCTAACTCACTTCTTATAACCTTGTAGTTCAACATATATAAAATTTTTAAAATACCACAGTGAATTTTTTTATATGTATCCTCAAGATCCTCCCACATCAAGACCGTCTTCCTCAAAACCACCTTGGGTACTTAGCCAGTCAAAAACCCTACACTTTAGTTTTCCTCAGCTATTTAAAGTGCTTCAAATTTCCCTTACTTGGTCACACAAATACAACAATAAATAAATAAATCTCACTCATCAATCCTCAAAGTCAAAGTAAAACTTAATCATCATCTATCAGTATAAAAGGGTCAAGTGGCATATAGCTCTACAGGCTTAAGTCATTTTTATAAAATCAAGTCGATTAGGCAGTAATTTAAATTGTAAACAGACAGAAAAAGACATACGTGAAATTATAAGGATACTTGGTTCTCACCTAATAAAGAGAAATCAATGAAAATGCGATCTATCTTTTAATGGCTTTCAAATTGTTTATCTGACATCTCACAAAAACTGGTTTTAAAATAATATATATTATTTTTGTTTTTAATATTTATTATGTATTACTCTTTGTGTACTTAAATTAAGTTGTATTCGTTGTACAAAAAAATCGGTGTAGGAAGGATGCAATTTATACAGACAGACGGACAGATATAAGTAACCACTTGGCAAGTAGTTGACTAGAGTACTGTAAGTGTAATTTGTGGCCACAACTCTTATAATATTACCTACTACAGACTTTGATGTGAACTATTTTACCAATTATAATTATGAATTATGTTTATTGATTTTTGTGCAATGGATATTAATGTTTAGAGTGTGTAGTTATTGTATTCGTTATCTGATGATGCTATAAGATACCCCGAAACAGCTGTAATGACATAAAATAAAAGAACCTCCTAAACAACAACTGCTTGGTGTAAGTTAAATAATATTAATTAAAGGAAAACGTCAAAAGGTATTTATGGAAATTATAAATTTGATTAAAACGATCTATGGATTTAGGTTTTAAAGCACTGCAATATGACAGACATAATTCTAAAAAACACTTTTTTCACTCTAAATGTATAAATGTACAAAAACCTTTCTTCTGTACTATGTATTATGTGAGAAAGCAAAAATACAACTCAGATATTCACCACACAAGCAATAAGTTTTGTTCTAAATAATGCAATAAGACATCCTAGGCTACTTTTTTGCTCTTTAATTGACATATATTTATTATAACCAACAAAACATAATAATTATTTATTAAACAAATTATTAAATAATTATTAATTATTATTAAATTATTATTAATTAATTATTTATTAAATAATTTGTATTGTGTTATTTATTCAAAAATGATAGTTACAATTATGAAAATTTTGATTTTGAAACTTGTAAAAATTCTATGAAAAAATTATTACTTGAAACATGACCTTTCAATTAATTTACCTTTTGAGTTTTTACACTCATGAAGATTGTTTGTCCAGCCTGAGACACTCATAGTGAACAACTGAGCTTTCCTTAAACACACATCACCATGACCTTATTTTTCCTTCATTCATTCCGATAAACCTAGATGTTTCATTCAACTGACGAAGAATTTCAGCAGTGTCTTCTTACGTTTTTAAATTTAATCAATGATCAAACTTCACAAATGGCAGAATTGTTAATTTTCACGATCGTTATAAACACACAGTTACACAAAGTTAAACAACTATGGACTGGTGACAATGTGGCCCAGCCAAGGAGCCCACCAAATAAAAACTATAATAAGTATAAATTAGGATCTAAAGGGAAGGGATTCTAAATAATAAGATATCAATTGGCACTTGCAATTTTGTTGAGCAGTGCAAGATTATGTAGAAGGGGGGAGAGACGAGGAGTGGAGGGCTTGAACCAGCGAGCCGGGTGAGAGTCTGTTCCGAGAGCCGCGAGAAGGAAGTTGAACGGCAGACCGCTACAGGACGAGGTCAGTCAATTTTCGGCCACGTGCTATATAATTAATCGGTATGCTTTTCGGCCTCTATTAAGGCCTTTATCTAGCCGTTGTCTTTTTTCTAAATTATAATTATTTCTGTAATCTTCTAATTCGGTGCTAAAATAAAAGAGAACATTTAATTTAACTTTCGTTGCGTGCGTTCATTTAGCGTCCTAACCCGACTCCTAGGCCCACCCTGACAAGATTCGGATAAAGTGTAAGCGGTCTCCAGCCAGCCGGAGCTTCCAGCTGGTCAAAAGAAGTGGAGATGGTCACAACATTATTGCGGTTATATGTACAAGAGAGCAGTTGAAGCTATTGCACAAACAAATTGGTGTTGTAAATCACTCTTTATAACACTGACTATTGAAATGTGTAGGTTCAGGGGACATTCCAGTTTCAAAATTCCCAAAAGAGAAATTACAATAGCTAAAATTTGTATATATTAGAAGTTCATTATCAACAAGTTTTTACTGATACAGTTTGCAACTTCGTTAAATAATTGTTACAATCAATTTATACACATCAAATGTGTTCAAAATTATACTATCCAAATTTGACTTTAAAATATGTATGTGGGAATACTTACTGAAGATTGTTGAGTTATAAAACATATTTCACACTCTTCAGTACCTGATGTTGATTGTTGGTTTAAAGGCTGAAACAAAACCAAATATTTTAGGTTAGAAAATTAAACATATTAAAATGTTCAATATTTAATATTAATTCAATTTAAAAACCATTCCTGGTTATTTTGTTGCCTTGCCTTGACAAAAAGATATACATTTGGATGGTAAATTTTGATTACACTTGGAAGTATGATAATTTATCACTGTTTAAACAGAAAAAAAATAGATCAGATCTTTAAAATGGTCCTACAAATTAACAACAATAATAAACCTCACTCTCTAACCTCACATAGAGGATATAAACAGAGACAATTCTTATGTAGACTAGACACTAGAGTCACATACAATGTTTTTTCAAACAATCATTATGATGCTGCACTTTTATCTTAAGATAATTTTGCTGCACACCAAAGCAATAAGATTTGTTAGCAAGACACATTTTTGTGTATCAATTCATCTGTTGTAATCATGTTTTCATGTAAAGTTGATGATTTGTATGATATACTGATAATGGAAAAACGGGAGAAAGAAGAGAAGAAAGTATCAATTTCTTATGTATGATTTATTGAATGTGGGATACCACAGCAACTGGAAGAGAAAACTATCTCAATATGAAGAGAAATTTAAACAATTTTATAAGATGGGCTCTGGGTGTTTCAATTTTGTATTGCAATTTGTGACACCTTCCTTTAATAATTCCATAAACAGAGAGGAAAAACATTATGCCTGAAAGATATTAAGAAACTTACATCTTCAACATGTATCTCTAGACATCTTGCCTCTTTCAATTATTATATTGTACGATACTGAGTGAAGAGATAAGCTAAGCGTGTTACTTAATATATTATATCTTACGGTGGATCTCGTTATACTAGTGTACACCTGTTTATCCTCTACAACAACAAGGTTTGAATGCAAACTTGCGATACCAATCTTATAAGATAATATTGTCTATCGTGTCACGAATAACACATTAATATTATTAGTAGATTAGAATATACTAATAACTATAAAAATATTAATGTCAATGCAAACCATTGAGGGAATATGAAGCAACACACCAAAAAGTGATGCAATGCTTAGACAAGCAGGAGCACACAACAAGTAGGCCAAGCTATAACATAAAGGGAGGTGACTCCTACAACACAGGGTCTTTTGGTGTGAAGCCGCTGCCCGTGAAGGAGGAGAAAAGTTCATTGTGAAGGACGATCATTACAGGACAACATTAAGTTGGACACTTACTGCAAAGAACAAGATGAACAAATAAGAGATCAAGTGTATTTGTGTGTACGAGGAATAGAGGATTTGTCAAAGCAAATTGTTAAGGGATAATTTTGGAAAGAAATTCTTGATTCGGGGGAAGGTCAATGTCAAAGCTTCGGTTCACTTAGGTTCGCATTTACTTTGGTAGAAGGGCTTGTAATAAATGTAAAGGTTTAATAATTTAATCAATACTAGCTTGGTAAAATAATATATAAGCATAAAAATTAATGAATTAATGTAAAAATAAAAGGTAAGAATATATTTATGTAGATATTGGTTGTTCTTGGGTTAAATGATTGTTAGAGTTAATTAAGCTAAATTTATTAACTTTAATAAATTTGTATAGGAAATTTGTATAGAAGAGAGAGCTGATTTCTTTGCTAGCAAAACCCTAAAAATATAGTCTCCCATAAGTTAGAACCCAGGGTCCAACGTTTTACTCATAACAATGGCTTACGACTAGTAAACATATATCATATCACTCTAGTGTGCTCACAGCCTTACTAAATTCATCCTCTTAAGAAATACCTCCTCAATATCACTTTCAAATTCATAAGCTGCTTGGTGAAGTGTTCCCTCATCATTGGATCGGAGGGAGTAAATAGAGTTGCCGACTAGGTCACCCGATTTGAACCAACTAGATTACTTTCTTAGATATTCTTTAAGCAAAACATTTACAGAATTAAGTCTTAAATGACTTAACGCTCCATATAATAGCAGAAGCCGAACAAGTCACTCCAGGTCTACTTATAAAATTTGTTGCAACGTTTTTATCACAGATTGGCACATTATCAAGCTCTACAAGGGAAGCAGTTTTAATAGTTATTTATTGTAGTAATGTGGTCTGAAATTGATATTCCAATTTCATGAGTTTTCGGTAACAAGTAATTCAAGTGACTTTTTGCAAGGTAAGTAAAATCAATTAATTTACCACAAAAAAAACTAAATTTTTCTAACTTTTAAAACAATATGTATATGAAATTACACTTTTATTTCGCTTTATTAATTTATGTCCTAGACTTTAAATTGGTATGTTAGTGTAACTCATATTCTAATGATTTGCTTATTTTTGCTTTTTAGAATTCCTTGTACCCAGATACGTAGTTTTCAATTGGCTTTAAAGAAATAATAAATCAATAATCCTCAGCCCTGCAGAGTTCATCTATTTATGTTTACAAAATTGCAAATTTTAAATCGTCAATACTCGGTTGTTATTAAAGATAAATTAAAAATTCCTCTTAAGTATCTTAAATTAATTTAGAATATATAAAACTAATAATATCGTCACTTAAAAAAAATTGAGAAAAATTATGTTTTATAAATTTTATGAACACTGTATATCCTACTAAACTTTTGTAACACTCTGTAGATAGCTCAGGTTACGAACTTTAAAATGTGAGGTACTGAACCATTTTACTATCTAAAACAGTCTTGAAATTTAGGGCATTTTCATATTTTTTACACAAAATGTCTATGTTTTAGTTATAGATAGGGATACGTAATGACCTCAATTTAGATGCAAGATGATATCAAGGAAATCATGACTGCATCTAACAAGTCGATGAAATCATCAATGACTTTGCAATTCTGTATAAAAACCATATAACTTCTAGAGATTGAATTAAACACGAGATGTGTATAGTGTCAAATATCACAGCATGATGTGAAAATAAATTAAATTATAAATCATATCAGATAAACTGTTTAAATAACATGAGCATACCAATTTCCAATAGCAAACATTTAGTTATTAAATTACCAAACAAATATAAAATTTATATATTCTTGCTGATTTTTAAAGACTACACAGTACACATACATCACAGATTTAACAAAAATGACAATAAGTTATGTCATTAAAGTGGAAGTCACTGTGACTATTGAATTAGATTTTTGTTATTAACGATAATGGGAAACAAGTATCGCAATGTTAACTCCTTAAATTAGGCATAATTGAGGAAGACGGCCTATGCAGACTATACAAACAACTCAATGATGCTGTCATGCCACATTATTCTGATTATGACAGACTAAAAGAAAATGTTATGGAGACATTGTAGTTTGTTAAACTCTGTGAGGTCCAATCTAAGAATTTAGCATTTTACAGTTATTCTTATAACATTTAACGTTATCAATTTAGTTTTAGTTTTAAACATGGCCAAATAGGCTATATTGGTGATTTTCTTTTTTTATGTCCAATTAAACCACAATAATAACAAGTCTTGTTTTTAAATGGAAACGTCACACTAACTGTATGTTTATTTTATTTTAAAGTAACATAGATTTTTCTATAAACTGTGGAAAGTCATAGATCTTTAGGCCAATGAATTTATATAGGCTTATAAAACCATTTCTTATAAAGGATTTTCTTAAAAGACAGCATAAAAGCAGAAGCAAAAAGCGGATTACTGTGGAATTAAATTTTCTAAGGGATGTTTATTATTGAAAAAAAATTTAGATCTACAAAATTTTGAGTTATTAGGACAGGAATCAAAAAATCGTCCAGTGGCCGATACTCAAATTGCACAGAAAAGGTAACACACTATACAAAATATAGTATTTTATAGAATTTTTTCAAGTATTACTAGAGATTTTTATTATATTTGTGTATTAAAGTTGCTAAAAAAAAAATCAATTTATAAAATTTTTATTAGTTAGTATCTTAGAAATCAAAAATTCTTACAAAAACCAAAGGCAAAATGCCAAATGGTTTATTTAAATTTATCATCATTTTTTCAAAGAATTTATATATAGGCCTATATACATTTATATACATTTTTGTAAAACAATAATCAATTTATAAAATTATTATTTTACAAAATTAATTTTATATGTAAACAAATGGAAATTTGCTAAAAAGGTTAGACCAGATATAATATAACCTATTTCTAGACAGCATTAGTATTCGATAAGTCTGACAATAACATTCACTGAAAACAATAAATTCTACAAACAATAATACAGATATTATAATTTGTGTACACAAATTATAATAAATAAATAAACATACCTAACAAAATAAGTTCACAGTAATAATCCCATACACTAAGCCTATCACAATGCAATTTTAGTACCCAAACAAGCCTGAGTAAAATTGTTACTTGCAAATGAGAAATAATAACCTAAAATAGCTCTATTACATAATGAGTGGTACAAACAGAAAGATCTAAATTTCATCTTTCAAATAGTGTAAAGATCGGTTACAAAATATCAATATAAGTCATTGATATTTCCTATTTAGTAAACTGCGCCGAATGAAAAATGAGTCTGGTTCGGTTTGGTTACTACTTCGTAGAATAGATATATCTCACAAACTATAACAGATAGAAAGATTAGGAAAGCACAGATCGAAAGAGAGAGATGTGATCTACAGTGTTATGGTCAACCTGTTTGACAGAAAAATAGATTTGCGAACATTATATTAGTGTCATTTCTTTTTACAACCGCACAGATCAAATCTTTGATATTAAAAATATGCAAATTTTAGCCATTTTTTAAATACTATTTATAACATTTTGTGGCATTTTTTTTCCCCATGAATATGCATCTACAGAACATTAGCTTTCCAACAGTGTTTTATTTATTCCGATAAGACGATTTTAAGTGGGCGAAATATTGAATTGCAAAATACGTGTTTTTGATTCGATCAAGCGTCATGGATCGACCCAGCTGGGTCGATCGCCAGATAGAGGGTGAAGATTTAATTCCGTCATAATAATGTTATTATGTTTAAACCATATTAGTTTCAAATTGATTTTGTTTACCATTTATTCCTGTACAGTAATTTTTATTTATTTTTATTTATTGAAATTAGACAAACTGATTTGAGTAATTAATTTCATAAAAAATTTTAAGGATTTGGTAGAGGTGATTTTGAGAATTTACATTTTCTTTGTCTATTTTTGTGTTACAGTTTTGCCGATATTTCGCAAACTGTCATAATTTAGAAGTTGGTGAAACATACTTTTTATTTGGGTCTTGAAATCATTTCAGTAAAATTTGATTATAATCGTTGGAGTTAAATTTTGAGAAAATCTGAGCTTTGTGTTTTACATCAGCCACACCTAAATTTTATAATCCAAATGTCCCTACTAACCTGAATGTGTGTTGTAGAGAACTGCATGGACGACAGACAGACATCATTAAAAAAAAATACCGTTTGGTGTCAGGGGAACTCAAAATTGTTAAGTTTGTCATCGACTTTTAAAACCACCACATAACTTTCACTGTAGTAAATAATAAATACTTCCACTATTTATATTGGATTACAAAATATTTACAGTTTTTAATAAACATGAGAATTAACAATAAAAAAAAGCTGAGAATTAATTGTGCAAAAGTTATAAGTAAAAAAGCATACAGTTATGGAATATTGACGAAAAATAAAATTAATCTTCAACGATTAAATGAAGCAATAAAGCTAAGATTTCAAAATAATTTTAATAATATAAATGAGCTACAATTGTTTAAAACACAAGGAAACTGAAATACAATAGAGAAATCGGGAAGGGTATGGGGAATGACCTAGCAAGTAGATGAAGGTTGATGAACTATGTTAAGGATGGGTTTTAGAAGGGGTGATGAATTTATTACAATTTGGTCATTTAAGTTGCAAATAGGCTTAAGAGAAATAGATCTATTTATTTCTAAACATTCTAAATTATTTAATCTATTGCTTTTATATTTTATATTTAAGAGTTTATCATTCAATTTCGGATCAAATTTTTGACCCGAGTCCAAAAGGTGGTTAGCAAAGTTGGATTATAATAATAGATTTATAATAGATTATAAAGTTAGATAAATAGTTGTCAATACTTGTTATCAGTTGCTCGATGCTCATTGTTATCAATTGTAGCTCATTTATATTTTAAAATAATGTTGAAACTTTAGCTTTATTGCTTCAATTAATAAAATTAACATTGACTGCTATATTGAATGATCGATTTTAATCAAATAAGATTTATACTGAGGATAAGTTTAAACTGTAAGTAATAAATATTTTTTTTAAATGGTGTGCATAGTTTATTTTCACTTTTTGACTGATAACTATCAAACTGACATTTTTGGTGACAAGTACTTTATTTAGTTTGTATTTGATTTCGAGGATAGGTTAATGAGAATGTTTGTGAATTAATTTCGTATGGTTTATTACAATTATTATTCATTTTCTTAACATATATGTATCCTAGGATACTTTAATATAAAACAAAATTAATTTTACAATACATTTTTCAAAACATAAAATCTTAATATTTTTGCAATATTTGCTAACATATTTCAAAAAACAATATAACCTTAATTATTGTTAAAATGTTAAGAATAACGTATGGTTTCTTAATTATAAAAAAACTTGTTTAAAATTTATCAAATAGTACAATATTGGTAATTCAAAATCACTCAACAACCAAAATTTATTTGAGCGGTTCATTTTGTTAGGGAGTAAAACTCAAGAACATATTTTAATTTTTTGTCAGATTTACTACTTATTTGAATAAACAATTTAACATGACTTTTTAAAATAAAATGCGGAAAAAAAAATAAAGCAAATATAATAAACAAAATAAATATTATTTAAGTTAAAGGACACGTAAAATACTTAGACTGGTACCAAATTAATAGAAATTTCATTTTGTTTCTCTTCCTTGAAGGAACCACAAGGTTGGTTCTTTGGTTTTTTGGCACACTGATGGTATTGTTCGTCCTCGTCCTACACCATAAAATATCTTACGTTAAGTCAACGTTACGTAAATGGAAAATAATATTCATATATAAAAAAAACTAACATTAGACTAGAATTAGTATAACTATATCCTAACATGTTAGAATCCAAATTTCAATAACATTTGAGGATAAGCTTGTTGGTGATGTCGATAACCATATACAGTATGACTTTCACATAAATTATACCATATACAGTATATAGATAAAGTTCGTTCCTCCTCTATAATTTATAACTAATACCACTCATTACAAATGTAAAAAATTAACATTTTTAGCTTAGATACATTTTACATAATGCTTACATTTTTAGTAATCAGTAGCTTAGGTTATTTCAAAAACAGTATACACTTTTTGAATTTTGATTCCACCAATGTTAATACAAAAACATATGCTGTTAAACAATATGTCCGATAAACAACTTTCAAGTGGATTCCTAAATCTAACATACTGATAACTGTTCTGCATAAAAAAAATACTAAATTAAACGATGCCGCATTAGGATTTTTAAAGTTGACTCCTACATTTTAAACAAATAGGAGATCACTATTTCCAAATAGTTAATAAGTTAATGTTTTTACATTTAATGGGTGATAATAGTTTAAAATAATTTGGGATAAAAATAATTTCGATTTATAATTTACAAAAAAAAAGATGGGAAAAGCTATAAAATCTCTTTCTCTATAAGGTGAGGCAAATCTTTGGAATTACTTAATTAAATCTGCAATCTTGTATTGAATTTAATTTGACTTTCACACATATATGTAGAAGAGGGTAAGTTTTATAATGGGTCAAAACATTGACATCAAGTTTTTTGTGGATATAAGTTGTAATTTGGAATGTTTCTAGTTCTAAAAATTTGGTTTTGAAATTATGTTGGTGTTGTATAGCCCAAACGCTAGAATCAATTTATAATAAAATATGGAATATTACCATAATCTCAGGACTTATTTTTAATCTGTTGACTCAAAATTTAGGGATATACTATAAGTAAAAGACACAAAATTATGATTTTCTCAAAATTGGTTTCCAAAGATTTTAATCAAATTTTGTTCATGTGTAGCCACTAAGGACTTAAACAAAATGTATTAGTCTCCATCTCACTAAAGTCTCTGGTTTGTGAGCTACTGGTAAAAGAAAAAAAATCACCCATCCGGCTGTCTCTAAATTGACTCTCCAGTATTAGATCAATAATGAAATCTGAAGATTAATGACCTGAACTTGTGTCCAAAATCAAAAGTAATTAAAATAACACTTCTGGAATAAAAATTTAACTTGACCACCCCATTAAAAAGTTTGATTTTAAATCAAATGATTTACTCTAAGGATGTGTTAATAACAAAAAGGATGGAAGTTTAGGCCCTTATTTAAATACATAAACACCTTTTTCAAAGATAATGTCCATGGTTCATTTTCATTTTTTTATGGACATTTACCGAACTGTCTTTTATGGTGATAATCAATTTTAGTTTGTTTTTATTTAGCATGGTGTGTTGTGATTTTGCTGTTTAGTTTTAATAGAAAAGGTGCTATGAAATATACGGCAGGTTTTCAATTCTGAAAATAATGATGTAATCTGAATTTAAATATCTTATACAACGTCATAATTTATACAGAAAAAATAATAACATGTTAAAGAGGTAAATCTTAAACAAACACCTTCCCACAACAAGTTCTGAAACAATTAAAAGATTGCTCTGTATTTACACCCCATGGCAAAGTTATCATCTCCCATGAAAATTGAGAGGATAGGTTAAAAGGGGTCACTTACTTACTGAGTATGGAACTGGTAATGCTGAGGACTACTTTTTGTTGGATCTACTTTTTATAACAGTTTTGGGTTAGATTCTTTCCTTTCATCTCTCCTACCAGGTCTCTCTTAAGCAGATATTGTTTTTTCCCACCTTTATGCTATTAGAGTATTTGAGGACTTGGGGTCTTTATTTTAAGCTTTTTCCTTCTTTTTCACTTATAAGCCGATGATGAGGGAGGTTCATGTTACAGCTAGACCAGACTGTGTTCCACTTTGTTTTGATATTATAAAATGTTTAACTTCTTTATTTACTATCTCTCCGATTGTGAAATATGGTATGTTATAGATTTTTAAACTCAAGAATGCCAGACATGCCGAAAATCAGCGGTAGATTTGTAAAATCTATAGTGAAAATATAATGAGTGATGGAATGGTGAGAAAGAGAGCAATTCAATGAAAGGAAAATGAAGTGGATGATAAAGTGAGGCGTGGGTGGAATTCTGCTATTAACACAGATTTGCTATGGAAAGAGGATAAGAAAATTAGCTAGGATCGACGGATTATGATTTTCATAATTTTTAATGAGTTCTCTCAAATTTCAAAAGTATACTTCATGAAAAATTGAGATATACCATTTAAGTTAGGAAACTGTGTACATGTTGAGTATTAAAAATGCTGACTGACTTGGACAAACCAAACGACTTGGAAGTATTTTGCTGTTTCTCATCCGATACAAAGATTTTTTTAACCTGTGACAAAATCTGAGAGTCTTACATCACTCTGGAATCCATGTAACAGCCTATGAAGGCTTACAAGATCCTCAAAAAAACTCAATTGCAAAACGAAAAATGATGTGCACTGTATTCTGCAATATGAAACAGGTGTTGTTGGTTGATTTTTTATTTGCCAATAGGTAAAATGGTAAATGTTCAAAGGTTTTAAAAGACTTTTAGAAAATTGCATAGTACAATTCAAACAGAAGTGTGTTGCTCGTTCCTAGGCCTGATCAAGCATTTTGGCTGGGAGCATCTACGTTATAGCTCAGATTTGGTATCAAGTGATAGGAAGCAATCCCTAGATTGCCAAGATGATGACAATGTCAAAAATGCTATCCGAGAGTGATATCATCGCAGGAGGCATTATTCTTTTTTTTTAATCTAGTAACCCAATATAACTAATATCTTAATATTTTTTGGAAATATTGTAGAAAAATAGTTTAAGGTATGCTTTTTCTTGAAAAAATAAAATACATTTTAGAAATATCGTATTAAATTTTTAAAGTTTTGTACACCAAAATGGTACTTAAGTTCTGAACACGCTTTGTAAAGTTTCATTACACAATAAACCTATAAACCAATCTAGAAACATGTCACACATGTCTTGCTATTTAAAAAATTAAAAGTTCAAAACAAAAAGGGCAATTTAAAATGAAAATAGTGACCCATTCAAAATGAGCTTCAAATGGAATAGATTACTAAATTATCAGGTTTTAAATCATAATAGTTGATTCCAGACTTTGCATCACTCTGTAGATTGCCAATGTATAAAAATGAACTATCATAAATTATATAGGAGAAACTTATAAAAAATATTTTCGAACCGTCACCGTTTAAAATTTCCCACCCATATTTTATTTATAGTAAGAAACATGATACCAATGACACTGAATGTTAAATGTACGCAAATTTGTTTTCTACATTATAAAATAAGTTTCATCAATAAAAAACTTAATTATTTAACTATATATTGTTAAAATTACAAAAAAAAAACTCATGAAATTTTGCTCTGCACTTATTTCCTTGATTATGTACAAAACTAAATCAAATGGAAGATTTATCACTACTAACTTTAATGAAGTAAATGGTGCAAAAAATTGCTCAAATTTAACCGTTGCACTCATTCTCAAAATGAATCATCACCAAATATGTCAGCTCGGTAGTTGTCAACCAAAATGTCAAAATTATCCAAGGATGCTACTTTTGAAAAATATTTAAATAACGTCTAAACTTGTCCTGTTTGTGCCAAAATGTATATTCAGTGTGTCATATTTAATTTTAATTTAATAGCAGATATTTATTATTCACACTCCATATTCAAGGATTAAATAAAGCAATAAAGGTTTCAAAATTATTGTAATTATTGAAAATTTTGAAACTTTAGCTTTATTGCTTTATTTAATCTTTAAATCATATTTGATTCAAATCTAGGTTTTCTTGATAGCAGTAAAAGTTCATTTTTGTTTTTTTCAATTATTTCTGAACCCTAATATTTTTTTAATATTGAATTTAAACATTTGTCTGAGTCATTATTATTCACATTAAATTAAAATTTGAATGAAAATGGTAGAGCCGATTATTAGAAATTACATCTTTTATAACATCTCCATAAGTTTTTGATTTTTTACTGAAACCTCCACAAAACCTCATATTTTTAATATCTTCCACGAAACCTCAAGAAATGGCATTTTTGAGAAATGGTGACTAATATGTTTTGTTTTAGTCCTTCAAGGCTATACTAAAGCAAAATTTTGATCAAAAATGGTTGATCCGATTTTGAGATATTTGAATAGGTATTATTTCTTTCATATGTCGGCTCCTTTTGAGTTCCAATCCAATAGGTGTCCTGGAAGTTAAGTTTATTAATAATATAAATTTTATAATATAAAATAATTAGTTACACCATTCTCTACCAATATTGTAACATATTGATATGTTGGTGAGGACCTACCCAAAGTCGTGTTTCACTCTACCAGCTTGGTAATTCATGGCTCATATTCTTGACCTAAGATTAATCTACTACACTAGCCATCTTTGATGACACTACTCTAAAATAAACCAAAATTGGTTAATAAACCAACAGTTAATTTTAGAGAATTAGGAATAGTGGTTCAGTTGAAATTATCACATAACTTAGGACACCATTTATAGGCCTAGTAAATGCGTTTACATCGTATAATACCACTTAACAATTGAGCTGTGAATTTAATCCCTTTAGGGTCTTAGACCAGAACTTTCGAGGAACTAGTAGCCCAAAACTATACAAAATATTAACAATACTTATTTAACCAAGTATATCCACAATAAAGGAACATGGCGTCCTGGTTAGACTTATAGTTGCACACTGCGATTCTAGCATTCCAAATGTTCGTGTACCTTAGTATTTCAAGACATTTGTCTACTATAAGACTGTGTGCAACCAATAAAACGTAAACAAAAGTTTACAAAATATAGATGTGAAATATTCAACTTTCCACAGTGTTATAATTAAATGAACCCAAGATATGGCTAAAATATTTCTTCATACTATATACCAAATGTGATTGAAATCCATCTTACATGTTTGTGCTGTAGAATACTGCACATAAACTGGACATCATTTCAAAAATCACATTTTTGGACTCAGGGAACCTCAAAACAAAAATAATCTTAAAAATCATCATACACTTTTTAACGATTATTTCAATTTCATAATACGCAAATATGTTTACTTTTAAAAAGTACTACTTGTTTGTTTTTAAAATTTTGTATTATTCACATTTATTTTTATTTAAAATATTTAAAAAAATATTTTTTGTATAGTTGTTTTATTTATTTTAACCCATGCTTTAGCATAATGTTTTTAGACTTGTAATAGCACAAGTTTACACTGCTAATTTAACTTAAAACTTAGTATAATTTAGTTTGGACAAATATTGTTTTTATCTTAATTCATATTATTCTTAAAATAATAATTTGGGTAAACCAAATGCAGAAATAATTTTAAACCTACCTTTGACTTGTGACTAACTTTATAGTTCCTGGAAGGATTAAAAATATTGACTTGTTTAAATAACTGGACCTGGTCGCCGTCAAAAAACCGTTCGTAAAGTTTTTCATTATCCCATTTGAAATAATTTAGCAGTATCCGAGTCGTCGTAAAAGGAATCTAGAAAATAACAATATAATTTTTATTAGGCAAAATATGTCAAAAGAGTGTGTTTGGATGTTAAGGCAACAAACATAGCCGGAAGTTGTAATGTAAAATTTTCTCTACTGGTTGTTTTTATTTTTTCGGCAATGGGTAAAAAAAACTACAGTAGAACCATGATTCATCCCCCCCCCCCAGAATCAAAAAGTGATATTTAGAAAATCCGCTCATCGATTTTGATCCAATTTTGCTTAAATCAGTTCTACAGATTTTGTTAAAGTTTTATTGAAATATGAATATTACTGACTCAATATATATTGCAATATTACAATGAATATACTTCACTTGACATTTGTTAAGCCTTGCGAATGGACAAGTGCCCGAAACGTTGGCAACGTGCAGACAATATTGACGCGGTCGAACCCCGAAGAAAAAGATCATAATGATGTTTGTGACCGTGGAAGTCTATCGTTCAAAATGGGATCCATCGTTCACTTTCATTATTTGATTGACGACTGGCAAACTGAAATTTTTGGTAACCATTAGTTTTGGTTTCGTATTAGCCTATGTGATTTTGGGGAAAGCTGAAAGAGAAAGCTTGTACAATGTTTTTTTTATCCAAAAATAGTATAGCAAAGTGCTAGAATTAAGCAGCCACTTTTCAAAGTTTGTAGACATGTTTGAAAACACACGAAGTAAATATGAGCGAATGAATTTATAAATTCAAAATTATTTCTCAGTTCATTCATGGTATGACAAATTTTATTTGTAAATAGATGTTCCGAGTTTACTGTATTTTGTAAAAACCGAAAGATTGCACACGAAATTCAAAATTTCGTCATGTAATGATTGTTAATATTTCCTGATTTTCATTTACTCTATTTTTTACAATTTATTTCAGTTATCATAATTTCAATAGACATGTAAAACTGATATGTAATTATTGTATTATTTAGAGCATTCGAGAAATATCTAAACGGGTTAATATCTATGGTTTTAAATTAAACAGAGATACAACAAAATATTTTTAATAAATTGGCTCCTCTTCAGAGTAAACCAAATTTAGACTGAAAATAGTTCATTTTGTATTTCTCTGTTTTAACCTTTGTTAACAGTTTTGATGTTTTCTCTTTAATTGTACCCATAAATAACGAGGTTTGTTAATTACAAATTTAAGCTGATGCTTTGGATATAGAATTGTTTTTAAATGTGTTATAATTATAATATGCATTGGACACTTGCTATACAATTTTAAATATTGTTCACAGCAACAAGGAAAATAAATAAATAAATAAATAATAAAAAATATAAATTGGGAAACATTAATTATTATTAATTTTTAATAAATGTATTTTGTGCTTTACTTTAAGAAAACTCAAAAATATTTATAATTCCAAGAGACAAATCGGGGGTGGGGGTGAGGGAATCACATTCTATGAATTTTTGAAACATTCTGTATAATGGTATTTTTGGATCATTCTGTAGGAAGGAGAGGACGTTGATTGTTAGAAAATTCTTTTTGTTTTGAACACTCCATATACATAATCCACAACATGCATAAATAAATCTTTTGATTTGAAACAAACAACAAAATATTAGCAATAAAAGATGATTTCTTGTTTATCCAATAAACACAACAAAACACCTACCATACTGCTTTATCAAACTGAGCAATAGGAATTTTTTTTTTCATGTTTAATTAGAAATTCAAAATATAAATCATGAAACTTTTTATATCTTCTTCAACCATCAGGAGCTCACTGTAATGGGTTCTGGCTTGGAAATTCTTAAATTACCCATAGCTGGACATAATTGGTTCTAGCTGGATCAATACTTTTTTTCAAGTAGTCTTGGGTCAGATCCCACTCTTTCATCTTTCTTGACTCTATTTTACAATAATTTCTTCCTCTTTTTTAAGGTATGAGGACCAAGAGGATTTCCACCTTCAATCAACAAGGAGGGGGTATCTTCTTCAATAATTAATGTTTGTTATAGTACAATAAAAATAGATTTAAAAAAGGAACAAAATTAAGAAAAACTATATGGGAAGTTGAATCCTTCGATGAATCAATGAATCCAAAGTTCTCCAAAGAGTCGCTTTTTACGAGGAGGGGATGTAATTTTTTTTTCAATTATCTTTTAAAATATATATTTTACAAAATAAAAATTGATAAAACACTATATTAGATAAAAATTTATACATTTCAATTCTGCATCTAATGGTAGGCCTACCAATCCCACTCTCTACGACGACATGTACCAGCATTTTTGAAATTTTTTTGACTAACACATTTTTTCTTTATTGTTAGAGGTTACATTTGAGTAAAATTTGACAAAGCGAAAGAATTAAAAAAATAATTTTTCTCGTGAAAACTAAGTTACTTCAATATTTTAATTAATCAGAAAAAAAAAAACTATATGATTACCTTCCCAGACCTTTATAGACTTAGACTTATAATACAATTACAAACTTGACTCATATTGTCATTCTACACATTCGTCATAATCCAAATAAGTGTCATTTTCTTCAATATTAATGGATTGAGACTTAAAACTTGTTTCACTTTGTTAAATAATATCTGATTAATGACAAACAAGGTAAATAATTAGTTATGATTTTTAGCGACTGAAAACTACAGTGACCTTCAATGCTTAATTACAATTTTACGTTTTAGTTATTCTTGTAAACTACACTAACGATACCAATACTAGTAATAAATCTAATCTTTATAAATATTGAATGACTTACTAAATTGAGAAAACCTAACCTCCTTCAAGTCACATTTGAGTTGTGTAAATGAAACTATGCTATAAAAATGGCTCACCTCAACAACTCTATTAGCGAGTCTAATTGAATCCATCATATGTTGAACTATTTCTTCTGTTGAAAGAACTTCGAAGGGGTATTCGTCGACCTCAGGTTGTATTTCTCTCATATCCATTGCAAAATCAACATCATCTTCACTGGTTACATTTACTGAGTCAACATCGTCGTCTTCAGAATCCATAGCTTAAATAATTAAGAAATAAATCAATAATCTTTTAAGATATACCACTGAGTATAAGATGTATTCACTTTAAATATTACCAAAATATAAGTTTATAATTTGGATAAGGTCACAATGAACAAAAAATAATACATTCATCTTACCCTTCTGCCCTTCTTATTTAGGTGAACACACTTGACGTAGAAATAGTGTGTTATATAACATCTTAGTATAAATAACAGAGTTATGTCGCGATGATGGGTAACGCTGCTACACTGATGTCGGAAAAATTCCAGTTATTTTAGTAACAGGCATTCCGGACAATGTTATGATAACACAAATGCGTCTTTTGTGTTATTGCAATGAAAACTGCAATCCTGTTATCGAAAAACTAACTTTTCTATCCAACTATTATCGGACTGTTGCCAGTTTGTCATATTTGATATAATATTTGTATTACGAATGTAACAAATTGTTTAATGCTTAGGTCGGAGGATGGGATATGCATATTTAATTTATATTATAGGCCTACAGACAGAAAGAAACCTGCGTAGAACCATCATCTCGAGAGTGGCTTGTACACTCCATGGATGATGGCAGGGAGAGAATGGAGCAGTGGTGGGGATAAATTATTGTTACATTTTTAGCATTATAATATAAGGGAATTTAAAACCAATAATTTAATGTCTTTTTATGTCTTTTATTTTGTAAAATATTTAAATTTACTAATTGTAGTCATAAGGGACATAAACAATACACAATCACAGTTTTTAGTGCTGTAGTAGGTTTGAAAAAAAATATATTAAGCCTTATGCAATGAAGCAATGGCCTAGTATATCTGGCCTAACTCAGGTTCTCTCTCCCACGACAGTTCTACGTGCGCGAGACACAATCGGTGCGTGGTTCTTTTCTAAGCAGAACACCTATAATTAATCAATTTCTGCTATTTGTTAAGTAGTAAGTTTTCATATTTTATATCTAATCATTTATGTTTGTATTTTTCTCTATTTAAAGTTCATCTAAACTTTTTCTTGCAGGAATTCCCTATACAGGCTTTTCCTAACGGATTCCTATTTATTTAGAAAATATTAAATAAGTAACATAATTTTCAAAATTTTGTTTTTTAAAATTATAGGATTTTATTTGGTACTAATTTTGGGAAAAAATAATAAATTATTATTCTCATCATCCCATAACAGTTTAAAAATATAATTTTTAAAATGTTTTCTTTCTTAATATATAAATCATTTTGTCAGAAACCGATATAAATTTAAAACGTTAATTATGATGTTACAATAGCTGTAAATTAAAAAGGAGCATGACAACAGTTGAAAAATTGAAATACACAATCTGTTAATAGTATCTACACTTCAGAACCACTTGCACAATAATAACAGAGAGTGTCAGTCGATTACACTGTTACTAAAATAAAAGGTGCCATAACTTGTTATCACAATGCTGTTATACTTTATAACAATGTTGCAGGAAAACAAGGAAATTGCCCATCCCTTTAATTGCTTTAAGTCATCTTCATGAAGTGCATTTTCTATGGTTTTAAGATTATAAAATCACAATATCCATTCTTTAAACTAATTTTAATTTCAATTAAATCTCATTTTAATTTCGAGTACAGTAATTAAATTTTTATTTACTAGAATACAACATATACAAGTACAATGTAAAGGCACTATTATAATATATAATACATAATATACAATTATATAAAAATCTTTTTTTATCAATCAGCTCACGCTGTACAACTACTATTATCTACCTGTAATATTACTATTTTTTAAATGAAAACTTCTTTTGGTGGGTTTAACTGAGGAGTAAACGTAAGTGAACCATCACGCTCGGTTCGGTTAAGCTTAATCGGGTTTATGCGGTTCCATTTGATTCAAGTGCAGTCGAGTCGGTGATACACTGAATCGTCTATACTAGGCTCTAGTCATCATCATTTACTGACCGACAAGAAATGCACCATTCCAATGTATATGATTAGTATAATATAGTATAGTGTTTACAATTTGTGATGTATTTTATTAATAGTGAAAATTTTATTTCGCATCAAGGGAACTTCTTGCATTTCTCCAATAATATAAAGGACTTAGACATCAATAAGTATAAGTTAATAAGGATATTAATTAATTTCTAGAAAAAATAAATAGATTTGAATCTAAAGTATTTATAACATATTTCAACTTCCATAAAGCTATTGTTTCATTCTTAGAATATAATTATATTCACAAATATGATTGTTTATCTTGTAACTAATATCACTTTAAGAGTAATAGTCATAAAAATAATCAATTTTATATGACAATATTAATATCACCTTGTTTTTGATTCACTACACTAATCCTATATATAACATATTTTCACTTCTATGATCACTTCGTGTGATCATAAAAACATAACTAGTTTTTTTCCCCTAGAAAATTGCTCCACGTAGCTTAAATTTCTAAATTTAAATTTTTTATTCTTCTTTTTCTGATGGAATAAAACAAAATATTATTTTCTGACAAATGAATAGGTATATCATTGATTATTAATTTGACTCTATATGGGAATCTGAGAAAGTAGATACAAAGTTTTAATATGTCTTGGTATGTGAGAAAAATTGTGCAATATTTTTTAACTGATTTAACCAACACTAGTTTATCTAATATAATGTCATTACAATAATTGGGTCCTGTTAATAAACTTAATAATTATGCTTAAATATAGAACTTATTAACAAATTATACTAATACACAAACCCCCATATAAACAAATCACAATTCACACATAATTGTATAAAATAGTTTGACTCTGTATGGGAGTCTGAGAAAGTAGATGCTAAGTTTTAATATGTATGGGTATGTGAGAAAGTCTGTGCACTATTTTTGAATTATTTGTTAGAATGGCTATATATGGGAGTCTGGGAAAGTTAGTGCAATCTTTAAAACGAGTTCAATATACGCAAACGGAGACTAAGCCAAGTGTCACTGAATAACTGCAAGTGATACACCTCAACCGCTTTCAGTTTTTCCTCATTTCCTTTCACTATTCCCCTCATTTCACTCAGGTTCACAGTAAGAAGTTATCACTTCAAAAACACAATATAATATACTTTACATAATGATTTTTTTAACTGGATTAGGATCAGAATCTCCATTTTCTTAAAAGAATATGAGAAACATTTTTAAAGAGTAAACAAAATATTAAAGACAATTGAAACGGAAGAATTACCTTTTTTTAGTTAATCAAAAATGGATTTAGAAACACAATAAAGAAAGAATAAAGAAGGTGTACAAAAAATTATAATGAATGAACTTCAACCCAACTTAAAAAAGTATTAAAACAGTTTAGACGCCAAATATTTATTGTATTTTATAAACCTTAATTTTAATTACTTATGAAATTATTATTTTAATACATTAAATCACTGTGTCAAAATTTTTAGAATTTATAAAAAAGACAAACAATGCATATTTAACATTTAGAAACAGGATTACTTTAAAACAAATTAAATTAGCAAAATATCACAAAATTATTAAATTTCTATAAAATTGAGAAATAAAATATAGAAAAGTCAAATTCTTGCTCGCAGACATTAAGAACTTGTCAAGTTGAAATATCATTTTGGTACAAATAACGGTTATTCGAATTGCTTACGTGAGAACTTAATTTAGGCGCTTGTATTTAGGAAAATAAAAACTAGTGAAAGAGTAAAAAAAAAAATGTAAAACAACAGGAAGATAAGATGGCGTCCCACAGTATCTCATTTAAACTGTTCACAGCTGATATTATGTATAGTTGTAATTAATTTAAAGATTAAAGTGTTTACATAATACTTGTCAGTTATTTATATTTTTAAGTTCCTGGAAGAGTAATTTAAACTGTATTTCGAAATGACTACTCTCGATTCAAACTACTCTAAGAAAACTTCATTAACATGGTTGTCTTTTGAACGTTATGGAATTGTTGACAAAATTAGAGCTGGAAGTTATTCTTCCATGTACAAATGTTTTAGGAAGATAAGGTGTATAATAATTGAATTTTATAAAATTGTGTTTGCACTAAAATTTTAGTGTGTTAACACTTCTATAAATAGTTTCAAAGAAATTTAATAAATTTACTAATTGTGTTATAACTGTTGTCCGTCAGAAGTAATGGGTATAACTTGATGGACATATTCAGAATTCTGTGGATAATGAAACCAGTGAATCTTTGTTTATGAGCTTTAAAAGC
The DNA here is from genome assembly GCA_963513935.1 of Aphrophora alni. Taxonomy (NCBI): domain Eukaryota; kingdom Metazoa; phylum Arthropoda; class Insecta; order Hemiptera; family Aphrophoridae; genus Aphrophora; species Aphrophora alni. The sequence goes on from OY740770.1 coordinate 31,247,610, forward strand.
ATTATTTTGTGAGTAGAATAGGCTATCTTAGGTTATAAAAATAAGATAGCTTGCTGGATATGAATAACATGTGTAGATACATGTTTTTAAGTAACCTTTCATTTTATACAAATTTTCTCAAAAACTAATAGCCTATCAAAATTAGTGTTCATTAGGCTATCCCAATAAAGATCGAAAATTGCACTCAGTGATGCTAAAACATGTTTTATATGTTAAAAAGAAGACAGGTATGATGAAAAAATAAAATATCATAAAACATATAATCTTTGGGCTATAGCTATAATAATAGCTTGTAGTAAAAGTTAGATAGTGTGTAAGCTGTTTTATTATTTGCTGAAAATGATTGAATAAATGGTTATAAAATTTCAAAATAATGGTCCTTTTGGTCATTGTTTACTGTAACTGCAACCGGTCTTTTTATCTATTTTTGAAAAAATTATGTTCAACTTACCTTTTTTATTAATAATTAAATAAGTTTACAACCCAGAGCTAAATTTTTCATGGAAAAAATAATAATTTCATCTTTTCTAGGTTAAGGTATAAGTGAATTTACGTGTTGAAATAGGTTTGTGTGGTAATTTTTACTTCACAAGGTGAAAATAATAAAATATACCCACCTTACCTGACCCACATGTAAATTTGAAAAAAAGAAATTTTGCATGCATTTCAAGATGTCACATATGCAAGTACTAACCGTGCTCAATGTTGCTTGACCTCACTGATCTATAAATACATTGAATTTCATAGTTTTGAATCATGATTTTTCGCTGAACAGTTAGTAAATAGAGATTTTTTAATTGGATCAATGAACTATTATTGGAGATGGTAAGACCTAAAGGTTACAACATTATCATTGTAGTGAAATATATGAACTTATTTTTCTGCCTGTGAAACAATTGCCTCAGTTATTATTAAAAAAGTGAGTATGAATAAGATAAATTAAGAAGGTTATGTATGCTATTGATCATAAGATCTATATGTATGTAATATTGTGTAGAGGTTCCTCAACTAGTCAGAACACATAATTTTTATAATTGGCATTAACGAAAAACCATTTCGGTTATTATCGCCTTCAGAAAATTGAGGATGAAGGTGCTTCATTTTTAAACATACAAATGACATAAAACAACAATCATAACATACAAATTTACGATCAATAACAAGATTAGTAAAATTAAATAACAATATTAATCGACTAATTTACTAAATATAATGAACTAGTATATTACCCTTGAAAATATAACACAATGTAATTAATTGAATGGCTACATATAAAATGATTCAACATGGTTATTCTTTCTAATGATAAAAATAATAATTGTAAAAAAAAAAAAAATCTATAGGCTATTGTAAAATTTGTGACTATATATGTTTGCATTTATTTATTATTAACACACACACACACACACACACACACACACACACACACACACACACACACACACACACACACACACACACACACTGCAACGGTTTAATTGAACCGTCCGCAAGGAACAATTTTGGAAAACGACCAAAATCCAAAATTTCAATTAAATCTAATAAAAACTGTAGAAATAACAAAAACATGTAAAACATACGAAAAGTTAAATGGCTAGCAAGACTGGACCAAGCCAAGGTCACGCGCTTGAACAGGAGATATTCAACTTTCCGGTTTGAACAGGAATAATCTCATATAATCCAATTTTGTAAATTCAAAAATTCGAAAACTAAAAATAAAATAATACCATCGTGTAGAGCTAGGAAAACCTAGTAATAAATAATAAGACAATAAACTCGTCAGATTAATAATAAAAAAGTTATAGCCAAAATAAAACGTCATAAAACACAAAAATCTCTTAAAATAAATAAAATCAAAAATCTAATAATAACAATACATAACCATAAGATAAACTAATAATAAATAAGACTCGAAATCAAAATTAAATAAAAGACCATAAAGTAATAAAACCATAAATAACCAAACATGCAGAAAGTACCGTATTTTGGAAACCAAAGAAGCGAGAAAGAAGAGGAAAGCAGTTTTGGGACTTTCGGCATCAGAGGAACAACATACAAAAAGAAGAATTCAAAATTTTCCAAAAATGAAAAAAATAAATTCGAAAAAACTACGGAATCTTCAAATCGCCATAAAAGAAGAAATATACGTCGTATCGCTGCAAATGAAGATGGAAAATCATCAGGAAGAGAAGGGCTTCAAAATGAAATCACCCAGAAGAAAATCGAGCGAAGCGAACGGAAGATATGAAGAAAAGAAGAATTCGTCAGTCAAAACTTAAGATTTTCAAGACTCAACGTGTGTCCAAGGTCGCGCGCACGAGAGGCTCTCGCCGCATGGAAGGGGTAGTGTACCAACCCTAGGCAAAATTCACCATAAACAATTAAACTAAAACAACAAATAATAATAGAAATAATTAATCCAAAATAGAAAAAATAGCCAAATAATGTAAGGATAAGCCAAGCAGAGTTCATAAGTAGTGGAAATAAATATGGAAACTTAAATAAATCGCGAAATAAAATAGGAACAAAAATCATGAAAGTTGGCTATACTGTATAGCTCAAACTTCGACGAGTTACCTTTCTACAAGTTAATTCATCAGTCTCGTACCAGCTCCAGGAAGGATCACCCACTTTTACAAGACTGAAGAGGAAATCGTCGTGAAAATATATTGTCAGCGTTCAGTACTTCACCGGGTTAGTAACGATACCAACAGACAGGATCGGCCTTGCAGGAGACAGCGCTACATCCTACAACAGCTTATTAGAAGTGATCTTCACTACGGACTCCGGCAAATATCCTACAAGCAATTGTCGTCATCAGCAGATTCAACGAGGACAGGACTTCGGGAGATTCTAGAACAGAAGACAACTCTAGGAAACAATCTTCAGGATCCACAACCATTCTCAGAATCAGGACGAGCGGACTTGTGCAATTCACAAAAACAAGGTACTGCATAAATCAAGCGTTTTTTAATTAATTTTTTTTTTTTTTTTTTATTTATTTACAACTACAACTAAGTTTTTATGACCTTATCTAGTAGTATTCATTTCAATATAATAACGTTAAACAAAACAATCTATTCCACTGAATAAACGATCACATTACCAGGTCCAAAGGCTTTCTTCGTTTAAGCCTCCTCACAACATCACTACTATTTAGTTCTAGCATCTCGGAGTTGACATGACTCCATAGTCTCCTAGCGTGTCTAACTGCAGTAGTCCTGATTACTTCTTCGACAGTTTCCATACGAAGATCTCTATGGATATTATCATTCCTGATGTACCATGGAGCACCAATAGCTGCTCGCAAAACCTTATTCTGGAATGTTTGTATAGCTTGAATGTTGGTCTTTTTAGTGCAACCCCACAACTGTATCCCGTATGTCCACACAGGTCTCAGAATTTGCTTATACAACAATAGCTTATTGCAGGTATCTAATTCGGATCTTCGGCCAAGTAGCCAATACATTTTCCTATATTTAAGGTCAAGCTCCAATTTCTTTTTTTTTATATGTGTCTTCCAATTTAGTCTAGTATCCAATATCATACCAAGATACTTTACTTCATTTCGACATGGTACTATCCTAGAATTAAGAAAAATAGGCATTGAATTGATTTTTTTATTTGTAAAATTAACTTGAGTTGACTTAGTCTCATTCAATTTCATGCGCCATTTCTTCGTCCAAGCACTAACCCTGTCTACGGTATCTTGTAGTTTCATGGTTGATTCCTCTATTGTATCCGCTGATGCCATAATACATGTATTATCGGCGAAAGTAGCTGTTGTTGTTTCCTTCCCCTGTGGTAAGTCCCTTGTGAAGAGCAAGTACAGGGTAGGTCCAAGGACACTTCCCTGAGGTACTCCTGCAGAGATCTCTTTAAATTCCGAGTATTCGTTTCCATGTTTAACCCTAAAGAGTCTGTCTGTCAGATACGATGTCAAGATCTTGGACACCCAAATTGGGAAGTCTTTTTGGAGTTTGTATATCAAACCCTCATGCCACACCTTATCGAAGGCTTGTGATACATCGAGGAAGACACTTGAGCATATTTTCCTGTTTTCCAATGCAGCCTCAATAATATTTGTTATTCTATGTATCTGGTCAATTGTAGAATGTTTATTCCTGAAACCAAACTGGTGATTAGGAATCAATCCTTTTTCCTCTATTATTGGTTGTAGACGTTTAAGCAGCAACTTTTCAAATATCTTAGATATTATTGGCAATAACGAAATAGGCCTGTAAGAGCTCTTATCGGTTGGGTCTTTACCATCCTTATGAATCATAATAACCTCGGCTACTTTCCATTGCCTTGGTACATATTGTAACCTGAAAGAAGCATTTATAAGAAACAGCAATTTAAGAGTAGCTGTTTTCGGTAGTTGTTTTAATACTTGTCCCGTAATTATGTCATATCCAGGAGCCTTTTTAATATTTAATTTCGAGATAACTTCAATTAGTTCTTTTAAGGATGCAGGCTTAATTGTTATTTCGTCATTTCTGTGATCATATACAAAATTCAAATCAACACCTTGATTCGGGAATGGCTGAAAAGTTTCTTCCAAATACTTCGCAAATATTTCCGATTTTTCTCTGTCATTTCTAGCCCATTCGTTGTTACATCTTCTTAAGGGGGGTGTTTTAATTAATAAAATTGATTTTTTAATAAACTTGAGTAAAGTCCAAAATTCTTAAAATTAACAAAGTTAAATAACAACGTTTTAAAGTCAAAGTAGAGTCAGAATTAAAGTCAATTTTAAATTCAATAAAGTAAAGAGAAACCAAATAAGATAAATTCGAGTCAAATAATAAATAAATCAAGTAACAGATTGGAAACATATAAATAAAAGGGTTCATAAATAAATGTGTTAGATTAAGAATATTTTGTTAGATTTAGTTAATATTACAATTATTTAGAATAGAGAATTTTCAATTTTTTTGAGAGAGAAACGTTTAATATAAATTGAAGGAAAAGGCGACATAATCTGTTGTAAGCGATTTAAAAGAAATACATTTTTTCTTGAAATAAAAATTTAATTGTGTAAATTTCAATAAATTTGTTAAATTTCACTGTCTGATATTTTGATCGAAACTATCCTATGCAAATAAACTCTTAAAGTCAGAAAGAAGAAGAAGTAAGTGCTCACCAGTAAAAAGTTAAATTCAAAAAAGAGCAAATTTTGGTTTAATGAATTAATTAGCTCCAAAGGGCACACCCTTTGAGGAAGAGTCTGAAGTTTAAAGAAAAGTAAGATAGATTAAGAAGTGAATTTATTAAATATAGAAAATTTTTCATGTGTTAGCATAAGTTTCATAAAATTAAATTAATCTTGTGTAACATAAGAATTAAGAGCCTTATCAGGGACTTTAAAAGGTAGGCAAATTGGGAGAACCATTTTCTACCTCGTCGAAATATATAAGTTATAGTGTAGAGTTCCGATAGGGTCTTGCAAAAGTGCTCCGTCTGTCGTCGTAAGGTCACCCATACCTTAACGTGCGGGGGAGGTGCGTTTCAAGACACACACACACACACACACACACACACACACACACACACACAAATTAGTTAATAGAGCCATCTTTGGTAGTTACCCATCCTCATCGTACAATGTAATACAATCAGAAACTTTAAATGTAATGTCGAAAGGTTGGTTTCTTAGGCTTTATAGAAAATATTAAATTGTATTGATAGATCAATTTATCCAGTTGAGTAAATTTGTTTAATATAGTTTTTACACATATTTTCTGAAACTAGTAATTGCGTATCAATCCTAACCCTTATTATCAACAAGCCTCATATTTATTACAAAGTCTCTACTCACTTTGCTTGGTTATGGGGTCTTGGCGTTGAAGCTATACATATGTAAGCTTCAACTCAATATAGCCTACTGGTGTCAGTAACTCGACTCTACCAGATCTTGAAGGTTTGAAATCTACAAACATAATTATATATTTTATAACATAGTCTGTTATAAGTTCAATAACACGTTATATCAAGATAATACAATTATATTCTTAGTTTTTAATTTCAATATGGATCTACATAAGAACAGTTCAGTCCCCAATATCAATTATAATGTTCCTATCTTAACATTTTCGTGTCCTCTATAGTGCTTATGTACAGATGACAACAGATGGAGAGCTTTTGAAAATAACTCCTTCGATTTCTTCAACATGAAATATGAAGAAAAGTAAAAATTTCAGTCGACATTTTTTGCAATTACGAAACTTACCCTATACTTTCGTAATAAAAAAACTATACTTTTACTATACTTTATATATTGAGTAGTAAAAAAAACTGTATAACAATCATCCACAAGACTAGCAGATTTTAAAAAAATATTCAATCAGGAGACAATATTTTATTTCATAATATCTACAGTCTACCCTATTATATCTGACTATATCAGCGGATCAGAAATTAAATCCTCAAAAAATTCCATCATACTTATTTCTCACTTAATGTGTAACTCACTGGGTTTTATGTTTTTAAAAGTAAACTCTCTAAATTTGTCTGTTACTTTATTTTTTGAGATGTTCAGATTCAAACAGTTTCTTTAAAATCTAAAACTGTATTATTCTTTGTTCATCTAAAATATACGTGAAAACTCCACCAGTTCCTTCATCTGTACTACATAAAACACAAATTAATTATAATTAATTTTATTTTTGTGGACTGGAAATCATGAATCAATAGTGATAAAATGTGTAGAAAAAAAGCAAATTGTCTCCAACTGGTGTTGAAAGTATAATCACAGAAATAAGCATGATGAAGATGGTAACACATAAATACTTTGTCCAAATGAAGGAATTTCAGTGTGATGACAGGTTAGGTTTTAATCTGTTTTAGTATCTTAGAGGCATGTTACTCTTTTCTTACCCTTTTTGCCAATTCTCATATGTGCATAATGTATTCTACAATCTGTTTGTGACAATCCATATGAAAACATGTAAGTATTTTAAAAACAAATAAATGTTGGAAAAACACATACCGTACTGAATTGACCATCCTGCCTGTTGTGATGTTTAGGCCTAGTTGTTAGATAATAGATTTCAATATATTTTTCCTTTTCAAACAATTTTACTAATAAAAATATCTATCTCTTTTTCCTATAATCCCTTGATGGTTCACTATTGTGAGCTATCTTGAAGGCCTTGCTAGATTTACATTACTAATTTTTTTATGTAGTTATAATTTAGATGCTTCGCTTTCATTTTTCCTATCAAGTTTCTCTTGATCAAATCTTGTTCTCTTCCGAACTTGACATTATTAGAGTATTTGAAGGATATTTATCTTTGCTTTATACTCTTCTCTTTTGTTTTATATATATATATATATATATATATATATATATATATATATATATATATATATATATATAAGTTGATGATGACCGAGAGGTTTTGCAACAATTCGGAATGCATCTAATAAAAGTGTCAATCAAAAATGAATCTTAGGAATTTTATATTTTTTACCGCCCATAAAAGAGAATCTTCTGTGAGACCCTATGATACCTCAATATTATATAAAAAAAACATGAAACTAGATGATTTTAGGCTAAAATACTTGCCAACAAAACTGTTTCAATAATATAGAAGTTAGGTTATGGCTGCCTATTTCCCATTCCTAATTTGTATCCCGAAGATATAAAGTGTTATTTAACAAACATCAATAAAACTATTCTTACCTGTTTAAAAATTTTATACAGTAAACACTTAAAAAAATGTGGTTATAAAAAAATGTTACTATTTCACTTTATTTAAAAAAATTATTCAAAAGAAATTAATAGCATTAAAATAATTTATAAAAAAAAAGTGCCTTTAGAATTTAGATTTCCATAGAAACAGATTTAATTGTTACAGTATGGAGTTAATGAATAAATGACATATGATTAGCCTAAATATATTTCTTTGGAGACTGTAAGTATATATTTTATAAAGAAAAGGAAAATGTACTTATAATAATATTATTATAATGAATACCTACCTGTGTTAATTGGTTAGAAGGTTAACAAATTATAATAATGATAACCAGTTGTTTAAAATTCAATCTAATTATGTTTATAATAATAATTAGATGAATTATTAATTCTTATAATTATCAAAAGTATTTTTATATTCTTAATATCTATACAGAATGATATAAAAATATGTACCTAACCAAGATTCAGTAATTGATTGTATCTTTCTGTAAAAATAAAGAAAAGTATTGGTATAAATAAATATTTGATAAAAGTTAACCTGTCCGTCATTCTGATTCGTGTTTTTATTACATTATAAACTTTCCTACTTTTTCTTTTTGAATTGAAAATTTAATATATTTATAGCCTATTTCAATATATCTTGTGATATATATGTGTCTGAAGGATACTCAACTAAACTTATATACTATAAATAAATTCCATTACAGCAATTTATTTAGACATTTATTGTACCATGTCATCAAGGTTTAAATTATTAAATTAAATATACGGGGTGAGTTAGACCACCCGTGCAGTACTTATAGCTGTCTTACACACTTACTTTAACACTTTTTCATTCTCATTTCCCTCTTTTTTGGCTCCACTGAATCCAATGAAATTAATTTCAATTTTAAAAAATGCCCCAAAAGGGCCCTTTTTGGTGGGTAGGGGTGCTTTTTGAGGAATTTTGAAATGTAAACATGGGTTGTGTGATACATCATTTTAAAGGTCTATTTACCTTGAACATTTTGGGGCAATCAAAAGTTAATTATCTTTAACCGTATGTACAGGGTGTACCAAAACGTATTGAAATTGGACTTTAAAATAAAATACCGTGTTATCCTAACTACAATACGGAACAGCACCAGATTTTTGTCCAAGCTTATTATTCAGCTATTCTTTCAGAAAACGTGTGGTACGGGCATTTTTCACTGGATTTTGAATATTTAAAAAATGCTCAACATTGAAGAATTTAAAAAAGCCTAAAACTCAAAATTCTTAAATAGCAACTTATAGCAAATGTTATATCAAGTAAAAGGTCTTTTAAAAACAAACATTTTTTGTATTTTATTTTTTTATCTATCTCTTACTGTTAAAAAATGGCAGCCAAAAAACTTAATTATGCCCGTTTACAAAATGTAACAAATTACTTTTATTTGAACAAAAAGGTATTTATGATTAAATAAACAGTCTCTGTTATGTAATAAGAACAAAATTCAACTTGTTTTTCTTTTTCAATGTGGCTCAATACTTTGGTAGTAGTTGTCCATGTTTATCTTTAAAACATTGAAAAAAAAAAAAAAAAAAAAAAGTTGAATTTTGTTCTTATTTACTATTTATGTTTACTTTAAAAAAACTCTTTAACTTGGAGTAACGCTTCATCAACTGCAGTCTTCAAACGTCGGGACACAACTGTTGTAAGGAAGCTATCTCGTACTATTCAAATCTTGGTCCCTTTTCCCTTCTATTTAGGATTTTGTTTGCATAATGGTCATCTTGTATTCCAATTGGTTACCTGAAATCACCTAAATGGAAAAAATCAAGAAAATTCAATGTTTTGTCCTCCTGAACTTCGTGAGTAAACTTTATTTCACTATGGAGGCGATTCAAATGTTTAGTGAACAATTATATCTGTCTGCTATTTCCAGTAAAAAGACAAATTATGTCCACTACATATGTATATGTATACAATTCTACTCCCATAGTTATTGTCGTTAGTCATTACATGTTTATTCTTAAAATCATTTAGGGACAATTCTGTTAAAATGCTGAAAAGAGGCAAACCCATAGCATGATCTAAAGGGTAAACAAAAAATGAAATTTCAAAAATTAGGATTAGTGTGGTGAATCAAAAACAAGGTGATATTAATATTGTCATATAAAATTGATTATTTTTATGACTATTACTCTTAAAGTGATATTAGTTACAAGATAAACAATCATATTTGTGAATATAATTATATTCTAAGAATGAAACAATAGCTTTATGGAAGCTGAAATATGTTATAAATACTTTAGATTCAAATCTATTTATTTTTGCTAGAAATTAATTAATATCATTATCAACTTATACTTATTGATGTCTAAGTCCTTTATATTATTGGAGAAATGCAAGAAGTTCCCTTGATGCGAAATAAATTTTTCACTATTAATAAAATGCATCACAAATTGTAAACACTATACTATATTATACTAATCATATACATTGGAATAGTGCATTTCTTGTCGGTCAGTAAATGATGATGACTAGAGCCTAGTATAGACGATTCAGTGTATCACCGACCCGACTGCACTTGAATCGAATGGAACCGCATAAACCCGATTAAGCTTAACCGAACCGAGCGTGATGGTTCACTTACGTTTACTCCTCAGTTAAACCCATCAAAAGAAGTTTTCATTTCAAAAATAGTAATATTACAGGTAGATAATAGTAGTTGTACAGCGTGAGCTGATTGATAAAAAAGATTTTTATATAATTGTATATTATGTATTATATATAATAGTGAGTAGGTTAGTGCCTTTACATTGTAATTGTATATGTTGTATTCTAGTACATAAAAATTTAATTACTGTACTCGAAATTAAAATGAGATTTAATTTAAATTAAAATAAGTTTAAAGAATGGATATCGTGATTTTATAATCTTAAAACCATAGAAAATGCACTTCATGAAGATGACTTAAAGCAATTAAGGGGATGGGCAATTTCCTTGTTTTTCGGCAACATTGTTATAAAGTATAACGGCATTGTGATAACAAGTTATGGCACCTTTTATTTTAGTAACAGTGTAATCGACTGACACTCTCTGTTATTATTGTGCAAGTGGTTCTAAAGTGTAGATACTATTAACAGATTGTGTATTTCAATTTTTCAACTGTTGTCATGCTCCTTTTTAATTTACAGCTATTGTAACATCATAATTAACGTTTTTAATTTATATCGGTTTCTGAAAAAATGATTTATATATTAAGAAAGAAAACATTTTAAAAATTATATTTTTAAACTGTTATGAGATGATGAGAATAATAATTTATTATTTTTTCCCAAAATTAGTACCAAATAAAATCCTATAATTTTAAAAACAAAATTTTGAAAATTATGTTACTTATTTAATATTTTCTAAATAAATAGGAATCCGTTAGGAAAAGCCTGTATTGGGAATTCCTGCAAGAAAAAGTTTAGATGAACTTTAAATAGAGAAAAAATACCGCTGACATAAAATGAAATAAAATAAACTAAAAGTAGAATAAGATAAAAACTGTCTTGAAGTAAAAATAAGTAACTTCTTTAAATCTTTATATAGATATAAACATACATACTTATAGTTATATAAACCTACATCCATAGAACATTCACACAACAAACATAAATGATTAGATATAAAATATGAAAACTTACTACTTAACAACTAGCAGAAATTGATTAATTATAGGTGTTCTGCTTAGAAAAGAACCACACACCGATTGTGTCTCGCGCAGGTAGAACTGTGGTGGGAGAGAGAACCTGAGTTAGGCCAGACATACTAGGCCATTGCTTCATTGCATAAGGTGTAATATATATTTTTTTCAAACCTACTACAGCACTAAAAACTGTGATTGTGTATTGTTTATGTCCCTTATGACTACAATTAGTAAATTTAAATATTTTACAAAATAAAAGACATAAAAAGACATTAAATTATTGGTTTTAAATTCCCTTATATTATAATGCTAAAAATGTAACAATTTATGCCCACCACCGCTCCATGCTCTCCCTGCCATCATCCATGGAGTGTGCGAGCCACTCTCGAGATGATGGTTCTACGCAGGTTTCTTTCTGTCTGGTAGGCCTATAATATAAATTAAATATGCATATCCCATCCTCCGACCTAAGCATTAAACAAAGTAAACAAACATCCGTTAGATTCGTAATACAAATATTATATGAAATATGACAAACTGGCAACAGTCCGATAACAGTTGGATAGAAAAGTTAGTTTTTTCGATAACAGGAATGCAGTTTTCATTGCAATAACCCAAAAGAAGCATTTGTGTTATCATAACATTATCCGGAATGCCTGTTACTAAAATAACTGGAATTTTCCCGACATCAGTGTAGCAGCGTTACCCATCATCGCGACATAACTCTGTTATTTATACTGAGATGTTATATAACACACTATTTCTACGTCAAGTGTGTTCACCTAAATAAGAAGGGCAGAAGGGTAAGATGAATGTATTATTTTTTGTTGATTGTGACCTTATCCAAATTATAAACTTATATTTTGGTAATATTTAAAGTGAATACATCTTATACTCAGTGGTATATCTTAAAAGATTATTGATTTATTTCTTAATTATTTAAGCTATGGATTCTGAAGACGACGATGTTGACTCAGTAAATGTAACCAGTGAAGATGATGTTGATTTTGCAATGGATATGAGAGAAATACAACCTGAGGTCGACGAATACCCCTTCGAAGTTCTTTCAACAGAAGAAATAGTTCAACATATGAAGGATTCTATTAGACTTGCTAATAGAGTTGTTGAGGTGAGCATAGGTTCATTTAGACAACTCAAATGTGATGTCCTTGAAGGAGGTTAGGTTTTCTCAATTTAGTAAGTCATTCAATATTTATAAAGATTAGATTTATTACTAGTATTGGTATCGTTAGTGTAGTTTACAAGAATAACTAAAACGTAAAATTGTAATTAAGCATTGAAGGTGACTAGTTTTCAGTCGCTAAAAATCATAACTAATTATTTACCTTGTTTGTCATTAATCAGATATTATTTAACAAAGTGAAACAAGTTTTAAGTCCCAATCCATTAATATTGAAGAAAATGACACTTATTTGGATTATGACGAATGTGTAGAATGACAATATGAGTCAAGTTTGTAATTGTATTATAAGTCTAAGTCTATAAAGGTCTGGGAAGGTAATCATATAGTTTTTTTTTTTCTGATTAATTAAAATATTGAAGTAACTTAGTTTTCACGAGAAAAAATATTTTTTTAATTCTTTCGCTTTGTCAAATTTTACTCAAATGTAACCTCTAACAATAAATAAAAAATGTGTTAGTCAACAAATTTTCAAAAATGCTGGTACATGTCGTCGTAGAGAGTAGGATTGGTAGGCCTACCATTAGATGCAGAATGAAATGTATAAATTTTTATCTAATATAGTGTTTTATCAATTTTTATTTTGTAAAATATATATTTTAAAAGATAATTGAAAAAAAACTTACATCCCCTCTTCGTAAAAAGCGACTCTTTGGAGAACTTTGGATTCATTGATTCATCGAAGGATTCAACTTCCCATATAGTTTTTCTTAATTTTGTTCCTTTTTTTAAATCTATTTTTATTGTACTATAACAAACATTAATTATTGAAGAAGATACCCCCTCCTTGTTGATTGAAGGTGGAAATCCTCTTGGTCCTCATACCTTAAAAAAGAGGAAGAAATTATTGTAAAATAGAGTCAAGAAAGATGAAAGAGTGGGATCTGACCCAAGACTACTTGAAAAAAAGTATTGATCCAGCTAGAACCAATTATGTCCAGCTATGGGTAATTTAAGAATTTCCAAGCCAGAACCCATTACAGTGAGCTCCTGATGGTTGAAGAAGATATAAAAAGTTTCATGATTTATATTTTGAATTTCTAATTAAACATGAAAAAAAAATTCCTATTGCTCAGTTTGATAAAGCAGTATGGTAGGTGTTTTGTTGTGTTTATTGGATAAACAAGAAATCATCTTTTATTGCTAATATTTTGTTGTTTGTTTCAAATCAAAAGATTCATTTATGCATGTTGTGGATCATGTATATGGAGTGTTCAAAACAAAAAGAATTTTCTAACAATCAACGTCCTCTCTTTCCTACAGAATGATCCAAAAATACCATTATACAGAATGTTTCAAAAATTCATAGAATGTGATTCCCTCACCACCACCCCCATTTTGTCTCTTGGAATTATAAATATTTTTGAGTTTCCTTAGAGTAAAGCACAAAATACATTTATTAAAAAATAATAATAATTCATGTTTCCCAATTTATATTGGTTTATTATTTATTTATTTATTTTCCTTGTTGCTGTGAACAATATTTAAAATTGAATAGCAAGTGTCCAATGCATATTATAATTCTAACACATTTAAAAACAATTTCATCAGCTTAAAGTTATAATTAACAAACCTCGTTATTTTTGGGTACAATTGAAGAGAAAACATCAAAACTGTTAACAAAGGTTTAAACAGAGAAATACAAAATGAACTATTTTCGGTCTAAATTTGGTTTACTCTGAAGAGGAGGCAATTTATTAAAAATATTTTGTTGTATCTCTGTTTAATTTAAAACCATAGATATTAACCCGTTTTGATATTTTTCGAATGCTCTAAATAATACAATAATTACATATCAGTTTTACCTGTCTATTGAAATTATGATAACTGAAATAAATGGTAAAAAATAGAGTAAATGAAAACCAGAAAATATTAACAACCATTACATGACGAAATATTTGAATTTAGTGTGCAATCTTTCGGTTTTTACAAAATACAGTAAACTCGGAACATTAAAATCATTTATCAGTCAACTGAAAGATTAGGAAATTATTGGAGCTTAGCTGCATGAAATTTTTGGCAATTGGCTCATTTCAAACAACATCTGGCGGCATACAGAGAGTTTTATTTATGGAGGAGCAATAAAATAATCTATTTACAAAAAAAATTTGTCATACCATGAATGAACTGAGAAATAATTTTGAATTTATAAATTCATTCGCTCATTTTTACTTCGTGTGTTTTCAAACATGTCTACAAACTTTGAAAAGTGGCTGCTTAATTCTAGCACTTTGCTATACTATTTTTGGATAAAAAAAACATTGTACAAGCTTTCTCTTTCAGCTTTCCCCAAAATCACATAGGCTAATATGAAACCAAAACTAATGGTTACCAAAAATTTCAGTTTGCCAGTCGTCAATCAAATAATGAAAGTGAACGATGGATCCCATTTTGAACGATAGACTTCCACGGTCACAAACATCATTATGATCTTTTTCTTCGGGGTTCGACCGCGTCAATATTGTCTGCACGTTGAGTAATGCCAACGTTTCGGGCACTTTACAGATGTCCATTCGCAAGGCTTAACAAATGTCAAGTGAAGTATATTCATTGTAATATTGCAATATATATTGAGTCAGTAATATTCATATTTCAATAAAACTTTAACAAAATCTGTAGAACTGATTTAAGCAAAATTGGATCAAAATCGTTGAGCTGGATCCAATATCACTTTTTGATTCTGGGGGGGGGGGAGGAATCATGGATCTACTGTAGTTTTTTTTACCCATCGCCGAAAAAATAAAAACAACCAGTAGAGAAAATTTTACATTACAACTTCCGGCTATGTTTGTTGCCTTAACATCCAAACACTCTCTTTTGACATATTTTGCCTAATAAAAATTATATTGTTATTTTCAAGATTCCTTTTACGACGACTCGGATACTGTTAAATCATTTCAAATGGGATAATGAAAAACTTTACGAACGGTGTTTTGACGGCGACCAGGTCCAGTTATTTAAACAAGTCAATATTTTTAATCCTTTCAGGAACTATAAAGTTAGTCACAAGTCAAAGGTAGGTTTAAAATTATTTCTGCATTTGGTTTACCCAAATTATTATTTTAAGAATAATATGAATTAAGATAAAAACAAGATATGTCCAAATTAAATTATACTAAGTTTTAAGTTAAATTAGCAGTGTAAACTTGCGCTATTACAAGTCTAAAAACATTATGCTAAAGCATGGGTTAAAATAAATAAAACAACTATACAAAAAAAAAATTTTTAATATTTTAAATAAAAATAAATTTGAATAACACAAAATTTTAAAAACAAACAAGTAGTACTTTTTAAAAGTAAATATATTTGGGTATTACGAAATTGAAATTATCGTTAAAAAGTGTATGATGATTTTTAAGATTATTTTTGTTTTGAGGTTCCCTGAGTCCAAAAATGTGATTTTTGAAATGATGTCCAGTTTATGTGCAGTATTCTACAGCACAAACATGTAAGATGGATTTCAATCACATTTGGTATATAGTATGAAGAAATATTTTAGCCATATCTTGGGTTCTCATTTGTTCATTTAATTATAACACTGTGGAAAGTTGAATATTTCACATCTATATTTTGTAAACTTTTGTTTACGTTTTATTGGTTGCACACAGTCTTATAGTAGACAAATGTCTTGAAATACTAAGGTACACGAACATTTGGAAAGCTAGAATCGCAGTGTGCAACTATAAGTCTAACCAGGACGCCATGTTCCTTTATTGTGGATATACTTGGTTAAATAAGTATTGTTATTATTTTGTATAGTGTTGGGCTACTAGTTCCTCGAAAGATCTGGTCTAAGACCCTAAATATATTTTGGGGATGGGTAAGTACCATTGTTTCACATAACCTTTATTTAATTCAAATAAAATATTTTAAATCCTTTATTCAATTTCCTTATCATAAATTATAACAAAAAATATGTCAAATGTGTTTAATGTCATTATAATTTTATTACCTAAATAAAAGTAAATTCATAGCTTATATGTACAATATTTCATGATATAGCATTAATTTCCATATTGTCAATCTATTTACAAAGTCAATATAATTGCTTTTGTTTCTAAATTATATTCTTTGTATTCCTGATTTTAAATAAAAACACTAATGTTACATACATACAAGTTTCTACAGTAGTTATCGTTATAGACTAACCTTAAGAGCTGGTCTAATCGTTTACATAAATGTAATTTTTAGAGAAAATGGTAGAATCGTATTCAACAAATTACAATGTTATAGAAAAAATTAATCAAATTCAAAATAAAAACGTTACTACAATTTGAAAAATCTTGCCAACGTTGCATTAATGCTTTTAAGCGAATTCTGTAATTTATAATTTGGTGAAAATACAACAAATTACGGCCAATAAAATTAGTAAAGGAAGTACAAAATATTGATATAACTGTAAATAATTCATACACTCAAAAAATACCCTACACACATCCATACTCACACTTTACACATTGAAACGAAAATGGTTCATTATTATCTTCTATCGAAGTTTACAAAACATTGTTATGGATTTAAACCGGTTTACGATATATAGTGAATTATAAGATTTAAACTGAAATCGGATTTCAATTGCCTTTGCCTGATATGAGTTCCATTATTCAAACTTATACAGAGGGAATTGAATTGAAATGTTTACTAGTATTCAATATATCAGCTGAAATATATTTCTTTACATTGGATTTACCGGTGGATTTAAGATTCATCTTTCCAAATATTATGACAACATCGATTCATCGCATTATATAAGTTTTAGACTGTTAAGAGTATCTAAGTAGTTACAATCTATGATATTATAGACGAATTATAACTAAATTAAAACCAAAACGCTCGCGACTAATCTCCTTTATCACAACATTTATATGAACGTAAAATTGAATTCAGATATGATGATAAACAATCTAAAATATACATGTTTACATATTGTCCTGATTTTAAAAATGCCTTGGTGTGTACATAACTTTTGTATTTATTTACATTTAATTTAACAGTATTTAATTTTACCATATGTACTTAGTAGTAGTAATTATTGTCATGCAATGATAAAATTGTCTAAGATGATTTTAGATTAAAGAACATTATCATCATCATGACACAAGTTAAATAAAAGGTCTCAAGAGCGGAAACATCCTTTAAGACCATCGAACTTAGAACTGCTTTTAAACTTTACATACTATGTAATGAACTTACGGTATACAATTTTATAAAAATAAATATTAGGATTTTAATAACACAAAAACCTACTTTTCATAATTTTACATCTTTCACCAGTATAACGAAATATAAGGTGACAGAAACAAAAGTATTAAAACACTCAACTCAAGTAAATCTTATGTCTATATTATCTATTTTAACCTAAATAATATCTAACACGTGCTATATCCGATGAATGAAATGAATATTTTAGTAACAAAGTAGTCCTGTTAGAAAATATGATTTCCGTTTATATATATATATATATATATATATATATATATATATATATATAGTGTCTACTATTTTAAAATTAATACCTGAGAGTTTTATAATTTAGATAAGTTTCCATAATGTTATAAATTTCAGAAAATACGTAGAACGTCTAAAACAGAGCAATTTGAGTTATCTTTTAAATGAGTTCTAAAACAAATTAATAAAAACCAAATATCAACCAGTGGGGCCAAAATTTGTAATGAATTAGTTTGCAGGAATATGTAAAAAATAACGGCACAACTTAAATGACCAAATTCCTTCCCACACAATATTTTATTTCCTCAGAGACAATACATGATATTTTAAATTCAAATAAAATGAAAATATATTACTTTCAAAACATTTAATCTTCAATGTTGATACAACCGTAGGTATACATTTTTACTCTTTGAAAATAACACTATTAGAATCTAAATTGTTTACAAAAGTATAATAAAACTTAAATACACGTTTTACGCTAAGTTAAAGTTGGAATAACTCATAAAATATTATCATTTTTAATCCCACACAATAAAAACAGCTTTTTTTACTAAAATAAATACATAATGAATTATACTTTCATCTTTTGTATTTAAACTCGGATGTTTCAAGTAGCTTTTAAATTATTTAAGTTTCTTTCTCTTCACTGTTTACTCATAGTATTATCAATATACACGTATATAATATGATAGGTATATACAAATACAAATATTTGTTCGAAACCATTTTTAAAATGTACGTAACGTTTTGTTGTGTCCAAGTTACTTTAACAGAACTTGAAAATATAAACATAAATATATTAATGAAATATTACACGACTTGGATACTCCTTCGTTTGATATCAATTTAAACGGTCTTAATTTACGTTTCGGGATCAAAATCACATGAGTAATTGACGTTTAAACATCACCCTCTTGAAGTCGTCGAGTGAACGGTAACACTAAAAACAATAACATAAGAACACAAACACTTCACAATACAAAAGTTACGCTATAATTAAGTCAACAAATTGGGTGATACGAGATAAAATATTTTTTATTCGGCAACACTTAAATACTATTCTGAATGGATTCATAAATACTTAGTTCAGAAATATGTAAAATATGGATGTTATGATGTGTTTTCGGTGTCTACTCCACTGGGAAAAGGAAAATTACATTTGTTTTTTGGTATATATCTTATGTGATTAAAATATAGTTGTGTAAAATATAAATATACATAGACAATATTTTAAAATATATCCCCCAAAGACTACTCTAAAACTATGTATTTTTTTATATACCGAAGTGTAACTCAAAAATGACTGATGTATCTATATTTCTCAGAAGGAATAAAAAAATAAACCAGAATTTTGATGCACATTGTTCACAATCATGAATATTTCCATTTATTTATCGGTGAAAGAAAAGAGTACTAACAGAAGAAATTACAATCATGATTTTTCAACTATCCATCTATCTGTCTGCCCATAAATACTCATTTATATGTGAATCATATATATTCGAAGTGTTAATTACCATGTTTATAGCTTATAAGTTATTATACAGTTTAAATGTGTTTTTTATTTATGTAGTACTTAGGGATTTTATATTATTATATCATCGAGCTCATTATTTTAGTAATAATAATCATAATTACTAATTCCTAATTATTTTGGAGCTCATTAAGAAGAACTCTTATGATTTTCACGTTAAACACTATTTAAAACATCAATTACAAATAATTTTGGGTAAAATTAGGTAAACTTATTTAGTTTTTCATAAGCAACTAGACCTTAAAATATTCAAGAAACATATCTAGATAAATGAATTTATATTCGACATTATTGAGGTTCTAAACTAACGTTAACTGTTTATTGTATTATCATCCAAATGTTTTTACGAAATTTTGAATGGAGAAATATTTCTTTCTAAATATTTACATAAAATGGCACATTGGTAAAGTGACTAATTTGTTTACTATTATGAGAGTAAATCGATGCAGTTGCTAAGAAAACATGCAATTCTTCTTTTTGAAAAGGTCACTATTTTGAAATGTTAAAGAATTATACATATTTTCCGTACATAGATGGTCATACGAAAACATGGTAAATATTTAGACACTATTTTTTAAAATCTAAAAAATGCCAGAATTTAAGCAACAGCAAATTCCTAGCTTGTTATTATAAAATTCTTTAAAAAATATTTTTTTCTTTTTTTTTATTTACAACCGAAAAACATCTGTTTTTACCGATTATATTGATATCTGTAAATATATGTTGTTAAAATTAAAATTCTCTGATGTAAAAATGGTTGTCAGCAATTGCGACCTCTCGTGGAGAAAATTGATAAATTATCCCTTTTTTTAATTGTCTTGCTAATGAATCGGTAAATGTTTTAGAAAATATGAGTATTTTTAAAACAATATTTATGTCAAATTGGGTTTAAAATTTTAAACAAGTTTTTAATTTTTAATGATTTTAAATATTCAACTTGTTGACAATATTTCATATTTCATATTTCAATTGTATGGTATATATTACAAATGTAACCAAAAATAATAATCTCTTGTTGAAATTATATGCATCAAATTAAACCTAAAATATAATTTTAAAGAGCTTATATATTGAAAGTATACATATTTAACCGTTTATCAAAGTTATTAGTGTATAAAATAAACGAGTCAAAGCAAAAAACAAAATGTGATAGATTAGAGCATGTGAATCTTAATGTGATATAGCTAAAAAATTCAACACATTTATTATTATTATTTAATTCTGTTGCTGTTGACAAACATAATTCGCATAGCAAGAGTCACATAAAAAATTTTAAAGTAAATTTATAATAATTACAATAACTTATATTACAAGTAATTAACAATTATTTTTAAATACAGTTTACATTCCTGCATTAGTCAATCACATATTTACAAACATATAATTACACAATACAATATAACAAATATATACACATATATATATATATATATATATATATATATATATATATATTACATACACACAATTACATATTTAACAAGTAAGGCTATATATATATAACTGAGACAAATGCAGGGCAGATACTGGATCAATTCATTCATAAGTCATACCCGACATTAGCAGAATTGGTTTGAGTATTTCTGGCCAGATATTCTTCCACAGAGTAGAATGCATCATAACGAAACGTATAACGAAGATTAAATACTTAGGAATTTGCTTTGATTATTTCTTATCATTTAAATAATAACATTAGAAAGACAAAATACAATTCATGAAAGGTAAAATACCTAAATAACATTCTTAAAAATTAAACTATTGTTCACCTAAACTCAAATTTCGAAGACATATTTTCAGGTGGACATATCTTCAGTCCAATCAAATTATTGATGTATTACATAAATGATGAAATATTAAAATACGGAAAATCAAAACTATGTAATGAAAGACTAAATCAAAAGTAATGTTCGTTACATTACATCGATTTGAGATGTAAGTCTGTAACAATGGTTGGTATGTGAATATAGGTAAAAAAAACATAGTCCTCTCTAATTAAATGTTTTACATTTACGCTCCTTAATTACTTTGGCATTAGCTTACAGTTGCATTACACGGGTAAACTGGTTAGAGTGAACACTGGTCAATAGAATTAGTCTACGTGACGTAACAAATCGGGCGTGATAGAAAAGGTAAACCAATGAAAAACTACCAACCTGAAATTTCTGGAGACATCGACATAGCAATTTGTGAACAAATGTTGACAGTCAATAATGAAAAGGAGAGGTGACGTGTTGTGATCCGGAAATGAATCACACATACACAAAAACAAAATGAGTTGTAATATGAACTGGATGTGGACAATGGAATTTAGAGAAATTAGGTTAATTAGGGTTGTCCTAATTTTAGATATCGACCCTGAAGATGTATACATACATTCATTATTATTGACTATGTTCTAAGTTAAGACTATAAATCGAGAAAATTCAAGATAATTACAGATTTTAAGTATTAATTATTTATTGTTTTATATTATTATTCATGGTTCAGTAAATTAAACAATTTGGATCATATGTATTTTAAAGACTATTCATTTATATATCTTATTACCTGTATTTAAAGATTAGGAAATGAAATAAAGCATTTAAAAAACTTGACGGTTTTCATTGAATAACTAGAGTTAAGCCCTAGTATAGAATTAGAATTTGAAGTATATTTTGGTTAAAGTCCGAGGGAGAAAGTATTTGGTTAGAAGATATTTTTAGTTAGAGAGGGAATAAGTAAAATATTAAATTGACGTTATCAACATTCTTATCTGATAACCAAAGTATCCAAGCATACCATATTTTGAAAACGATATTTTGAATGGTTTGTTTATGGGACTACAAGATAAAGTATTTTATTGTATGAGAACCCAAGTAAACATTTCAATATCAAATTTCATCACAAATGCAATATTTTTCTCAAAATAAAATTTAAGAAAATAAAGTATTTAAGGAAACCTCTTTCAAATAAATTTCAATGTATAGATCATCGTGTATTTCAGAGAAAGAGCAATCAAGAAATTACAGATTTGCATTTACCATTAAGTGACAAACATTTCACTTGGAAGGGTCCGTTGTTATTTTCACACAATAAACAATTGTTACCCCAACTGCCAAGCACTGGTTGTATAGAACAGAACTATAGTTGCTGCCTGTTATGGAGTCCAACTTCTGTTGAATTGTCTTTAAGTTATTAACAGTAGGACATTTAGCAACTTCAGAAGAGAAGAGATTTATGTTTTGTATTATCAAACAATTTGGTAATATGTTAGTAGGATATACCCAATATACATTAATGGATATAACTCTACCAAGCACAAGAAAGAGTGAATATTATAATCATATATATGTACCTCTCTTTTTGGGAGTTTATGGAAAGAAATTCTAACAATATTACTTAGAGAAGTCCTTGAAGCAGAAGAAAAGGCATATTTAATCACTACAGATGAATAGAATAATCCTAATAAACTGACAATTTGGTCAGTTATTTTTATTAAGTATATCACAATTATTGTAGCACAAACTGAATAAATTAAATGACTTCTATAATTTTTCCCGTGTAATATTCAAGAACGAATTTTTTTTACTTAATAGCACATGTAATCATAATACTATTTTAAAGTCATTGTAAATATTATCTTAAATATTATAATTCTATTATAAAACAGTTAACCATATGAAAATGTTACACTTAACGCCTCTCTATATGTATATCTTTAAAATCTTTATCATATATATAACACAATACTGGTTAATGACACACAAGCATAATTATTATCACACCATCATTTATTTATCATTCTCTAAAACTTAAAATTGTTTTATTCACAAGTGAATAGAATATGTGCTATATTATGATTTCAGTCAAGAAGAATAGAGGTGTTTTTTTTTTTTTTTAGCTCGGCATTAAAGACTATATATGATAGAACTGCAGTTTAAAATTCATAAATCTATTACCCAAGTTACATGTGCGTCAGTGCACGAAGCATAGATCATTATTTTGATGTAGACAACACATGTAATATAGGTTCGACGATACCCGTATTTGGTTGCACGTTAAGTGTATTAAATTTGCTTGCAAAATAATATAATTGTGGGATAATGGTGGGCTAGGAATTATTTAATTTTATTGCTCAATCAATGGTTTAAATTCATGTTACAAAAGGTTTTCCTTTATCCCAAATTAAAGACGTAGAACTGTCTTTTTCTCATTTATTTAATATTTCATACAATTTGACTCTATCTATTCAGTTCGATTTAGTTAGGAGTTTCGTTCAATTTTTACGAAGATAAATAAATATGTTTAATAGATTCACAAAGGCTAAACATTATTTAGTAAATGATAGTATGTAACATGTATATTGCTTATGTATATGTTTATTTAGCCTTAATAATAAGTATAATTTTCTTATAACAGGAAACATTTTTCTTTTGTGGAACGTTACGCTACAATAGATATAAACACACCTCATTTTACATCGGTGACGGCATTTAAGTCTATTAATTTCAGGTGTTTTTTATCTTAAAATAAACACCCATTGCGATTACCCTATGTTTTAAAATGAACAAAAATAATTTGTTTATTGAATAATCTGCTTTATATTACTGGATATTACAAGATAATAATATGCGATATTAATGAGGTAGATATTATTGTCTTTCACTTTTTACTTTCAACATCAAAAGTAAGATATTGTTAAACACAACGATAGACAAACCACTATGTAACTCTTGTTATTTTAGTTTTGTTCAAATAATAAATAATGCAGTGTTTTTTTTTTAAATTTTGTGTGTTTAACTCTGCTTTCAAATATGTCTAAAAAACCTGTTTATTTGAAAAATTTTAACAAAAAATGTTAATGCATAGATAAACTAATGTGTATCTTCTTTACAGTTTGAAGTAATCCAGATTCAAATCTGAGGTATTTTATACATAAACAGCGATTACGTAATGTTTCCTTATTGATACGTAAAAGCAAAGACTGGTCTCTACTTTGCAAAAGAATTATAACACATAAATTATAAACATATCCCTTTTTATGTGTCCAAAATATTCTCGTTTACTTGCATTTATATAAAAGATACATTTACAAATCTTCTTACGGAAACAATTTTAATTTAATAGACTTTCTAACTCAGCACATTAACTATCTTAATAGTATAAAATCACATTTTTTCGTGTTCTCAGTTTATTTCTTGATAATGGAAAGTTGATTTATACTATCGAAGCGTTGGGTAATTTTTATATATAGACAAACAAATAAAACGTCCGATTAAACTACATAAATTACATGAATAGTAAAAAATTATTATCAGAATAACTGTTTAGGATAAATCAGATTTGTTCCACTTGTTACTAAGTATATGTAAATCTATACGCAGTTCTTAACGGGGCATGGGTACTTCCGGACTAACCTGGGAAAAATGGGGAAGGTAGCATCCACTAACTGTAGAGTGTGTAAGAATTAGGGATGATGCAGAGCATACGTTCTTTAAATGCGACCGCTTTGTAGAACAACGACGAGGCATTAGCGACATGGTGGGAGAACTAGTCACTGGGACTATAGTTGGAGAGATGTTGACGTGCAGAGAGCGCTGGGTGGCAATTGCAAAATATGTTGAATTGGTACTGAGGTGCAAGAAGGATGAGGGCTGGCTAGACCCATAGCAGCCAGAGAAGAAGAGCCACATAAAAGCAGGCGCCACTCCGGAGTAATGCGAGAGCGGTCCCGGAGTGGGGAAAACGCCTGGCAAAGGGGAAGGTTTTAGTCGGTATGCCTTTCGGAGAGTCCGACTCATAAGTCCCCTTGGGACGAGTGCATAAATACGCATTTTGCAAAAACTAAATCATTTTGACATTTATTTATATAATATAAATAAATTATTTTGCACACAAATTTTACAAGGAAACGAATGAAGTTCTGCTAACGAGAAATTAACATTTAAATTAAAATTTCGAAACCCTGGCCTGTATTAACGTATATAAAACACACTCTGTCAGAAATACTTAGATTTTGTTCGGTGACTCCTATGCCCAGTGTTTTAAAATCGGATATTATAAAATGGAATTCAATTACAGGAGGATTGTACATACATCTTCAAGTATTAATGGGGGGGGGGACTATAAAATGCACGCATCACTTTCAACATCTAAGAGTAAATGTACAAATGTACATCTTATTGCGTATAAGTAACAACTACTGCAATATTTTTGATGTTTTTTAAAAATATTATAGCAGAAATATATATTGCTTTTATAAGATATTTTGTAAGTACAGTGGCATTTTATTATATGTTTGTGGAAACCTTCGCTATTATCGATGCACAATTTGAAAAATCTTGGAAATAATAGAGGTTAATTTATGCTTTTGTTAGAGTAATTAATAATTCTTTCCCAAATTAAAATGAATAAATTACCTTAAACTCAATAATCAAAGTATTAAATGTTTGTATAAGTACACTTTTTTGTATAAGTACAAAAATAAAGCAGTAACAGTCATGCAATCACCTGTTTTGCAAACTTGTAAGCTCCTTTATTGCAAATCATCATTTTATTCTTGACAACTTTTTCCAAAAGGAATAAAATGGTCAAAGTATTAAATGGCGGTAGTAAAAGATTTTACGGCTGAAACAGTAGTATTTTTCAGATATAAGCTCGTAATACGGACATACTACTATAACCCAATATGAAAACTAATCATATGAGAAGCCAATATCTCTGATAAAACACAAACATAACAGAATGGTTTAATATGGCTCCAAGTTACTACTGTAATGTTCATCGGTTGATGTTCAAATATTTGTCTTAACAACCACAGGGCCATTAATGTTAAGTATTAAAGCATCTGAGAAAAACAAATAGTTAAAGAAAGAAAGGTGGGAATGAGATAAATTAAAACCATATGGCCTTGTCGCCATATATATATATATATATATATATATATATATATATATATATATATATATATAGTTTTACAGATTATATGAAATAATATAAATATCTGTAAAAAGGTTACAACAGATTTACATAATACCTTATAAATAAATTTCTAATCAAACGCCTTGTAGTCATTAATTCTTCTTCCACTCATTAACATGAACATGGAGACTTTACAGATTCAAATTTTGTTCGTTTTTGTTGATTTTCTTTTAGGATAATCAACCAGGATACCTGATAATTGCATAAATATTTTTTCCAAAGTCTATACTGAAAATAATCTTTAATCTTCTTAAATATGTTATTATTATATTTAAAATGATTTGTTAAGTTATTAAATTAAGAAAGAATATAAACATTAATTATTAATAACTTGTAATTTAAATGTATGATAAAAAATAAAATACTATGTATGTTAAGTTATTATTGCATTTTTTCGACGTAATGATAAAAAGCTGCTTGACTCAGTTGACAGACGATTCACCTTATCTCGCAACCATTTGGACTGGTGTAGCGTCAAGACTTGCAAGTTGTTGACGATACGAATCGGTATTATGCACTTATCATCTACATATTCTACATTAATGAAACAAACGTGAAGTGAAAGATTTAGTAATCAAACACACTTGATAGTTGTGATACCCACAACTCAAGCGAGTATCATTAGTTACATAGGCGGCGTCCCGCAGGGTTTTATCAAACACTAAAGGAAATTATATCCCCCCCCCTCCCGAAAGGGAGTAATGCAACTCTGGCGAAACTTAGTGCGCGCCCTTGAAACGGGACAATCGATTAGCTGTGTGTTTATGTGGTTTGATATTGCAGAAATGACCACTAAATCAAATTTGGGAAATTGGTCGGACGACCCCCAAGTGAATTCCTCGGACGCGCACCCCAAAATTATATTAATAATAATTAATTCCCGTAAGAAAAACCAAAGCATTGGTAAGTTAGAGCGAGTAATTCAAACTCGTGCAAACCATTTTATTCATGAAATTTGATGGTCGCGTAAGTTAATTTAGGCATATTTATATAGATTGTTTAATTAGTAAATAGTTACAAATTCCAGGAATCTTCCAAAAATGGCACGTCAAGTGGGACGAATCGATGGCATATGTGTAAGATTAAGCGGGACGGAAAATGGTACAATCAATGGTCTTGATTCAATTAATCTCCCATTATTACTAACTCTCCCCAATGGGACCGTAAGCAGTGTTGTTCATTTTTAACGATCATCAAATCGCTGCATGGTAATTCTTACTAAGCTTATAAGTATCATAATACTTCTATCTCGGAGTAATTAGCAATTGTAAAGTATCTAGTTTCCAACACAAAAAGAAAAAAAAAAGTAATTTTCTCAAGAGTTAAGTTAAATAGTTAGTTTGGCTAATCATATGTAATCTACAAACATTTACATATAAGAATAAGTATGCTAATTTCACTTATTAGGAATTTAATGTCTTTATGCACACTTCTTTCTTTTAACATAAAGCTCATCTCTTAACACTTGCCTGAACACAATCTTCAAAAAGGAATTCTATCTTTAAAGTAGTCAACATAATCCTTGCTTTGTTCTGAAAGAAAAATGTGTAAATATATTTTAAATATTTTTGTAAGTCTCTTTTAGCTGAAAGAAACTCTTTTTCTTAGTGAAGTAAACATTTAAAAACAATATTATAATAACGTAATGTAGAGTTAGCGCTATCACAAAAACGTTTTCTTAGTAAACTATTTACCCTATTCTGCTGTATTTCAACTAAATTAATATAACAACTGGTCATTAATTTAATAATAAATGATTTATAAGATACACGATACTAACCACAAGTAGGTGAATCATAAAATCTTTATTTTTCGTTCACAGGATTCCCCCTATTTTCAACTGCCCAAGACATAGCATATTATCAATGTAGATTAGCGTCATGTATCAATGCATTAGTCGCAAAGAATTACTTTCATGTAACAAAATAATTACGTTATTTGTCATCTTCTTCGGGATATACCTAGCTGCCATTCCCAGACTGTTTATCAAACCTCTAAAAAAAAGTAGGCGTTCTACTCGAGTTTCTAAATTAATATAATTATTTATTTTTTTAAGAAATATAATCATGTCGGAAAATTCCCTACATTCTCAAAGATTTTTGAGTTGATTGTTTTTAAAGAGACCATAGACAATAATGATAAAAAACTAATTCTATTTCATCAATTGGGTTGTAGAAGAAACATTCTACTGCATATGAAATGCAAGGGATCACTAATATAATAGAAAAGGTTACTTGAGAAAGATGTAGTCTTCCTTACTACACACAAGCTTTCGATAAAATACAGTAGTAAGAACTAGAATATAAATTACATAAAGGCTTAACATGGTAGTATTTTGAGATATAAACGTCCTTCACATTGCAGAGAATTTCTGGTCTGTCGTTGCAGGGAGAATTTTGAGTCAAGAGTTTAAAGTCTGCTGGTCTTCACCAGAAAAAGCATTTATTCTCTGTTCTACTTATTATATACACGAGATAATCCACATGATGAAAAAACTATACTAGCTACATTTTCTGTTATTGCTATTGATGAACACATTCAAAATTCTAGAAACAAACTGCAGTCTGATGAACAAAGCACTAATTTGTCGGAAAATTTAGTTTGATGAAACAAAATCAACACATATACATTTTAGTTATTTCATATTCCTATCTCAGTATACAATCATATCTTATCACATGAGTAGTAATCAAGGGCACTTCACGTAGATAGTTAACATATAAATAAAGTTTCACATAAATAAAGATAATACATATCAATCTATAAATATGAGCTAAATAGTGGTATAATTCCAAATTCTGAGATGTGTAAATCAAGGTAGAAAGAAAATTGTATATAAATTTTATAAATGGTCACACTAATTCGCGCGATTTTTAAATCTAAATTACTCCTTTTTGTAAAGGTATAGCAAGAATAAATTCCTGCTTCTTCTGATTAATGATATAATATTTTTAGGATGGATTTTTTATGTAGAATTTTTAATTTTATATATAAAGTAAATATATTAATTCTTCTTGAAAGACGACGAAAGAAATAATTTCCACATTTGTTTTAGAGGACACCATACACTGATTTAACTCTCCTTACAGAATATTTATTTTATGATTGCTATAATAGTTCAAAACATATATTTACTTAATACATTTACCGTTGTTTAAGTATTTATCTTTTTTCAAAGACAAGATAACAAACATTTCGCTTTGATTCGACTAATAGAAAGAAATTTAAAAAGATACTTGCTGAAGAATGAACGACAATATTTTATAACATTTTACTTACTGCTTGTTAGAATTCTCAACTAACAATAAACAAATTAGGCTTCAAGTAATTATGAAGTATTGAAAATATCGTTCTAACTATTTTATAGTTTTAATGTAAAAATCAAAAAATCAAAAACAATTATTAAAATGTTAATTTTTTTAACATAAAAGTTATATAAAACGCATTTTTCATCCATAGATAGCAATATTATTTAAACAAGTAGTAAAATAGTGGCCAATGTGTTCTACTATAAATATTGTGTAGCCTAACTAATTCAAATAATTTTATAATTTAAAATTAAATAGTAATTGATAACCAGTATGATTTAAAAAAAAAAACTGTTTTACTTCATCTCATTCAAACTTTGATCAAATGGGGCTTATTTATAGAAAATAAAAATTTCATATATTTACAATATTATTTGTTGTCATTATAACATTAAAAATCCAAAGAGTTAGAAACAGTAAATAAGTAATTAAAGTATGTTGTCAAGCGTATTTACCACTTAAAGTTATTCATTAATAGTGTAAATAGTTCATACGAATCACTAGAGCACTGTGGTTCATACACAATACAAGAAAATTTTCCAAAGCCACAATAAAAACTAACAACACAAAGATTGTATAGTTATGTTTATTCTACATTATGTGCATTTCAATAGCACTGCTATTATCTTCAGAGGTAATATACACAATTGAGCTTATACAATAAATATAACTATACAGTTTTTGTGTTTTTAGTGTTTTATTTTGGTTTTGGGTAAATTTCATTCAGTACAAATAGTGTTTATTGAAATAAATTGTAATAAATCGTTAAAACATTAAATTTTAAAATCTAATGTTTCTTCATGAAAGACCAAGAGTAATTAAGAAATAATAATACTTTGAAGTTACAATTTTAGCAAATTTGGTTATTAACCTATAATCGCCAGTTTTAATTGAAATCACGTGATAGAAATAATTTTAATTTAGATATTACTATTAATGCATACAGAACACCAAACTCCAAATGTGAATGATTCTAAATACTAATTAAAATTGGTTAAGATAAACTATTGTAAGCCATTTGTAAATTATACACCCATTTGCTTGGATTAACAATCAAATTAAGCTAATCCTAAACACAGATTACTTGAGAATTTTGACTAAATATTATACAAAATCCCTGCTATTAAGCTAGACTTGTGAATTTTGCCTCAAATTTTGAGATTATGTTTTAAACAAATCTGATTTTATTCGTAACTTTCTTACTTAGTCATATTTGTGTGTGAATATCATTAAATGCATATTATTTTGCTGTAAAAATTAAGGTATTATGGAAACTTGTAAGAAATGAACTTAAAAGATATTAAAAACAGCCCCCCTCAATGATACCAAAAATGTACACTATATTCAATTGATTGACTTGGTTGCGTTGGGTCAAACCTTCTGATAATTGTTAGTACTAAGGTTACCCTTAACACATTCTCAATGACATGCTGTTCTCTTTTTATCAGTTCAACGAAGCACGTAATAAATACAAACTTTTTTTAAAGACACTTCTGCAACAATGAATAAGGGAGGCAATTGACTGACCATCTATGTCACCAAATCTGTCATCACTTGCTTATTTCATTTGTGGTCTTTTGACAATAGGTTTATCCCATGATAAAAAGTGACATAAACAAATTGACAAATATGATTATTATAGAAGCTACATTACTACCTGAGGTAATAGGAGATGTGATGAGAGATTACTATAAAAGATTAGCACACCGCCAAATTGCCCAAAGAAAGTATTTTGAACAATTATTTTAAAACTCTGAAGTAAGAACAATTAAAAAAATTTCGTCTTTCTGTACATGAAAAATTATTTTTACTCCTTTTGATTATTAATTTTTATGTTAAATAGGTTACACGGAAATTCACTGAAACTTATACTATTGGACAATAACAAGTAAAGTAAAGTAACATTTTAATATTATATAATTAAGAAATATTGTAGGCTTACGTTTTATCTTTTTAGAACACTCTGTAAATGATATGAATATTCCAATACATCTTGCATACTTTACAATAACCAAATATTAAACCGTTATTCACTCAGTCCTGCAGAGAACGTTAAATATTGTGTTATTATAATAACGCCATAACTCGGTTGTTATTAAATGCTAATTAAAATTATGTTTCAGTATCTTAAATTGACCAATCACGGGAAAATAAAAAAATAAATGTAAATTAAAAAGTTGAGGATAGTCACGTTTGTTAATTTTTGGAACACTGTGTATATCCTACTAAAGTTCTGTTCTACCCTATAAATAACTCAGTTTAAGAATTTTAATTTGCGGTCGAATATATTTCTATCTAAAGCAGTTCTTGACATATTAAGCCGCGACATACTCTACTAGCAAATTGCATAAATAGTGACTTATTAATTGTGACATATTTAATTTATTTCCTCTTTCATAAGCTTTCTGCAATAATTGATTAATTATAATTGACACTTATAACTATAATTTCAATATTCATTGGAGACTGTCAGATTTACTGTCACTTATCTGTCTGCTACAGACTTTCTTATTTATTTTTGATCTGTGATTGAAGGCGCTCCGACTTTTCTACTTTAAACGATGATGATTGAATGAGGTAAGAGAATTGGGAAGCAAATTAGATTCCTATACGAACATTGTAATCTGTCCTTAATACTTTAATACTGTAATACTTTATAATCTGTCCTAATAATTAGGAGAACCATCTTTATACATTCCAGCTTTTTGCATTGAACCTTAAAAATACTAACAATAAATAAATAAAAAGTAAGGCTTTATCAGTTATATTAGGTCGTTTTACACCTCTATCCAAACTTTTGAACAGTTTTAGTATTGTGTCAATACTTCGTGAACAAATCTGTGAAGAAGACTTTGTAAATTTTATAAATGAAATATTAATTTTCTAATTTATAATACTATCCAGATTCGTAAAAATATAATTAATAACTTTTTACATTTTTTAATGTATTTTTGACATTACGAAAGAGCGGTAAAAATTAAAGGGAAATAATGTAGTGAAATGGCTTTATAATAAGTATTGTATAACTTTTGTATTGTATGGTAATACAATTATAGTATTTTGTTCGATTTGTTTCTTAAGAGATACATTTGGTATTACTTATACTTTTAATAAAATTAGACATTTAAAAAATAAATTCAACCCAAAATTTTCATTGAAATAAAGCAATAAATTTTAGCTCGTTTACCCAAATAATTCCTTTCAGTTTTGAGAATGTGTCCTGTTACAATATAAATCCAACTGTGATACTGAGACGGGTGGATGATTTTGCTCAAAGAATCTGAAATAATTGGCACTTTGACAGTAGGGAATTCAATTTATTACAATTTAATATTATAAACAACATACATTTGAAGTAGTTATTTTGTAAATCACGAGCAGGGGGTTGAAGAAAATTTGAATAACGAAATGAAGATAAGCAGCTTAGTTAAAAAGTAGGCGCAAGCCATGAAGGCGAAATAACAAGTGTTCAAGATGAACCCCATACTAACTCTAGTTTCTCTGCCAGAAAGGACCTCAATCTGAATAAGTCTAGGGGTATAAAGACGGGGTTGTTTTGTTTCTATGTTCTGTTCTACCTGGTTTGGTTCTAAAGTTTTTTTTTTCAATCTAACTATAAATTAACAATATAATTCACAGCAGTGAAAACAACAAAAAATAAAAGGAAATGTAGTCGACTCTGTAAAATAAGGCTCATAACAAAAGCCATATATAAATACAATTACTATTAAAGGAATTCCATAGAAAATAAAAATTATACATATTGTAAAAGCATTTCTTAGAAATAAACTTTAGATAAAAAATAAACAGTGTAATACTAATTTAAATACTGCATTAATCGAATCGTTTAAGTTAACGAAATATTTACTTAAAAGTTTTTATAAATTATAGGCCTATGTTTAAAAAGAAATTATAAAGAGTGGTCGTTATAATAATCCACATTTTACTTTATATTAAAAGCAATGGCGTTTTATTATAGTAACATCAAACTTGTCTTGTAAGATAAATTTCAGGATAATATTTCAGAAGAAAAATTTGGAGTTTTCCGCTGCGACAATCAATCTGATAAAAATATATCACGTTAACCTTATAAAAGAAAGTTAATGATACATTTTGCATTTAGATTTTTTAAATAACTCCTGTTTAAAGTATTTGTTTTTACGACTACGATACTTATAACTACACCGACAAACTTTGATTGGAAAATATTTTAGTAAACTAATTGTATAATCTCGTAACTATAATTTATTTTTAATGCAATGTCATCAGCTCTTTTTTGTTGAAGTTTTATTTCTTGCTAAACGGATATAATTTATTTGAAATAGGCTACACAGGACTACACAGGTTCGGATGCTGTATGTATTATTTTTATTTCTTTTTTTAACGTGAACTGGATTTTATGAGGAATACTTGAAAATTTTTAAATAATGAAATACCTAAGTATAAGTTAAAATACGTAACCTATTCCAGTTTTTAGTAACTCACGATTATAAAAAAAGTTGTTATTACATTGTTTGAATAACGTTAGGAAAGACTTTTAAACTCGAATTCAAAATATGTTCTGCATCATATAGAAACAGATTTTTAACAAACCTGTATATAAAATGAGGTAATTTCAAACTTACAAACATGTGAACTACATATTTGAACCTATGTGTGTAAACTGTTTTTATAAGTAATTATTTTCTTTTACCAAATTATACATTTATAAAATAAAAACAGAAGTAAAACTTTGTATAAATAATTCTATTAACGTTTCTTTTAATTATTCTCTTAACAATTATGGATGGATTAAATTAAATCCCTTTAAATCATTTTTATTTTAAATAACAGAGATCTATTGCAATTATTACACCACGTATTATGAATATATTAAAGGTTTATTACATTATTTTTCGTCAGACAATCCAATGTTTATCCAGAAGGATAACCGGTTTCAGTTAAACCGTCATCGTCAGATCCATGACATCATGTTGTTCAGCCATTCAAAGGCGTCGTCTTTATTAACTGGCAGTTATTACTTGATAACATTGGAGTATATAATACAATTATATATGTGCATTTACACTGACTGGTCTAGACTATTAGTTTCTAATTTTTAAAAAAAGAAAAATTATTAAACTGATGTTGGTATCAGTGCACAAGAGTTTAACCCATTGACCTACCAGTTTTCTAATACCCTAGGAATTCCTATTATTTTGGCAAATTTAGATACTTTTATCAAAACTTCTCTAACTCTGTTATTTATTATTAAATTATCTTGAAACTTTTCAGAAATTATGTGTTATAATGTATATTAACATATATATATATATTTCAAAAAAATAAACACAACTGAAAAGCAAATATTTATTAATAATTTTTTTAAAATATAAAATATAAATTATAAATTAGCGTAGTATAATATTAATAAAATATATAATTCTACTGTAAAATAGTATTTGTATATCTACCCTGAATGTGTTATAACATTTAAATTATATTTGTACCATAATTAAAATAAATAATCCGTATATAAGCTAATTATAAACAAACATACCAAACCTGCATGCAATCACAGTACCCATCACCTTTAAGTAGAGCAATATTTTTAGACTTACCATTGGATTCCTTATGGCCTGAGAACCAGTGTCACTACACTAAACTACACTAGTATATACATAGTATATGTACATATATTTATACTTCAAAAATCATCCTAAACTTCACTACTGTGTTGTATACCACGAGGCACTTTACACTGCTTGCACTGAACTCTAACTTCCTTCCTGAGTCCATGGTCACTGCACACCTTACATTTCTTGGAAGGGAATCTCTTCTCTGCAGTAGGAGGAATTGTTTCCGGTAAATGTCGCCCTGGTAGCCACGTGTAATTTGAAATGGACGGTCTGTCAAGAGATAATTCGATTTCCCTCTAACAACCTGATCAATTGTTTCATTAATATGATCAATAGGTAGGCCTATATCTGTAACATTATTTACATCATCCAAAACATCATTTTTTACACTGCCATAAAAAACCGGCTCGTTGTTCTCTAAGCTAGGCCTAGCGTCCGCCTCCAACCCTGACACTTGTATGTCACTTTCACTATCTGTTTCGTCGTCACCGCAAAGCTGTTCAAGTGTCACTCGATCTAATACTTCATCTTCATCATCTGATTCATTTCAAGATAGCTATCACAGTTTTCAATATACCTAGATCTCACTAGATCGATAACACTTCCGAGACATCGTTATACCGACCGGCAAACACAACCTCAAAACTAAACACCTGTTGTTGTTTACGTATTATTTTAGTATCGCACACCAGGTTAGCCAAGGTACAAAACAATATACTGGTAAATTTAATACAGATTCACGGAGAAACAACCGTAGCTACACAGCTACAGTAAGTGCTCCGATCTAGTGGGAAAAACGTAAAACTACTAGCAATGACGCAAGACGGAACTCTTCGTCCAGGAATGCTAGGGCGTCATGGCGGTACGACGGATTACGATCTGAATTACAGTTAAACAATTTATTTGAGCAATTTAGTTGATATTATCGTTTAACATATTATAGTGTTCATTTTTAGTTGCGCTTTAAGTTCAATCTCTTCGAATGAGGATAGTAAACGGTCCTTTTTGCAAAAGTGGAGTATTTCCAAATTATGGTCTAAGGAGGTGTACTTGTAACCGTCATCTATGAGAAGTTGGGCGAAATAAGACTAATGTTCCACCATTGTACATCGTGGCATATGTTCGTTGAAACGGGTGGCAAAAGAACGTCCGATCTGACCGGCGTCAAATTTTACACAATCAGTGTAAAATTTACACTGATTTACACTTTATCAGCGAATTTATACACGCTGGACAAAGTGTTTTTTGTTAATTTATACGTTACTTTTCGGTTTCAAAATATTGATTACTTCATTTGGGGTCTTCTAAGACAAGATGACATTTTGTTTTATAAGTTCTCTCCTGAGTTAGAACTCAAGCCTCTGTCGAATTCAATAGATAAATAGCTTTGTTTGTAGGTCCCTCATTCGTATTTATTTATTCGTAGTTATTATTGTATCAATTATTTCTAGCATGTAGCCATAGACGAAAGCGATATTTTAAATAATATTGTATTCTCTATTATTGAACTTAACGGTGAGTCGACGAGGCTGTGGACATTTAACACAAAATAATCAATCTCTGAAAATATTTTAATAAAAAACTAAATCCACCTGAGACGTTTATAGAAACACTTAATCCTAAAATAAATTATGTTCAATTGCGAGTCATTTGGTTAAAATAAAGTACAATTGTAGCAATAAAAGACTCTTTCAGATACACCTATTTCACTATTTTAAGAACCTTCGTTGGTAATAAATGGACTTCTAATTACCGAACTTTTAATTACCGAAACAAAGACAGTTAATGCAAATGTCTCAAAACATTCTCGTAATAAGGTCATTAGTTAGTATGTATAAAAAAACATTTGTTTAGATCAGTGGACGGAAACTAATCCACAATTTGTAATTACCAAACCTTTTTTTTGTCACCAAAGTTTATGAATTAGTAGTAACAAAATTTATGATTAATTATTGTCTTAAAATTTAGCTGTAATAATAATAATCCAATAACTTCTATATATGGATACAGAGACTTATGCTTAAAAAAAACCTGTAATAATTCACGTACATAAATTTATTATATAATCTCGTATAATTATAATACAATTTTTGGGCTTCTAAGTTATTTCGGTTATACAATTATTGTCATACAAAGCATTGCACTTTTATGACAATCAATTCCTTATAAAATATTGTTAATAATAATTTATTTCCTCCAAATGAATTACAATAGTTAAATTTAAATAAATTATATAATAAGGTGAGATTGAAATTTTTTGAACTCACAAATGACTTATGTGTAGAAGGTATCTTATATATATATATATATATATATATATATATATATATATAATATATTAATTTATTTATTTATAAACCGCTTCTACTCGGATGATATTCAAAAATTACAAAAGTAGTTTTTCAAAACAAACTATGATCTACAAACTATATATGATCCAAATTTTAAGTATGTACATACACAGATGGACATTTCATTTTATCTTTAAAAATTGTATCCTATTGTAGTGTTAATATATTTTGGTGATTTTTTTACCAATCAATTTTGAAATTGGTTATAATTCAAATTTATTTCAAAAAACTCAAATTATACCTTCGTCTTTATAAATACTAATAAACTTGTATGTTTGAATGTAATTATTAGAAGACATTATACATTATGATTTATTTTAAATTATATTTACACAATTTATAAGTTTCAAACCCAAAGTTATAAAATGAAAAATAAACGTTGTGATTTTTTTTTCTTTGAAATATTTTTCTAAGTGCCCTCATTCCCCACCTTAAAATAATTAATTGTCTTTCTAGTAACTAATTTCTCATTATATAAAAATCATGAAGATTATATTAAGATGTACTATTTTGTAAATTACAAAATTGTGACTAAGTTTTCTAAATATTTACAATAGTTTCATAGTTTTCAAAACGTTTATACCCTTAAGATTATACCTAGCCAGTATAATAATAGATTAAAAGATTAGATTGGATATCAACAAAAGTTAGCCTATATATAAAAATATCTTATTTTCGAAATTTTAGAAGACTAATCTGTACGAAATTATGTATATTTTTGAAATTTACTAATATTACCAATTTGTCAAAGAAGGTATAATTTTGTATATAAAGTCTCAGAAAATCGATGGTATAAGTTTCATATTGTTTTGAAAATCAAATTTTCCAAATACTTATAATGAAAACTAAAGGTTGCATACAATTAAAAGTGGGATTACCAAACAAAATGTATCATTGCCGCCTAGATTTATTGAAATAAACTGTGTTGTAGAAACAGTAATCCACAAATTGTTAGCTCAGAGTCAAATCTCAAGGTCAACTACTAGATAAATTGTATAAAACTAACTGTTGGTAGTAAAAAAATACACCAAAATAATTTTTGTGCTATATTAAGAGACTAAAAACTCTAAGAAGTGTGTGTTGAACACCATTCATAATGTTAAATATAGGTAAAACCTAAGGTATTATAAGAGTGAATAAAACGTTGACTTGGGAAGTCCTTAGAGTTATTAAATATTTATATTTATGTAAATAGTAAATCAAACTAAATACATGTATGATAGGTAAATATTATTTGGTAGTATACGAGTAGATAGAAGTCAAGATTGAAAAATCGTCATTGTATTCATGACAAAAGTCTAAGAAAAAGGTTCAAAAGAGAATAAATAAAATTTTAACTCATAATACAGACAGTCCAATTATACAATTTAAAAATCAATGTTACCCTAAATGTCTACATCATATAATAAGAGTATGGATGGAAAGAACGCCGTAAAATTAAGACACGTGTTATAATTAAAGTGTTATAAAAACTACAACTCAGACTCTCTGATTGTCCTTAAAAATTGTGTTTTTTGGATTTTACAAGAACTCAAAGTGCTTGTAAAATCCAAAACTATAAAAGTGGTGAACATACAATACATAAAGTATGAATACATATTCACCAGTTTATTCACACACAATTTATTTTATTTTAAAAAACCCAATTTATTGTAATCTGATCCCGTATTATTGCATTGCCACCCAGTTCTGAGCTCTGATCGAAATTTAGAGTCTAGACTATTAGGAAGTTAGTCTAAAATCAACTACAATAGTTATATTACTTGAATAAAAAATGTGTTTAACTAAATTTGCTAATCTGACCCAATATTATTGGATTGTCATTCAGTTTTGAACTATATTGAATATTTCAAGTATTCTAGACCTTCAAGAAGTTAGTTTAAAATTGATTACAAAATTTGTATGTGACATAGAACATGTTACATAGTGGAAAATATTTGGGCAAAAGTACACATAGTTGTACTATAAAGTGTTCTTACATTTACTGTACAATTGAACAAGATTAAAATGTGTATTCACAGTATTTAGTATAACTGTACACTTGAATGAAGTGTCCAAAGTAAACAAATCTAAATTTTAGGGAAATGCAAATAATTGAAATAATACAAATATAAAAGTGGCTAAATTTAATTAAATGGGCTACAAACATGTATATGCTGCAAATCCAATAGCATCTACGGTAATATAAGCCTAAATAAAAAAAAGTAAATCAGCAATAAAATTGTATATTCTGTAAACCTACAACAAATATAAAATATACCTAAATGGGAACTATATATACGATAACTCCAACAAAATATTTAAACGAATAGGGCTAAATGAAGCTTATAAGCTGTAAATTTTCCAAACCCAATCATTACTCCTACAATTAAATGGATCCTGTATCTTCTGTAAACCCCCAAAAATGTGATATGGAGATGTCGGTAAAATTTGCCTAAGTGCACAAACGTATATTTACCTGTTTATTTTCTAAATTGTTTGGGGGAAGATTGACCCTGGGGTTCACTCAAAAGGTTGACATAATGGGGTTAAACAAGTTTTGGGTATAACTCATTAAAAGTGATCAAAAAAGTATTAAAACCAACAGTCTGAGGTGATCTAATTGTAGTTAATGCCCTACAGTATAAGGTGATCAAATTTAGACGAAATGAACCCTAACTTTCTTTCATGTCTGTCTGTCTGTGGTTGGCCATTGATTTGACACGTGTTTGTTTTGGACACGTGAGTAAAATACAGACAGACCAAGATAGGATATGAAATACTTAGTCACTTAAATACTAAAAATATTTTAGAATATAATAAATTTACTCGTACACTTTCACTGTTAAATATTTAAGAATTAAACCAAAATAAATAAATGATCTATTAACTTTGTTGATCATTAATAATAAACAGATTTTTGTTTATCAGGAACCACAAATTTTTCGTCTGACATCGTTATCTCTTCATATAAACTAAGGCTGAACAACATATTCAAATTAAACTTAAAACCCTATCCGTTCAAATAAATTAGCAAATAATTAATGGCATAGAAACACTAATATGAAATATTAATAATATTAACGTTTTATTTCACAGATGAAAATATACACAGTTCTATTTTATTCAAATTTTTCACGTATACTTTACAAGTTGGTCAGACACGAGGATAAAATAAGTTACATTTTTCTATGGCAGGATACTTAGTTGTCACATAAAGCTCCCTGCGGTTAACTTTACTTCTAACTTTGCTTTGGTAAAACTTTTCGGTAGTTACTCCACTCCGAAGGTTGTCACGACCATAAATATGCAGCTGCAAGTTGTCATAACTTTAAGATATACTTTAAAATATACTCAAAGTATGTGCAAACTACACATAGTTTTATAACTTTAAACACATATTTTAGCATGCATCAGAATGTAATTCCTTACAAGGTCCAGAATTTTTCAGACCCATAAACATCTAAGTGGGTAGATGTTTGGAATTATATTTATACAAGAAATATTTCTGTGAAATACAATTTCATATTATTTAAGCTGATACACGACTTGTTTTTATAACAACAATTTTAACTTGAAAATGGTTTGCAATAAAAGGTTTAATCATTCTAGCCTTGCTTAACTACTGTAACTTTAAAAAAATTAAATAGTTAAGGTAAACTCAAAATCTTTTTGAAGAAAAGGTATTTTTTTTAACTCTCGTTTTATAGTATACCAAAAACTTAAATAATATATGCAAAGAAATAAAATGTGTAAATTTTACAATAATTTAGTAAATTTTCGGATAAATACTCGCGTAAAATACATATTTAAAAATATACCTAAACTTAAAAATTCTCTACTGGATTTTTTTTCAATGGGATTTGATAAAGTAGCAGTATATGGAATTTCACTAAGTACCTACTGTGTTTACATTAATTTTAATATAAAAATGGTATATGTTGGAATGAAACTGCAAGAGCTTTGGTATTTCTTAAAAATTTAAAAGGTAAAATTTAGTGGTTTAATTTTGTGTTTATCGTAAATACTACATTTGAATCAATTATTACAATTTCACAGCTTATTTTAAATATTATGTGGTATATTTTTAATTTATCATATTTCAATAATTACCTCCAGCTGAGAGATTTGCCTGGTAGATGTGTACAGTGTTTTATTTACAATAAGAAAAATAAAATAATAGTTAAATGTATATTATAATAGATTTAACATTCTATACATGTATATTTTTTGGCATTCTATGAAAAATTACTGAACAGTTAGACAGTAAAAAGTATCGTCTAGTAGGAGTTAGGATAGTTCGTGTTAGTTAAAAATGATGTAGAATAATATAAACTATAACTAAATGTGATAGAGACACTGAAAGTAGAAGGTAGAGTACTAGGTTGCAGAATAGTAAATATTATAGAAGGAAAATGTTAAGGATTAAAAATCGGAGTGTAATAGAAGTTACAAGCAGTTGGTGTTAGTTTAGGAATATGGAGAGTACTAATTGCAATTATATTTGATAGATCAATTTAAAGTAGAAGGTAGAAGAGTAGGGTTGTATAGGTGTAATTGTTATAAAAGGAAAATTTATAGCACTAAGATGGACGAAAAATTATTGTAATTGTGTTTCAGATATTGCTGTTTTTTTTTTTTTTTTTGTAAAAATAAGGAATAGAGTAATTTGCAAGAGATAAGTTGACGTATGTGGATATCTGTTTTGTGGATTAGCACGTTTTCTGATCGGATCATCAACTGTAGAAAATCAGTAAAACTCTGTTCCATTTTATTAAGTACCAATTCAAATGCAACTTATCTCTGACGGAATTGGTTTTTTTTTTTCAAAAATTTTATCATTTTTACAACTAAATGTGACACACAAGAAGTTGTAATTTATGCAGAAAACCTTAACTCTTTCTTCTCCCTGCAGTTTGCTTCAGAAAGTAAAAGTTTCTATTATAACGTATATTGAAACATGCCGTTTAATATGTTAAATTATTGTATAATTATTTTATCAAACTACAGGATATCTTTTTATTAAATAGTACAAAAAATGTTTAAAAAGATATAATGTTTATTAGACAGTATCGTATAGTTTCTTTAAGAATACAGAGCACAATACTTAAAAGAGAATGCTAAATATAAATAACTATTTAATCAATCAAGTTGTATTTTTTCCCCAGTTAAATGAAGCCGGCTAATACCTTCAAGCTATTTGATGTACAACTTTTTAATTATCAAACTATTGTGGTATGCAGAATCACAAAAATGTTGAATTAAAAACTCTTCACTGTACAATTTTAATATTGTTAATTAAAATACAAATTCAAACTTTTTGTTTGTTTTATTGCTATTGTGTTTGATTCTAACTTTGATTAAAAATATGATTCAATACTTGTTTAGTTGTCACACTACCTCGTGTGTTTTATTATTAGAGTTAAAGTATTATTTATTGTATAAAGGTAATGTAACTTTTTTGTATGCATATTACGTCTTACAATTCCTAAAAATATGTTTGCCTTTTTTTTTTATACAAACCCATCACAATCAATAGTATATAAATTTCGTAAAATTACTTGTAAACATAAAATTGTTTAAGAAATTATAATTTTACAGCCGTCTAAAAAAAAAAAATTAAATAAACTTGAAACTAGTTTAAAAATATAAACAATACATTATACAGTAATCTATAATAATTTTTAATGTAGATCAGAGGGATTTTATTGAATTACACACAGTGCCATAAAAATGGTATATAACAGAAGCGTATTAATAGAGCAATTAATTCCAGGTTTAGTCCTGTCCTGGAACTGTTACTAAAGTATAATTGTCTGTATTATCTATTGTCTACGCCAAGAACACATTAATTGAGATAGACGCCTAACATACAGCAAAATCTCTTTATGGATGAACACATGTATCGTCATTACGAATAGTGTAATTTGGAATTAATCAT
The DNA here is from genome assembly GCA_963513935.1 of Aphrophora alni. Taxonomy (NCBI): domain Eukaryota; kingdom Metazoa; phylum Arthropoda; class Insecta; order Hemiptera; family Aphrophoridae; genus Aphrophora; species Aphrophora alni. The sequence goes on from OY740770.1 coordinate 31,291,314, forward strand.
GTTGTACAATGTGTCTCGGTGTTTTTAACCACAAGTAGGATCTGAAATAAAATTGTGTATTACAATACTATTGTTTCAAAGATACAAAAATCAATAGTTTTTATTGTGTTGGATGTAATAATAGTTTATTAAAGTTGATACTAAAATATAGCGTTTGAAACCAATTTACTAAAAATAACATGTGATTATGTTTTGGATAGATTACAAAAATGTTGATTACTCAATAATTCATGTTAACATTAAAAAAAAATAAAAAATTTAATATCTCAAGCATCAAAAAATTTCAGGTTCAAAGTCGCTACAAAAGTTTCTTTTATTATTCGCAAATATTATCCATAATATTATGACAGGATTACATTTCATTTAAAATAGATTATATAAATCAATATGTAATTTCTTTGAATATCTTGAAGAAATTAATTAAAAAATAATGTCACAGTATAAAATCCTTACTTCTCAATTAAAATAAGACACTTGAGTGATGGCAGACAAGAGACGGTTATAATAAAATTTTTAGAGCTAAGTAAAAATAATGAAACTGATTATCAGAGGTGACTGTTATTCCTCCGAAAAAAAAAACTTTTCGTTTTACAAACATCTTCCAACACGAACGGCGTCACTGATTTCTCAGGTTTTGTCCACTCTTTAATCCTTACAGTAAAATACAAAACACGTTAAATAGGGGATAACAAAAAAATCGCAATGATCATATTTTCTAATAAAAACAGTTTTTATTGATTTTTAATTAGAAACGTAAACTCATATTGTGTGAGAAAATAATGTGGAATCTTTAGGTAGAGTAAATTTCATTTTATGAAAAACCTATACATTTTTTTTCTCCTTCAAATATTAAAAACTGTTTGGCAAATTCAAATTTCAAAACGTTAAAAAATACATTTGAATTTATTTTTTTAGTATAATATACGAACAGTTATCGCCAAGATTTTTTCAAGTATGGGCAACATCGTCTTATAAAAATTACATGGTGTGCTAGTCAAGGCTGATCTAAAATGTATTTAAAGATTAGTATCCTCATTTAAAAAATTAATGTCTTCTGTGTTTCGGGGTGAAAGTAAAAGGGAAAAAGCAATTTTTCAGTTATCAAAAAATACTTTTATTAATTAATGAAAGGATTATTTATTTAGGTTATTATATTCATTTTTTTTTAAGTTAAAAGTTTCGATACTTACTTTTTGTGTTTTTTTTTTAGAAATCTTTTACTTTTTAGAGATACCCTGTGCAAATGACGATGGAAATAGGAATTTACGAAATTATTTGGCCATAAAATACATTTTCTTCTGATTCAAGTATTATTGATTATTTTCAGTGTACTTATTGTTATTATTACCAATATTTAAGTGACGTAATAAATATAAATAAATAAAGGCGTTCCTATCAACATACCCAGTAAACCTATGTTGATTTTTTTAATATTTCTAAAGCTATTTTAAAATGAAAATTAGATACAATAGATATCAAAAGAAGAATACTAAACACAAATCATAATATTTTGGTTACTTACTAGTAAACTGAAATATTGTCTTCATTTTAGTTCAATTTTTTAAGTGTCCTAAAGTGTTAAAACATCCAGTCAATTTATACGGGGTGAGTCAGACCACCCGTGCAGTACTTATAGCTGTCTTACAAACTTACTTTAACACTTTTTCATTCTCATTTCCCCCTAATTTGGCTCCACTGAATCCAATGAAATTAATTTCAATTTTGAAAAATGCCCCAAAAGGGCCCTTTTTGGGGGGTAGGGGTGCTTTTTGAGGAATTTTCAAATGTAAACATGGGTTGTGTGATACATCATTTTAAAGGTCTAATTACCTTGAACATTTTGGCGCAATCAAAAGTTAATTATCTTTAACCGTATGTACAGGGTGTACCAAAACGTATTGAAATTGGACTTTAAAATAAAATACCGTGTTGTCCTAACTACAATACGGAACAGCACCAGATTTTTGTCCAAGCTTATTATTGAGCTATTCTTTAAGAAAACGTGTGGTACGGGCATTTTTCACTGGATTTTGAATATTTTTAAAATGCTCAAAATTGAAGAATTTATAAAAGCCTAAAACTCAAAAATCTTAAATAGCAACTTATAGCAAATGTTATATCAAGTAAAAGGTATTTTAAAAACAAACATTTTTTGTATTTTATTTTTTTATCTATCTCTTACTGTTAAAAAATGGCAGCCAAAAAACTTAATTATGCCAGTTTACAAAATGTAACAAATAACTTTTATTTGAACAAAAAGGTGTTTATGATTAAATAAACAGTCTCTGATATGTAATAAGACCAAAATTCAACTTGTTTTTATTTTTCAATGTGGCTCCATACTTTGGTAGTAGTTGTCCATGTTTATCTTTAAAACATTGAAATTTTTCAAATATTAAAAACTTTCAAATGTTTTACTGAATTTGTAAATCACGCCACAGAAACACTTCGGAACGCAGGGGAATATTTGTGCCATATACATCCTAAGGACAGAAAATTCTTTTACCCACAGTTTATTCAATTTCAATCTTACAGCTCAAGGTTAAATAGCTGTCTAAAATAAAATCCAAAAAAATCATGAGGTAGAAATTTTATGACAGTTAAAAATGTTCTGGTGAAAAGAGGACCAAACCGTTCCTGTTCAACTTATCAACTAAATTCCTAAAGAATAAATACAGACGGTCTGCCCAAATATTCTGATAATCCTTTATAGAAATATTATTTTCTTATCTTAGAGTGAAACATCATTTAAGGAATAAAACTTGTGTATTGATGGGGAATCCTTACTTCCCTAGATTTAATTCATGTAATAGACATTTTTGTGAAACAAAAGTAAATTCTGAAATTTTTGTTTCTAACTTTCTACGGTTTTATTTCGATAAAAATTACGCTAAAGATTTCGATATTTTGGAGAACAAATATATAGTTATATTTAGACTATTTAGTTATAAATGTAAGAGTATTAAACAATGTCTATTTCATGAAATATATTGTTACTCGTTGTTTAAACCTTATTTTACATAGTAGTAGTTTACGATATTGGTGGAATAGCAGAAGGGTGGGGGGAGAGGAAGTGTAGAGTAGTACTGATGGGACCATTTGTCTGTGCGCGCGGCTCTGACGCTACTAGCCGTTCTGTAAAAGTAGGGTTCGCTCACCCAACTATGTTTGTCTACCTTTCGCGACACATAATTACAGATTACAAGATTTGTAGTGCATATAGAAACATGATGTTTACAAACAACTCGAAGCTACATTGAAGACAGGTAAATAATCTACGTCCGGCGCGCCGCGCGGCACCACATGTTTTTGGAAATGAGCGATAACCACTCCCCTCCTCCCCGCCGCGCCATAGCAAGCCGCGCGGACAGACAAATGGACCCATCAGTAAGTGGCCAGAGAGCGACAAACTAGTTTCCGGTTAGGGAAGCAAGAGTCTAAATATGTCCTCGTAATAAGGTATTACTAACTTTTCATATATATATATATATATATATATATATATATATAATATGTCGAAATTATAAGAATGTATTGTAGTAATTAGAAATGAATGTGTATGTGTTATGGTTCAAGTCATGTGTTTTATGGTCACATTTGTTAACAAATATCGTTTCCTTAAGTGTTTTGCGACTTGTGGAGTGTAAAAATTAATTGGATTTATCTGATCTGCAATGATTTCAATGCTATTACCTTATCACTTCATTCCAGCAGCTGCATTTTACTGGAGATTGATCGCTTGTCATTGGCTCTTTTATCATTACTGTATTTTAAATACAAAATTTAGTAGGGAGACAGTTTTAAAATAAAATTAAACTGTTTTACATTATACGTAGTGTCGCATGTTAAATATAATATAATTTTAATTATTAACGGTTTTAGTTAATACATTAAATATTTATATATAATTCAGTACGAAATTATGTTTAGTAATGGTATTCAAAAATAATAAATAACAATTCTTTAAATTCGTTGACATTATTTTATTGGAAGTTTAATTATTATCTCCTAATGGTCTAAGTTTACGAATTATCAATGATACTCCGTCTTATTTATAGTAATGGAGTGAAGAGATCATCAGTGTTATGGCAGGTAACTGAAGTGAAGTTAGTTTGCTTATTAAACACAAAGACTACCAAAAAAACAAGAAACTTAAAAGCTATGTGATCAGTAATGTAAAAGCGAAATATAAAGGTAACATATGGAAGAAATTGTTCATTGAAGACTACTGATTTCATTTAAAAAAATCAAAATATAGCAGGACTTTGACTTTTTGTTAGTTTTATTGAAAAAGGGAAAAATTCTGTTGATCTTCTGGGTAAAAATGTCAGAAGGGATGCCAAATTTCTACCTTTATTAATTTTTATAAATAAATAATTTATGTTTTCATCAATTCACTTTTATTTAAAATGGAATTATCAGGCTAATGTAACATATATAAAAAAAACACTTCTACATCATAAATATAAACCCTGAAATTTGAACTAATTGAGATAGGGGCCAAATGTTACCAATTGATTGGATTATTGAAAATTATTGCATGAACATAGTAACATATGAGTATTCAAGGGAGTCATTATTTTACCTTCTTTTTTCATTATGTGATGATGACAGAGAGGTTTATTTACCTTTAATCAAGAACATACAAAATTTCTACATAATATTGAACAAAGATGAAATAAAAAATAAAACGTGAGTCATGTTATATGTTGACAATATTACATTCTAGAAACTCTGACGAGAATCGTGCAGTAAATTTTGTGAGTGCCTTTTTCCTTAGCCTGTATTTGTGTTTCATCGATGAGTCTTATATAATTTTTTATGTTCCTCAGAACAATAACAGTTGAGTCGACTTTTCGTTCCAACGTATATCGTGGAAGAGTGCTAATATCGATTGTTTTTGTGAATTATCAAACATTGACTGTAGATCATCTTATAAATTCATACTGTTATATGTTGGACTATTATTCATCAGACTTGAAAAACGTGTAGCATTCATTATGCAAAATCATCGTGCACAAATAGTGTGATTGATAATTCTTTCAGATTCAATAAATGATTATAAATCGATATAAACTAATTCAAGCACAGATTCTTCTTCTTTCTGTTGAGAATGAAGCAACGCAGAATTGATAGATTGGAAGTGATTAGACAATTCACTTATCAACTTGAGCAAAGGACTCAACTGAATTTTTCATCCTAATATTTAATGGTATATGAAATTATCGATCTATTATGAACACATGAAAAAGTAGCTCCTGCATCCGAATAATGGGAATATATAGTGATAAATCGTTCAGTAAATGAGGATGTATTAAGCCCCGCCACCAAGTCCCAGTTCATTATAATCTATTCTACTACTGATCGTAGCATGAGTGGAATCATACAACCGGATATTTTTCTTCTAAGTTTATGAGAACGAATGAATCCGTTCTATAAGTTTCGTATTACTTCTGATTCTCAGTGGAGAACCTTTCTTACTTCCATTATTATGTGAAAAATTATACTTTGGTCAGAAGTTCTCTCAGAACGAATGTTTTTTTTTTCCAACAAAACAACCTCTCACTAATCGTCACCCTTTAAAAAAAGGAAAGAAAACACGCGAAATAAAGACCTCTAGCCCTCGAAAACTATAATATTGTCTTGGTCGGATAATATAATACTTGAATAAAAAGAAAATATCTACATGATAGGAAAGATGAAAGAGAGGGATCAAACCCAAGACATCGTAAAAAATTGTATTTCCAGCTAGGACCCTCAGGATTATCACGACCATACTCACTCCCGAGGGTCAGAATGTAAGTATTTTACGTTGAACAACGATGTAAGATGTCGTCCAGTACAACTAATATAAAACAATACACTGTGGTTTTCACTACAATTGATGCGCTAGTCTTCTGCTCCAGACCCTTAATTTTAAAATATTGTATGAAACTTTTTATATACCGGTAATTATTAAATGATTACGAATACATTGATTGAAATTGGGCCCGAAATTATTTTTAGTTCGTATTAAAAATTTAATTAGATGTGTTTAAAAACTTATAAAAATATATATAATTAGGCTGTACTAATAACTAATAATATTAATGTAGCTAATACTAGTAGCTATAGATTAGTAGAAATACACAAACATACCGGCATTAATAATCACAAATTATGCCAATTTAACTATACTGAAATCAAATGGCAGGTTTTAACAATTATTATAGAGTATTCTTTTTTAACTAGTTAGATTAGTAGATTAGATGTTTAAACTTTTCCGGCTCAGTGAAACAAAAGGGGATTACTGTATAAATGAGTGAAGCATTTGTTATTAAAAGTCTGAAGCCACTTCTGTTACGTAAGGTCAATTTATTATCACTCTATTCCAGCAATTTTGTACTGTGATTGATTTTTCCGCTTTGGTTCATTTATCACGGTTGTTATCTGAAAGTTACACAGATTGAAAACGTCTCAAACTTGACGTAAATAAATTAGTTTTTACTACAGAGTGACACCAAATGGTTTCATCATGTTTTAAAAATAACTTATTTAACTATAAGTTATTAATTAACTTAATTATGTTTTATGTCGTATTTTATAGCATATGTAATTTTTTTTTATGCTTATTCATACAATTTATACTCGGGTTTTGAACCACCATTAAAATTTTATTTTATTAATATACTGTATGTATAGAAAAAAGTCACATTATTCACTCCCATAATTATAATCATTTTATATATACAATATGAATTAAACGCCCCTCTTTCAAAGGTCAATCCAATGTTGAATAAGACGAAGATTTCTTTTATCTAAATAATAAATAAACTTCTAATGTAGCTATCGAAAGTAATATTAATTATTTATCATCTGAAAAACGAGAACAATTACGTTGAAAAATACCTCTTACTGACTCTTATTTACCTCTTATATAAACTGCTTTTTGCTTTTCTCTGACGGTTGTTATCCTCTTCACAGTTTTATTGTTATAAGCAAAGACAGTTCTGGTGATCATAAACTGCTCTCGAGTTGATTACCAGGGTTCAGTTTACAAGACTTCACACTTCTTATATACAACTTTGTTACTAGACGTCCTTGATATTTCTTTACTGTTTTATCCTTGAAAACCACTCTCACCAAAATAAAAACTTATATTTTCCAATTCCTAAAGTATTATTTACGTACAGGATACATATATCGAATGATTTCCCCACCTTTAATTTAATAATTACACCAAAATTACAAAAATAACTATTTGAAGCTTCAAACTAATCTTCCGTAATAAGTTTTATGATGTTTAAAAATTTAAACCTCTATTTTAGATTTGAGTATTTAAAACAGTAGTGAAATTAAACAAGAGGTACAATTAAACATCGTTTTATGAAGCTACGTTTAGTGTTAATATTTTCCCCCCTTTTTATTAATATATGACTCTTGCCTCCAGCTCTTCATGAAAAACTACCTGGTATATGAGTAGTTTAACTTCTTTTATATGCTGCAAAAACACATTTATTGTTTTTCAATATTTGTGACGTTCCATACTCTATAAAACTTAGATGTTTACTGCAATGGTGATGTCTGTTTATCAATAGTAATAAGCTTAACCCATTTTAAAATTATTATACTTCAATATGCAGTTTAATTTGTGTTTTTAATGTTATCAACTTGAATGGTGTAAATAAATTGAAGTAGCCAACGAAAAATAAATTCCAACTTTGAGATGATCATCAAAGTATATTATAGTGCCAAGTATAGTTCAGAGTTAAATATTCAGAGTGTCTTTAACATTACTTAAAAACAAAATTTGGATGGTTTTTCGTGAATAGCTGAAGGAGAAAGATATTTTAAAATTAATTATAATACAGAAAATTCAGTTTTTAAAATAAAGTTTGAATTATGTGTCATATGATCATATCACCATTATAAATAATGACTCAAATTCAACATGACTCAAATTTTAAACATCATATATATATATATATATATATATATATATATATATATATATATAGTACGAGGTGTCAGGGGTTTGTCTAATATTGTGGAAAAACTTAGAGAAACACACACTTTTTTACCTCTACCAGAATGCTATTATATATGTGATAAAGTTTATGTTCATTCTGTATATGTAGATATGTTTTTTTTTAATTATATAATTGTTTATCTGAATATTATGCATATGCTATTTTATAAAATGTTACAAATAAATTAATGTTAAAAAAAATACATATTTGTGGGATCATATTTATGTTCGGTACATCCAGTTGGATAAAATATCTAGCTTGTATAAGATGTATACGATTATTTTTTGCCCTGAAATGTGTTTTACTCTAACTATGATTTTGTTTGTACTATTTACCAGACATAATTTTAACTTAATATTTGTATCATACTGTCTAAGAAAATATGGTTTAACGAAAAGGATAATTGTACTGAATCTTGAAATTCCTTCTACTTCATCACAAAACACGTAGTTTAGTTCGAAATGATGAGATCTAAGCCGGTATAAAACTCACGGTTCAGGGTTGTATTCCAACAAAGAAGAATCACATATTATCTTTTCATCTTACTACTACAGCTGTACCAAGTGCATGGCCTAATTTATTTTATAATCCTGGCTTAAAATTTAGGCGTCGTCGGCCGCATGAGTGGAAACATTTGTCAATTAATCAAATTTCGTTAATTAATCATTATTTAAAATAACAAATTTAATTTAAGAAAACATTAAAATTAACATAAAAATGTTACTGTAATTTAAATAATTTACTTACACTACACGGTTTGATAAAAGTATTATATTAATTTTTGAAAGGTCGATTAAGCCACTTTAAATGGACAATTTCACTAAGGAAGTTTAATAGGTTATCTATTTAATATTCTTCAAGCAAAGTACAAATTAAGAGAAACCTAATCTGTAGCACTTGTAGCAGAGAAAGGAAAGGTTAACTGTGTTCAGCCTCTTAAGTATTCAAATTCCATTATTGTGAATTCGTGACCGTGGTTAGTTAAATACTAGTAGTCTTTCTACCAAGGTAGCTATCACCTAATAAAAAGCTATTTCAAAAGCAATGTACTACTTGCTCCGTAAGTTTTTTTTACGCTTATCTAAAATGAGTCAGCAGAAGTTAAGCAATATTATGCATGGTAGAATATTTTGCTTAAATCAATACTAGATGTATATACATTGTCCTAAAAATATCTGAAAGAGTTTGAATTTATCATGTGTACGGAGGAGCTGCTAGTAGTTGTATAACCTGTAGCAACCTGTATAGTTGGTTACATTCGTGTTTTTTTTTTTTTTTTTTTTTTTTTTATGAAATAAAGAAAGATATGAGTCGACACACATAAATCACTTTCAATTTTTTTAAAAAACTATTTTCGAAAGATACATTTCTAAAGGAAATATCTTATTATTATGTAAGAATAATTTCGTAAATAAAATTCAATTACTTAGCTACATTTCTTGAAGGAGGGGGCGAGTGGAGTAAGTCCCCATAGAGAGTTGTTCAGGTCGACCTTTTGGATAAGGTCAATAAATTATTTATATCAATGAGTGAATTTTATTTTATCAATGAAAAATATTATTTCTCCATTATATAATTTCTTCACAATATATATATATATGTATATATATATATATATATATATATATATATATTCATCAAAAAACACTTATCACAAAAATATATACTATGATACATGTTCTATTATTTTTGATTAATTGTGTGGTAAGCCTGACTAAACATCAGCATTAAAATTTGTAGTAATCGTTCTCATTTGCAAGGAAAATGTATTTCATAATGAGATGAGATTAAATCATAGATTTTAAATTATTGTCAACTTATTGTAAAGTTACGTTCAGTATCTTCTTTTTCATATATGTATCGTAGAATACATATTATTTTCACCATAGACGAGAAATTGTGGTTTTTTACTCCAAGATGCAAAGATATCTTCTCCCTTCCTTACTTAAATGATTTTAGTTACAGGTAACACAGTCTGTACAATTAGTAACTGATTAGTAGATGTTCACAAATACATAAGCGTAGTTACTAAAAAATTATGCTAGTTTTAACGATACTTGAATTAAATTGTACATTTTAACAACTACGTTTATTGTTCAAAACTTACCTCAAATTGATTAACAGTGTGAATTGACTAGTTGAATAACGAATAAAACAAAATAATTTATACAACAATTGAAATTACTTAAGGTAGGAATGGAAAAGTATAAAGTTAAAATTGTTCACCTTCAGAAAAACTATTGTGTTATAAATGAGTTAAGCATCTGTTATTAAAGGTCTGAAGCCGGTCGTGTTACGTGAGGTCAATTTATTACCACTCTATTCCAGCAATTTGTGCTGTGATTGATTCTTCCCTGTTGATTCATTTATCACGCTTGTTATCTGAAGGATACACAAATTTAAACGTCACAAATTCGATGAAAATAAATATTTTAAATAAAATTTCACACCAAATTATGTGTCGGAAGATTAGGAATTCAGAAGATTACTTAATTACTTTCTCATAAATATGTAGCAAGTAGAAAGTTATGTGATGGGTAAAAAACGATGTCAGGTTTTTGGTGATATACCCGTTTTGAAGTTCCTGTAGTTCAATTGGTCACTTAATGAATATATAATTATCTGTTGTGTGTCTGTCTGTGTATTTATATGTGTCTGACATCTGTTTGTCGTCTGTCTTATGTGTAATACTCTTCCTCCAAAACGAGTGGACAGCTATTAATCAAATTGCGTATTTGGGTATATTATGTATAGTTTTACTTTTTGCATATTTTTTAATTTTAATTTTCTGTTATTTCGTAACATAAGATAATATAACTCTAAGAAATTTCAATAAAAGGTAGCTGAAATTATTACTAATTAAATTTCATTTATCTACGTTTCTCCAATTTTACCATTTTTCAATTATACAGCGCATTAGTAAATTAACCTTTTTTTTAATATTACATATTCCCTCGCCCTTTCCTTAACTTTATATAAATTTGCAATAGTTAAATCCAGCTATAATAAAATCTGTCTCCCTTTTCTTTAAAAAATAGATGAGATAATTGATTTTTTGGTTGCAACCTTTACCGTATGCTAATGAAAACTTTATTTTCCTACACCTAACCTTCCTTTTACCAAAGAAAATATACAAAAACAAATCTTTAGCCTACAGTCCTCATCAATATGCTTCGGCCTTCCCTCACCTTTTATCTAGTTCTCCTAAATTTTCGCACTCACCCAAAAGAACTTTTTTTACTCCTCAGCGGTGTCTAATGACCACCCAAAGTACTATTGATCAATTTCCAATTTAATTCTCAATCCTCCTAACTTGTTTTTCTTAAATCTACTTTTTTTTCAATCTTGGTTTTTGGTTTTAGTTATATCTTCAATTTAGAAGTAAATTTTAGCACAACCCTAATGGCGGTGCAATTGAAATCAATTATGCCCAAATAAACCAACACACCAATTTTGATCCAAATCAACCCATAAATGCATAGATATGATACTTGTTTTAGGGCTAAAAACTCCCTAGGAGTGGAATATTTTCAAATACGCGTCTACAGACCTACCCCAAACCATGTTGAATAATTCATAGCTCAAGGCTTCTTGGGTACAGTATGTAATCAGTGAGTTTGGACTTATATATATATATATATAAGTTGGGGCTAAATACATTTGAAGTGGAACATTCTCAAAACCCTTTCTTAGTACGCATCTACAGAACTACCCCAAACCATGTCAAAAATTCATGGTTCTATGCTTCTTGGATCCAGATATGTTATGATCAGTCAGTGAGTTTTGATATATATATATATATATATAGTATAAACCATACCACTTCAATCAATTAGGGACAAAGCATTCGGAGTTTTACCAAAGGCCCAATCCATAATTTGGACGTGTTATATCTTAATTTAGACGAGACGAGTTGATAAAGGGGAATACCCCACTTCAGTTCATGTTTAATTAGTGACAGTGTTTTATGACAGAATATTAATTATTGTAATTATATTTTTCTTTAATAATTCAGTAATGTATTATTAATTAGATTGCTTTCTTCAAAACTGGGTACCTATGGTGCATGGGCTGAAGTGGGGTAATTGTGTTAGACCTTGAAATAGGCCAAAAACAGGATCCCATTTAAATTTTAAAATGTAGAAAAGTCCAAAAAAATCACTTCTCCTCCGGGAGACTTACTGTGAAGGCTTCACAACTTCTCCTCCAGGAGACCAAGAGACCAATCAGCTTGCTACTTCTACACCTCTCCTCCGGGAGACCGGCCGATAACACCACACTTCTCCTCCGGGAGACGTACTGTAACCACCTCTGAACTTCCCCTCCGAGAGACAAGTAGATACAGCATCACTTCACCTTTAACTGTCCGAGGAGACCAGCCATCTTCACTTGCTTCTTCAGCAACACTCACTTCTCATTCAACTCACACAATTACTGCTTGAACCATACCGCTTACCAGCTTGCTGTTCAACCCATACACGTTTTGTTTCTTCAAACACCTGACTCCTGCTCCTCACCGCCAGGATCGTCGCCTCTCCAAGAGTCACCCTGTGGTCTCCCGTATGGGAAATTAAACGGAGAAATCCGGGCAACGGCAGCATCTTACTTCCCCCGCTTCACCTCCTGAAAAGGAAATTGGACTGTTTATTAGTTGGTTTATTATCTCGTTGTTGTCAGGGGATCCCCACACTGATAGTCAAAACGAAGTTATGAACGGAGTAAATCAATGAAATTACTGTATATATATATATATATATTTAAACAATGTATTAAATTGGACTAAAAACGCAAAACTATATATATGCACTATTTATTATATATATAATAATATAATAAATATATATAATAAATTACTTATTATTTTATTATTATTATTATTTTTACGGAATTAGTTTATATAAATAATGCTTGTATATTTTGCAAGTATCATTGTTACTTTGATCTATTGAGTTAAACCTAAAATTTCTAACGCAAGTATGAAACAACTCTGATATACAGTCGGACTTCCTGCGTCATGTATCCTGTCTGAGTCAGTCATGGCTTCATTCAATCCGTTGGACAGTGTGATTAAATTCCATTTACATCCGTGGTTTAATTGGGTTATTTTTAAATCAATATCCTTTAAATTCACTCTTTCTATATGTCTTTCTGAAATAATGTGTTATTTATTTGTATTAAACAAATTGTAGTACCCAAACAATAAAATGTACAAATAATATGTTCAGTCTACAAATAGTTCTGTAGTGAGCTAACAATGAATACTATTTAAGTGTACTATTAAATTAAATAGTGTGTATTATTCGTTGCTATCGATTTCTTAATTCTAGGATTTGCCAATTTTACTCGCTTTCTTTCAGTCTACCATTAATAAATTATTGATACTCATATAGTTAATCGATATTTAATTTATTGCTATAATTTTTAAAAACAATTACCCATTACAATATGTAATAGATATTGTTATAATAGGATGGCGTACTTCTACAAACGTATATTGGTTGAGAAACCAATTCTCCGAGTATTTATAATAAACTCGGCTGTCATATTTGATTAATAATAACTTTACAAACATATTTGGTTTTAGGAATATTATATTAGGACCTTAGGTGAATTCGTATTGAAATTTAAAAAAAAATATATGTTTACAAAACACAAAATAAATTAAATTCAACCAAAAAGGACTAAATGGATTTTACTTATACATTTTGATAATTTTTTGCGAATTTGTTGAGAACTTATGCTTCAGAAATTATTGCGACTTTAAATAGTACAAAATCTATGATTATTGTGGTAAATTTCAAAAATACAACTTGCATTATAGTTTACACTAACTATTTAAATACATATTGTTCGATTGCAGTAAAAATAAAAACACTCACAAACGAAAACACAATTAATTGTCTTCATAATTATGTGGCAATTACTATTGTTTTGAATAATTTTATTAGAAAACACTTACCATTTTAAAACTTAATACCTACTTTCTTACAACATTCTTATATTACTACATTCTTTTCCAAAAACTGCAGTGCCTCTATATCTGGCAGAAGAGTTTGTCTACTCATTGTAAATAACAGTAATGAGCCCAAGGAGAGGCTCCACCATTCTTGCAATACAACCGCTCAGTACTGTAATCTATAATAAATCTTTTACTGTCTCCGCTTGTCGTTTGTGGAATTCACTTCCAGATGCAATTAAGACAATTGACTACCACGTCTGCTTTACAAAACTGTAAAAGTCTTATTTAAGGGATAAAATGGAGAATGTATCCAAATAGGAGGTGTGATTAAGTAACTTGTCTTATTATATTATTCGTATGAATTAATATTTTGAATGATCACAAATAGACAATTAACTTTATTATTGCTATATATATATATATATAATCAATTCACTCAACCATTATGGTTTGTAAATTGATGTTATGTAGAATCAAACAACAATTAACCATTTTTAAGCCTCTTGAACAATAAATACAACTATTCAAACAGAAAATATTTTTAAATCAACTCACTTTAATTTGTCATTTTCATTTCGCTTGATTGGTTTATCAATTCATTGAGTCCCAAATGAAAATAAATGATTATAAGTTGCAAAAGTTTATATTATGCCTGTTCAATATAGGCATAAAATTGTATATTATTATTGTATCATATAGGAATTCAATAAAGCTAATGAATATTTCATCCCAATCTAACATATTCATAAGTTTTCAAATGATTTTATCGATATCTTTTAGAATTTATAAGGGATTATTGTCATATTATTGACATAATTTTATTTTTTTATTTTGTTGTTTAACTATATAGCGTTTAGCAAATTGTCAGTTACCTTAATTTGCTACACAAGTAATCGACATATATATATATACTTTTTCACTATTCATGTACATGTATACTGGGTGTCGTACCTAAAATGTTACTATACCTAACTTTTGAATTATAATAATTATGATACAGTACTTTAAGTGAGGAACTTTCCTTTCTTTTCAATGAAGTTTAAAAATCCATTTTCCAATATGGAGGGGGGGGGGGAACTTTGAAATTTGTTATGGAACTCGCTGTATTGTAGGGGATTTTTAGATTTTTAGGTGTAAAACGATATTTTTTAATGTTTTATTCGTGGATATTTTTGTATAATCTTTAGCCGTTTATGAATTACAGGCTCTTAAAGTTCAGAAAATTAAACGTTTGATTGGCCTACAAATAATTGATTCCCAACTAAAATGTTACAATAGGTAACTTTTGAACCGTTGGGGGTATAAATAAGTTTCAATGGGGAACTCCCCTTATTTTTTTAGCAGTTTTTTAAATTGGCACTTTCCCAAAATTCCTAATAATAACCGAGCGGGAGACACAATTAATTATTAAAATTGGATTTAAAGTTCCAATTTTAAAAAGTCTCAAATTTGAACAAAGAATAACATTCCATAAAGTATGGGGGTTACCAATTTAAAAAAATCAAATCCCTATTTTAAATAAAATTTAGTGTTTTTTTCATAATTGATTTCCATGTCATTTTAGAGTTTACAAAAATTGGGGGATTTCAAGTATTGGTATCACTTTGTGTAAGTTATTCGATGTTATTAGAAGTGTTTTCTGCATATTTCCTTAATGCGAGTTCATCTACCAAGTTATAAGCGAATCCACCTGATAAACAAAGACACTCAGCTAACGAATACATTTTGTAGAGGGTTTTGTATAGATTGTAATATTTAATTTATTAAATTTGTTTTTTTCCGCAATATGGTCTACTCATTAGCTTATAAACGTTGCCTATCTAACCAACAAGAGGGTTATAAAACAACCTAAGAGGGTATTAGAGGTGTAGTAGGCATGTTTTGTTTGAGATTGTTGTGAATCTATCAATCATTTTTGAGAGAGTTTATGGTGTTATACTCAATAATACTGGTTTTACATTAATAACTTCAACAATTCATTCTAACTTTTTAACTAGAAAAAAATATTATTATTATTATGCATATATAAATATACACGAATAACGTTTTCTTGTTAAAAATTTAAATTTTTGTTTTTAGTATCCTGTTTCCTAGGTGTAAGTGGAACGTCAAAACAAACTCTATTATAAAGATATATAATTAAACAGACATGTACACTAACTAATTATTTGGAGTGAGTGTAAGTGAAGTTGAAGTTATATCGGAGAAATACAATAAATATTTTAAATGTGTGATAATAATAAAGTACAAAGTGTTCATATATATGTATAGTATAGCATGTGTATTGTATATACAAGTGCGTGTTGTGTAGATTGACTTTAAAACAATTACACGTGATGATTCCTCAATGCTTAATATTACGTTCCCTTTTTATGTACTTCCAAATTTTAAATTAAAATTGCTCAAAGAAATGGTACTCAAGTAATAAAAACAAACAAAATTATAAATTGTGCACTAAAAATGCGTTAATCAGTACATATCATGTCAGCAAGTAAAAAAGAGGTAAAAAGTTCAACAGTGTGTGAATTCCACAGCTATTTCATAAACACGAAATAATAACTTAATCCACGGTATTGGATCAGTTAAAAAGATCGACATATCAATTTGTCGGCATTAATATATTTGTAAAGTGTTATTATTAAATTTGCAAAAAAAGTCGAAATATAATTGCCAATGTGTAAACCGAAATATGTGGAAAACAGATCATGAGTACAAGTGTTATTGTACCAGTATTTTTGTACAGATTACATTTCCTAAATGTTGGCAAACAAGACATTTCCATTTCATCATGTTACATTAATAACAATGTTTGGAAATCCGTCCTCGAAACATCTTAAAGTGTTTGTAATCCTCTCAACAGAACCTTCAAAACAATCCGCTTAATTAGGAGCTCCTTAGGAGAGAGCGAGAGAGAGAGGGAGAGAGAGAGAGAGAGAGAGAGAGAGAGAGAGAGAGAGAGAGAGAGAGAGAGAGAGAGAGAGAGAGAGAGAGAGAGCGAGAGAGAGAGAGAGAGAGAAAGAGATTAATCAGATTATTACTGAAGTTAAAACTGCACTATCTATGCAAAGCTTTTATTTTATGCATTAATGATTGTATACCTATTTTAAGTTTTACTACCCAGCGGTGTGGATTAAATTGATAGCTGTATGAAATAAGCCATCATGGGGCCAAAGTATTCTTTTTTATGAAATAAAAACTATCACAAAGCTTATCATCAAAAATCAAATGGAAAGTACTCTTTTATACAAAATATATGATTACACAAATAGGGATTGGTCAAGTATTCAAACGGAGTTTTAAATTAAATTAGAAGAAACATCTGCTATATCAGAATAATATGTAAGATGTTAAAAAAAAAGGAATTTATTATAATTAATTCACAATAATAAGTGTAAAATTCTTGACTTCGGACTGTAATTTTACTAAAAATGTAAAATTATTGACATTTAGCAAGCATTTATTAAGAATACCAATACTGTTAAGGAAATAAATGGTTTGGTTTTTTTAACGGAAAGAATGTTATAATCTTAAATAAAAATAACGCATAACAAAAGAGATTTTATTAAGTATGAAGCCGGTATTTCACTGAAGGTTCTTAGACTAAAATATATAACATAATTCAATAAGAATTTGAGGTATGTATATTTAATTAAAGGCGAATTTTGGAAAAATGAAAATTTATGTTAGTTTGAAGATCAAACTAAAACCTATTCGGTTCAAATTATCAATAGCTCAAATGAAAGCATTTAATTTAGTGAGTGTTTTAAGCCCAAAACATATCAAATAACTTCAATAAAACTGGAGTTATTGATCAATAATTGTAGGCAACTCTCAAAAAAAATGGTATTGTTTGGAGGTCTACAGTTCGCTTCATATTCAACATAACTAAATAAACTATGGCTCAAATGAAAGCCTGTTATTCACTAATTGTTTTCATACCAAAACATATATAATAACATAAATAATACTGAATCTTTCAATCGTTAATTAAGGACAAATCTTGGTAAAATTAAAATTTAAGTTGGTTGTCCACCTTGCGTTCGCTTGAAACTCATCAAATCTCTATAATTAATTACTTAAATAAAATAAAATTAATTACTTAATTTAAATTACTAGTACTCCACTGAAGGTTCTTAGACAAAGACATTACGGATAACATAATTTAAACTGGAGATATGGATCTTTAAATAACAACGAATTTAGGGAAAATTCAAATTTATGTTGTTTGGAGGACCATAACTAACCTTATACTCAAAAGATTTCAATTATCTCTATCTCATATAAACGCCTGTAATTCAATTAGTATTTCAAGACTAAAAGTAATCATGTAACTGTAGTAAATCCGGAGATATATGAAAAACAATCTTATGACAATGCTGTAAATTTGAAACTCCCATAAGAAATTCATGGGGAGGAATTTTTGTTTGAGTATAAGTCAAGTTATGCGGTAGATAAATGAATGCGGATGCTTGATGGCAAATCTAGGCGTACATACCTTTAATTTAAGACATCAATTATGAAAATCGGTCGGGTAGAAGAGCCGAAAGGACTCGGAAAAGAAAAACCGATAATTTTTAATAAATAAGATTATTTTTTAAATTCTAAATTAATTTCTGAATACTTTTTGAAATAAAACAATCTAATTCTTTCGAGTTTCTATAATGATTTTGGACATAACATTTTATATAATATATTTACTTTCAAAAGAATTTATTTCTACAGATACTATGGGTGACATTTATGTGCATATTCATCATAGAGCTAGTGGCGTGAAGTAGCTTTACATATACCAAGTGTCCTAAAAGTCCCACCCCCCTATTATTTGTTTTATTAATGGAAATAGACAGATTTGCTTTGGAGAAAGTTTAGATAACCAAAGGAGGAGTTTTTTTGAAGTATCAACATTCTCAAACCTTATCCCCAAAATTAGGTAGTTTGGGGGTAAGTCAAGAATTTTAAATAGCAACCCCTACTGAGTGATACCTCATTTTAAAAGTATTTTAAAAATAATAATAATGACGTTAACTAGATGTCTCTAAGTACATCCTACCCAACATAGCGACCAATCGAATTGTGCATTTTACGTTAATAATTACTCCGGAAATGTTACCAAATGTACAACATGCTTTTGAGTCCAGAATCTATTTCTGCCAAGAAGTAAATGGTAGCCATTTCGAGAACTTAATCTGAGCTAAAAAACTAGGTAAGGCTCTTACCATCATTTTACCAACATAGAGCAGTTAGTAATGTAATAAAAACAACCGGAGTTTGTAGGTTAACATTCACAATTCGATTGGTCGCTATGTTGGATAGGATCAACTTAGAGACCTCTAGTTTACGACATTATACTTATTTTTAAAAGACGTTTAAAATGAGGTATCGCTCTATAGGGGTTCCTATTTAAAATTCTTGACTTACCCCCAAACTATCTCATTTTGGGGGTAAGGGTTGAAACTGTTGATCCTTCAAAAAACTCCTCCTTTGGTTATCTAAACTTTCCACAAAGTAATTCTGTCTATTTCCATTAATAAAAATAATAATGGGGGGTGGGACTTTTAGGACACTTGGAATACAGTAATACACTTAGTGACCCGTTTCACGGTTTAGAAAATAAAATTATACCTTGTTCTATACAAGCCTTACTAATTGTTTGACAAGGGTTTAAATCCCTATGCATTATTTAATCAGAATACATACTGAATAATCGGCTTAGCATTTAATTTACAGTTTTACAATAAAACATATTTTGAAATAGCCTAAGTTATTCACAGGGAAAAAAAGGCTTTTGGTGACATAAAATGGTGTTTTAATATATATCAAAAACCCTTTTTGTAATTCTTTACAGTTCTAAATAAATTTCTGTATACTTTTATAATAAACCATCACTTTTTTCAAGTTTCTAGAATTTCTTTGAATACATTTTATTTTATTAAAAATAGTAAACTTTCAACATACATTATTTTTACAAGTAGTGTACCTTCTATTTTAATATTTAAATCCATATAATCGTAAATGAAGTGGCATTAAACGGCTTTATACATAATTCATTTACTGATCAATTTCACGGTTCAGAAGATAAAATTATACCCAGTTTTAATCAACACGTTTTACTCATTGTGTAACAAGGGTTTAAAGCCATTTGCATTATTTAATAGACTTATGTACTGCCTAATTGGCTTAGCATTAATTTTACATTTTTGTAACTTAATAACTGTTTATTAAAAAGTGAGTATATTGCTTACAATAACTAATATAACCTGTTATATTCTAGACATATATTCTTGGGTTGGGTCAATAAAAAAAAAACTTTTTACATTTTAATGTTTTGTCTATCGTATCGTATTCTTTTAAATTACGCAATTTTAAATTTTTGTTCAGCGGTTACTGAATTTTATATTGCAAAAGGAATATAAATCCACGTTTTCAATTAAAAATAAGTGACCAAAGTCCACGTATTTGAGCTATATGTCATAGCAACTCTGAAAATAACATGTCTTGAATATATTTGTTTCCTTCATATAATAATCCAAAATTGTGTAGATATTTGAAGGGTTAGCCAATGTTTCAATACATTCCAAACATCGATAACGTGTAAAATTCTATTACATTTGTCAAAATAAACTTTTTAAACTTATTGCTCGAAACTCAAATGGTAATAATAAGTAAATAAATTTTATTTATTTTCATCTGAAATGCTACATAAATATATTGAGTTAAATTGTTTTATCTTCTTTATTCAATATTTTCGTTTTATAGAAATAAGTAAATAGTATGGAAGAAAGTGTTTTTAATGACTTTTTTTATACAAATTTTTCCTCTTTAATTTTTGAAATATTTTTACACGTCTATAATTGCATTCCATACCAATTGCCTACTAATTTCTATAACAGTATTGGAATATTATTTGTAAAATATGAGTAACCGCCAAAAAGATTTCAAGTGATGTATCATATTGTTAATACTTTTACTGCGAAACATGATCAGACGGTTTTATTTTTATTTGATCCTTTTTTTATAGCTAAATGTACAACGGAATTTTTGCATTATTTTAGAGCCTAGTTACATTTTTATAAAAAAATCGTCAAAACCGTACTTTGCCATGCATCTGATTTTGCTATAAAAATAAGCAAAGTATACAGATAATTTATGTATTTATGTAAATAATGACTACCACTAAACCACTGATCTTCCCTGTACCATTTTTTTTTTTCAGATACATATTTTATTATTTTTCTTCTCAATTTTATTTACTTGTAGTAAAGCCATAGGTTTTTCACTACGCAAAAAATTCTAATTATCTTTGTGATTAAATCTTGAAAAATAAGAACTCTAACATCCTATTCCAAGGACGTGGCCAAGCAATTTCAGCCTCCTAATCTTTACACTTTCCACAAACTCTTTACATTATTTCTATCATAACTCTCTAAATTATTATTACTACATAAATTAGTAATCACCGTAAACTCACAGCTTTCAGTATTTTAATGAGTATACTGTGTATTTAGTGTATTGATCACTAAAACATAAAACGACAAATTGATCACAATGCTAAATTTCACTTAAAAATATTAAGATTATAAAAATAGAACAAATTATCAACTTTCGTTGTTATCAGTAATTATACTGTGTTCAAATTACAATTATTCTTTCTGGAATGATTTTGATTGAATATAAAATATCAGGGTATTTCTAAATGAATATTGATTATTTAAGTAGTGATATGAAATATTCATATATTTAAATTCTTGTAATTCCTTTAGCATAAATCAATGGCTTTTAATAATGTTATTGCTATTTTATATTGCAGAAAGTTTATAAATTAAGTTACGTATAGGCCATAATGTGGCTAAGTGATATAACTTTGATAAATTGAGGAATATGTTGCGACAGTTTCATGGCTGGAATCAGTCATTCATTCATTCAAAGAGCAAGAGAATTGTGTAGAGTACGGCCAGTGAGAGGTATTGCTATTTGCATTCCAATAGTTACTTTAAATTAGTAATAATCACGTTTTTATCTTTATCGTGTAAATCGGTTGTAATAATCGAATACTAAATTAAGTTTTATAATTATATTACTGAATTTAAATGTATTTACTGTAAAAGATTTCTCTTGTTAAAGTCTATCTTTGATCACTCATTTATGTCATGAAAGATTCTAATAACGGATATAATTAAATATTATTGAAAATACAAAATTATTGGAAATACAAAATCTCTTTTAATTTTACAACATTTTATTTAATTTCACATCTTTGTTAATTACTCTCCGTTTTAATCTAATCTATTTCTAACAGCGGTTTTAATAAGCGTATAAATTCACTATGTTATTAAATGTAAATATTACAACATTTTTAAGGGAAAAAAAAACAGTAAGATGTTTATTCAATATTCTAACATTTCACTGTCATGAATATTTAGTTTTCACTAACTAAACAAAAAAAAATTTCTCTGAACATTTAAGTGACGAAAGTTTACATTGATGTAAACAGTAACTTAAACATTTTCAATAAGCACTAATTGGCCGAATTCCAGATGTATTAAAATTACATGCAACTTATACAACCTACACAATCAACCCAGACTTAAAACCTCAATATCACGTCAAACTCTTTTCATAATACAGTATATCATTATTATTGGGCTAGCAATGTGAAAAAAGCCAGGGAACTGAATATGCTAATCTGCTATTTTTTACAATGAGGGAGACTTAACAAATTCAGACATGTGTGCATAAAATAATGAATAAGTAATAACAGAGTATGTATATGGTAATAAAGGCAATTGTGGATTTTAGAGTTGCCGGTAACAGTTGAGAACGTGTGTCCTTTAGGGATGGTGATTGTCGCTCCACTGGCGTATATTGGTGAAATCTGGTACTGGCACATTATAGGAAAATCATGTATACACAGACATACTCTAGCTATGAATGTATGTATACTCTTTAGCTAAGAATCACGTCAAAATTTTGTAGAATTTACATACAAAACCTATATGATTCAACAGTTAGTTGTTAAAAAGGTATATTTCAGTGTTGTAATTAGAGACTGTTCTTTTTACTAAGTCATCTCCTCAAGTGAATTGTTGAAAAATTGTGTCTTTCAAGGAAAGCGCTAGTCGCTTTATGGCTATTACAAGGCGGAATCTCCTACTGGAGCTAAACAGCAAAGTTATGTACACACACACACACACACACACACACACACACACACACACCCACAGCTATTCATCCGTGTGAACTCTTTAGCTAAGAAAAACTTCAAAGTTTCGTATGATCATAATTCAACGGTTGTTAAAAGGAGGATTTTAGGGAAATTATTAACAGGGGTTGTCCTTTTCACTAAGTTATCCCCTCATGGATGTTTCCCTGACTTTGTTTGGGGATTAAACAATTGTGGATTTTATAGTTGACGGGAATAGTTGAGAACTTGTGTCCCTTAGGGATGGTGCATGTCGCTCAACTGGCATATCATGGTGGACTCTACTGCTAGAGCTGAATAGAGAAGTCATGTGCACACACACACTTACTCTAGCTTTGTATCAATAGTTATATGTACTCTTTAGCTAAGAATCATTTCAACATTTTGTATCATGTGTACATAAACATTTATTATGATTCGGTTGTTAAAAAGATGGATTTTAGTATTAATCTTTACAATCAGAGGTTGACTAAATTAAACCATCCCCTCAATGGCTCACATATAGTATGTATTGAAGTACTAACTTGGCAACTTTTTATGATATCTTGGGCTAGTATCTCTTTCGTCATTCTTATTAGGTCTCTTGACCAACTCTTGTACCAACCCTGACAATATTATGGTATTCCACGGCTTGAAGTCTCAGTTCTATGCTCTTTTCTTCTTGTTTTATAAAGTGATACTGACCGGAACATATTTCGCCTTTAAACAACAAAGGAAAAATAGATTATCAAGTCATGATAAATTATAGTAGTCTACGTTCTATTGGAATCAACTACAGCTGAGATAGAAAATGGAATATCTTGGGTTTAAAATTTATAGAAAATAAAAATAATTCAGAGAGTCTAAAAGTTTTAAATAATTCAGAGCTTGCATCATTATTTAGATATAGAATATTATTATCCCGCCTATAATCAGGTATACTACACTTGTGTGTTGGAAGAGAACATATATGTAACAAGTTTAGAAAGAAACTTGGGACAATTCATAGCTCTTGATGTTAGTGTGCAATACAATCGAAGACAGCTACTAAGGAAATTCAGCTATTTTCGACCTGAGTAAGTTGGATATTTTGATTAAAACTTAAGGCTAACCGGACAAGTGCTTCTTTGTCAACCTATAATGGTGTGGAGGGATGTACAATGCCTAGTTCTTTAAAGATTTCATAAGTTTTTGAGGCGGTAACACGTTTCAGCAGTTCTGAATCCCAGACAGCATCTATTCAATTTATATTTTAATTATATTAACCAAACTATGATAAGTAAATTTAATGCTAATCAACTTGCATAGAAATGGTTTCTATTGGCATGTAAACGAACTTTTAAATTTCTATGTTTTTTAAATTCATAACATGAATATGATTTATTTTTATTTAATTTGAACTAACAGTAGACTACAAGTCAAAATTAAAAATAGAAGTGATTTATGTTTAACATAAAAATCCAAATTTCTTTAAATCAAAATAATTAAGTACTTTTTATTATTATCTAAGTAACTTGGCCAAAAAAAAAAAAAGAATTTTAAATGAGAGGGAAATAATTGCAAGCTAAACGTGATACATTTTACAGTATATAATAGCGCTTGAACTTTTACATTTAACTCATTTACCATTAAAAGTTTGAAAGCACTTAATCGCTAAAAGAACATTAATGTTTGAGAATATTTAGTTGGAACCAGTTGGCACATTTATATCGTAAATATAACTGTTAAACTTTCCGTCTTTATTGTAAACACTTCTTGCTTTCATGAGTTTGTTACTAAACTTTAAAGTATCCTAGAAAAAAGGTTGTCATAACTACTATTAATATAAATAGATACTGATATAAATAGACAAGGAAATGTGATCGATCTGAAAAGTAGTTCATTAAGTTTATATTATTATTATTCTATATTTATTTGTTACTATGTACTTTAATAAAATAACAGTTCAATGAATTTAATCTCATTTTAAAATAAATTACTTTTCCCAAACACCTAAGATAGTTGTGCAATATTTTATTTTGGAAATATTATGTTCCATAGCAGTTTACGTTTTAATTTTCACTATTTTAAAATTAAATTAAACTCATAAATACTGAATGTCAATTTATCAAGACAGGTTAGATATCACTTTACACCTTTTTAGTTCATGGCATTTAAGGTATCATAACATTAACCCTTTAAAAATTATTAATTAATTAAAAGTCAATTATTAATTTTATATTTTCAGAGTAACTATTTAATAAGACGATTCGTATATCCTTACGTTTTTACACATTTCTTATGTTTCATGTGTATATTTCCTTTTATTTATATTTCAATAGAATTTTATAGAACAATATGATGAATGAACAATTGATGAATCCATATAAAAGAATTATTATCAAATTTAGTAAAAATAAATACCATTTTATGGTCCTTATATCTAACCTAACATTATACATAAAGAATATGAAGAAGTTTGACTACACTCCTTTGCTTAAAGAACAAAGAAAAAGACTTAATTATAGTCCATAACAAATCCACATTATTCCCTATCCAACCTTTAGTAAAACATTATTTAACGAAAAATGTAAATAAGACTTGTTACCAGAATTCTAAGAAAATAAACTTTTTTTACCGTTTGAATTTCTATATTTACTAAATCTATGATGAAAATATTTATAGATATGTATAAATATAAAAGAGTAATTGAAAATGCACAAATTTGTGGAGTCGAAATTCTAAAAACCATTACAAAATATTTAACCTTGTTTATAATATATATTTGTTTTGTTTTTTGTTTTTTTTTTTTTCATAAAGATAAAATGTGTAGATGTTTTTATATTATTTTTGTTCAGCACTAAATATTAGAGCGGAATATTTCTAGATATAGGAGGTCAATGTATAAAGTATAATGTACCAATGTACGTATGTAGACATCATTACCAAAGTATCATTGTTGATAAGATGATACTGTACACGATACATCAGATAAATTAAGACTGTTAAGGTGTCTATTGAATTACATTGCCAACTCCACAACATGATTTTCAGTTCAATCTATCCGCCCATCAAATTACGTGTATACATGCTTATCTACCAGCATTATTACTAATTTTCATATTTTATTAAAGTCATTTTTATTTAATAATCAATAATGTAAGTATCTTTTAAAATAATGAATATTATATGTATAATAACATAGCCTAATATTTAGAAAAAATAATATATTATATAATATATTGATAAAGTTAAATTTGTACAATTAGAAAACTAATGAAATAAACGTTGTTGAAAGTAAACGTTAGATGTGAAAATTCCACCTAAATAAAATAATATCTATTGATTTACACACTAATATAATATCTCTCAAATATATATATAGGACAACGGTTTGAAACATTTGTTAATTTAGTTAACTATATCGTTTCACTGAAATATACGTATTATCCAAATAAGTTGTACATATAAATGGAAATCAATTACGGGACCATCGCGAAATTTAAATAAAACTCTAATTAATACAAACATCAATGTGGTATCAAAACTTCAAATTCTATATCATAAAAAACTTATTATACGATTTTTAGAACAAACTAAATTATTTCATCTATATAATATACATAAGAGTCAAAACCCACTGACTGATCACGAAATCTCTGGATCCAAGAAGCCTTGGATCCAAGAGTTTATCATAGATGCCTATAGATAGAGTTTATCAATTTGCCAACAATAATATGTTTAATACTTGAAGCTAGAGGGAACGTTTCAAGCTCAGAATAGCCCTTTTGGAAAACCAAAAATATATATATATATCGCAACGTACAAACTTTAATTGAAACATGAGTATTATATTCAATTTGATATTAAAGTTTTAAAAGGCTCTTGATAATTAGAGTTATTGTGTAAAGCCTGCATTCCATATAATACTGTGTAATTCTAAATATCATTGTCAGATTTTGTACTTGAAACTAACTAACAAATAATGCAAACTTATTTTCATGAATTATTAAATATCTTAAAGTAAGTATAATAATTAAATCTGATCGTATTAAATATTCAATTGTAGTCGTAACCAACTTATGCTTTGATGTCTCTTATAAATATAATTTTATATTTCCATCTGCGTGTACTCTGCAGAACCTTAATTATTATAAAAATTGGGGTTGCGCGGGGGTGGATCTTTAGGAGTGTTTGAGTTCGTGAAGGAAATTTAGGTATGGGGAGGAAATTAACCTGACTCGTGCCCTCGACTACTCAAACACTACAGCTCAGTCAGCCAGCTTCATGAGCGATTAAAACTATGTTATTATTTACAATACATAATAAACTATGAATAATATTAAGGGAATGGCTCTATTTCAAACTAGTGGTCTAGGAAACAGTATTAGCCCAAAATGGCCGTAACTACTTACCATATATTTAACTAAATACGAAATTTGGAGACGCACGCCGAAAACCCTGGGCCGTTTGACCCATCTCAAAAAGCCATTATTTGGTCTTTGACAATTTGGGGGTTCCTGAAAAATCGGTTATCCCGTAGACTGAAGTCATGCACTTCCTTAATCTAATGCGACATTGTTACTTATTAGGAAAGTAGACAGAGAAGCACGGATGCTCAAAGTAGTTACTCACTGGACATGAGATTAATATTCGTATTCCACGCTGTGGGTTAGGCGATTGGCCAACAACTTATCTTTGGAAAAAGAAAACATCTTGTGACAGAACTTCCTGAGAATTCTGGGACTGGAAACGTCAACGACAAATAAAGAAATGAATTATAGGACATCATCGATAGCCTATCTTTACTTTAAACTAGAAAAAATCTACAATATAATGGTCATACGCAACGCATAGTGAAAGAGTAGACGAAAAATGTATTTTTCCTCTCTAGGCAAACGATCTTCAGCGAAGTTAGAGCTGCTCATGCTCATCAAACGCAAACAGAACTAGAGGAAGGTGTTAAAGGAGAATCATCGGAAGGCCTGGGTGTAGCACCAACTAAAAAAATTTACACGAGATGAAAAATTTAATCTCATTGTGTTGACAAACAATTATTTGGTTTCTAGTTTCCTATAATAAATATATATAAGTTCATGTAGATAAATGTTAGCTGTCGAATTATAATTTTTAATTACTGTATGCCAGTAAATAATGCAAGTACGATTACATATATAATTTAATTTAATTTACTTCTATAACAAAATATAATTCAATGTTGTATTTAAAAAGTAGGAAAATAACATAAAATAAAGCCCGTAGCCCTCGAATACTCTAATAGATTCAGGCTCAGAAAAGCGTTGGCCAAGTAGGACTTGATTTGACGGATGAAGAAGAGGGATCTAACCCAGTCTTTTACATAGAAAAAGATGTACAGCTAGCTTGGTCATTTGGGATATCAAGTCAAATCTGAGGGAAA
Source organism: Aphrophora alni (assembly GCA_963513935.1). Taxonomy (NCBI): domain Eukaryota; kingdom Metazoa; phylum Arthropoda; class Insecta; order Hemiptera; family Aphrophoridae; genus Aphrophora; species Aphrophora alni. The sequence goes on from OY740770.1 coordinate 31,319,858, forward strand.
TAACTTAAAAAGTTGTATAGTTGGATGAAGTAGGCATTACATTCTGTCGTTTTAAAACTTCTTGTTTTTTGTTTAGCGTAAAAAAGATGATTGCATAAATCTGTTGCAAATCTTCAAGAACGTAAGTAAATTTATCATATACAATATATAATGACCTATCGTCTAGTAAGTATTGTTAACTCTGTTATCTGAAACAACTCATATTCTATATACTGTGTCTAGTTAACTATAACAAATATTTCGAAGAAACAAATTGTAAGCAGATAAACATACACAATTATACAATATTATAAAACCAAAAGAAAACTCGTTATTAACCTGAATGTAATATGACAAGGAATTTTTAAAAAATACTATTAATTACACTATTTAATGAAAAGTTTTTACAATATTAAAGGAAATGAATACCATTGGAAAATTAAACTCCCTCCGTTAGTGTAGGAGTTAGGAAAGAAACTTGAGATTAGCAATTCTGAACTGACTGTGTGCCGTTTATTACTTCCCAGCACTTGAAACTTTTTCATCAATTAATTGTTTTATCATGAAAAGTTTAATGAGCACTCACTTCGAAGTTGTATGAAGTTTAATATTGAGCTTAGTTTGTAAGCCGTTTATCGTCGTTTTTAGAGCAATTTCTGATAATCTTTAGCGTTTTAGTGATACGCATTTTTTTGGATAAATTAAATTAGTTGCTGATTTCATTGATTACTGATTATGACACTAGATCATTAATAAAATGTATAAATAATTAATGATAAGTTTAGTAAATTATACTGCATCTAAATCAAAATTCGGTTTAAAACCCAAAGCATATATTTATTACATGTCTATCTGTCGTCTTTACAGGTGCTTTATAACACGTACGTGGGAATACTTTTTATCAAATTTAATATGTGAACCTATTTGTCCATATGTCGAAATTTTTTTCTACATTTTTGTGATAGCTTTATTTTGAGAGTAATATTTGAAGTTATGAAAAATCAAAATTACGATTTTCTAAAAAAAAAAAAAGAATGTCAAGTATAGCCTTTAAGGTTGCAAACAAAACGTATTGGTCGATATGTCTATAAATTTAATCAAATACAATTTACGGGAACGCACTTGGTTGGCTCAAGTGTAACAAGTTTAGTTCGTGATTTATTATAATATAATAAACAATATTATAAACTATATATCTTTTTTTCAGGGTCAATTCATACTACATTTTCACTTTTCCACTGAAAACTATCGAACTGTAATATTTTGTGACGAATTATTTTAATAGAATAAAACTTGAACACAAATTCTCGAGTTGTATTTTAGTTATAGTAGCTCGTGCACCACTGATAATGGTGATTTTGTGGTCGAAAAGCTTTTGAATAAATAAATGTACTATTTGTGAGAGTTTAAAAGTTTTATTCTATTACATAGCATCTCACAAGTGAAGCTCAATATTTATTTACGAATAGTTTTGATTGGTTTTCACTTGGTGTGGTATATGGGCGAGTGAGACAATTTGTATAATGGATCATTTATTGTATAAAACATTTTCAGCCATAATTGAGAGTACAATATTTTAAGTAGCACAAAATGATACAGAGTGATTTTTTTGTGGGCACTATTGGTATCTCATAAACTGCTGAACCTATGAAAACATTAAATTGGGGAAATTCGTTACTTTTTTATGGAATTAAAAATATATTATCCAAATTCTTAAAAGTCACTGTCATTTTCCAATATTTTAGCTACCTTTAAAATTACTTTCTGAATGCCGTATTTTATTATGTTTCTCATTTTTACATAAAATGTTAAGACTATTCATTTTATAACACATCCATTCGTTTATTAGTTTTTGTTGCTTGAGTTTTTTAAAATTGTAAGTTTGGATATTTTTTGGAGGCTGTGTATTAATTCTCATTGTTAAATCAATTTAAAATATTTTATTAGCCCTAGTCTTGGAAGTGTAAATATCAATGCAGTAATACCGATGCAAAATCTACTCTAATAATTATGACCGATAATTAAATTGTATTTTGAGCCAAATTTAAATGTGCAAACTATTATTTTAACTGGCTATTTTATTCCTAACTTATAATAATTACGCTATAGTTCTAACTCGTTTTATCTGTTTCGCTTACAACATGAGATTTATAGGCCATTAGGATTTTTTTATGAATGATATGTATTATCAATGTTTACTTTTTTAGGTCTTTCTACAATCATGTTATAGAAATTTTAATTACCGGTTTCGACAATTAAATTGTCATTATTTGATTGCTTCCATCAGCTGATAGGGTAATTTATTATGTAGAAAATACAACACAATACAAAAGTTAAAAACAAACAAAAGTTTTGTCGCCGTGCATGGTCTTACAACGAAGGTCTGTACTGAGCAAATTGAATCCAGTCTTAACACTTAAATTAAATTTATCTAGTTGAAATATTTATTTACAAAATTGGATTGAATAGAATATCCCTTTGAAAGTAAATGTCATGTTGCCCTTAAGAAAACGGTTTGGATGATTTATGATAATTTATGGAATCCGTATTCCTCCAAGGTGTTGAGTCCTTTCTTACATTTATAAATGAAGATTAGGTTTTTTTCTGTACATTCACCTTATAATTATTGTGGTAATTAAGACATTTTGCTAAACGGGATACTTTGAAACCCACTACAGTACTTCAATATTTCCCCTAGATTATTACCCCTATAGGGCCATTAGTAAATTACATACCAGCACCAGCATATAATTTGTTCAAGAAACTAGACATTGGCGTTAAAAAGATAGTTTTTTTATATAATAAACAGAAATTAAAAATAGAAATAGAACTCAAAAATCATATTAAAAATATTAACATTCAGTCTAATTGGGTTTACTTTAGGGCTTTTAATTTTTAAGTGCCGTTACGCATTATAAATTATTAAGAACTTTTTTTAAAGATTTTAAGTATTTTCCTTAATGCATTAAGAACAAATGAATATTTTACCTGCACGATTAACAAAATGATATCTTCCACAAATAATGCCCCAGTAGTCGGACGTAGATAGAGTATAATATATTACATCGTAATACAAAGAGAACTGCCTGTGAATGCAATGTGTGAATGGATGTATTCAGTTTGTTTAGTAAACGATTACCCCGTTTACCGTATCACATGTCAACGACAGTACGTTTTTTGACAGAATATAGAATTAATTTAGTATCATACATTCATTATTCAGTTTTAATAAAACACAGTTGTCAATATTTGTATTTGCTCAAATAGTAACAACGTAATTGATAATAGTATTATTTCTTAACAAATTATCAATTTATTTGTGTTTTCTTCAAACTTGATTACCCCGTAATAGAACTCAACACTTCTAAAATTACGTCCCTCTCCTGTGTACAACATTCAGACTGAAATGGTAACTGAAAACCATGATGTATTCTCACATGACACTACTAGTTATATAACACATGCTGAAGAAAAGTATCAACGAAAGCAAATGTTTATGGTAACTGTAGCTCTCCTATGATTGGCAAAAAATAAACTGTGTGCAAACAGTTTACAATCTTCTCTTAAGTAATTATAAACAGAAAAAAATATGTTGAAGTGTCGTCATTACTCTAGCAAAAAAGTTGTTCTATAAAATATACATTTTAATTAAGGAGTTCAAGGTTCTTTTCATATTATCTATTAGACTTATAAGTCCCATTTAACGACACAATTGGGCATTAATTTTGGTTACGACCTTCATATTGCACTAAAAATCGAAATATCTAGGGATATAATGATGTTCGATTTTATAAAACGGCGTGACTAGTTCATTATGCCTTTGATTAATAATTAATAAAATGGAAATTTTCTTAAACAACTGAAAAGGTACAACTAATTCCTCAACAATCATCAACAACAATTAACAATCAGCAACGAACAATTCCGATAATCAGCAACACATGTTCGTTGGAAATTAATATGAGACTTTGTTTTGGTAAGATTTTGCCATTGATGTATTTAGCAGAGATAATAAATATTTTAGTTAGTAAAAATAATATTATATAACATAACTCTGAAAACTGATTTGTGGTAACTAAATATGGTGAGCTGAATTTATGTCAAATTTTAACATGCATTGTTATATTATTAATGAACACAATAACGATTATGTTATAGCGCTGTACTCCCTCTAGCACGATCCCTATATATGACTTGTTTGTTATAATTGGCAATTAAAACTGCTTTATTTTCTCAATAATCTATCTAGTCTATAAACGATTTACTTATTTTCTGTTGTAATTGGTGTCGACTTCTAACTGTATTTTAAATAACTATTTCAAGTGGAAAATATAAGACCTTGACTGGGAATTAAACCTAATAATTTTTTTTCTCTTGAAATAATTATTTATTTAATTAATAATACTAGCTTGGTAAAAATGTATAAGCATTTAATTAATAAATTATTATATATTTATTAAACGAGGTAAGCTAACAAGCGTCAAGTTAGAGTTGAAGCTTGTTTCTCTTACATCTTTTAATTATTATTACACCTAATTATTTGTCACAATGGGGCGGTGAATGCGTTGTAAACATTCATTCAATATTGTTTAGGTTTCATATCTTAAAATTAAGTCATTCCATAGAAGCATTCTAAACTCTACATTTATTAGTGCGAGGACATCGGTTAAGGTATAAGTATGTCAATGAAATCTAAAATAGTTATTGATTTTACACATATACCTGCAATCTATAAAAGAATGTTATTTAAAAATAATAATAGCAATACCGTCATTGTATTAATTATAATTACAACTATTTATGTGTTCCAAATACGTTTATAAATTTACTAATCCCCATATCTACACCATATTTTGGATATATCTGAAGATTATAAGTTTACTAAACTTTATATCTACACCAAATTTCGGATATATCTGAAGATTATAAATTTACTAAACTCTATATCTACACCATATTTTGTATATATCTAAGGATTATTCATAAATATTGTAGTTATACGTTTTATAACCCTTACTTGCCTAAACGATCCACTTGTGAAACCTATTCACTTTAAATGTATTTCACTAATTTTAGGAGTGATCAGATGTGGTCAATTTCAAATCAATTTTATATTACTTCGTCGAACATAAAGTTAAAATTAATACTAGGTACTAAGAACAAAATAATAATACAGATAATTGAAAGCTTTCTCAAAACAAAAACCTTATTCAACCATCAAACTGGATGAGGATGGAATGGATAATAGTTATGAAATTTCTATTACTATTGTTAAATAAATATGTACATTCATTTAAAAAATATTCCTAAATATGATAGCTCCGTAACATGTTTATCGGTGTATCGTTTATAAAATATTAAATAATTTCCATATGCTCATCAATATTGCTTACGTCTTTTATTTATTATGTCTTCCGGGATGTTATATTTATTGAGAAATTTATTTGAATTTGTTCGTTAAGTTTTTCCTATGTATTTTCGAATAATATTAAAATTTACCTAGATTGTTTGATGTAACACATTATAATAATGATGGGGTGTTTATTTTGTAATGAGGATTTACAGTTCACTTCAGTATCTTTGGGATTCACAACAGATCAATATATTCATATTTTGGGTAATCGAAAAAGTGTCAGTCATTTCGAGGTAAGACAACTAGGATTGTAGTTCAGATAAATTTCGTATATTTATACCAAAAGATAACAATCAAGTTTTTTTTTTTTTGCCTAGTAAGTTTAGAATGAGCACTAAGTCGGTCGTAAAACATCTAGGCAAGATTTGATCTCCTTCCAGGTGAGTGTGCTATATCATTCCAGGACAAACAGTCGCTATGGCGTCAGTTATTCTATCTCTTAAATGACGTAGATCCTTTTTTAGTGTAAAGCTTCTATACCTAACTCTATAAGAAAGTTCCTTGAAGGTTTGATCAAGATTTCTTGGTAGCTAGAAAACCTATTATTGAGAACCTCTCGTGATGACGCTACATCTTGCAGGCAAATGATACTTATTTAATTTTATCTTTCAATGTCAAAATTTATTTAAAAAGATAAAGTTTCAGCAGCGAGTAAGTGGGACCCGTAGTCTTTTTCATAGCAAACATGAATGAGTTCGCAAAAAACAAAAAGTGATTTTCTAATTAAAATCGTTATTGGCGTACTTTTTATTATATTGTCTATTGTCACAAACGTATTTATTTCAACGTAGATAAAGTTAAACTGTTTAAACCGAATATGGTAAACTTAAATCTACTCAAACGGCGCCAACGGCTGGTTGTAACTTTTAGACATAACAAGCAGTTTTTCGTTGCAAATAAGTTTCTTTTTTGTTTTAGGGGATATTTTTTAGCCTAATTTACACATTGCGGTTAGTAGCGATTTGACTAAAATCGAAAAAAAAAAATTACATGTAGCGGAACCGTACAAATTGTGAGGTATAGAAATTTGAAAAATATGTCTATATAAAATATCACCGAAATATTCGGTCTTGTCTGTAGTTCACAGTTGTGGTGTAATCCTTACAACACCTCCCTTATTTCTCGGCGATACTTCTACCGTAAGAGCCTTACGTGCGGGATGCCTGAATGACAAATTGCAGGGGAATTTTATTCCATGAAATCAGTTTATTCCCTCTCTTGGTAAAATGCTTATCACGCATTAAGGCTACGAGACAGTTGTGCACCAGCTGCAAGAGAGACTGGATGTGTTTAATGTGACAACGTTACAAAATACTTTTCTTCCTACGTCTGGTAGGAAGGCGTTTCATCGATTTTTGTTGGGTCAGTACATCAAGTTCCTCTTGAAGTAATTCTAGTTTTTGCAATTAGACATCACTATCAATCGTAACAGAATTATTTTTCTGAATCCCACTGTAACTTTTTGAGTTACAAAGCAAAAGAACTAGCCACTAAGCGGAAGATTTTATAGGTGGCACTGGTTTATCATTTGGACAGATGTTGAAGATTACTATATTTTTACTTAGAAATACTTAACATTTTTTTACAACTCATTCTACTAGGGAATATTTTAGATGGTATTTCAAGAGTGTGGTATAACGGCTATTTGTTAATGTTTATTACTAAGTTGTTTAAATGTTCGTAATTGGGATTGTTTATTATTCAAAAATTTGTAATCGACTTCCAGTACAGTCAGTTAAATCACTTACGATCACTAAATGTTACGAGAAATACTTAAAATTTAGACATATTAAGCCACTATTTTTACTAGAGTCACATAACAGTAATAATATTGTCAAGGTAGTATCTCCTTGCCTTCGGTATATTTGGCGATAGATTTGATATTTTAATTTTCTTAAAATAATTTTAATTTTCCGCATCCTCAATGATTAAGTTACTTGCGTTTGGGAAAGATTAAAATCATTGTTTTTAATTTAGCCTCCCTAGTTGGCAGTAATGATTACGACAAAATATCTTCAAAACCAACCAAAGTCTAGTTTTGTAAACTTAGATTCCTAAATAATATAAGATATGTAAATGGTGGATGTAAATTTAAATAAAACCTCACATTATATCAACATCTAAAAAATATGTGGATAATGAAACAAAAACTGTATTAGCTTTTTATTTCATTTCTTGCAAATGTTTTTGGAAGCTTGATATTCCAACACTACCTCTACATTTGTTTAGCCTGACACAATTTCGTCTCATAAAGAAAAGATCAAATATATTTTTAAAATATATATATATATATATATATATATATATATTAAAATAATAAATGTTGAATTTAAATATTTTAAAAGAGGGTTTACTTTTTCATTCTTTCTGAGTTGAAATTCCAAATTGATTGCAATAGAAATTTCAGGAAGATAAGAGATATTTACGTAAGATTATGTCATCTCTAAATTACAATTATAGTTGGTTTCTTTCTTTTCATATGTCATGATTAGTCTTCAAATATCATTTTTATTAAATAATGGCAATTAAATCGACTAATAAAATATAGTCTAATATTAAACTTAGCTTATTGGTAATTCTGATCAAAGTGTTGAAGAAACTTCACTTAAATCCTTAACATGGACTAAAATGATCCATTTGTATGTATCAATGTCGGATAAATTGGATTTAAATTCAAAAGAAATGCAATCATACACTGAGGTATTGTATTTATTTCAATCAAACAAAATAGTTTTATAAATGGAGAAAACCTTAACGTAGAGTTCAAAAATTATTTCTGCTTAGTTTCATTTATATCTGAAGATTAATGGAGGGCAGATTCTTAGTGAAGAATAAATGTCATTAGTTTCTAATAATTTTGGCGATGTAGAACACAGGAAAACATTTGTTTCTTTAAATATTGGTATATGTTTGATTCCTCTCACTGTATTTATTTATTATGTTCTATACAATTGGTGCACTCTCCATACTAACAACTTTTTTAATTTTATATTTGCCATTTAGAATCGTAGTTATAATAAACTAATTATTTGTAATAATACATTGTGTAATAACGTGGAATTAATTAGGTTTTAATAGGAGAGATCAACGTTCTTTATTGTCAATTTCCTTTTCATAAGAAGTGTTCACTCTACGGTGTGTTTAGATATCACATTGTGCTCAGCCATGTGTGAAGAGATAATGCTTTCTGAGTGAACTCAAGCTGTTTTTAAACAAAGACTTGTAATTCTTTGTACGAATTTGTGTTTACATTTTAAAATGTGAAATCACAATTACTGACTTAAATCCTTTCATTCAACTTCACCTCTTGTGATAAGAGTTGGTTATTTGTTGAATTACTTGAGAGTCTTTAATTCTTATTGACTATAATTTAAACTATATTAATGCTCAGAACAAACATATACAACATTTTGATCTCAAGTTCTTTTTTTTTTAGCTACTCATGTACGATTACCAAAAAGTGTACTACAAAGTATAACCTTAAAACGTGGATAGAAAGGTATATTTTTTTTTTTTTGAGAAAATACTTATTCTCCATACTTTCATTAAAGTTTTCACAATTTTGGCCTAGTTGTGGACTAACAGAGTAATTTTTTCTTTCAATGTATTTAAATGAAATATTGTGCATACGAAGTTTTTGTAATATTTTTATTATGTCAAGTAAAATTACACTTTTTAATTACTTTTCAGCTAAACACTCGTAATTGATTATTCAAAATAGTACAACATTACACGTTTTTTCTTTATTCAAAGTTAAAATAGCGGCCTTAAATAAAATAAACACTGAATAAAAAGTTTAATGAGTTTCAGAGTCGCTAATCTAGTTTATTACTAGGTTTTATTATAAACTTTAGTTGTAATTAAAATTTAAAATCTGTCACCGTCAATTTAAATTTTAATTTATTGGCTACAATTCTTCCTCTAATCTGTCTGTCTGTCTGTTTTCTATTTCATATATAGGTTATGTATAATGAATATAAAGGATACAACATTAGAATAGAACACACAACGGACAGACAGATACAGAAAGGTAAAGAAGTCTTTGTCTACTCCATTGAATCGTCGATTCGAGACAAAAAGATGTCTTCTAAAATCCAAAGATTCAGAGTAATCGAAAGACGGAGGTTTTGGACTGACTCAGCTCACTCCACATTAAGCCAAAGAGAAAATGAACAGAGTTTCTATGAGACTACCATAAATACTATTGAACATATGTATGATCAACTTTCCACAACAGATCTCAACTTGGCAACGTAAGCACGCGTATAGTGGTTTTATATAGAGGTCATTAGATAGAAACAAGCAATTTAAACCCAGTATAAAAATATGTGTTCGAATTGAAACATTTTAATACTGAGATAACGAGGTTCTATAGATGATTACAAATTATTTATAGGTTTTGAGTGAAAAGTAGGAAAAATGCACGTAACTGGAAAAAACAATTTGTATTTTTACTTAGTTTTCAATAAACGTACTATTTTATATATTCCAACTGGAAACCCATTATTATCAAATCTTTGAACAAAAGTTGAAAAAAATTGAATAGCCTTCCAATTAAACAATTTTTAAAATCTTAAAAAACTCTGAAACAATCAAATAGTAAAAAGCTAGTTCGTGTTATTCAAATTAAAGTTAATGATTTTCAGAACTTCAGAAGTGTTGGAAAAATTATGAACTATAAAAATGTGTCTTTTAATAAAGTTCCTTTTATTAAATATTCCTAAACGTTGCACGAGGTTGAGTAACACTCATGGCATCACTAAAGACTAAAGAATAAAGACTAAAGATTAAAACGAAAGACATCACTCATGGCTTACGAAACAAAAAATCTTGTTAGTCTAAAATTTGTGGAAAACCTGCAAGAAGCAGAAAAAATTCGAAAACAAGTTTTACATGAAATATTTTTGAAACCAGGCCTAAAATTGAAAAGAATAAGTTAATGATTTTAAATAAAATACGTCAAAATTATGTTTCATCTTATACCATTCCAATATAGTGAATATTTTAAAGCAATTTTAACATTTAAACTAAGGACATAAAACAACCGTAGTAAAACATTAGGATGATAAAGTTCATAACTATCAGCATGACATGTGGTAACTAAGAATTATGCCAGTTTTGCATAATATATTTTATTCTAATTCAATATTTGTAAACAAATAAAGGAATTTATTCTTGAAAATATGTAAAATATTTATATTTACCATTCTGACTAACTTGTGTCAAATTCACTTAGAACATTTAATTCGTAACTTAAAATATAAAATCTTGCATGTATTTTGATTTGACAAGGTTGTAAGTACACTTGGAACATGTTAGTCAAATATTACCCCAATGTTAAACTAACAAAGTTCTAACTGAAAAAGACATAAATTTTAAATAAAAAGAAGAAAAAAAAGAAAAAAGATGTTCTATACATGTTTGAGGTTATATATGTTAGTGTTAGTCATTGTCTATAGCAATTTTTAAGGAATCATCTGTTAATGCATTCGCAGGATAAACGAATTAATCTTTGAAACCTTGTATCTCAAACGTAATTACAACAGTTTCAAACAAGGTAGAAAATCCATGGAACTCTAAAGTTATGAAGACCTTGATTTATATTTGATTTCATATATAAGAAAGTTTCTTCATTTTATGTTATGATAGCTGTGAAAACCGTATATGACTCCTGGTACAGTTTCTTATGTATTTTATTTAAGGAAAATTGTAAGTTTTGAACATAAATTTCTTTAAACTACAATGTTTTCCATCTAATATTCCCCACTTCATGTTTAAAATATCATATTACTTGTAAAAATCGGACTTTAACAACAAAGAATTTATTTAAAAAAACAAACAAACAAATATACGTAAAATTAATATGTAAAATATCAGTCACGTCTTTGCTTACAATTGGTCATGATTGCTGCTTTACTGTACTCTAAAATAAAACCATGTAATAAACGTTTTATATGGTATAAAAACGTTCTTTATGTATGAAGGAAGTCAACTTTGTTGTTTGCTAACCTCAAACATTTAACTATGACCGCTATGTAGGAATTGTCAAAGGATCTGAAACTAAAGTTCCATAGATAAATACTTACTTTTTCATATTGCAATTATTTGCCGTTGAGAGCAGAGTTTGAAGTTGAGAAGACCCCTTGGGTATTTATAACTCAAACGCTTACAAGCTAAAATATAGAGGAAATTAAGTCCCCAATACTCATTTTATTTTAGCGTAGGCTAACTCATTACATATTTCTATACAATTCAAACAATAGAGATATTTTGGAATTCTCTCTTTGTTTACTTATCTAAGGGACTAAATTATTATATCTTATAAATAAGGCATAAACAATACGTTGTAAGCTCGCAATAACATTTCATTCCTGTCTTATCTTAGGATGAAAATAAATTTGATTTCAGGTGGCTTCTTGTTGTATCTTTGAGTGCACTTTTATCGCGTTTATAAAATAAATAGTTTCGTAGTTTTTTTTTTTTTTTTTGACGAGTCACTCCAATATAATGAAACGTTAATGATACAAATGAAAATAAAAGTAGAACTGACATACCGTTATTTACAGAGATAAACAAGGTTGTAGTGATGTTGGAAACATATCTTTTTTTTTTGTAACACAACACCATATACACTAATTATATCTATTTTCATATGTGTGTACAAAACAAAAATAATGCATTTTTTAATCAATGGGAATACTGTTTTAATATTTAATTGTCTCTAATTTGTTTTATAATCCAGAAATGAAATTGTTTTAGAATTTAACATTAACTAAAATAACACATATTTTGTGAACACATTTTTTTTTAAACTTTGAATAAAACTGACATGATGAGGAATTAATAATATATGTCATCAACTCAATCGCGCTATTGTTTTTATTTACACGTTGCAATGCTTTGTTTATTATTACGTTGATTTACGTTCTTAGAAATGTGTGCTATTTGTGTGAAAAAGATGATGAGTTGCAAACCTTTATTTACATTATTATTATTTCAAATGATGATGTATTATAAATATTTCATTATTGTCCTCTATTTATTGTAGTATTTAAATGTATTACTATATTTTTTACAGTATTAATAATATTTACTCAACACTTTATTATAAAAGTCAGTAATGTACAAATTATGAAATACAATTTTATGTTATGTTTATGACATATAACCAACTAAGAACCCTACAAATTGTAGTTTGTGGATAGTGTTAAAGAAAGATTTATTTAAACTTGTAATTGATATTGCCAATTGGTATTGGTTAAACAAATCACTACACATAAGATTCCAAATTATTATTAAAAGGGAATATAATTGTTAAACATTAAAAGATTTATTCTTTTGAACAACAGCATCAAATTAAGAAAACACTGGAGAATAAATTAAACGAACGAAAATTAATTACTTGAGAAGTGTCTTGTATACTATTATTCTATTATTTATGTATATAGTATAAAGTTCGTTGGTAAAAATCAAAGTGTACTTGTTATTTAAACAAATTACTAAAAAGATCAATTAAAAATTAGGTGATTTGATTTGCTTGTATAAAAAATTTGATTAAAATCCGTCCACTCGTTTGGGCTGTAGAGCATAGACGACAAAGAAACCTTTTTTGGAATCGGGGATCGCAAATTGGACTTAGGCCTATCATCAAAAAATCGATCTCGACGTTTTGACTCATCACATATGTTTCTGTATACTACATATATGTCACAAAATAGAATAAGATTTCGAAAATGATAACTAGATAAATCCTGTAGGCTACAATATAACGTGGGGTATGTGAGAATATTATTCAGAACAATTTCTCTTCACAGCCTCTTATAAACGTGTACATGATTTTAATAAATGTGTATATTCAGCATTTGTCAGAACTCCAATTTTACTTCGTTATATTTATTATATATGATTCATTTGTATTTTGTCTCCTGTTTCCAATAAGAAGTATTATAAAAGTTGTTTTTAATAACAATAAGCAGCTTATTTCGAAATACAAATTAAGTCGATAAAAGCAATATGCAATACCACTGTATGAATGACAATAAAAACGAGGGGAGAGGCTTTATGATATAATAAAATTAAAGTTAATAAAATTTAAACCTCTTTTATTCATTTAAGTTTAAAATAAAAACAAAATTGATTTTATCTCTTTGAAAGAGTGCAATAATATAAAGAAAAATGAAAGACTTGTTTAAACAAGGAAATGAAGATTTTACATATTTTAATCATTTTCTTATCACAACCAATAAAAATTTAAGATTAAATTACCGTAGACAGTGTTGTTCGTTTTGTTTTCAGCATATTAAATTGAGTTATTGTACTAAAGGATAGACTTATACTGTATATTGTTTTTATGAATAGACTGGAACTTAGCTGATTTGTTTTCCGAAGTAATGTATGTTTGTGTAAACCTATCAATGTATCTGTTCCAATGTTTGATACAAAAGTTCCAATTGGAACAAAACGTTAAATTCCATTACAAAAATACACTTACAATAAAGTTTAAAATTTATTTTGCAAGTTTTTATTAATATTATCAATATTAAATTAGATACATAAATCTATGTATTAGTTTTTCTTAATTCAAATACCAAATAATGTTGAAGTAAATTTAGGATAATGTCCAGGTTTTAGTTTAAAATACATTCCAAGTTCCGAGTTATTGAAAGAGATACACGAATTGGTAGATTCATATTTACAAAACTCATGTCAAACATTTTTGTTTTGCAATACCATGTTATAAATACATATAAATACAGCTTTGTTGATCATAGTATACATCCGTCCAGGAGGGAGTTTAGTTATAAATTTTCTGTTAATAAATGCCAAGCCATGAACAAGAGGAACAGAAGAACTGCAATAGTGACAAGAGTCTTGGATTTGTATTTCGATATATTTCAGTCTTCCCATCATTATAATTCTAATAAGTGCTAAACTAGGAATAAAGCTTTTTATAGTAATTTTATAAAATTGTGTGTGCACATTTAATTTTGTAGTTGTAAACACTTGTTAACAAGAGTAGATCCAACTTCTTGTGTAAATATTGTTTTATACATAAGTGATGCCAAATACCTACATCAAAAAACAGTATTTACCTTAACTGACATTTTGCTTAAAATTAGATACGAATTTAACCTCAGCTAATTGCGGATAAGAAAACAGCTTTTGTATAAACAACTTTTGGAAGGTATTGAGGAATTCTAGTCTGGTCATAAAACCACATCCCATAAGAGATCAATCAAAGTCACAGTAAGGCTAATTGTGGCCTTATGGGTCTCCAGAGAAAAAAGAGACTCAATTAGGAAAGAATCATATCTCCTATTACCATATACACCCTATCTAAGGAAGTTATGAACACAACTATATAAACTGTAATATTTAAAAATTAAGCTAAAGTAATCAGATTTCATTAAAATTTGGCAAGTGAAACGTCACAAAGTATACTTGCTTGAGAAATAAATATGACCATTTCATGTTATTTGCTTGTACTCATAGTGAATATTTATTAGGAAAAAGATTTTAGAGAAAGAACCAAAAATTTTAATTTTTCTCCGCTCTTCTTTCCGCCGTGAGTATTATTGGGACGAATTATGTAGGTTACGTGTGTTATTTGTATTTTAACACAGTTCTACAACAATTTTTAACTACAGTGCGGAGCTCGTTGATTTTCTGGACGAATGGCAGGCGAGCATTTATTTTTAGTAGCGGTCCATTGTTGTCAATTCTACAGAAGTGACAAAAATATGCTTAGGTAAAAGTTCAGGAATTAAACACTGAAATGAACAGAGAATAAATAATCTGCAATTAAATTTAAACAGATTTTGTTTTTAAAATCAATACTCAATTACTAAGAATTCTTGAAAATAATGAAATTTTATTTGGCAACACCGTTCCCCCGCCACAGCACAACAGTTTTATTCGAAATATAAGTAAATATCTAGTAATATGTAATTCCAAACATTGAATAGGATATTTTGATTTATAATTCTAGAGATGTTAATACTAAATTCATTTACATCTATAAGCTAGCTTTAATGGGTGGCTTGAGATTCGGAACTTGTCTTCATGGTACTGGAATATAAACCTAGTGTTGAAAGGAATATTAATTTTTTTTAAACTAAACATTTGCTTACAGTATACAATGAAAATTTTAATATGAATAAATTAAATTGATTTTGCCACCAATAATCATGAAGTATCTTACATTTTTTTAAAAGCAGAAAATAAACAAATCAGGAAAACTAAATTAAAACATTTGTATATCAAACGTTACTGTTTCCCCCATTTATAAAGCTATTTCATTTGATTTATATAAATACGTACAATGCTTACATTCTTTTGAATAGAAATCCAATGTATCCAACACTGTTGCATATAAATGGAACCATTCCTTCCATGATAAGGGGTTAAAGTGAACTTTTCCCAACATCGTGATCAGAATCACCAATACACAGAAACTTATAATAGATCCAGAGTCACATATAGCTTGTTTGTCGTCGGCTTCATATATTTCCTTGTTATTTAAGACGATAGTATAATACATATAGAATAAAATACGTTAATAATACCGCTGGAAATTACGAATTTTCTCATTTAGAGATAATAGACAGTTAATTTTGATATCTTGTTAAATATCCGATTCACTTATTTATTAAGCTAACAACTGTTGTAAAATTGTAAATGAACTGTTTTACTTTAGCCATTAATTATTTAGAAATCTTAAAAAAAGTTCCTTGTCAAAAGAAATGTAGTAGTAGAAGTTTTTAGAGATGAAAATTGTAGCAAATATAAATATGTTGTATCAAATACAACGAATAAAGGAATATGTGTGATTATTGTTCAGTTACTCATCTATCAGTCCAATTGAGTTTCTATATACATTTACAAAATGTACAATATTCATTTCGCTATTATTTTTAATTTTGGTACATTTATTTGAAACACTTTTCAAATAAAACCATCTTTAATTTGAGGGTTACCGGTATGTAAGTTACCTTGAGTCCTAATTGGAGGAACTTACGTTTTTGACTTTCATTTGAACTTCTACTGTCTTATTTAAATTCAGGTGGTCCTTGACAAGTTTCACTATCAGGTGATAGTCAAGAATAAAACCTAATGTACAATACTCATCATTTATACAACATATAACACTTACACAACACGAAATTATTTTTATACATTTAAGTTTTGGAAGCTATAGCATTGGTGATTTTCTGTCTGGGGTTGACTGTCAACTGGAGATACTGTCTGGCTCTTTCTGAATAATGTTGTTATCTCATTTGTTGTTTGTTTAGTTAATTGCAATCTTAATATTGTGTCATATTATACTATAAACAAAGTTCCGTAAAATAATTATAGAGTCCGTTTTAAATTATTTATAAGTTTGGAACTCTTCCAACACGTTATTTTTGAATCCTTTATTATTATGATGTGAGATTTCCATGCTCATCTCTAACGTTCTATACATATGAGCTGAAAATTTAGATGAATCTGTGCCTCTGTTTTTATATTAGTTTGTCTTTTAAACGTTTCTTAAATAGTCTTCCTGTATGTCCAAGCTAAAATGTTGGGTAACTTTGACAATTTATTTTGTAAACTCTTAATGAGTTGTATTTTTTTAAGGGGAAGGGAAGGGTTATTTTTATCAAAGTTTACTGTTACATGACTATTTAAGTTATATTTGGTTTGGTAGGTCAACTTACATCCCTGTTTTGTAAATATGTTATTAATGGATGGTTGAGGTGTTGACAATATTCTGTGGCTACGTAATATTATTCGTCACATTATATCGGTGTATATTTTATTAACAATACTTGTAATATCACGTCTGAGTATCTGTAATCCCTACGTTATTGTTACTCGTCGTATTATGACAGATTATCTTTAATCTTGAATGCTAACGACATTTATCATAATATGACAGAGTATATTTAAACTGATAAGTTAATGACACTCTGAGAGCAATAAACCTTCATTTGCAGTTTTATACATTTCAATATTAACCCGTTGGAAATAAATTCAAACAAATAAACTAAAAATGGTTTGCTATAACTAAGTCAATGCATTTAGGATAATTTAGAGTGCTTGCTAATGTTTTTGCAAAATTTACCGTGATGTAATATTATTTCACATCTATTTAAAATGTTAAATATTAATCTAATAAGATCTGTTTTAAATTTGAACATAACATTCGCCTACCTATTTATCTAAGCCCTGCAGCTCCTGAATATTCCTATTATTTTTGCCCTTTTGGCAGAATGTTGCATAAATTATTATAAAGTAAGTTCTAGTGGTCAGATTTCAATGAAATTTTAAAAATTTGTTTATAGGTATCTAAGCAACGTTTAGAGTTTAAAAAATAAAATAGAATGTCTGTCTGTCTTTCTATCCCTCGGTTTTTTAAAAACCATTTAAAAATTTTAACATTTTCCTCTTATTATTCTTGTTTTTGTTGCTTCTTTATAACTCATATTTATGTGTAAATCCATTATGTTCTTTAAAATATATAAATATACCATTTTTTAGAAACACAAATTAAAAATAAAATTTTTAATTTAGTATTTTTGTTTCTTTGCAAAAAATTTTTATTGAAAGTTTTGGCGTCAAATAAAAGTCTCCTGAAACTGTAGGTAATTATTTATTATAGGCCTAAAGTAGCCTAATATTTTGCTACAATACAAAAAGGTTAATCACCTAAATTGTAATTAATTATACTGTGTAGGTAATAACTCTATAGAGACCAAAATTCCATAAATAAATGCCTTCACCAAAATGAAATTAAAATTAGCCTACCTTCATTCCTTGTATCCTTTATCTAAGTATGGCTCCAATAGTTCAACAACTGTTTCTTCACTTACTAAAACTCCTTTAGGAACTTCTTTTTTCCCAGTATAGATTTCAAAACCTGAGCAGTATCCACTTTTGGATTCACAAATTAAAAAATAATAATAATGGTAAATCTTGCTCATTTTGTTTTGTTGAACTGTATGTACGAAATACATCTAAATTTCATCAAGCTCTCATCGACAGATACATTCTGATCAGGAGTATAGTTCTCCTTGAACTTATTATTGAAAAATGTCAGAACAGCTTTTTGTAAGCTTTTTCAGCTCTGTTGTCATCTGCAAAATGCAGAAACCACATAATCAGTCTGAAGCGCTTGGAAGACATTACTTCAGAAAATATGCATGTTTCGATAACTTTCCTCTTAGCCCAGTAGTTCTGGAGAGTTGTCTTAGACACTATTGCCATAATAATTACTAGAGCAAAAAATGACTTCATTTCATCTATATGTGTGTCAACCCATTTAGTCATCTTTTTTTCTTTTGTCAATTTTCTTCAGACAAACATATTTGAGCATATAAGTTCGTTTGTTCAACAATATGGTCCCATAACTCATTTGTAAAGAACTTATCTAGACAATCTAACTGTGTTTCAATTTCATCAATATTTGGAATATTTACACCTACTTTCTCTCCAGAAAATGGCATGTTCGTTGGTTCATTTTCGTGGTCACACAAAAGAGGGTAATTCTAAATACCTGTCTACTTTAGCAAATGCTTCTATAATAGCATCACTATGATCAATTTGTGGCTGAGGCCCTTAGTCCATATCATCTCCTCTAGCCACCATATCAATTATTTCATTCACATTATCTTTTTCAAGTATTGACATAATGCCTAGGCCTGTACCTTCTGTGTTATTATTATCTACATTATGTTCTGTTTCGTCTACCTATTCATTTATAAGTTCATTCTGTTCGCTAAACCAAGCTGGGCCTAAAGAAACTAATTTTTATTTGTAATCAACATCACAAAAGTTTGAAACAATTTCTTAAATGGATTTGTCCACGAAAAATAAACAACTTATCTTACATTACCTTCCCTAGAGAAATGAAACAAATCTAGAAAACTTAATAATATATTTGTAAAGCATATGTTAGGGCTTTCTCCGTTTATAAAGGCATTTATATGATCAATATAAATACAATGCTTCCTTTGTTCTTGTATTCTTTTTGAATACCAATCCAATAACCCCACCACGTTGCATATAAATGGAGCCATTTCGTCCATGATAAGGGATTCTAGTGAACTTGTTCCAAAATCGTGATCAGAATTATCAATACATTGAGACTAATTCCAAGTGTGTACCATTTGTTATTCGACAGTTATGTATTTATTTATTATAATACCAATTTTTCGAGTAAATATTTAACATAATTTATACATAAACAAAGACCCGACCACTATGGTGACAATAAATACAGATACACTTTCAAAAGTCCTGAAAACACTTTTGAAAGTGTATCTGTATAATTTATACAATTAAGAGAAATAGATTTATTGATACAATTTTTAAATAAAATACCCTACAACTAATTAATAAATTTCTGATCCGAATCAGTCTGTATTGACCTCGTTCTTGTATATTATTCATATGTTTAGCAGATAAAGCTAATATAAAACATAAACGAGTAGTTTCTCTTCGGTTATCCATCTCTTCACTAGTAAGAGTTTTACGTAAATTATTATTAAACTACTTATTCTGATTTACTCATTTTGATATTGTTTCAAAATTGAATTTACAAACAAAATTCTTATAAAACTTTTTTCTAAACTCAGGATATTAATGTTTTAGTGCTAAGTATTTTTAAAGACGTAAACTTTAATAAAACTGTATACGATTTATACTTGTATCCTGTGATGATAGTAACTACTTATTAAATGCACGAAAGCGATATTTTAAACTAAAATCTGTTAGTTAAAAAAGAGTTAAATGCACTTTCGTATAGTTTTGATAATTTTGTTAACTCTTAACTGTCGATAAAAACATGGATATAATTTAATATTTTACTTCTTTTTAATTAAATTTCTTTATTAACTTGAGTGGTGGTAAACACAAAATATACTATATTACATTTTATACATGTACTGTTTGAATAGAAATGGAACCTTTCCATAATATTCTCTATGTAGTACATTATAAATAGTGGAAATAACCTTTGGTTAGCTCTGTAAATAGATTAGTCAAATTTTGAGAGGATTCAATAAATAAATAAGTAAACAAAAAATTATTTTTATTTTATACTGTATATATTGTTAAAGTTCAACAAAAATTACCGTATATTTAGTTAGTTTCAATATATCACTTTATCTATATCTATTCTGGATCATATATTTAAAAAAAAAATTAATTAATAGGCTAATCATTATTCGTAAGTATTGAATTACGATTAACTACAGTTATAGAAACTAATTAACTGTCATTTTTATCTTTTGATATATTTTGTAATATAGTGATGTAATTCAAGGACGAAGATTAAAATCGGGGGAAAAAAATACGGATACTTTATGATTTTTAACAATAACAAAAAACAACAATTTGTTCAATATTTGGGTATAGGAAATACATTGTATGTTAGTGAAATACAACTCTATACAATAATTATTAACTAATTATTTCAAATATGGGCTTCCTCTTTGGCGTGAAACGATCAAAAATTTACATAACAACATTTTTTTGAAACAATAAACTTATGTTTATCATTTACAGGATTCATACACATTTAAACGGACATTATTTTAGTGAAAATAAATAATAATATTATTGGTTTGTTACTGACTTTAGATTGCGAAGGTACTTTGGAGGGTACGGTTTGGGGGGATACGGGGATCTGCTTTATTTTGCGTTGCCGGGTCATCAGATCGCGTGCTAAAATTAATAAAAGTACACTGGGCGAATCTCAATCTAGGCTAGCCATTTTTGACGATGTAATTCTAAAAAATAATTTATTAACACTAACCAATCTACACAAAACCAACATTAATATTAACTACATTGTATTGCCACAACCTGTCGGACTGACACAAAAGGCCTATCATGGCCGTGTATTAGTTCAACTAATAATATTACAATTGATATTAATATAACAATACAATACGGCCCAGATATAAACACTAGGGCCGTACCGGCCCTATTCCTTTGGGTTTAGCAAGGCATACTTAAATATTAAGGCACTACAAGCAAACCAAAGATGAACGATGTGCACACTCTGCACACGTCTTCCCTCACTCGTGGTTGGAACACTACTCCTCTTATCTGGTCCCTCGCGTAAATACAAGATAGCGAAGCGGAGGGGGTGGTGACTAATCACCACAAGATTAATGACAAACAAAAATCTATCATGAGGTAAGGAGGTTTTTAAGTTATTACAAATCATCTTGATTACAAATCATCTCAAATGTATTAAATCAATTACAATGGTTTGCCTCAAGATTGAAAGTTGATTTCGACTCTAAAGTATGCCTTATTTAACAGTAAATTAATTGAATATTACTCAATAACCATTACACTACTTTTTAGATGTGTCTCTGGGTATAAGGTTTGACTCAGGGACAGAGAGTCTTCAGATTTAGATTCTAATAAAAATGGATATAAAACGATAGTAAACATAGCATTAAGTCAATAGTTTTAAAATGAAGGTAGGTAGAATGAAATGAGGTTGTTAAAATTTATAATTATAGATATTTCTTATTTTTATATTGTGTTACATTTAACAACGTCTCGAAAATAAACATAACATTTGTTTGCTTTTAGATAATTTCGTTAGAAAGCGTTTGTTATTAGGAATAAGTTATATTTATGTGTAATTATCAATAAAGCTGGACTATTAGAGCTTGATATCAGTACAGAGTAATATTCCGATCTTATTAAGTTTATATCCATTTAATAACAGAAACAAATAAATTGCTAAGATAGATCATAGATCTTACTACAACGTCAGTTTTTTCAATCTAACACTTTTCTTCTGATATCCTAATGAATGTATCTAACTGAGAAACTTGTACAGTATTAAACGATTAGGTTACAAATTACAAGTGCAAGTCGTAAATTGCACTATAGATGATAACTTCGTGTACTTTTGGGTTTCTATATTTTTAAAGAAAATAAAGTCTGTTTTTCAAGGGGTTTAAAATGTGTCTTCGTTTGACGATATAAGTTTAGATAATCTGACTTTGGCTATAAAGGAAGATTAACTTCTTTTCCTGTGCAGATCTGTAACTCAAATAATGTGAAGAAATCCGCTTACAGATGACACTTGTGCGAGTTAAGTACTTCTGTCAACACATATTGTAAATGTCGAGTTTAATCCTTCTGTCTGACATTCGTTCATGTGTCTGTGTGAAAAAGGATTAGGCCTATAAGAAATCACGTGATGGGGAGATACGATGGCATCTCCATTGGGTTATAAGTCATCCTGGAACATTATTTTCTAAAATTTTGATATATGTTTCCTGACTCCTTTGATAACTTTTGATCTACATAAAACATTAAAAGTTTGTCACAGAGATTTAATAATTTGTTCAAAATCACATGATTATAAGTTATTACGTATTATTCATTGAAATTCTACTCATATGAAATGTGAGAAGTACGAACAAAAGTCATTACGCTATTTTTATAAATAAAAGTAGCTACACACACAGACACACACACATATATATTTAATTATTTATTTTTATATAAACATAAGTATTAGAAAATTTTAGAATATATATTATTGGATCATTACTCAAAATTTCGATTTTCCTTCAAACATCCTTAGTAAAATGTAGCCTCCTTGGAGACAAACAAAACATATTTATCACGATCCTCCCAAATATACAGTATAGAGAGCTACCATCTAAAAACGACACTAGTTATTTCAATAAAACTCTGGTGAAAAGAAAAAATATACTCCAAGCTAATGTACCAAGCCGATACTATAAACAAAGTAATTTGGAAAACACCGAAACAAACCCTTATCGCCGTTGGGTTCGTTCGGTTTATGCGAATCTCTCATATACAT
Source organism: Aphrophora alni (assembly GCA_963513935.1). Taxonomy (NCBI): domain Eukaryota; kingdom Metazoa; phylum Arthropoda; class Insecta; order Hemiptera; family Aphrophoridae; genus Aphrophora; species Aphrophora alni. The sequence goes on from OY740770.1 coordinate 31,343,095, forward strand.
AATCACTTACGCATCCCGTCCAATGTCTAAGAACGGTAAGTGTTCATAGTCATCAAAATAATACTAAACTAAGAATGACAGAAATTTTACTTAATACAATTTATTGTTCGAAAAAAAAATAATTAGAACACGGATATATGCAGCTAATCATTTTTTTAAATCACAATTTTTTATTAATAACAACAAAATTAAATAATGTTTGTTATAAATATAATACTTATAAGTCATATGAAAATTAATTTACGCAAGCGTTAAAATGTTATCGTAGATTCAATTATTATTAACAATAATTACATAAAGAGAAACGTGGTATTAATGAGAAAACGTGTCAGAACAAAGTTACATTTCAGATGAAATTAAATTAACGTCAAATCAATATCCGTTTTATTTTTATTTTCATGGAATATTTTTGTTTGAAATCCACTCCCTCACACAATGTCTAGTAGTATTCACTTAAAAAATAAATCGCATCATTATTAGTTTCCATCAGTAATATCCTCAATTTTCAATGGTTTATTTTTCCCTGACAAAAAATTAAAAAGAACTTTAGACATCTATTTAATAAGTTGCATTACTTTAACTTATCTCCGAGTTCTCAAAGCCTCTCTTGTCTTCCGTCACTCAACTGTCATTCTTCAAATATAGAGGTTTTACAACCTGGTGTTGGCATCAGATGTCTGTCATTAGGATTGGTTTTAAAATATGTTTTGTTCGATACTATTTTCATGAACAATCTATACTAAGTATAATCCTATATTATTATGAGTAGTCTCTAAAAAATAATAACTATTTGCACATTATGGCCTACGAACAAAAAAAAGAGGCTAATTGTTGAGTTGAACCTCAAATTATTTTATGTTAAATGTATCTAATAAAGTTTATGGTTTTTAAATAACCTTTTCCGTCAAATAAATTGTTTTGATTTATTTTGATTATTATAAACATTTTAAATAAACTTTCGATTGAATTTCAATACTTGTGACTTTTTTAAACTATTAGGATTAAATTAAAAATTATAGTTTAAATTAATCCGCCTTAATTAATTTTCGATATAAATATCATTGACTTTTTTTGTTTTTTTTAACACCCTCCAAAAAATTATCTAATGTTAATATAATATTTTTATTTGAGGTTGATATGTTTGCATAACTAGAAAACTCATGTTTACAAACTCCTCTTATTATCTGTGTAAGCAATCGGATGCCAGACTCCTTGTGTCAAATATTCAACTTCGTAATTCATCATTAATCACACATATTAATGAATTTAGCCACGTAGAGATAGATATACGATTATTATGTTCAATGTGAAGCCTCAGTCTCTACATAAACAATTAGAATCTGTTATCTGTTCACAGACAAGATGAAAGTCGTAATCGCTCATTGAAAAGAGCTTTAAATATCTTATTGTATGAAGAAAAGCAAATAAACATTTTGAAAAAATTATAAAAATATAAATATTTGCATGTAAGTAGGAAAACTGACGATGACAATACACGAAATAACGATGGGGACTATTCTTATTTCGATATGTTTAACGTGTTTTTGCGAGATTTTACCTTAAACTAAATCAGGTTTTCAAATTTCATCTTTACTTATTTTACCCATTAATCGTGACGTTAATTGTTTCATTACAGGAAGTGTAGTGTAATATTCAGTATTAGGATATATCTAGTATTTTTTTGTTAACCAATCCAGAAGCGGATATATACAAAGATAATTAATTTTTATTTATTATATATTATTTATTGTTATTATTTATAAGGCCAAATTTTGATGAAATTATTTATACGAAGCACGTCAAACTATATACTAATTTCATAAATATTAACACCAGTCAAAGTACACATAATTTAAAAATTGTTGTCCGTATAATAAATTACAATTTGTTTGTTATTGTGAACAACTATTTTGTGAAACAGAATAATCTACTCCACCTATGAACTAAAATAGAATTAGTTTTGCATTACTGTAAATCTAATGGTTTATTTATAACAATATTAGGATTTATATTAATATGTGTTTTTATGAGAGGACAACTATAATTATATGTATTTTTATGAAACTATAATTGAGTACAGTACAAAAATTATGTTTATGAATATCAGTTGTGTCCACGATTCGTACTGTACAGGCAGATAAGTTGAGGAAGATAAAATATACTGGTTTTTTGTTCATCTAAAAACGTAACACCAGTAGTTTTCACCCCTAAAATAATCTAACATTCATAAGAAAATGAAACGTTAAATCACACGTTTATTATAACAGTATGAAGCATTGTGACGACTGAGCCATAAATAAAAAATATTTTCAGTCAATTTTAAACATAAAATCGATTGATATAAAGGCATTGAAAATTGGAATTAGTCTTCAAATAACAATCGTTGTACAGTATTTTATTATACATTTCATGTTTTGTGTTTGGTTAATAAAAGTCTACATTAAATTAGCATAAAGTTTTAAGTTCTGTCATTTAGCTGATATTGTAAACAGAATGACATATGATTAAAACAAATTAATTAATTCAATTTTATATATTTTAATAATACAACAATTATTCCCGTAAGTGATATGAGCGATCCTTGTAGATTCATCAAAAAAAAAAAAATTCTAACACAAATATTTTATTATTTAAACAATTAAAACTTCATGTGTTATGTGAACATGAACGATCTTGTACCAAGGTGATAAATTAGTCATTCAAACTTCATCTCGTTAAAAATAACGTCTTTATAATGGTTAATTTTATTTCATTAGACAAGATAAAATAATAGACAAGAGAGTTCTATATTCATAATGAAACTACGACATATATGAAATTTAATCTCTTATCTACTCTGTGGATATTGAATTGGTGTATAAGTTTTATATATTTGTTTTGTACTATTTATGTGTTAATGACTTGATGAAACATACGCATACCTAAATCGTGTATGTAAATAAATTACAACCATTTGTTATATATTTTAACAAGTCTAAAATCTGATAGTGGGTTGAGTTTATTAAACATATTCACGCTTTGAGGTTTTTCACTTTTAGACTGACATTAGGAGATCTGTTTAGATTTTACGATGACGATAAGGAATTCTTGAACAAATCAATACAGTAGAAATTGTTGTTAAATACGTATATTGATCAAAAAGTATATTTGTTATATTTTACACAACAAACGATATACTTAAACTTAACTACAGTTTATAATAAGACACATGTCTAGACATGATAAAGAACATTTCTTTCAGAGAGGAGACAAAGTTAAGGTTTTTATATCAATTAAAAATATTGTTCTCACACTGATTAGACATACAAGTAGAAAGACACAAGTTTTTGAAAAACGTTTTAAAGTAATATTGAAGGGTGTTCTTTAGATGCAGGCAAGTTATTCAATTTGAATTATACATATGTCATCTTCCAAGTTGTGGAAGCTTTTAATCGAGATTCAAATGAACAGAAAAATATATTAATTACTAATGTAATAATGAACCTTCGTGTTATATTTCCTATTTTTTATGATTACCTAAGTGTATTTATATGTGCATTGAATAATTTACATAATGTAAATTAATTATTAACTGTATCAAAATTGGGAATGCAATGAACCAGAAAATAAATGTCAAACCTATATGTACAAGTACGTTTTTTAATAGGATATTTATTTTACTGAGAATTATTAGATATTGTGCTGTTAAATGAAGTTCTCTGCCCATACAATCTGATGAGCGATCAAATTATCTCGTACATACGCATTGTGAGTATACGAGAAATGTATACGATAGTTAAACACGATAAGACAAGGACAAGGTCATCAGTTCATTTTATATAGACAAACGTTTCGTGTGTTTTTGTATGTGAATAATTGTCATAAACAAGTCTTGTTAGTATTTTTAATGTTTCTGATTAATTAAATACTTCAGGTGAGAGAGCATTTAAATATTAACTGACGATGATATTGCTGTTAAAAAATACGTCTTAAAATATTTGTTTTATCGTATTGCTAAGATTTTTATCTCAAGTTGTTTGGCAAATCTTTTAACTTACGATTTGGTGACATCAATAATGACGTTTTATAATACAAATCAAAACAATGGTCCTATAAATATAGAAGAATGATCCCGTTTTATATAGAACAATGTTGTTTAAAATAATGAAACAGTATATCAATAAACTAACGTTAATGATTAAAGGTAAAATAATTAATTTATCAAACAACTCTGTCTTATAATTAGTAAAAAAGACGTATATACACTGTAATGGTCGGAAGAAGCTAAACTTTCATAAATTATAGTTGGGATATTGACAGCATATTTCGGGTGTAGTAATGATAATTAATTTCATGTATCAAACAAACTAAATTTTTGGGATTTGTAAAATAAAATAGTGTTTGTTCCAAAATGAGTTTAAACATGAATAATCAATATTTAGAGAAAAGAGGAAAAAGTATTGTATTTCAAAAGCTATTGATTTACTAATCATAAATTTAAACATTGGTATAACAACTAAATTTATTCCTTTACCTTAACTCTGCAAAACATTACACTAATCGATAAATGATTGAATCACACCGGAAACATGACACAGGAATTCAGATTTTATATCACAGATATTTCATTCAATCATTATAAACCGTAGATCTGTTTAAATTTATAGGAATAACAATGGTTACTTGAAGCTGATACGGGTTAAGACAAACTATCGAAAAAACTATATTTTCTCCATTTCAGAATTGATATTATACAAATTCTTGTCATCCTATAATGTATTTAATTGAACTATAATATTTTATAGATATAACATCTCTTGCACTCTATTTAATGGCTCTATAGACAATAAACTCTCAATTATATTGTTTTTTAGTTTGCGGATATTTGTGGTATATGACAGAAAATGAATAGTGTGTTGCTTGAAGTGTCTTACTATATATGCTACGATAATAGTCTGGATGTTTGTCCACCCATAAAAAACCACAACAAAACAAATAAATACATACCAAGAAGTAGTAAATAAGTCAGATATGTAAATACTAGAAAGAGGTTCTAAGAATGTGGTGTTTTTGCTTGGAGTTATTTATACATAGAGATACTATGGAGACACTGGTTAAAATGAAAGCATTCATACATGAAAACTACGCACGCTATTGATATAGAACAGCTAAGTAGTGAGATTATTGGAGACACTAAAGAAACCTTAAGTACAACCCTCCACTCACATTTGCACATTTTTGGTCAAGAGGGATAACAACACAGTCTCATGAAGAAGCTGCTCGTGGTTCTTATATAACTGTGTTCAAAATATTTGAAGGTTTTATTTCGCAAGATACTACAAATGCATATATTGATTTGCGTTGAGAAGCAGATCAAATATGTCTGGAGAAAGGATTGAAAGTGTATTTGTAGGAGCTAATGCTAGATTACTTTTAAACAATTCCGTTTGGAAAATTTTACAGAACAAAATTATGGTTACTTTGTTATACAGTATACGGTATCGAGTGAACTATATGACATAATTTAGATTGAACCTAGAACTGCTTTTTACTTTATTTTTAATGTGAATAATATAATATGTACCTTTCAAATAGATTTCTTAGACAGTAATGATCCTACACAAGATCCTAACATACGACATTTTGCTAATAACAATAAATAATCAAACTTGTATAATATAACAAATATTTATTATTAGTAATGTACATAGACTCAATTACGATGTTTAATAGAAGAGTAGGTTTACTCAAGTATTGAAAAATAATTGCAAACATATCCTGAAAAAGCTTACCTGTTTGAAACTGTAAATTTGTCTAGTATTAATGCGGCAATTACTACGTCACAAACTAAAACACTTTTTAATATACACATTTTTACACAAACAGAACAACAGTCTTCTTGTTTACATCAAATAAAGAAGTCACAAAACAATCAAACTTGACTTCACTTCCAATCTTGTTTAACATAAGACATTTAGCAGAAACAATAATCAGCTGAAGAAACATACAGCTTTTTGATAATAGATTATGTTACATAATAGAACAGCTGATGACATAAGATATTTTGTTTGTGTTTGGGACATGTAAAATGCCACTTTTAGAAGCAATAAAATTTTTTGACATGTTGACATACGAATTTGCAATTACTGAGAAGATATAGGCGACATAAATAAATAAATCTCTAGTAAATAAATAATTGTTGAAAGAAGTTTAATTAAATCAAAACAATTTAAATATTATTATTTCCAAATATAGTGAAACCTCATCCCATGCTCTCCACTAAAATATTTCCACAGAAAAATTAAAAGGAGCGCAGGTATTCTTTGTGTACAATATACTAATATAAACAAACACATATTAACTAACAACCTATATTTTTAATTACCACACTCTATAATAAAAGCGCAAATTAAATTCAGTTATGCTTCGGTAGACAACTTTAATAAGCTTTTGTGTAGAATATTTTGCTGAGAAAATCAATTTCAATAAATTAAAGATTACAATCTATAAAACACCCTTTACAAGAGGTATGCGTTCAATGAATGGCTTGGGTTATCAGATAGAATATCTTATAAGGAAATATGAAGCAAACCTCAGTAATAACATCGTATAATTTACAACATTCTCATACAAATATTTGTACAGTATTAAAAAATATTAACAAACAGTAATACAATGGTAAACAATTTTGAATTATATCATGCAAATGTATGTACAACTATATCGCTAATTCACAGATAATATATTGCCAAACTCAGTAGAACGCAATTACACTATAGACGTTAACTCTTAATTTAGTACAACGTATTATGATTGAAGTACAAATTCACAGATTCCATTTTTTTTTTTTTTCATTTTACGGAACAACTTTCTCGCAACCTCTCAAGACTTTGTTATTAATTGGAGATCAACTTTTATCTCGTGCATAGCTGTATCTCAATAGTAAAATAGAATTGTCATATGGCAGGCACTTGTGCACTTCTGTTAATAGAGATAGCAAAAGTGTGGTATAATCATTTGGAGACTAGTTCATCTATTTGTGGCGAAAAAGAACTTAACAAAATAGAGTGTTCAGATACAAAATACAATTATGACTTTATTGACTAAATGTCATCATTTATTCCTAAATTCGTAATATTTCCTCAGTTGTTTATAATGTTCAACATACAGTGGATGCGTCTGTATGTTGAACCAATGTTACAATTAAATAATTGGTTCAAAACTATAAATTTTTATTTCGAAGCTAAAGATTATTCCACAAAGTTCAAAGTTTACAGACATATCTTGACTTCTTTGGTGAACTCAACATGCATAAATCATATGATATAATATCATATACAAAAATTAATTTCACTAAGTTGAAATTATATAAGTAAAACTCAGATTTAACTGCGAGATGCAATTCGTATGTGTTTATATTAAATTTTATTGAATCCATAAAACTTGAAAAGTTGCTTCAATCTACATGATTAAAGAGATATCATAAACATAAACATTCAATGTCTAATAGGTTTTTATTTAAAATTTGTATTTTATATATTCTCTTATATTCAGCTAACAACCACGCAATGGTAATAGAATATGCCCAGAATCACAGTTTGAAGGTAAAACTCATTATAATTTTAAAATATAAAAAAATATATTTTTTACACACCCAGATTAATTATGTCTTTGAGACTTTGAATTTAACTTGTATTTTCTGATAGTTAGTTTAAGGCAACTATGAGCGGAGGTATAGTTCGAATAAATGATACCGACAGAATTAAAATCTTATTTCGTATAATTGCAGATATAGATGTTTGATCAATCTACATTCGTTTTAAATGTTAACATGAAAGTAACTTCGAGTTCGAATTCATTGGTATCTAAAATGTGAAATGTCATTAAAAATAACATTTTTTCAAATTTTTTTAACACCATAAGCGAAGACTAAAATACAAATAAAATTTATTTAAATATATTTTATATGAAGGGAATTTGTTTTTATTTCAAATTCTTACTTTGAATTTCGACTAACTAAGCTCTTTACAATTTTTTTTGATTTGCTGTTTTAATTTAGTTTGTTGTATCGCCAAGGTACGCTTAAAACTATTGTATGTTCTTGATGCTATTATAGTTCTGCAGATGGAATTTCAAATACACGGCTAGAATTAATTGCAGTACAATAAACTCTGTCCATTCAGTAAAATATTGACTGAATATATATCCTCCTGTATGAATTTAAATAATGTAACTCCTATAAGGCAGATCGGGAGAAAGTCAAAATCCGATTTTAGTAACACTATTAACTCGTTGTACCATCATGCATCGATAGTATTACTATTGGTTTATTACTAAATTACTTACGTCATAGCAATCTTGTGTTTAGTATTTATTTATTAATATTTCATTACAGCTGTTTCGGTATAACATATACCATCATTTACGGTATAACTGCAGTACCAAACATTTTATGTTTATTATTTTTTTTAATGTATATCAGTGTGTTGTGTAAATGTGTTGTTTCATTTGATGATGGTATATGTTATACCGAAACATCTGTAATGAAATATTAATAAATAAATACTAAACACAAGATAGCTATGACGTAAGTAATTGAGTAATAAACTTATTTTAAAGCATTCATAAGGCAATATGGAATTTATTACTATTGCTGCATATGACAACGATTTTATACCTTAAATAACTTTTAACACTTCCATTTCAACTTTTAAATATTTAAAACTAACTTATAAACTCATGAGATTTCAAATATTATTGTTGGCATATAAAAATATGAAAATATTTTTTTACTTGGATGTCTTGTATCGATGTAGAGCTTGTTTTTATTTAAAAACTTTTAAAAAATATATCAAACCAATATTTGAAACGGTATTATTTTTACACAAGGCGGTCAATTATTTCGAATGTACACTAAGCTCAGTTGATGCTACGGGTTATAGATTGACTGAGTACAGATATATTTGATTTTGCTGAAGAGTTGCAGAATCTAAAAATATATTTCAGTAGGATTTACGAAAAGCTGTAACTGCATATAGCTTTTAAAACAAATATGTTTTGTATCCATTATCTGTTTTATGTACCGGTATTTTTAATCTGATTGAATTGTTTACCAAAGAACATAAACAGCAATTTCTTACAGATTATCTGTAACTTTAAAAACAATAATCTTACTGCATAGTCAATTCAAAAATAATAAAAGTTAAAGTGAAACATGTGATAGCATACTTTTGGGCTTTTGAGGACGTTCTTAAGAATCAGTTTCTGACTTTAAATCAGTGTTTTGATTTACAGTTGTTTCTCTCATTAAATAATATTAATTTATTTACGTCCCTAATACTTATATTTCAATTCATTGACATGCAGTAATAATGGTTTCTTTTTTCTTGAAACGTAAACTCAGTTATGTTTACGAAATTCTGTACAATTTATTTTGAAACAAATATTTTAATAAAATAATTTTAATTTCAAATTTATGAAAAGTCAAGTTTATTAGTTCCTCCCCCACAATATAGAGTTATTCAACGTTCGTTCTTACATAAAATTAGAACGAAAATAACTTGTCTTTTTATAAAATAGCAAACAAAGACAAACAAAAAACAACAAAGTGCTTGACAAAGCGTTATTAGTTACTTAATATATAATCCCACACCTGTATTATTTTTACCCTATTATTGAACACTTAAGCAATTTAATATTTAAATTGTTCAAAAATTGGATAAAAATAAATCAGTTCAAGGACGATATAATTTTCAGTAATAAATTTAATAAGCAACTTTAAGTTCGGATGACGGGATGAACTGCGATTTGAACATGTAAAGTGACTGTATTCTTTTATTTCACCTGTAATGATAGTGTATATACGATTTATTGAGAAAACACATGTGGAAATTTTTGGCTTTATGAAACTACTGTGAACAGATGATTAACTGAACTGGCCACAGTTATCCAATTTTTACACCAATTTAACTCAAGAAAAATCAAATTATATCAGTAAGGAAACCAAAATAAAGAGTTTCCTTCTATAAACGCTTCTCCATATATGATACGCAAATTAAACCAAAGTTAATGAATTAATATGAATGTCTCAAATTTAGTATGTCAAATGACCAATATTACTTTACGCTACCTATCATCTATTTTACCGAAATGTTGTAAAATTTATCTCAAAATGTTGTACAATAGAACTCAAAATAAGTTACTCAATGATTAAATCAAATCTAAAAGACGAGACTAGGAAATCTGAAAGCTTATCATGTTGTTTATTTTTCCCATTCAACAACTATAATTCATTCGTCAAATAATTAATTTTCATTAGTTTAACTACAGAAATTTTAAATTAACTATACTTTTTGTAAACTAAATAAAACCGTCATAATTGTTGTTCACATAAATTTTGATGTGGAAACTTAATATAATAACAAAATTGCAACAATTTAAAAAATCAATACATTCCTGGCAAAAAATGTTTTGTAATTTTTCAGTGTTTCGAAATAAGAACCAAAAATTCATATCTGTAGCCAATAAACCAGAAGTCAAAACATCATTTTTATAATATCTGCTATAAGAAAAAAAAAAGCCATTCTCGCCTAAGATTACTACTTTAGTACATTGAAGTATGGTTTACGTATTTATCTAACATCTCCTTCTTACCGTTGAGTTTATTTATTGATTGCAATATAATTCAAAGATTACAAACAAAAACGCCATGTATTCTGTACAAGACACTAATTATATAGTGGACATACATTTAGCTACCTATAATAACATGTGTTGGGATGAATTGTTAACATTTCCACTAAGAGATTAGGTGATTGATAGAGTAGTCGAAATAGCCAAATAATGAAGAAAACATTTAGTTGTTTTCTTAATTCAATCAAACAATATATATTTTACTAATTTAAGATATTTAGTTGCAGTTTTGTAAATTAATAAAATAATCCTAAATTTATACGACACAAAGTTGCAAGTGAATCGAAACTTTTACAAATTCTCAAAATAGTATGAGTAAAAACCAATTAGATCTTTTTGGTTTAATTTAGTTCAACTGTACTTTGTAAAGTCATAATACTTATTTGTGTCATTTCAATAGACATTCAACAGAAGTTCCTAATAATATATTCATAAAACCAAATATGTTTGTAAAGTCATATTAAAAATGTCAGATTAGTTTATTATAATTACTCGGATAATTGGATTTGTAATCAATATACTTTTGTGAAACTACGAAAACCTATTATAACAATGTCGATTATTCATTGTATTGGGTAATTGATTTCTTTTAATTTATGTATTTTAAATTTTAAACATTATAGCAATAAAGCAACGTTATGAGGTGCAATAACTGATTTATGATAGAATGAAACGTAGCTAGTTAAATTTGACCAATCCTAGAATTAACAAATCGATAGCAACGAATAGTACAAAATATTTAATTTAATAGTATACTTAAAAAGTATTCATTTTTAAACTCACTACAGAACAATTTACAAACTATGTATTTACTTTGTATTATTTGCATGTTTAATACATAAATAATAAATTATTTCAGAAAGATGTATAGAAATAGTCTAGTTTAAAGGATTTTGATATACAAATAATCAAATTAAACCACGGATGTACATGGAATTTAATCACACTGTCCAAACTTAACAAAACATTACACGATTTGAATGAAGCCATGATTGACTCAAACAGGAAACATGATGCAGGAATTCCGACTGTTGTTTATCAGAGTTGTTTCATGCCTAAATTGGAAATTGTAGGTCTAACTCAACACATAAAAGTAACATTGATATTTGCAAAATATAGTAGCCTCATGTATTTCAACTAACATTGTACAAAAAAATTATCACTAACTATTTACTTGGTACACTTGTATTTGTATTGCTTATAAAAGACGTTACAAGAAATTACACATTCAAAATGTCTTTTATACGCTGATGGCATAAACATTTAGAGGACGATAAGTGTCATTGGGGAATGATTGTTCAAAAAACCCCAAATAAAATGTACGAATGGTGTATAGAAAACCAGGTGGAGTTAAATGGTAATAAATGTAAATTTATTTTACTAAAAAAAAAAAAGCAAATGAATTCAGAGTTGTTTAATTTACAATTATTGGCGAGAAGTTAGAACTAGTAGGCAGCATTCGAGCCTTCTTGATTAGCATATAAAATTCATATAAAGTATGTACTAAGACAGCTAACCAATTATTATAAAATTTGTTATTAAGAATTCAAAGTTTTTCACCGAGATTAAAGTATTTAAAACATTATATTTTGCCTTTGTTAGTTCATAAAAAGAATATGAAATAATAATTTGGAATCCACATCAATAAATTTATATAACATGAAACTATACAAAAATATTTCTCTTTGCTTCTTGTGATTTTGATTTTCTACAAATTGGTTATTGTCCATTTTTAAAACAGTGTATTTGAAAACGATATATTCATTGCCATTTTTATTCAAAATATTACTCAATTTAGTAACTTTCCAAATATCATAATAAATATACAATTTCTTGTACTGTTGTAAAAACAGAAATGCTTTTCATTATTTACAAAGCGTAGTAACAATTTATCATTACAATTCCTACATAAAAAGAACTTTGCCCAATAATTATTAATTTAAACCCTACAATTGATCCATTTTGTCGTAGTTTACTCATAATTATCTAAAAGTGTTATATAAGCACGATATTTAATAAATAAGATTGAAAGACTGGTATTTTTATTTTTTACATGATTGTAGTTAATTTTTCACTGTGTTAATTTATAACTTAAATTATCTAAACATGTTTTGTAAAGTAAAAAACTCTGTAAGTCTTAATGAGATTAATGGGAAAAAAGTAAATAAAGTTCTAATATTTTAATCGACAGTGTCAATAGACAATCAGTACACCGTCAAAATCTTAATAATAATTCATAATCGATCTAGGTAAACCCGGTATGCTTGCTTGGTTCCTCTGCTTGCTTTGACTATTTTTCTCAATCTTTTATTGAACCTCACAGATTGAATCTTTCTTTTTGATGTAACGTTATCTTTTAGTCAAACGTTTAGAAACAAAGTTGAAATTTGCATCAAGAAACACTTCTACTACGAAACACGTTCAACATCTGTAGTTATCTTAAAAAATTGAAGCAAGAAAAGGAGAACATATCTTTGAATATTATCTTCTTGCCTTTGGAAAGGACAATTTGCTTTCTTTGATGAAAGCGAATCAGTATTCCACGATACTTCCTCCACAGCTAAAAATTAAGGATCTGAATGTAAATTAGTTAACAATAATATAATCTATGATTTAATCTCTCCAAAATATGAAAGACACTATTCTTTCAAATTAGATCAATGATTATAAAATTCATAGTCATAATTACCAAAAAAAATATTTCAACCTATGTCAGCATTATGCTGTCAATTCGTTGTGTTTTTGCAGAGCTAATGATATTGAAAGATGAAAAAAATCTACACTGGATTAAGTTTTTATGAGCTGCATAAATTGGGTATACACATTAAATATATATGTAAAAAGTTTTCAAAAGTTTACTTTCTGTTGATGAAACTAAAACTGTGTACTCATCAAAGTTTCCTAAATCTTCTACATTTTGTACATATATAAAATTATGTGTTGTATATAGTAATTAATTGGAGAAATGACTAATAAAAATATTTTAAAAACATGTATTCTTCAAAAGAAGGCAATCAGAGTAATATTCAGTGTAAATAATAAAACCGATTGTAAACTTTATTTAAAAACAATGTATTTTAACTATTCTTAATTTGTTTACATTGAATTGTTTATTGTATATAAAACTAATATAATTGATTTTCCAAAACACGCCTCTACACATGTGTATCTTAAGAGTCAACTTAAAAGTGGACAATGTAACTTCAGCAAAACGACCATCAGTTTGTTGAAGTAAATATAAAACTCTTCAATACATTACCTATAAGTATAAGAAACTAAAATGAATTGGATTTTTTTTTTTAAAGATTGAAATCATTGGTAATGAAAACAGTTTTGTAATACATACGTGGGATATTTATTTCTTGACACCTTTTGTTTGTTATGTGTATATTTATGTATAGTATATATTTTAATGTTGTTTAAATTATTATTATTGTGTAATTTAGGTAATCATTCATTCTCCCTATTATACATTTATAGTTGTGTTTTTTCATGCCAATTTATGTGTCAGGTGGTTAAATGTACCTCTTAATTTTAAAAGTCAACCTCGGTTATGATGTACATTTGATTTTTTCACAGCAATACATATTATTATGGTTATAATAAATATTATGATTATGATTATTATCACTGCTGAAATCCATGGTGAACTTTCATAAATAGTATCAAAGTTAAGTTAATTGTTCGTCATTCTTTTAAGTCGCTTTAGTAATTACAATTACATTATAATTTAAATGTGAAACTAATTTTACTGTATTATTTTAGACTCTTCGTTTAATTTTTTTTTTTTTTTTTATCAAAATATGATAAATGAGTCTGTGACGAGCGATCAATCTCGGAGAAAATGCGGCTGTTGGAATGAAGCGATAACACAATATGCTTGAACTTGGTACAGAACAGATAAAAAATGTATTTTATATACTATACCGTATTAAAACAGTTAATAGTATCAAACATGTTCACAAATGTAACTTCAAAACATATTACACGATGAACGTTACTATCATTAATAATAAAAGGATAAATTTCTAATTATTTTCAATAGGTTTTCAAACCGAAAACTTGAACATCTATATGTAGAGTGAATAATGTTTTGTCAATATTATTGAAAATTTCTTACTCAAATTTATTAACAATATTACAAGCATTGTACAATTGTTACTAACAATAATATCAAATGGGTAAATTTTTAATTACTGCTATGTAGCTTATAATTTGAAATTACCAATGAAAACTTTTAAAATACCTTCTAAGAATTATTTAAAATTCCCTGTGTTGCTCCTAATTGAAAAACACCGATATTACGTTATTATGAAATACCAAAATATCAATAATATAACACATAAAATGTATATTTCAAATTTTAATTTGTTATTCAGAAATTACACACACACACACACACACACACACACACACATATATATATATATATATATAAATTTATTATGTTAATGAAATATTAATATATTAAACGGCTTTGATTTCACACAAATCAGAACCAACAAATCAGTGATATAGAGAAACCTACGGATAATTATATTTCTGCTACTGGCTCCCCCAACAAATGACATTTAATGGGAAACGGAGAACACATATTAATATTAATATACAAAAATGTGTATATATGATTATTTAAATCTCATTATAGATAAACTTTTACACCTTTTTTATATTAGTATGAATTACAAAGTAAGGTGTTTACTTAAGATATTGCCTTCTTCTATAACTTGACCTCATCCACAAGGGCGACGTGAGCTCTGTGGCTGTGAAGACTCACCACCCACCCCCTTCTTCAAGAAATGAAGCTAAGTAACTGAAATGTATTTACAGAATTATTCATACATTATATAAAAATAATAATTTTATAAATGTATCTTACTGAAATATATCTTCTATAATTTAAAGTGATATATGTGTATGGACTCAATATCTTGTTTATATAATAAAAGAACACGTATGGAACCAACTATACGGTTTTCTTATAACTTCAAGCTTCTCTGTACACATAATAAATACAAACTCTTTCAGATATTTTTTATGATAATGTATAGTTCTATTATTGATTTGAGTACATCTTTCTTTCATCTCATAATTATAATGTTCAAATTTTTGTTAACTCATTTTCGATCAATTTAATTTCAAAAGTTACGAAGCAGTACGCAAATAACTTGTTTAAGTGGAGTTCCTACACGCGTCACCAGAAGTTAATACAATGCTATGAATAACAGAAGGATCAATTCTTTTATATATTCCTTAAAACTAAATTATCACTTTATTTAGTTAAATCTTAAATAGCTTTAATTTAGTTTAATATCATTAGGCAATAGCTACCTTGGTAGAAAGACATTTATTCTTTAACTAACTAGAGTCACGAATTCACAATATTGGAATTTGAATACTAGGCGGTGAACACAGTTAACTTTCCCCTTCTCTGATACAAGTTCTTTAGTTAAAGTTTTCACTTAATTTGTATTTCGCTTGAAGAATATTAAACAAATGACCTATTACACCTATTTACTAACACCATCCATTTACAGTAGCTTAGTTTCGCTTATTCAAAAATGTATATAATATTTTAATGAAACAGTGTACCAAATAACAGGAAGGAGAAAACTACTCTCTGTTTTGTTTTTGTTTTTTGTGTTAATAAAAATAAATACTTACATATAGATCTGTCTACTAACAATTTTTAAGTTAAGCAAGTAAAATATATTGTTTATACTGATGACCGACGCTACTTGATATAATTCCAAGTTACACAAATAAACATACACAACTATTTTGTTAAAATCTACAATAATTTATTGGTCTAGCTGTTGTCAATTTATTTGGCTAGACCAATCAATTATAGAATTTAACAAAAGAATTTGTGTGAGTTTATTTGTATAACAAGGAAAATATATTCAAGCAACATGATTTTTTTTTTTTTAACAATTGAAGGGAAAATGCATCGGTAGTTTTTTTTTATCACTCAAACAGTCTGAAGCAGACGGCTTTGTGGTGCAAAACAATTTATTATAAGTTGTAGGTTGGTATTATTATTTTTGTATTATTTAATTATTTAAATAATCATAATTTCTAAACATTTTAATAATTTATGAAAATTATAGAATAATCAAAACGTATTTGTTTTTATTTTACAAACAAAACCACACTATAACTTCATTAAAAAGTAACAAAGGCAATATAATTTTATTTCTCTATTAAAGTCATTGTTATGGTACATGTTAGTGACGAGTATTTGTAGCTAAAGGAAAATTTACCAAAGGATTAGTGACACATTCCTATGTCCTACGACAACTGTTTTATATCTATTACTGTAAATTCTTACAACTACTCTTCCAATCGCAGTGAGTATGGATCAGCCACAGATGGGATTTGAAGTTTTGTAGATGAACCGACAATAGAAAGTGTCTCAACTTCTTATTTTAGGTATACTCAAAAAAACTATTAACACTACAGCATTTAGGATTTCGATCAACGTAAAATGAAAGCCGAAAATTACTAATTGTATCCTATGAAGAGAGAGGGGAGTGAACTTGATTTTGTAGAAAGAAAATAATTTACATTAGCTCTGATCTGTAATAGAATTAGCTTACGTTACTGTGGGTTCTATGCCTTGTATTTTATAGAATTACATAATATTTCATATCTTAACGTCATATTTCGTGTTTACGATTTGCATTGAACATAACGATTTATGTTGGGTTCCTTATTTAAGAAAACAGCGTTCCATAAAATCTGGAAAACCAACACAATTTCAAGAACAATAAGAACTATATTCATAATAAAGGTTATAAAAACGATATCTGAGAAGGTAATAATTTTTTAAGTTTATTTTTATTAAAGTTTAAAATTATTATTAAACTTTATTAAAATTGAAATTAACGAAAAGTTCAATTTCGAGTTTTTATTAATAATATTAAAATTGCACTGTATTGAGTTTTGTGTGTTAAAAGCTTTAAAGTTTAACGTGTTGTTATTTAACTACTACTTTAAACAAAGGATGACAGGTTCATTTAATTATATGGTTAAGTAATGTTTATTTATTATGGACTTTGTGATAAATTAACACTGTATTCAAAGACTCCCCTCAAGGGTTACCCATAATTAATACGGATGTGACAAACCTAAGGTTCTGAGCTATATCTACACTATTTGTCATGTAGTCTTGGGTTAGATCCCTTCCTTTCACCGTTCCTAACTGGTCTCTAACAACCACCTCCTGTTCCTTTCCAGCCGTTACACTTTTAGATTATTCAAAGGCTAGGGTTACCTACTTTATGCTCTATTATTCTTTTATTTTTAATTAGTTTTATATTTTAAGATTATTTTGTACACGGTAGTATTTTATAATCTTAATTTTTAATGATTAACAAAAAAGTCATTAATTTAGCTTTTATAAATATAGTAGATAATAAAAACACAAGCTCTAATAGTCAGTTCTCATGTTTTATATACGTACTGAATCGTTCATAAAGAAACTCAAAATGCTATTTGATAAAGTAGTTAGACAAAACAGTATGATTTTCTATGCTACATTTGCTAAAAACATTCTAAATCAAACTAATTACATATAGAGGAAAGAGTTACGGTATTTATGGCAATTACACATGATGTTTTCCATTATTGCAAGTACTAGTAGAAACGAAGGAACATTTCAGTGTTATATTGAAGAGATAGGTTTATTTTTTCATACAGGCCGGTTATGAATTTCTAGGTCGATTTTGCGTATTCTAATTATAGTAAATTAAAAATTGTATTACACATAACGATAAAGACAATTTTAATAAACACAGATCAAAACCTTAATAATGAGATGTTGTGCTATAATGTATTGTATTTATTGTTTCAATTAGGTAGAGGCCTACATAAGCTGTTAGGTTGTAGTAGGCTACACATTTTGACTGTTGCAATTTAAATTAGGTACAATTTTACATATAGTCACTTTACACAAAGTATTTAAAAAAATTAATATAACAATAATAAATAACAGAGTCACATTTTTTCAGCTCCAAGTACTTTCTAATCTAATAAAAACGTTTCTTAAATTCAACGACAGTGTCTCCCTTAGTACCTACATTTATGTGTTTTACTGTAAGTAACTTTGCATATTCATACAATATCTTACCTAATAGTTGCATTATTAATACATAAAATGTATACAAAGTATGCATAGAACAACAAAATGAACTGTCATAAAGTTTCTATTCAATTCTAAAATTGTATAAACAGATGAATGAGTTTTACTGAAAATTAATGTTGATAGAGTTTGCCTTAATGCTAACTATAAATGGTTACTATAAAATGTATGAATGTACAGAGTACTAAACTACAGTATAATAAAAAGAGTGCTTTAGTATAACTGCCAGTGCAATCAGTGTCAGTTTAGTTAGAATAGAGAATTATTTCCCACTTAAACAGTTGTCGGTAGCAGTTGTCAACGACAGCCCGAGTTTTGGTGAAAAACGGAATTATTGTGTTATTCTTAAGTGGTAATTCTGTTTTATTTTAAAACTATTAATTACATTATCAGTACTCTTATAACTAAACTGGGATCAATATAAAGGTGCAAAACATGTTACCATGTATATCGATATGATAATCTGTAATAACTGTGTAAATGAGTTTGTTAGACTATTTTTAGATTTCTTCGATATTTTCATGACAATTAATTGAGATCAAAACTACTATTTTTAATATACTTATTTTTTTCTATTCAATTCTACTGATTAACTACATTGTTAGGGTATATATATATATATATATATATATATATATATATAGACATAGTTGATAAATTATATTACTGCCTTGTTAAAGCAATTGTTAGTTCTTCTACTAGCATGTTACATATTACATTAGATTTGAGATCTGTGATATAGATCTTTTATAACTTTCATGTATCTCCATCCCCATTGATAAAACTGTTATCGGTTATCTAAAATGAAAACTTATTGTAAACACTAAAAGTAGATTTGTCGGAAAGATAGAACAATTCAATGGTTAACATCAACCTTTTCAAGCACAAGCATTGGTGAAAACAATACCTTTTTAAATTCACACTGTTATTAAATTCCAAGGAGAAAATTTCAGTTTTTTTTTTTGTTTTTTAAAGAAAAGTATGTAATAAGAATATAAGTTAAATGTTTATGTTTGTATGAATATCTATTCGCAATACTTTGGGGGGGGGTGGAGGCGGAGGAAGAAAACTAAATACCTCAATATGACATTGTTGCTATTCTAAAATTGAGCAATCATTTATTACTGTTATTATTATGTTATAAATGAGCATTAAATTGTCCTATTTATTTTTAAAGATTCGACATAACATAGCTAGTTAATTGGATACAGTTCCAGTTAATTACACGGACATGAAATAACTGTGTAAACACATAATAAAAACGTCACCACTCACCCATCCGCAAAAACCAAAAAAAAAATGTAATCTAATCTAATCGTTACCAAAAAGCTCATTTCAATGGTTATCAATCAAAAGTTAAAATGAACCATGTACGCCATCTTTGAAAAAATATTTATATATTTAAATAAGAGCCTAAACTTGCTTCCCATAAATACCGCCATTATCGTATGTTGTATTTAATTACTAGTGCATTTTTATATTTTACAAATAATTTCCTTAATATATTTTTAATTGATAATAATTTAATAATAATAATTAAATAATTTAATTTTATAATAAATAATTTTATATATTTTTACTTGTTATTTTACAAGGATTTGGGTAATAAATTTTCAACTTTTCACTAAAATATGAACCGAAATGAATGAACTGGTTTTTTATAAATTATTAATTTTGCAATGGACCAGCACCCACTATATTTTACTGATAACTCGTGTAACAACATTTTTAAACAGATGGCGACCCATTTGATTTATTTGGGCTCTAGGAACTTCACTTGAGCAAATTTGATCAAAATAGTTTAAAGGCCGATTTAGAATCGTATTTATTTTTTTAAGCCCAAGTTGCATACTGTTTTTTTTAAATCTTTAACTTAAGGAATGATTTAAAATTGTAATATGATCATGTGACACATAATTCAAACTTTGCTTACAAAACGGAATTTATTCATATTAAAATAAAGAAATAACTATTGTCTCCATCAGTTAAACACATGACACCTCTAAATATTTAAAACTATTTGACATACATGAAAGTATGGATGTCATACATAATTTATACATGGATGTTCATCTCAATGTTGTTATTTATCTTTCACTATCTGCTTCTATTTATTTACGCCATTCAGGTTGATAACGTTTAAAAACAAATTAAACTACATTTAAATGTCTAATAATTTTTAAATGAATTGTGCTGTTATATTGACAAACACCACCATTGTGGATGACATCGAAGTTTGATGTAGTATCATGTGTCACAAATATTTTAAAACCATAAACTTGCATTTTACAGTATTTAACGATTTAAATGAAATGAAACCTCTCTAATTTTAGATATTTTTCAAGAATAACTGGATGTAGGAGACAAATACATTAGAAACGATTGTGCCACTAAACGCAGCTTCATAAAACCATGTTTAAACGTCATGTGATAATTTTACTATTATTTTAAACACCCAAATCCAAAATGTTAGCTGAATATTGTAATCAACATAAAACATATAATTAGTTCTAAAATCGTTATGTTTGTAATTTTGGAAAAAAATAGTGTTGAAGGGAGGAGTTTTTAGACATCCGCTATAAGTATGCATGCCTAAATTATATCTTGAGAGTATTGTAAAGACTCTTTTTTTAATTAAAAGAATATTTAGGAGTTAGAAAATATATGTTTTTACTTTGACGAGAGTATTTTCAAAGGATAAAACAGTAAAGAAATATCAAGGACTTCTAGTATCAAAGTTATATATAAGAAGTGTGAAGTCTTGTAAAAACTGAACCCTGGTAATCAACTCGAGAGCA
The DNA here is from genome assembly GCA_963513935.1 of Aphrophora alni. Classification (NCBI taxonomy): domain Eukaryota; kingdom Metazoa; phylum Arthropoda; class Insecta; order Hemiptera; family Aphrophoridae; genus Aphrophora; species Aphrophora alni. Next base: position 31,364,707 of record OY740770.1, read on the forward strand.
GTTTATGATCACCAGAATTGTCTTTGCTTATAACAATAAAACAGTGAAGAGGATAACAACCGTCAGAGAAAAGTAGAGAGGAGTTTATATATACAAGAGAACGAATTCAATGGACAGAAATATAAGCTATAAATATATGGTGTCTACACTTTCTTATTTACAGGTTTTACGTAATATACACGGACGACAACGCATTTATTTTTGGTCATAATTCAAGTTTAAATAATCATTATAAATCCTACACAATCTGTGCATGTTTTTTTCTGAAATACAAAGTTGTTTATACTCTCTTTACGTTTATTAAAAAATTTAAAAGTTCCTATTATGCATTATAAATGCTATTGTCAGTTATATAAGATATTAATTACCACTTAAAAACATGTATCTTTTTGTAACAATTGAAAAATAGTGAAAATATTTTGTTTAAAACGTTTAATAAAAAGTTTTGCACATACACAAATAAAAATATTGTCTACGTGATATAAAGTTCTTTTATAAGTAGAAACATTATTCTGAGTTTTTCGTTGTTTATATAAAATCCATTATTAATAAAAAAATACTATAAAGACTACTGGAGGTTACTTCATTTTAATAAATTATAGAAGTAACGTCATAAAAAATTAAGTAAAATATTAATTTGTTAAGGAAAATTCCAATATTTTGAACATAATTAAATAAATCTGTGTAACTTTCAAAATTTCAACAATAATTAGTTTATTTGATTAAATTTAATAAATTAAATTTTGATAATTATTCTAAAACAATAATTGTTCCTCGTCATCTAAGTTCATATCGTTTAGAAAGAAAATACAAAAATCAGAAGGTATTCTAGACAACACTTCTAAAATATTTGTTTATTTATTGCAAGAAATCATTTAAACTCTTTACACTTTGGAGCAGTTACAAAAACGATACTATGAATATTTCTCTAGTTACTGGTTTAAATAGAATATGTTTTAACATTTATACAATCAGTCTAAAGAATACAAATATAATCTCATCGACAATACTGTACATAAATGTACTAATTTTTTCTTATGGATTTAGATAGAACAAATCATTCTTCGTAAACTTTGTTCAGTGTCGTGGTCTGATTCATTATCCCCTTCTATATTATATAAACTTTTCAAAATCTAACAATAGTACAATGATAAAAGGTTTGAGCTCTGAAGAGTTCTGTACGTCATGATTCATAACATAGAATCCATTGTAACAAAATAAATATGTCTTCAGAATTACGAGTTTCAATTACAACTAAAGATACAGTACTAATTTAATCCTTATAAATTCGACCATCCTACATTAGACCAATTACATGGATATTGTAATTTAGAATAACATACGGTTTAAGTGTAGTTGTGAGATCACTAAATAGAAGGATGTTCGTGGGAGTTAGAATATAACATAACATAAAGATGTAGAGCAGTCTGTATTCCTTCCAATAATAAATGGTAGAATATTATAAGATAAAGAAGCGCATTAGAAGTAAAAGATAAGGCAGTAAGAGATATTTTTTCAAAGTAACAGTAGACTTTTTTCAGATGATAAATAACAATTATTAAATACGATAATCATGTGTAGTTTATTTTCGTTTAGCTAAAGAAAATTTTTAACTTTGGAATTTCCTTTAAAGAGAGACATTTTATTCTTATTGTATAGAAATTTAAGAAGCTTTTAGTTGTGAAAGCTAAACTTACTAAATCCTTTTTAACAGATGATAAATGTTTTGTCTAAATCATTTTTTTTTAAACTAAATAAAATTGTAACGGTGGTTCAAAATGAAACTGAGTATACATTTTATGACCATTTCTAAATAATAAAACTAAAAATAATATTTTGCATATATTAAGATAAATGACATTCGTAATTAAGTTAATACCGCTAATTGAGCGACATATATTTCGCAGTTAAGCATTTTCAAGCTACTAAAATAACTTTGTGGAATTAAATAATTGTTGCATTATTTCCATTATTATGGAATTACATAAAGCACCAACTGTTGTCACATTAAATTTAATAATTGACTGTAGAATTATGTTATTTTTAAAACATGATGAAACCATTTGGTGTCACTCTGTAGTAAAAACTAATTTATTTAAGTCAAGTTTGAGACGTTTTCAATCTGTGTAACTTTCAGATAACAACCGTGATAAATGAACCAAAGCGGACAAATCAATCCCAGTACAAAATTGCTGGAATAGAGTGATAATAAATTGACCTTACGTAACAGAAGTGGCTTCAGACTTTTAATAACAAATGCTTCACTCATTTATAATCCCCTTTTGTTTCACTGAGCCGGAAAAGTTTAAACATTAAACTCTTCTGTTCTACCATTAAATAATGTTTACCTTTTAAAATGTTTCCTAAATTATATTATGTATTCATTAATCTACTAATCTGACTAGTAAAATGATGATATTCTATAATGGTTTTCCCAACATCTCATTTAAGTTTAGCGTCGTGAAAACTAGCATTATTTCTGATTAAGTATGCAGGTCTGTTTGTCCATTTCTACGAATGTATTGCTCATTTTCATCTTATATTTATGTTATTATTAAAGGCAATTTATATCATTCTTATACATTTTTAAACATACATCATTTTTTTTTAATGCTGTAAATTTACATAACAAGAGTAAATTTGAGATCAATTTTATCTTGTTTGTTGGTGAACATATAATAATTACCGGTACAGGGAACATTTTTTAATTTGATCAAAATAAAATGTCTAGAACATCAGGGTAGTGCACCACATAAAGTGAAAACCATAATATGGAGTTTCATGTATTTAGTTGTACTTAACTTAGATTAAACAACAGCTTACATTATTTTGCAAGGTAAGGTAAGTTCGTTCTGACTCTCGGCCGTGGTAATCCCGAGGGTCATAGCTGGAACAACACTTTTCCATTGTCTTGGGTTAGTTTCCTCTTTTTCATCTTTCAGATCATTTCGCACTGGAACTAAGTCATATTTTTTCCGACCACGTCACTATTGGAGTATTCGAAAGCTAGGATATCTTTATTTTACTTTCTTTTCTTCCATTTTTCAGAAGGTGAGGATGACTAAGAGGTTTCTTGCCATTAAACAGCAAGAAAATAACTTGTGTTCTGAGAGAACTTTTCAGACAGTAGTTCTAGAAAGGGAGGTTTGTACTCCTTCTCTGCTAAAAACCACAATTAATACAAACCTTATAAAAAGGTACATCAAGAAAAATATCTGCTTTTAAAATTCCCCTCTCGCCGTGATCAGTAGTGGAATAAAGCATAATGAACTGAGACCTGATGGTGAGCCTTACTACATCCTCATAATGAAATAATTATCACTGCATATTTCTTTTATTCTGAAGAAACAGGGCCATCTTCTTTGTGTGTTCTTAATAGATCGATAAGCCAGATTACAAAATTACAGCCAAATGTAAGCTAAATTACAAAATTTAGGATGATAATCCAGACAACTCACTTACTGAGAGCAAATAAGGGAATGTTTCCATTATATTCACCCAGTCATCGTTCAATTGAAATAAGAAGACTCTGAGCTTGAATTAATTCACATTTATAATCATAGATTCAATCTGAGCCAATTGTCAAACACACTATGTGTGCACCTAGGAACGATGACTGTGCAAAAGTCAATGCTGACGTTTTTTACGTTTAACAGAAAAAAGTCCAACATATTTCATTATTTTATGAATTTGTAAGTTGAACCACAATCAGTTTTTTGATAATTAACAAAAACAATCGCAGTAGGCAGTCTTCCACGCCAAACGTTGGAACCAAAAATCAACTCTATTGTTATGTCGTTGTTTTGGGAACATAAAAAAAATTCAATTATACTATACTCTGCGCCAGAGCCACAGAGCACTGAATAATAAGAGTGCTCTGTGCTCTGTGCTCTGTGGCCAAAGCACTGGTGGCGGCTGAGGGATTAGGACGGCCGGATCGGTGAGCCTACCCCCAATTAAACCGCGCTCGACCGCTTCGGGCCTTGGTCATTAGTCACTCACTGGGTTAAAAGTGCAATCGGTACAGCTTTTTTAATTAGTCAAATATTATAAAAGTAACTACATATTTGTAGTCTACATAGAATTACAAGAAAATTAAGTCTAAACACGATGTAACTGCGATATTTTAAAGTATTTGGTTTATAGAAGGAAATAAAAATAAATAACAGTCAAGTTTAAAAATGATGTATACATATATTTTAAAAGTTATCTACAAATTACATGTATTTACAAAAATATTTACAGTAGGAGCTTTTAACAACCAATATTTGTAAAATCTTCTTTTACGAAATGTGCTCCTACGATGCTGAAGGCGATAACTCATATTCCTGAAAAAAAGAACTTTTTAAGGAAACCGTTCCTAAATCAAAATATTGATAAAAATAAACAAACAAATAAATATGTTATTCATTTTTTGTGCTTACTATTGCATTATAAAAAATATTTATTAATAAACCAATTAAGTGAATTTTCATTCCAAGTTGAATGACTATTTTATAAAAGTGAGCGTAGCAATCGATTTCGCCATAAATTAACGCCAATCCATTGATTTTGCATTTTAAAGAATACCCGGTAACAGTTAGTTAGATTCTTTATCAAATTCGAACAACAACATTTTACATCTAAAAATACGATATTGAGTATGTTATGATATACTGTGCATTTACCTTTCAATCCAAAAGGTTACAACCCATGTCTTCCTCGTCGGAGTCAGCCATTCCTCATCGGGGATGCGAAACCAACAACAGTGAAGTGTGAGTCATTCCACCCAGTGAGTCATCTGAGTTCAGGCCCCTTCTGTCGTCTATATAGGGTAGAAGTGTGTCTTATAAAAATACAAGAAGTGCGCTGGCTAAAGCATATGCAAATCCGAAATAAATATATTTGTTTATAAAAGCGAACCGAAACTCAAACCGCACTGATAGTGTAAATTATCACACAATAATAACCGAGTACAAAGTCTACAAGGTTTTTTTTTACAAGTTTGAAAACTTTAAATTTATGTTATCTGATATACACCACAAAACTCTAATGTATTATGTAATTAAAATCCATTACAGAAAAATCTTTATCTTCTTCAGGAAACCGTTAAAAATCCCGTTTAAACCAAATACTTTACAATATCGCAGTTACATCGTGTTTAGACTTAATTTTCTTTTAATTCTATGTAGACTACAAATATGTAGTTACTTTTATAATATTTGACTAATTAAAAAAGCTGTACCGATTGCACTTTTAACCCAGTGGGTGACTAATGACCAAGGCCCGAAGCGATCTAATTGGGGGTAGGCTCACCGACCCGGCCTTCCTAATCCCTCAGCCACTACCAGCTTTGGCGCGGAGTATAATCCACATAACCCTAACTATATGTTGTATTTGGAGACAAATTTTGAAAAATTATTTGTTTTTGCTTTTAAGTTACATTTTAAATACATAATAAAAGTGCTGGACATGGCCGATAACCGTCTACCTAATATTTTATCAAAAGAAATAATTAGGAAAAATCTATTTTGGTTTCGAGAGTGGCAGTATTTGGCTGAAAGGCATTCTGTGCCGTTATCAGCTGATGCGGGACTATGGCGGGGGCAACTGATGACCTTATGGCAAGCGATAAGGGACGATGCTAGGCAGAAATGTATACAAGCCGCTAGGACAAGTCAGTACCATGCCTTATACAGAGAGGTAGACTATGACCTTGGCGATAAAACTTATTTTAGAGAGGAATTTAATTCAAAATTAATTGGATGGGTTTTTAAGTGTAGGGGAGATTTGCTTCATTTAAATTATAAACCTTGGGTCAGGGAACAAAATTATAATTGCTCTCTTTGTAATTTAAATCAGTTCGAGGATACATACCATTTTATCGGAAAATGTCCAATTTTAAAGGATTTCAGATTTAGGTGGTTTAAAACGCATAAACTAAGTAAGGAAGAGGTTTTAAAGTATTTAAATGGGCACGATTGGGTGCGGCTTGCAAAATTTTCTCAACAAGCTTGGCAATACAGATGGGCTTTAATTCAAGAATTTAATTTCTAATTATTATCGGGAGGTCTATACATTTTTAAACTTTTGTTTCCACATGTTTTCCAAATTGTAAGATATTTTCCGTTTTGTAATTTAATACCGTAAATATAAATTTTTTTAAGATTTAATTTTGATGCAAATATTGGTAGTCCAGATTTGTTTTTAAATACATGTTTTCTAAAGTTATTTGTTTCTTATTAAGATCATCAAATGTATGTAATGTGTTAATTTCTTTGATGTAATATGTGATTGTGTTTGAAAATTTCTACCCAACCAAGCAGACAGCTTAATCAGCTATGCTTTTAAAATGCAATTATAAATATTTTAAGTTTATGGTTTAGAACAAGTTTAGTAATATAAAATTTAACAAATATTGTAATGGAATATTATGGTTGCGAAATAAAGCATTTTTTCATTTCATTTCATAATCCACATAACAGGAATATAAGTCAAGAAAACAGAAATTCAACAACATTTACTGCACTATTTTCGTCAGAGATTGGAGAATGTGATGTTATCAACATATCTCAACTCATGTTTTCTTTATCGTTTCAAATCGTCTCTTTCGTATTTTATTAACCGCAAATCTCCAGATTTCTTACCTTTTCAATAGCAATTATAAAAAAAAATCGGAGTTTCTCTACATTTTGCATTTATCTAATGAATTCAATAGTCTTCCATAAAAAAAAAGCATATCAACATGCGATGTTTAAATTTAGCTTTTAATTTATCGATTACATTGCTTTTATATTTCGTTTGGTCTCTTTTGATAATAAGGAAAAAAACAAAAACTTAGATAACTACCATAATCGTGATGATCCACTTACTCCAAAAATCTAAATAAAATGGAAGTTTTTAAAGGAATATTATTGGTCTCATTAATCATGAATTTAGACTACTCAGAGGGGACAATAGTTAAACTTGTGCTAAAATATGTGTCAACGAATTTGAGAAGTTATGTTATTTATTATTTTGGACACGACTGCTCTACATATTTTGAAATATAATATTGAAGTAACCATTCTCATAGACAGTGTCGTGATAAAACAAATGCACGGGCATCATATAAAAAAAAAAAATTAGTTCTTTATTAACTACATTCAGTTAGTAATTAAAATTACATTACGATTCATATACAGATAAAACCAAATATGTTTTTCACTCCACGAGTCTCGAAAAAGATAAGGAAACCATCTTTGATGCAAATTATAACCATAAAGATATAATTTTAAAAACAAAATGTTACAGTAATAATAAACAAATTAATTGTTAATTACTACAATATATTCTTATAATTTCAATTTATATAATATGAAGAGTTTAATAATACCTTCTTACAAGGATGGATATAGACTGTTGCTGCCTTAAGTGGAAACTATTTTGACGCCCTCTGGTATACTCACACTTAGTCTATTAATCTACCCCTCTTCTCCCTCCCCCACTATTCTGGTATTCTACCAATAACGTAAACTACTAATATGGAAATAAAGTTTAAAAAAATAAATTACAAAATATTTCATGCCTTTGTCCTTGTTTATTAGTTTGAAGGCTTGAAGTAAATAATGATCTAAGTGCCATTTTTTTCAAAAATGAGATTTGACCGAAAACCTAGAATCTAGGAGCCAAGGTCAATAACGTAAAATGAGATCTATGTGCCAGAGTGGTTCCTAGTAAGTTACAACAGCTGTTAACAGAATGCGCTGGGTGTATGTGCCTGGCAGTCCAACGTATAAAGGGATCTAAGTCCTCGCGCACATGGCAACAAAAGCAATTTGTTTGGTTAGTGCTTTTGAGGTTATGTAGCTGCTGCTAGTTGGTTTAGAGTGGTTTGCATTTAGAGTGTTACAGTGTTGTTTTGTTTTGTGAGTGTTGTGTATTGTATTGAGGAGATAATATGGCAGATGGCAATGTCAACAAGAGAAGGAAGAAATGTGAGGGAAGACTGTCAGATGAAATTAAGAAGATGCGAAATGCAGGCAAGGCGTACACTATGGCTAGCAACATTTCAGTTAGTGCGAAAGACCCCCCATCGCAACAAGTGGTATGTAAGTGTAAATATGATTGCAAGAATATACCTTATGACCAAAAAATGTTGCTGTTTAATGATTTTTATAAAGCCGATCATAGTAATCAACAGAACTATCTATTAGGCCTTATACAAGTAAAACACGTTGGCAAGGACATTATGAAGATGCTGCACAAAGTAGGCGTCAAACCACAGTGCTCTACACTATTCCAAATGGCGAAGGTGATATAGTACAGGTATGTAAAGGGGACTACACACCTTCAGTTTATCTGCGCAGTTATCTGTCGTAAATAACTGTGTCAAAATCTGTACAATTATCTGAACTGAGCGTGTAGTTTTATCTTCAGATATCGTCGTTAATACCTACCGATTTTTGTTCAGTTTTCAATTCGTTTTCGTCCAAGTGCATTGAAAGATGGGTGACAGAAAACGAAGAGCCGCAGTTTGTTGTGTAATTGCAGCTGTAATGATAGAAGAAGGAAAAAGGAAAAAACGTCGTGAACGGTGGTGTAAAGATTGGTATCTGAAAAGAAGCGTTATACCCACTGATCAACATTTACTAAGTGAGTTACACGAAGGAGGAGAAATGAACGATTATAAAAATTACCTTGGAATGGACGAAAATGCGTTTAAAATGTTATTAAACAAAGTTGCACCCTTTATTACAAAGAAGGACACACCCATGAGAGAAGCAATATCACCGCATGAGAGACTGATTGCGACTCTTCGGTCAAATCATTAGCAGAAGCTCCCGATCTCTTTGATTCGTTCACTTTTTTCAACTCCTTCCGAAAAACGGATCTAATGTTATTAATTTTTTTTACTACACTATCGCGTGTTGCATTAGACTCGAGAGGTTTGAGTTTTTCAATTAAAATATCGTAGGCTGCTGCTTTTTTCACACGGTTACAATACGATACACATGTGGTATCCCAAAGCTCTGGAAGGAACCTATAGCTGTTGATAAACACTAAAAGCGCATCTCTTTTTGAGTTTGACATTGTAATTGTATTTGTAATTGACGTTGTAATTTCAACAAAATAAGCAAACGGTACGTATACAAACAACAAACAAACGTACGAACAAAATCGAAACTGAACAAACTGTACGATAATCTGTGTGAACTGTACCAATTATCGTAGCAATCGAGGGTCAGAATGCCCAGACATTTTATCTGTGATAAGACCGGTGTAAACTGCACAGTTCGCACAGTTTATCGCTCAGACATGACGTCACACGTGATTAACTGCGCAGATAAACTGAAGGTGTGTAGTCCCCTTAAGAGTACATTTTGCAATATTTTTGCTGTGTCCGGAAAAAGGTGCCAGCGTTTGGTAAAACTCAAGCAAAATGCTAACCCAGTTTACATTGAAAAACGTGGAAATAAGCAAGTTGAAAGGAAATTTTCTAAAGACGACAAGGCTGTCGTTTGTAATCACATTAATTCATTTCCACGCGATGTAAGCCACTATGGCAGAAAAGATTCTGGAAAGGAATATCTTTCACCTGATTTAAACATATCTAGGCTGTATAAGGCTTTCAAGCAAAAATACCCTAACAGCTCTATAACATATCGTTATTATTACCTGGTATTCAATAAATATTTCAAAAGTAAGATATCCTTTAATCAGCCCAGATTATCAATTACATTCGATAAATCTATGTATATAAGCAACTATAATTCAATAAGTATAACATTATCGAAGTTTTCGTATAGGCCGTCTGAAGTTCCTCATTACGAATTTAGTTTTTAAGTTGAAATGGGACGATTTTGACTATTTTTTCACCAGAACATTTCAATTCTTTTTTTGAATTTCTACATCACTTTTATTTTGGGTTTATGTTTAGGCTTTATTGTTGACCTTACAGTTTCTATGTAAGATTTACAATAAACCTTCCGTCATAGGGGAGATCTTTCATACATGTTCCCCTGCTTCCCGAAATTTACAATATCAGTTTCAATCAATCTAATGTAAGCTTGTTTTTTAAATTTGCCCGCCCCTCAAAACTTGCCGCCCTCTGCTTTTTATATAAATTATAAATCCTACCTAGTTTTAAAGATATTTCAAAATTGAAGAAAATCCATTGCTTAGTGTGTTATTTATGTCTTCAATTTTTACTGCGTTTAATTTAATTATAAAAAACTAATATGAGTTTACATTTTTTTTTTTTTAATTAAATATTTGTTTAATTAACAAATTAATTATTTGTTAATTTTTTTTCATAAGTTCTCTGTGGCAAGTTAGAGTGATTCGATGAGACTCAGACTAACAAAACGAGAAGCTTGTTTTCGCGGAGAATGAAAAATCACCCCAGACAATAACTTTCATTACTTTTACTTAGCTCTGATTTTCAAAACCGCCTGTTATCTGCCATCACTCAACTGTCTTATTTTAATTGACAAGTTAGGACTATACGCTGTGGCTATAGTTTTAAATTAGTTTCTTCAACATTTTCAAAGAATATCTTGATATTACGTAATCTATTTTAGATTAAACATAATCCTACTTTATTAAAGAAACTTTATATTGTGAGTTTGTACCTGAAATTATTTTATGTGTGAGGTATTAAAAATATGAATATTTGTTAACACGATTTATTTAGTAATCAAAAATTTGTAATCTATCATTTTAACAAGATCAAATTTTTCAAGTTTGTGTAACTTGTTTCCAGAGCTAGTTTCAGTTGTAATTTGAATAAACTCTCATTACAACCAACACAATAAAAATATTGAAAGGTATTTGTTTACGTATCTTTGAAAATGTCGTATTAGTTTAAATATAAAAATTAGTTCCAGCACAAGACTAAAAGAGGAATTAATTATTTTCTGAAACAGTTTTTGGGACTGTCCACAAATGTAATTAAAAGCAATGCCTCTGATCTACATTATAATTACTTTATATTATTGTAGAATGCGTCAGTTAAATTTTAAAGAAATTTTCACATTATGTAGACTGTATTAATTATATTTTTAAACAAGTTACATCTTTATTTAGTTTTGTATAACAAAGCCGTAATAATTACGTAAACAATTTTAACTTGATAATTACAACATAAGGTTTTATAGTGGGTTTGTATAAGAAAATAAAGAGCAAACGCATTTTCAGGAACTGGAAGAAATAGTATTCATAAAATATAATAAAAGTCACATGACCTCCATACAATAACAATATTTACTCTAATAATAAAACACACGGTGCAGTGTGACAACTAAGCATGTAATGAATCATATTTTTTATCAACGTTAGGAACAAACACGATACCAATAAAACAAACAAAAAGTTTGCATTGAGATTTTAATTAACAATATTAAAAGTGTAGATTGTAGAGTTTTTAATTAAGCATTATCATATTTTTGCACACCACATAGTTTGTTTTTATAAACTTGTACTTCAAATAACTTAAAGGTTAAACATAAACATAAAGGTAAAGGTTGCTTCATTTAACTCTGCGAAATAAAACAATAAATTATAATTTAATTCACTAAATAATTATTTTTATTTAACATTTTGTTTTACGTATTGTGCTCTCTCTGTATGCTTAAAGAGACTATAAAATAATCTCCATTAAACATTTTAACTTTTTAACCACATATGTTGTATCATTAGTTAGAAAGACATGGTGCAGTTTGATAAATAATAATTATATAATATTTGGACATATCAAACGGAATGTTTCACTATAAGAGAAATCCTTTTACATTCTGAAACAAACTTGAGGGAGAAGAAATAGTTTATCTGTTTGTCTATCTGTTTGTCTATCACACGTAGTTGTAAAAACGATAAAATTTCAGTATAATTGTTAGTCGTCCTACCTCTTCAGTATTATCTTGAAGAGATAAGTCGCATTTGCAATTTTTAAAACAATTATGACATCTTCCAAGTATAAAAATTGTTTCATTTTTTTCGAATGAACAAAGAATTTTGTTAATGCTTTCACGTACATTTTAATAATAACAATGTTAGTACAGGAGTCAAAATTTATGTCGTTTACTTTGAGTATGCACTTTTATAAGTCTCAATAATACAATTAATTTGAATATATTAAGATAGTTTTTACTAGCATTTTTTGTTTTGTTTTTGTTCGAATTTGGTACGAAAAATCGGATTAGTAAATCGATTAACAGTTTCGGTTATAAGAAGAAAAAAAAGGTTGGTACATAATAAAATGGAACCAAATTTTACAGATTTTTGTATAGCTTCATAATCGGATCGGGAAATGAGCTAATCGACAAAACAGACATCCAGTCAGGTGAACTTATCTCTTGCGCCTGATTCTGTTCTTTATTTTTTACAAAAACAAGAAAATCAGTTAAACAATATGTTACTAATATAGTTTCATATTTTTTGAATTTAAAATTGTTAAAACTATAAAAAATTTAGTTTCTCTTAAATTTATAATTATTATTTGTGAGAGGAAAAAATCTTCATTATAAAATTATTCTCTCCAACAATAAAAGACAATAAAACATCTTAAAGATCGATAAACATGTATATAAAGAGTTTATCAAAGAATGGTGAAGTCTTATCTATTTATCAAAAACAAAATGCTAAATTTGAAAAAAAACAATTCAATTAAATGAATTGTCATTCTTTAATTTTTATCGCATTTTCTAATGGCAACACCTTGAAATTTGAAGATATTTGACTTACAACATTTTAATATTTAGACCTAACTATTGTAGTCTGTATAATAATGAAATACTTTGTATTAAAATATTGCTAGTAAGAATCCCAATTCCAATTTCTTGATTGCTTTATTTTAATCGAATTTGTCTCTAACGTTGTTTGAAGATATAATTAATTTCCTCCTTAATTGTCACTCTGTCTTCGTTTTTTATTATCAGACATTTAGTAAATGTTATGTTAATTTTATGAATACTAATACTGTTATTGTTAGGTTCTCATCATTCTTTAAACCTATAAGCTATTGAGCTGGAGTGTAAAAATCAGATTTACATCTTACTTTTAAATATAATAGATTACTTACTTATATTTTGTAATATTTGACATCTCTGCACGATGCAATAGAACACACGCTTACTAGATCTTAAACATTCTAACCTTTTATAGTCTCACGACCGTGTGATAAATTAAACCCAAAAATAATGTACTAACATTCTAACTCCAAAATCAACTACAACTATTCGTCGCCTAAAAAATTCTGTTCGAAAGGTGTTAGTAAAAATTAAAAAATTTCCTTAAACGCCATCTTAAAACAAACTATATATATATAATTAGTTGCTACGAATGTTTCGTATATACATTGTAAATCCTATTTTAAGACAGAAGTCACGTTTTACTTGCAATATTGGTCATGAGTTTGTTTCAAAAATCTTCAGATTTCAACGAAAATTAGATCGAAATTTATGTGTCTGATTTTGAAAATTATGACTTTTATAACAGACTTTGATCTTCTTTTTCCATTATCTCCGGAACTTATATCTTAGGGGAGATGTCGTCTTTTTTAGGTTTTTAGATTCTTCAATTAGAACCGTAATTTTTTATATAATGGCAGAATAGCCTTTGATTTTTATTTATCAAAAAATGGAAAAAAAGTACTATTTTACAGCCAAAATATGTCCACCTAACGAGCTTGATTGAAATTGAAGTCTATACGTAATGGTTTTATTGCATTACACATACATCGAACGATAGAGACATATAGCAACAGACAGAGGTCATTCCAAAAAGCACTTTTTGGACTCTGGGGACCACAAAACCGATGTATCGGCAAAACACTCAATGTCAATTGTTTAAAACATACTACATACAAGAAAATCTAAATAAACAGTTCAAAAATGCCTCACAAACTTGTTATATGTGGGAAAGTAAATATCTGTTAAAATAAACTAAACTATTTTGAATAATGTAGTAACTAAATGAGATTTTAATGTAAATCAGACGTAGACAAAACCAGGAACAGTTGTATAGAGTATCATAAAAAGTTATATATCTCAGACATGATCATTAATTCTGGTTCATTTTATATATGAACACATAACAATACCTAATTGTTTGAAATGTCTAATGTCTAAATCAAGAAAATATTATATATATATATAGACGCCTTAAGTTATGAATAATTTCTGTCTACATGGATGAACATATGAATATTCGTAGTTAATGATGCATTATGGGAGATGTGCATATCTACAATTAAGTTTGAATATATCTAAATGCATTTAAATATACACATATCTAACAAAATATATCTTTATGTACACAACGGGAATACGTGAATAATGTAAACAAGAGCTATTAATAATAGCATATGTAATATGCATAACCTGAAATCAAAATATTGTGAAAACATGAATATACTTTTCATTTTAACTTTTTATATTGTTTTATAAAGTAATCCTCCATTGTATACCTAATTTTAAGTTGGAATAATTTGAGGAATGTGGAACTAGTCAAATGAGTTTTCATAAAACTAATCATCTCTATTTAGTACAGTGTTTTGTTTATTAAATTTACTGATGGAATTAGTTTATTTTCGAATCGTTTGAAAGAAAAGACTAAACAGGTCATACTTTATGATGTGTTTTTTTTGGCGTTTCTTTCTAAGGCCTACTGTATTTTTGTTCGCAAAAGAAACATATTGACATTATATATACCATTCGGACATCTCCTACTCATATTATAAATTTTGTTTTAACTCTTTTACACAAATGTTGTAGCTTTACTCTTTACCATTTCTAAATTATGACCTGTTTTTCCTTTGTTTTAGTTTTAAAACAATTCGGAAATAAACCAATCCCATCAGTAAATTTAATCAACAATACAATATAATAAATACAGACGATAGGTCTTATAATAACTCATTCCTTACTGGTGATACCAAATCAGAAGTTAAAAGATTTGTAGAAAGAACGTGGGATCAAAAATCGTCCATATATGAAAAGTTTAGATACGGATAAAAGTTTGTTTGGTAGATAAAGGAAATGTTTTTATTATTTGAAAAGATACTAAACTGCACGTATTACAACTAATGTAAATATTTTAAAGTGCCAATAACAACTTAGAAATAATCTAAAAAGTCATTACTATCCCTCAACTAAGTACGGCTATTTTTCATAAATTACAAAACCGTTGAAGTTACTGAAGTATTGATTTAAATGTGAGGTTTTATTGAGAAATAAGTATTAAATAAATATTATATTACCTTTATAGTTGGACGTCTTGTGATTTCAGTTATTTAAATACTTGAAAACTTATTTCGCAACCCCAATCTCTTCATAGTTAAATATTAAATCCTGTCTCACTTGAGTAGTAAATTAATCAAAATCATTAAAAACACTAAGAAAAAGATAAATACTCCACAATATATATACAAACACAGGTCTAAACGGTAGTGTCCAAAGGGTTTATGCCAAATTTACTGCAGACCTTGGTATATTATTATTAATTGTCTTATCGTGTTTAGCCATCAATAGATCTCGTGGCAGTGCTGTATAGACCATTTCATTAGAGTGAGTTTATCACTCAACATATTGTTTGGGCAGATTTTAAAAGCCTTCTTTAATTTCTATTCATCCATGGGATCATGGGCATCCCTTTCTAAACTATTCAGGTAACATAATATGGATTTAATATTTTCTTGTGTAATAGAACTTGGCTATGACAAAGAGAGTAGTTTAAGTAAGATGTTCATCATTAATGGTATTATTAGCAGTGAAACTACCACTAACTTATAGAAGAATAAAATAACTTCAAAGTATATCTTCCTATTTATTAAACAAGCATAGTTGATATTTATACCTGATTAAAAATAAAACTGAATTACTAGTTCATTTTTGAATTCATTAGTAATTAGTAATTTTTACTAATTATAAAACTGAATTACTATATTATTTTGAAATAATATAGTAATTCTATTTTTCATCAAAACACAGACTGATGTTGACAGCTGTTGTATGAAAATGGGCACTAATTTCCTTTGCTAACTAAATAAAGATATTTAACATTAAATGGACTCGCTGTTACAGCATAGTATTTTCTTTGTATTCTTTGCATATGACATTTTGTAAAGTGTTTATGAAATAAATACTGATATGACATTCTATACACTATTACTATGTAAAATGTATTGTGGTGTGTGTGTGTGTTTATTTGCTTTTCTTGGAACAATGAGACATTTAAAACTCTTTGATAAATTCTGATTTCCATCTTGTCTGTGAACAAATACCAAATTCTAATTGCTTAATATTATCTACTGTCTAAATTTAGAACATATTAATTAAGACTGACGTCTTACATTGAACATAATATATCTCTACATGGCTAAACACATTAAATATGCGTAATTAATGATGCATTGGGAGTTGAACATTTGACATTAGGAGTCTGGCATCCAATTACTTACACAAATAACAATAGGTATAATATAAACAAAAAAATTCTAGTTATGTAAAAATACTAACAAAAAATACCACTTTCATAATAACATTCAATAATGTATTCCCTGTAGGGTTTTATATAAAATTTACAAATATATTTATATTACGGCTTATCAATAATTGTTTAAGGCGAACGAATTTAAACTATAATTTGTAACTAAACCATAAGTTAATAGTTTAATAAAGTCACAAGCTTTGAAATTGAATCGAAAATATAATTAATTTTTTTAAATAATATCGGAATAAGTTATTTAAAGAACTCTAAACTTTATCGGATCTATTTAACACGTAAAGTAATTTGAGGTTCAAACTCAACAATTACAGTTTTTGTTTTGTTCAAAGGCCCTTATATGCAAATAATTAGAATTTTTTTAAAGAAAACTCATAATAATAAAGGATTATATTCAATGTGGAATGTATAAAATACACTTAATAAAAATGTTGACGAAATTTCTGTGTTAGTATAGAAAAAAGCGTATTTTAAAATCAATCTTATTGACAGACAACTGATGGCAATAATAGTAAAACCTCTGTCGTTGACAAATAAATGACAGTTAATTGACGGCAAGCAAGAGGATTTTAGAGAACTCGATGGTAAGTAAAAATAATTCAACTTATTTAAAGACAACTTAAAGATTAGTTTTTAATTTTTTTATAGTGTTAAGATAAACAAACTTCTTTGAATTGGCGTATTATTGAAGGAAACTTATAATGACACAACATATTTTTTGAAGTGAAAACTACCAGACATTGTAAACTCAAATTGCGATTGCTTTAATGCTTATTTAATTTCCTCCGAAATGTAACATTGTTCTTACACATTTTCTCATTAATAACAGTTTATATTCATGTAATTAAATCTACCGGAACGTTTTAATGCTTGCGTAGCTTAATTTTAATATCTCTTGTAAATTTTTATATTTTTAACCAATATTACTTAATTTGTTTTGTTATTTAGTAATTATTATAAATGTTTTAATGCATTTCTGGCTTTCTATATCAAACTGCGTTGCCATTACTTGATTTTCTTATTTAAACTAAAATTGTATTCAATAAAATATTCCGTTATTCTTAGTTTCGTTTCATTAAATTGATTGTCAAATTTGATCAATTTTTTTTCTATATTAAAAATGAAAATGAAAATTTATTTATTTGACCCTCTTTTATACATAATTTTAACAGGAAAAATTTGACAATCTTATATGCTTAATAATAAAATAGACAACTGTTCACATTATAAAATGTAATACATATAAAATAAAATTCATAATAACATAATAAACAATAATATTAATAATAATAATAATAATAATAATAAGAAAAAATACTTCCTGCTGTATTACAAGAAAATAGCAAAGGGTCACTTCATCCCGAGGTTAAAACCTGTTTGGGATGAAATACTCTATACATTTCTAACAATATAGCTCGATGGGAGAGAAACAATGTGACCGACCAGACCAACCCACATATACACACACAAATTACATTTAGAAAACTATGATTTGGCTTTTATGACAAACCATTTCAAATCAACATAAAACACTAAAAAAATAGAAATAAAATAATAAAACTATACACATACATACCCATACATATACATAATTCACACACACACACTTCTACCATTCATATTACCGGTGAAGAAAAGAGCTTTCAAGAATAAAATACAGTCACTTACTACCAGTTTATTCTCCCTCACTGGTTACTGATAAAAAACATATAGACCTGCTCCTGTTCTAATAAATATTGTTTCACGAATCTACAAAACTCGATTTTATTTGTACACGTTTTAATTTTTAAAGGCATCAGATTAAAAAATTTTGGAGCAAGATATAAGTAAATTTTTTTTAAAATTGTTAAATTTGGTTTTGGAAAAACTACGTTTAAGTCATTTCGTAAAGTCCTCCCTCCACCCCCTGTTGTATAATTCCCTCCGCTTCTATTGTAGAATAATCTTAACACTTTAAATATATATAAATTTCTAACCGGTAAAATTTTGAAGATTTTGAATAATGGAGCAGCGTGTTCCAATTTAGTTCTATTTGCCATAATTCGAATAAAATGCTTCTGAAGTACAATGACTGGTTTTAAGACACTGTAGTACGCACCTCCCCAAACTTCAATACCATATTCTAACTTTGAGCCAATCAAAGCATGGTATATTGATTTTAATAATTTCAATTTAGTCACCGACCTTAACATGTAAAAAAACCTAATATATTTAATCAATTTCAGTTTGGTATTATCAATATGCGTTTTCCAGGAGAGTCTGGAATCCATGAATAATCCCAAATATCTAATGTTGTCTACTTGTTCTATTTCTAGGCAATCGCACGTTCCGCTTTCTTTACAGTTAATGCTATGATATTTTATGTTTGTTGAGAAATAGGTCTTACGAGCAACATTATATATTATTATATATTTAATACAAACAGAATACATATAATGATTAAAAATTCACGTTCTTATGTTTGTTTTAGTTGTTGTTGTATTTATTATTCACCGCAACAACAATTCTGATAATATGTTTTGCTTAGTTTTACTAATGTCAATCACAAAACCTCATGACTCTCCCAATGTATAAATAAATGCATTTTACTATTATAATTTTGTAATTACTTGAGCGTGTACATTTTATTGAACTATATATAAAGTTTTATTTTATTTTTTTAAAGATATTACCTATGACAAATTAATAGTGAAAATCTGTAACCACAAATCTTGAAGCTACACAAAATTTGTGTAACCACAAATCTTATACAAGATTTTATTAATGTTAAATGGTCAATACTTTCACATTAATTTTTTGAAGTGAAAACTTCTTTAGTCGTGTTGGGCACTTTTGTTAAGGGAAAATCTTATGGGTTCGCGTCACCGACATGCTCATGACCGGCGCATGCGCAGCGGCCGTGTTCTGTGCGCGTTAGACGCTTTTTGGATGGGTGAAATCTTATGGGTTCGCGTCACCGACATGCTCATGACTGGCACATGCGCTGAGGCCGTGTGCTGTGCGAGTTAGACGCTTTTTGGATGGGTGAAATCTCGTGTGTTCGCGTCACTGACATGCTTATTAGAAGTATATCTGTAGCTATACAGCTGATGTATTGTGCAACATTAGTGCTGTGTATATCTTGTATTTGTAAGTGTTTAATTGTAGAATCACTGTGCAGTACAATAGTAAGTACTAAATAAATATACTAATGTTTTTAAGATGAAAAATAAATAACAGAAAATTATTTTAAATCTTTGTATTTATTATCGCGTTTGAAAATTTTATATTATTTATTTTCTAATATTTTAACCTCTGCAATGCATCACGCAATTAGTATTTTACAGTGGCTTGGACGTTTTTTTACTACCTTTGTAAAACAGATTTCTAGTTGTTTAATCATATTTTTTCGTGGATTTTGAAATTAAAATTTTTATAAAATCTAATAATAATTTAAGATTAATGTGTTGAAGTTTAAAATATGATTATTAATTCAAAATTATAGTTTATTACCTTATATTATTAAAATCTTTAGTTTAAAATGATGAAAAAGGCTCCGACTTTCATTCCATTAAATATTTTATTTTATTTAAAAATTTAATATTTCGAAATCATTATTTATTTATTTAAAGTGTGAATAATACTAAATGTTCAAAGTTTTCACTTCTATCGGCAGTCCCTATAACTGCCAATTTTTTTTATATAGAACGAAGAGTGATTACATCAGTATAGTTCTACTGTATGTTGTCCTTCTCACTCTATATGTTTTGCTATGCATATATATATATATATATATATATATATATATATATATATATATATATATATATATATATTACATAAATAGGCCTATGTGTTTTTAATCCCGGAATATTTTTTTTTTGTTACTTCTCTTTCTAAAATTTTCCTTCATATCTATTATCAATGAGTACGCTTATTTTTTTTCAATGCTTCATGAACTGAAAAGTAATACGATTGATAAATACGTATTGATAAAATAAAACCTTAATGATAAATTGAAAAAGAACAGTCATAAAACAATATTTCTTTTTCCGCATATGCACACACAAAACTACGTACTTTTAAATTAGAAATTTATATTTCTACATATCTCTACGAAACTCAATATTAAAACTCTCTTACAATATAAATTAAAATTTCTAAGAAATAATCTGTAATTAGAATTAATTATTAATTCCAGTACAAAATGTATCGAAACATTATAATCAGCTTTAGCTGCTCACAGTTTTTCGAGGTACTTTCACTTATAGTAAAGTTGTTTGAATAAACAGTATCGATGAAGCAACTAATAATTTCATATTACAAATTAGTATAGAGACATAACGTTCTTCTTTGATAAAATTTGAATCTCTTTCTGGACAATATAATGTTCTAATTATTTGTGCGTAGAAATTCACTAAACTGTATTACACGAATTTGCACTTGAAAATATGATATTTCAATCTATCAATTATTGGACCTATAAAACTATTTAAATTACATATACATATTTCAATTATATGTGATTTATATGTAGCCACTTTTATTAATAAAAATTGCGTAATTACTTTTATTCATCCTTGACGTACTTCATATCAGTAGAAGTTCAATGAATAAAAATTAATAACAACTTATAATCATGTGATTCTGAGCTAATTATTCAACTTCTGCATTAATTTGAAAGGTTTTAAGTACATCGAAAGTTATCAAATGACCCGGGAACCATATATCAAAATTTTAGAAACTTATAACCCAATAGAGATGGTATCGTATCTCCCCCTCACTTCATTTCTTATAATCCTTTTCACACAGACACATGAACGAATGTCAGACAGAGAGATTAAACTCGACATTACAATATGCGTTGACAGAAGTACTTAACTCGCACAAGTGTCATCTGTAAGCGGATTTCTTCACATTATTTGAGTTACAGATCTGCACAGGAAAAGAAGTTAATCTTCCTTTATAGCCAAAGTCAGATTATCTAAACTTATATCGTGAAACGACGACATATTTTAAACCCCTTGAAAAACAGACTTTATTTTCTTTAAAAATATAGAAACCCAAAAGTACACGAAGTTATCATCAATAGTGCAATTTACGACCTGGAATCAGATACCTGGAGTTGTTCCGGAAATAGAAGAAACATTGACACATATTTTAAGATGGATAAATCAAGATACCTTGTACCTATAGTTTAATCTATGCATAGTAAATATAATTTTGTAGTTTCAAGGTTAATCTCTTCCGTATGAGTTTAAATTTCCAACAGCAATATGTTACAAAATTGAGCACTCGATTATGAGTAGGCAAAAAAAAATACATAATTTAGGAATTTCTTACCTATTTTATGACATGACACTAATCACGGAAATACGAAAAATCAAAATCAGGATTCCTAGTGACTCAAAACGTAAATAATCAACAACATAATAGTCTTTAGATTATTTTTAACATCTCTATTCACAATATTCTGTCTAGCTATATTAAATTAATCTTTAAACAATAGTTAGCTGAGACAGTAATACATCATTGAAGAAAAGTGATACAACTACCATAATACATCATTAATTATGAATATGCCTGTGCTCAGCCATGTAGAGAGATATACTCAATATCATGCTTTTGTCTCGATTAATATGTTGTTGACTTAGACAATAGACGACACAAACCATTATAATTTAGTATCTCTTTGCACACAAATTCAATTACTACATTGTCATGACAGAAAACTGTGTTATAGAAATATTTTTTTTGTATAAACTGGGTTTTTTATGATACAAGACAATTCGCCCCAATTTTCATCTGCAATAGGATGTATCTATTACGATGAGGTATGTTAGTACAATATTATGACATTTTTACTGTCGTAAATCTTGAAAAACTATAAATCCTCACCAAATTCCATGCCTAAAATTCACAATTTTCACTGTGACAAAATGTTAGGAGCTGTCTTCTGATCCTATAAATGACAACATTCATATCACTTTGATAATTAATGGAATGATTACAGTTAAAAATTACAGAAACAATAAATTTTATTTTAAACGTACTTTTTAGTCATTAACTGGAAATAAAACTTTATTCGTTCATCGTTTAGTTTGTTTCTTTCATTTAATAATTAAACTCTCTACCAGTGATGATCATTCTAACTGTTTTTTTTATAATGGTAAAAATCATGAGGTAGTGACAATTACCTCTTTATGAGCAGGTAATGTATCATAATATATTGATTGAAGTGGAATTTCGTATTGAAATAACAATATTAAAATTTCTCATAAAGTTTCAATTTTAATGATTCATTTTTTTTTTTTTTCAGTTCTATATATAGAAGTTGAAGTTTTAAGCTACTGTCATTTAAGGGTAATAAGAAACGGGAGAATGTAATGTTTTTTTAATTAAATAATTATTGAATTAGATATTTAACACGTGGTTGATGATTACATAGACCAAATATAGTATTGTTGTAATCATAAAATAGTTATAATGTTTCAAATTAGGATTATTAATAAATGAAATGTTTTATTGTAAATGCTCTCTGATAAATATTTTGAGTGTGTTTTATTAGTGCAGCTTTGAACTTTTCCATCGTGATGTACCATTTCATAAAACTTTATTCAAATCCAATCCCGCTTAATAGAAATTAAATGAATAAAACATTATTAACTCATTAATTTTAATTATATATTTTAAACCTATCATAATAGATCAACTTTATTCAAATCCTAACATATTAATTAAGGTATTCTTTGTTATTATTTCATTGACGATTAATAAAATTATTAGGATAATGGTGATGGTTATAAATAAAATATAAACTTTATTATGGTATTTTTTATCAATATTATTTATCGTGATGTTTAAGCCGATACAGCAAAATACAAATTTTCTATATTGTCAAAAGTAGAAAAGCTGGAGCAAATATCAATAACAGCTGTTAATCTACCGCGTAAAAGCAGCAGAAGTTGTTATTGCTATTAAAGTAACGAGTACATATGTCATGTACAATTCAACATCCACACTTAACTAGGATCGCTTTTATGAGTTTTGGAAGAGTATATATTCTTGCTTGAAGGGAATTTATTTAAATCTTAGAACATCTTAGGAATCATACTCATGTTTTACAAGGCTTAAAATATTTGGGATAAAACATTTCTCTCACGAATGGAAAGACTATTCCCATGGATTATCTTGACCATCACTACATGTCTAACTTGTGGTACTAAACATAAGCATTATATATTTTAAATCTTTTCCAAAAGAATATTAAATATACTACTAATTCCCCCTGAACAAGATTGCTCATCAGTAAACAGAAACAAGCCACCTTACACCTGAATTCTAGTAGTGTTATATAAATTAAGAACAAAATATTCCCCAGAGTACTTACCTGAATTACAACGAAATCTACCGGAGTAGCGTCACTAAATTCCCCACAAATTTTTTAGACACAACGTGATTTTTATTTTATCTAGATAACTCTTGAACCAATTTAACACATTCCCTTTTATACCACCTAACCTAACCCAACTTAACCTTATCTTTCTAAGCACCTAAATCTATCTATGAAGTCAAAAGCTTTCGCCATGTCCAGAAATGCAGCCACTACTTTGTTATTGGATCCTAGTGAATCATTAATTGCTTTCGTTAGGTTAAACAATTCATCTGCAACATACCACTACTGAAACCGTACTGCTGTTCACACAGTATATTATGACACTCCAAATATTTTGTTACTTGCTCTATCACCAATTTATCAAGTATATTAGAGGACCCATCTCGTGATAGGTCTATAATTACTTTTTTTTAATCGAATTTATAGTTTGGAATCACTTTTGCAATTTTTAAAATTGTAGGATACAGAAGTTTGGATACTGGAATTTATTATATGAGTAAGAGGTGGAATTAAGGCTTGTATATATTTTTTTCACATACCTGGTATGAATTCCATCCGGGCGAAGAGCGGAGGTTCCACTCATCTAAGCGAGCAACGTAAATTTGGATGTCAGTGAGTAGTTCTAATGGATTGTTAATTGAGAAAAAAGTATAGGAAAACCACGACTTCCAATACAAATTAAGGTACAACTAAATTATAAACCCATTTAGAGTTTTATATATACAGTGTAATCATGTTCCTATAATCAATTTAACTTCCAGTAATAGTACCAATAAATCTATCGAAAATATAAATTACTGTACATTTAATTTAGTGAAACCAACAGCGTTTTCTTATCTGTTTTGGTTTAAACTGTTTTCCTCAATGAGGTAAAATTCCACTTATACTAATATAAGAGTGCTGTATTATATCAAAGCTTTCCTGTGAACAAATACTATAAAAAAATGAAATGTGTGTCAAATACGATCTCGTTTTAATAAGAAATCTATAAATAAAGTATAAGGTATTCCTTTGTGATTAATTTAATCATATGGAAATTTCAAAACCTTTCCCTTAAAATATTTCCAAGTTTGAACCAAGAGGGAAGTATTACCACAATATGGTATATTGTCAACTAATAAATATCTTTCATACCGTATGTAAATCACAATTTACACAACATTTTAGGTAAATTTAATTCGTAAACGAACTAGCACGAATTACCTGCATTATATATTTGTTGATTAATACCGCAAAAACAACTACATTTTTAGCTAAAACTTCAGTAGTTTGATAATTTCCTTTGAAAAAGAAGAGTTCACTGTGTGGTGAGTTTAGCTAGAAGATTGTGCTCAGGCAAGCATGAAGAGATAATGTTTTATGCTCGAGTAGAAACCCTCAGGCTGTATTTTACTTAAAAAGAACTTGTTCCTGTGTTTTAATTTTAAATTAAATATTTACAATTAATATTTAAATTTACTCTAAACAAATTGATGAATTGGAATTGGTATTATTATATGACTATCAGTTAATTTAATGTTACAACAGTCGGTACATGATGGAATTCCATGATAATGGAAATAATGAGACGATTATTCAATTATGTTTTGTGGAATTGAATAATCGTCTCATTATTTCCACTATCAGTTAAGGTAATCTTGTACTACTTAATCCTTATTGAATTTATTAGGTATCTTCAATTTTAGTGTTTTAGTTACAATTAATTTAAATTGTATTGTTAGTGAGGAAATATTCATTTGAACATTCGGCTTTGTTAGCTGGAGCAAGTATGTGCCCGATAAATATGGGTAATAAAATAAGAATATATGTAACATAAAAATATTTAACATCTTTAGGTAATTTCGTGTTATTTAAATCATACAATTTTAAACCCGATTGTTCTATTTACTGTAAAATTCTTACTTTAACAAAATGTTCTCAAAGCATTCTTTGAAAAGTTGTACCATGATCTACGATCATTATTTTCTTCATACTACAGCATTAAAATGTAAAAAAAAAAAAAATTATTGTTCTCCTTCATAAAAATTGATTTAAACCAAAAACATCTTATTCCATTATACTTAAAATATAAAACGAGGGATAATGATGGGAGGGATAAATTAAAAGTATGACCATTTAAAAAAATCCTTGTTACTAAAATACTCAAAATATCTCACAGTACAAAATTCTATTGTTCTCGATGTATTATTGTTGTTTTATACTTTTTACGCTCTATATCCAAACATATTTTACTCAAATTTACCGTAGCAGTTCGAAATACATAACTTATTACAATGATTAAGTAAAACCTACCAAACGATTAGATTCGTATGACAGATTGTAACAGTCGATGTAGTTGTTTTCCTTTAAAAAAAAGTTCACTTAATGGTGAGTTTAGTTAGTAGATAGTGCTCAGACAAGTGTGAAGAGATAACGTTTTCTGCGTTAAGACGAAACCTTCAAACTGTTTTTCTACTTAAGAACAAAAGACTTGTTATATTTTGTATGAAATACTTTGTTTCCATTTTCAAATATCTTTAATCTAATATACGTCAATATCGTTCATACGTTATTTAATACCATTAGAGTTAATTATGTAAATTGATTTTTACTAAGGTAATTTATCAAGACTTATTTAAAATCTTAAAACTTTGTAGCATGAAAGAAAAAACTATATTTACAATCACATTATGTGAATGACATTAAATCGATTTATTTATTTATAAGCGAATTTATTTAAAGTATGAGTTTTAAATGAGGTGCTCTACGAAGAAACAGTTAACAAAATGACCAAAACTTTACAAAAGTGTATTTAACTCTGAAGGTATTTTAGTTTATTATATTGACTTAGTGCATTTAATAAGTTGTTACTATCATCACAGAGTACAAGTATAAATCCAAAAAATCTTTAATAAAGTTTACGTTTTTATAAATACTTTCGTATAATCCAATTTTGAAACAATATAAAATTCTGCTTCACAGATTAAGTAAATTATTGATAATTTATGTAAAACTCAATGAAGAGATAGATGACCTAAAAGAACTACTAGTTTATGTTATAAATTACCTATTTCCGCTAAAAATTAATGTGAATAATTTATTTTGGTCAAAATAATTTTCAAAAACGAGGTCAATCTATAATTTCATAGAAAGGTGCGGATTAGAAATTTAATTAATAAATTTAAGATTATGTTATGTTTAAATTACATCAAAAAATATTTGTGTTTTTGTATAAATTATGATAAATATTAATTCTAAAACATTAATATCAGTTATAATAAATAGATACATAACTGTCGAAAAACAATATACGCTAGGGATTAGTCTCAATGTATTGATAATTCTGATCACGATTTTGGAACAAGTTCACTACAATTCCTTATCATGGACGAAATGGCTCCATTTATATGCAACGTAGTGGGGTTATTGGATTGGTATTCAAAAAGAATACAAGAACAAAGTAAGCATTGTATTTATATTGATCATATAAATGCCTTTATAAATGGAGAAAGCCCTAACATATGGTTTAGAAATATGTTACTAAGTTTTCTAGATTTGTTTCATTTCTCTCTGGAAGATAATGGAAGCTACGTTATTTCTTCTTCGTGGGAAAATCAATTTAAGTCATTTGTATTATCTTTTTCTTTGTAAATTACAAATAAAATTTTGTTTCTTTAAAAATGTATATTTGGGTTGTACTAATCATAGTATACAAAATAGTGTCATGATAAATAAATATTGAGTTTGACTTGTGAATATTAGATAGACAAAATTTATAACAATCGGAATGTGTTGTCACCTATGGAAAACCTTCACAAATTGGGTTCTTTCATTTGGTGACTAAACTGTACACAAGTGATGATCAGTTTTATCACCTCATAATCAGAGATTTTCACGAAGAGAAAAATATACACGTGAGGTAATCAGCTTTGTTCGCAGATCTCGCGTTTTTTTCACCGCAGTTCGGACTAGTGATCAATCAAAAGTTCCGTATAAATCGTGGTCAATGGCGTTGATTTTGGCATTTCTTATCAACTCTGCCGTATTTTTAGTGTACAGGAAAAAAAGAAAACACGTTATGAAATTTATGAATTTAAACATTTAAACATATTAATCATATTATATTTGAAGTTAGAAACAAACACAATTAAAATGTATCAAAACAAAATAAGACTGCCAATTTTAAAATTGTCCAGTAATGAAGTTTTACTTCTGTCTTTGATGTGCCTTCAAATCAAAATAGTTTACTATTATATACTTAAATGAAATAGCCTAATATTTAAGCCAATTTAATTCATTTGGGAACAACGGTATATATTACTATAGTTAAGATTTAAAATTTATCGATTTTGAAATGTTGTGCTTTGTTATTTAGCAGATAGCTCTATCCTAGTTTGTTTATTAAATAAACTTTTAGAATTATTCATTAATTGAAATATTCTGTTTTAAATTCTGTCAGTTAATTTGTGCTGAAGTTGTATTGGTTCAGTTTTGTAGTTTTCCATTGTTATATAACATTTCATAATAATTTTATAAAGTTCAATCAAGCTTAAAAGAAAGAAAATTATTAAAACATAATTAATTTGAGAATATAAATTTAGGATTCAAATTCGCTCAAAATCTTAATTTGAAATTACTACTTTTCCTGTCAACACCATATTCTGTTTTCTATAAATTTTGTGTTGTAGAATATACCGATAGAATTATTTACTGGTTGCGTTTATGAATAAATATAAATATCCGTTATGCAGTTCTAATGCTTAAAATAATTATATGAAACAATGAATAAATCTTTATCCATAAAATGAAATTCCACTAAGTACCTATAGTCGGCAGGATAAGTTTTTTTTATATGAAACAATGACTAAAAATACCACTCTACACTCTGACTAAGTAAACAACAGTTGCATATAATAAATAGTATGCAAAATTTCGCCACATAAATTATATCAATGCTACAAAATTCATCGACATTTATTTTACAAATAGAAATAAGGAGAAGAAAAGACATTATTCTTGAATACATTAGTCTCTCAAGTAAAAGACGCAGGAATAGAATAAATACAAAATGTTACAGATGTAAACATATTGAATAGCTGTACAATTTAACATTAAACACAACTACACTCTTAATTTGATCCTTGTAACTCTAAAAAGTTTTTTAGTATTAAAAGAAGTTAATTAAAATCATAGATTAATTATGTCATCATTCAAGCATAAACAATTTGAAATCTTAAGAAGCGTACAGTGGTTCTAGCACTTTAGTTTTTGTTATATTTATTACATTATTTAGCTTTACTATTAGTAAATTTGTATTATTTAGTCTGGTTAAACCAACAGCAGTTAAATAAATGTAGAGAAAATGTCCTCAAGAAATTGTGCACAAGGTTTTTATTATCTTTTTTGTTTTTTATTATCTTTTGGGATTTTTTTAAAGGAAATTCGTGAATTTTATGATGTAATTTATTTTGATGCCTTTTTTACAATGATTTAAATTCATCTGTTAAATTTAATAGAACTATTCTTTCAACAAAGAAAATTCATATTATAATTTTTTGTACACTAACTGTCGTACACAGTTGCAATATAATAAACTACAGCTTAATATTAAGAGATGTTTTATGTTACAGTTTGTTCATTAAATATTTAAATGTATGCCTTTGTTACTTTATTGAACTAAACTCACTTATTCATAGGAGATGTCAACAACAGTTGAACTTTAAAATGAATGTAAGAGTAATATCTATCTTATAAAAAAATCTAAACAAATAATTAATTTCTGTAGTTTTAAGTTAGGCTATTACCAAACTGAATTAAATTTTATTATTATTGTATTATTTTATGTATTTACCGTGTTTTCGTAGTTCTGAAAGGAAAGAACATTATTTTTACCAAGTAAAAAATACTGTAAATAACATTACTAGATAATTAATTATTACTTGACTTTAGTTATAAATAATACTTCTTTCACAAATATCACCTACAACAAATAATTGATCTTATGAACTATACAAAAATTTGTTACATCTACGTAGGTTAATAAAGTTTAACGTTTTGGCCAGTTGAAATGAAACCTACCTAAAACAGATAGAAGATAAATTTGCTGAAATCGGTTGTATAATATACAGGTATAAATGACGATAAAATGAGCTAGAAGAATAGCTCTACATGTAAATGGCAATAATTTATATAAATGAATTTTCTTATACGGGAAATGTAGTCTAATATATTTTTTTTAAAAAGTGTATATATATATATATATATATATATATAATTTTGTAGGTATATATATATAGTAATTTGAAAAGAAATAAAAAGTTATTCTCTTTAGATGCTAATTTTTGTGATATTGGTCTCATACAAATCGACATTACAGGGTATTTTTACCACGGAGTGTTATTATCTTATAGTTAGCTTTCTTATTGGAAATAGTGAGTTCATCTTAGTGTATTCTTAGACGTATACTATAATTGTAAATTGTAAAATTTATTAAATAAATACAAAAATTTAATGTGTACGGCTCCTTTATTTAATTAGTTTGTTAACGGTAAATAGATATAAGTCCATTATTGAAAAAGTTTCAAATATTGGCGAACCTTTAATTAAAATTAAAATATTGGTTTTTATAACGTATCAATATTCATTGCATGTTTTCCAATTAGGATAAAATAGTATGTATAACAACAAATTATCCGTTTCCCTTACACAAAAATTCGTTTAATAAATTTATGTAAAAATAAAAAATACAGCAAGTTAATAAGAACAAATTTTTCACGAAAGGCTGATACTTAATAGTGGAAGTATAATAAAAAATACAAGACAGCTCATTGAGTAGAGGCTAAGCATTACCAGAAGAAGACTGTAGATAGGCATAAATGTCTAAACAAAAGATTCATAATACTTAAGAAGGTGTAAAGGAAGAGGGGAAAGAGCCACACACATGGAAACAATGTTACATTTAAGTAGGATTTAAGCATAAATGAATCATAAAAACTTGGCTGTTACTCAAGACAAAATCCATATTTTGGAGAACACGTTGAAAACTTTATTTATTTGTATAGAGTAGCTTTACACTCCAACACGTGGCGCTCCCAACGTTAAATATGATATAAATGCTTGTGTTTATGTGTATCTTAAATGTTTTATAAAAAGGAAGAGAAGATAAACACTTTCATCCAAACGTCATCCTAGACGACATGAACTACTTCATAAAACCAATAATTCAAAGTATTAATCCTTCAAGATCCTGTGAGCTTTTAATATTTTCCACCAACGAGTCCCAAAGCCTAAATAAGGTTACAGTAAACTATTTATTAAATGCGACAGTTGAATGTTTCGGTGTAAGTAATCAAGATGCTCCTCGTTGTGTATCTCAAATTTAAAAGAAAGAACAGAGAGAAATGTTGAACTCTGATGTAACTGCCTATGAATGGCTGATTAAGCGAATTTAGTTTGTTTAAGGAATTATTGCAAATTTACCCGCAGAAAATGTTAACGTTGATAAATACAATTTAAATAATCTGCTCATAGTAATTTAAATAGTTTCCTATATTATTTCGAATGCTTTGAAAATATATAGAACAAATTATATTAATGGAATTTTTAATACTTGTATTTGTTAATATTTTGACATATTTTTACAATTTTCTTAGATCAATAAATTAATTTTTCAGTTTGACTAAAAATAAATATTTCAAATAAATACACTTGATATTATTTAATTCTTTATTGTGTTCTTGTCCTATCAAATTAGACAATAAGAAATACTTTATACACAGACAAAGTTAATATTATTCAGTATTTATTAAATATAAATATCAAATTTCTTTCTTTATTAACTTGTACTTAATTGTAGACGCTTAAAATTCGACTTTTTCATAGTACGTCTTCAAAAGTTTAAAGTTACTGAAACTTCTCTTAAAATGTTAAAAGAGAGTTAGGTATTTCATTTAAATGAAACATTAATTAAACTTGATAATAATAAGACAGGACTTATAAATCAACTTCCATAACATTGAAAATTATTAAGCTTTTTATGATGACGATTCAACATTAACTAAAATATTTAACCCAGATAAATAGCTTTACCTTACACCATCCAATTTGTCTCTAGTTACAACTATTTATGCAAAATATCAGAACTGGAATATCAGAACTGCAAAATATTCTGTACTTATGATAGTTGTGATAATTTATTTTCTCCTATTGAGTGTACGCGGAAACAATTACCTTTGAATCAGAGTATAAATAAATATTGTACACGACACATATTAATAATAAACTCGTTTCACCGACAATATCGCCGTCTTCAGTGATGCACGAACTACAATAATCAAACTATAACTACAGTTAGTAGAAACGCTTTTTATTTAATAAACTTATTTGTGGGATAGTGTGTTCAAGTTTTATTTCAGTTTTTAATTTGAAACGTAAATGGGTTTTATTGTTTCATTTTACTTTAAAACACAGTTAGGTAAATGTACAGTTCTAGTTCACGTTAGTTTCAGAGTTATGGCTAACTTTAATTTTTAATTAACTCACATTTCTGAAGGAGCTCAAATAGAAATGTGTTAAAATTCAAATGAAGTTCCTCTATTATTTACTTTCCTATACACCTCAAAACTCGGGGCCGTTGTTCGAGCCTAATTAACTGAGATTAAAAGCATTCATTACAGATGAAAGGAGCTACTAACTATTGTTTGGAACAATGATATTTTACGTCAATTTGGGGATTAAAAAGAAAGTAGGAATGCACATTCACTATGTACTCTCGAATTGAATAATGCTTCTTTCCGGTATGAAATATTTTAACATATTTTAGCCTTCGAAATATTTATTCAAGTTATATTGATGTACTGTTGTAGGTGTACATTTCCAATAACAATATTCTTTCGTTTAGTGTTCCGGAGATAATTAAATATATTCTATAACTATTTAATTATAATAAAGGAACTTTCATCCTTTGTGTGAAAAATCGAATATGTTATATGCTACCTGTTGCAAATAAATACATGTTACATTTAACGAAACGATCATGTATGTTAACAAAACTAATTTTTAATTTCTAAAATTCTTATAATCATTATTATTAATATAATTGTATCTTATAATCTATAAACAATATTTTAGATATTGAAAAAGAATCATCGTGTTGTATTGCAAGTTATTAACCATGAAGGATAAGTATTGGTTGCGGATTAGTGATATTGGGATTTAAATGAAATTAAAAGGTGAAAAAATTTGTATCATTTTTTTTTTTTCTTTTTTTTTTTTCATATCAATAAAATGGTAATAATGCGCCTAAGCTTGGTTAGTGTTTTGCAATATCTCTCAGCATTTATGGTCATTCCTTTTGGCAAAAACTCAATCAGAAGAACGCCTTTGCGATCATAAAACACCGTGGCCATGATTTTCCGTGTTGAAGGTTCTTGTAAAAAATTTCATGGTTTCGTCGGTGAATTTGAGTGATGCCATTCACTGGATTTACGTTTAGTCTCTGGAGTGTAGTATGCTACCCACGTTTCATCACCGGTAACAATATGATTCAAGAACTCATCAGTCATCACCACTGTTATCGCAGCGCTCCAAAAATGACAAAGAATGTGTCAAACGCTTCTTTTTGTGTTCTTCTGTCAACATTTTTGTCACCCATCTCTCACAAATGTTTTTGTAATGTAGTTTGTCGGAAACAATGTGATAAACAACCGATCTTGAAACTTGTGGAAATTTCTCATGAAGCTTGTCAATCGTAAAGCGCCGGTTTTGGCGAATTTCCTCATCAACTTTTTTTTGTCAAGTCTTCATCAATGACAGTTGGTCGCCCATATCGTTCTTCATCATAAACATTTGTTCTTCCTTCATTAAAAAGACTACAGCATTTACGCACATTGCTATCATTCATTACACCTTCACTATAAACTTCAACAAGCTGCCGGTGAATTTCGCCGGGACAAACTTGTTTTGCGTTTAAAAACCGAATAACCGAGAGCACTTCACTATTGGCGGGTTTATTGATTAACATGGCGACAAACAAAGCAGTATTACGATAGAACCAACAGTGGCAGAGACATGAAATCAACCGACTGCATAATTGGGGACTGGGCAATAGTGGCTAGCCTTGAGCGGGCGTCACGTGACAGCCTGCGCGGTTGCTATGCGCAAACGGTTCTTACAAAAATGACCTCTCGTATATGTGTGGGTGTGTGTGTGCACTTTTTAGGTGAATATATAAGTGCAGTGGTGGGTATTTCATAAGAAATCAAAATTATATGTACATTAACTCTAAATAACAAAATTCTTATTCCCCATAGTATTAATCATGTAAAGTACTACATATTTATAATACTGTCTTACATAACTGTTATAACAAAATATATAAAGCTAACAACAAACGACCTATATTTGACATTGAGTCTATTATTAGTTCTGTGTATTGTTAATTCTGATCACGAAGTTGGAAACAGTTTACTTGAATCCCTTATAGTCGATGGAATGGTCCCATTTATATGCAACAGTGTTGGATACATTGGATTTCTATTCAAAAGAATGTAAGCATTGTACGTATTTATATAAATCAAATGAAATAGCTTTATAAATGGGGAAAACAGTTACGTATGCTATACAAATGTGTTTATTTAGTTTTCCTGATTTGTTTCATATCTACCTGTAAAATAATGTAAGATACTTCATAATTCTTAGTGGCAAAATCAATTTAATTTATTTATATTAATATTTACCCTGTAGATTCTAAGCAAATGTTTAATTCTTTTAAAAATTCATATTGCTTTCGTGAATATTTTTATAATCCAGTACCATCAGACATAATAAATTATTTATAATCTGAATCACAAGCCACCGATTAAACCTACCTCATACGTATAAATGAATTTAGTGTTCGCCACAATCTAAAATATCTAGTATTATAGATCTAATTTATTTCCGTATTTCAATCCTTGCAATTATATATTACGAGACATTATTTAGATAACTTTAGGCTTAAACGAAATACAAGTTCAATGAATAAGTATATCACGTAACATTCGCTTTATGAGTCCTTTCGTATTAAAATTATTGGTAGTATATTTCGTTACTCCAATTTAATTCAATTCCTATGTATTTAAAATGTATCCTTGTTTATTTTGATATGTCCTTGATATTAATTTTTACTAAAGTACAGGGTGCAAATAAATTACCTCACAAAGCTCATCCCACACTACGTGTAATTACCTCTCAGAGAATAAGTAACTACAGTTTGTACTCCTTTTCTCTACATGTTCAGAAATTAGCGAATTTTCTAATTTATCGTGTTAGTGGTTTTGAAACTTTGAAATCTACCTTACAAATGTGCCCAATATGTTCTCTAGAAGGATTCCATCAACAGATATATGAAATTAGTTTCAATAATTTTATACTGATAATACGTATTGAGTTAATACAAAGATAAATGTAAATTTATAAAATTATATAAGCCAAGTGACAATGTTAGCTGTATTTTGTTTTCTATTGGACGAAACTGGTGGACATCGTCCCCTATTCTTTGTTGGTGCAACCTACTCTTCGCCGTGGACTGATTCAAGAATATATCATGTGATATATGTGATGAATTCCGCTGAGCCGAATTTCACACTTCCCACCAGTATTGCAGGCGAAAAGAGTAGAACTGCTGATAAAATGAAAGCAGCTCTAAGAATAATAGAAGATTATTTGTTTAGTCTCTGGTGAAAGGAATTGCTCAGTAGGCAGAGCGCATGAAGTTCTCATGACTGTCTGGATATGTTCTTATTGTTAAATATGCCGTGTGAATAAATATGTAGTCTGACAAAAACACTTTGTCTATCATCATTTCCGCGAAAACTAATAAACTAATTTTAAAGGCTTTCAATTATTAGTTAATTTCGGAACTTATTGATTTCCTCTTTGTTTGTTATTAACAATACCAATGATATGTACACCATAAGATGCAGAATTGAATAGAGGGTAAACCCTGAAAAAAGAAACACTAAAATCTCAAAGGATTTACGAGTAATTGCAGTTTAATGTTTTTTTTCAAAAAAGATCAAAACAATTTTAAACCAATGATATGGGTATCAAAAGATGCAGAATTGAAAAGAGAAAAATCACTTTGACATCTCAAATGGTTTAAGAGTTATTGCAATTTGTATGTCAATAAAAATACAAGATTTTAACATTTCACGTTTCGCCACTTGCAATACCTTATTAAAACGCCTGTAGCTCCCTAACTATGCAACTAACTTCAACATTTAATCAATGCCCGCTTGGCTAATGAAGACGAGAAACTGTAACGTACTCGAACATAACGTCAGCAACTGAGATCAAACCATCCACATCTTGATCGTCCCAAGTTCAAGCTGAACATACCTTAACCAATCACGAAATGCCACTCCTTTTTGTGATCCAAGATACTTGATAATGAACAACTAAATATTGAAACTTTTACCATTTTTGTAAATCCTGTCACATATAACTGAAGTTATAGAATCTCGTATTAAAGATACACAGTTACTACAAAATCAACATTTTAATTTCATGATGAACTAAGACTCTATCTTAACTAAAATTACTTTATCTTGATATAATATTAAGTTGTATACATCTGTGAAGATAGGTAATCTGTAGATTATCTTAATGCACAATTAATTATTTGTGCTTATCTATGTTGAAAGAGATTATTCTCAATGTAACGTGTATATTTGAATTGATGTATTTGTCTTACATAATAATAGACCACACTAACTATCGGAGTCTGAGATCGGCTCACGTATAGATTGAAATGCGGAATCTATTGTAACCAATATTGTGTTACTTTTTAATTCCTTTATTTCCAACGGAAAGTTGATCAATAGTGTATAATCAAAGTAGTAAGTTCAAGGTATTACAATATGTGACAATAATTAACAACTATAACACGAATGTTATAAAATAACTGCAAAGCCACCACTACAAACAATCACCGAATATCAACAACCATATAGAACGAATATATATATATATATATATCATGTGTCCCAAAAGTCCCACCCCCCTATTATTTTTATTAATGGAAATGGACAGATTTGCTTTTGGGAAAGTTTAGATAACCAAAGGAGGAGTTTTTTGAAGTATCAAAATTTTCAACCCTTACCCCCAAAATGGGATAGTTTGGGGGTAAGTCATGAATTTTAAATAGCAACCCCTATTGAGTGATACCTCATTTTAAAGGCCTTTTAAAAATAAGAATAATGGCGCACACTAGAGGTCTCTAAGTTCATCCTACCCAACATAGCGACCAATTGAATTGTGGATGTTAATCTACAAACTCCGGTTGTTTTTATTACATTACAAATTGCTCTATGTCGGTAAAATGATGGTAAGAGCCTTACCTTGTTTTTTTAGCTCAGATTACCCCATTTTGGGGGGAAGGGTTGAAAATGTTGATACTTCAAAAACTCCTCCTTTTGTTATCTAAACTTTCCCCAAAGCAAATCTGTCTATTTCCGTTAATAAAAATAATAATAGGGGGGTGGGAAACGTAGTATATATATATATATATATATATATATATTTATATGATATAATAAAGTAATACTCGGTAATGGATTATAACAGACAATGATAGGATGTTTAAAAACTTCTGATGAAACAGGTATTTTTGCTGTTGAAAAAGTCATTTTCACTGCGAAAAAGTCAGTGTCCGGTGGCTTGTTTCATAGAGATAGTCGTGCTGTTTCTTATATACATCATTAAAATATGATACTTCAGAAAACAAATAACTTATGTTCCAATCTATTGAAAAATAAAAAAAAATATGTCTAACTTTAATACAATAACTCAATTATATAGGTAACACTGTCTTCGGTATATAAATGATAAATTTTTATTTATTGTGATAAGACAAAATATAAAAAAATTCATTTCCTTACTTAAAATAAGTCGTTCATTTTTCTTTACATTATAAAATATTCCAAAAAGAGAAAAAATGACTTTTGTTTTATTTTAAGCTTAAGGGAATAAAATACGTTTAAAATTTATTAACTTTAATTTTTGTATATCATAAAGTCTCTCCCTTCGTTTTCGTTGTTATCTCTTGTGATTCATACAGTGGTATTGCATATTGCTTTTATCGACTGGATTTGTATTTCAAAATAAGCTGCTTATTGTTATTAAAAAATAACTTTTATAATACTTCGTTATTGGACACAGAAGACAATGTACAAACAAATATTATATGATAACTAAAATGTTTTTTCTACTATATTTTTTTAATTGAATATAAACATTAATTAAACTCATAAGAGACCATGAAGGGAAATAGCTCTGGATAAAAGGTTTATATATCGCAGTTATATAGTATAGTCTTTATCATGTTTTCATTTTCGAAATGTTATTCTAATTTGAGACATATACTTAGTATAGAGCAACTAATGTGATCAGTTAAAACGTCAAGATCGAGTTTCTGTTGATAAGTCCATTTTGAGGTCTTCTGAGTCCAAAAAAATTGTTTTTTGCAATAATGTCTCCTTGTAGTCTATGCTCTATAGCCCAGAGGAGTGGGCGGATTCAAATCAAATTTGGTATAAGGGCAAATCAAAATCTCTTAATTTTCTAACTATTCTTTTAAAAATTTGTTGATTTTTATCTACCAATGTTATACGATATAAAATAAATAAATTTAGTTTATAATGGATTAAATAAACATAAATCCTATTCAATAAAAGTCTATTTTAATATAGTTAATTTATTGAAGCTATATGTTTTTTACACAAAGTGTAGACATCTACGGACTAGTATCAATACCAATGTAGGAGTAATTGTAAAATTTCTGTTTCTGATTTGTAAATGTTTTTAAGTCAACATAAGCAAGCTAGAAAATCCTACATGTGTTAGTGTGAAACATGCATAAAAAAAGTGAACTGTTTTCGATGAAGATATATATTTATTTATTATATGAAATGAAATATTGATTAATTTTTTTCATGAATACAAAAACAAGATGAGATTAATTTTAAATAAAACAAGTAATATCAATGAAAGTAAAACTTTGTAATTTTTTATTACGATGTCAGGATAGGAGTATCAAATTTGAAAATAAGTGGAATCAACCTGTTTTTAAAGTCCAACTCTAAAGTAATTAATTCACGTTCGCTTAATTTGATCTCCAGTGTGTTCTTAATATTGAAGCTGTTGTTGAAGAGAATAAATCTTTTAGAGTTTAATCATGAGTTATATTCCCCTTTTAAAATAAAACAGATTTTGGAGTTTTTGTTTAGTAATTTGTTTAAATATTACATCGCAATTTTCTACAATGAATTTGTAGAGTTATTTGATGGTTATATGAAGTAAAAATAAAATATAAAATTGTTATATAAATTACCATTTATTTTAAATACCATAAAATAAAATTCGATTTATAATAATATCTTTTAATAGTAATATAAGTGTGAGAATGAATGTGATTAACACTCTAAAAAGACATAATATTAAATTTCAATAGTACAACATACAATATACAAAGGACAATAATAAATTATTTACACTACCAGACATCATTATTTGAAATAAAATTAAATAATAAAACGAATGTAAAGTTTACAACTCCTCATGCATTGCACACCAATGACACAAATTACAAAGAACGTAAATCAACGTATAACAGACAAAGCAATAAAACGTATGGAGCTAAATAAACACAATAGCCGGATTGTGTTAGTGACAGATATTATTAATTCCTCATATTGTCAGTTTGCTTTCAAAGTTTAATGCAGATCTGCTCACAAAATAAGTTTAATCCCTAACATAAATTCACTTCCGGATTTTAAAAGAGATTAGAGAAAACTAAATAGTTAAACAGTATTCCAATTTATTACAAAAATGTTTTAAATTATTATATACATACTTATGAGAATATACATACGATGTGTATATTGTTACACATCGTGTTGCAAAAATATTAAGGATTAAGAAAACAATATTTTCTTTCATTTATTGTAGCCTACTATTATTATTTTACTTATACCATTTTAAAATTTCAGTTTTTTTAAACACAATCACTTTTATACTTTATTCTCAAATATATTTTTAAAAAATTAAATCCTTTTCAATGTTTAAAGAATTAATGAGCATTTAACATAATAGTAATTACTTTGGTTTTCCAAAGAAGTGCTACATGCTCATTACGTTGTAAACGAGATAGATGATATGACTGATGTTTATTAACACAACAAAATTATTTTTATGGTACAACACGATTATTTGACACATTTAATACATTTATTGGGGTCTAGAGTATTTTTAACTAATTAATTTAAAAGTCTTTATTTAAGCGGAAAGTTGGTTTCCCATGGAAATGAAGGTTTCACGTTGCACTAAACCTAGGTTGGTAGATTCAACTTGTGTTTCTATTTTTAAAAGAATGGGTAAGATATAATAACGTATATTTTATAATACAGTTAAATTTTTCACAGTGTTAGTGTAAAATATAAAGCCCTTTAAAAGAACGATATTTTTTAAGAAGATAAGAAGTACTTTTTCTTCTAAACTTTCTTACCGTAAAGATTTTTTTTAAATCAATTCTGGATTTGTGTTTCACAATAAATATAAAGAAGAAAAGTAAATTGAAATTTGATCAAACTAACGATTTTCAGGCAAAACGTTATGTTTTTATCTGATTTCTTAAGTTTATTCGCAAATATTTATAAAAGTGTGTAACTTTTTAAAAATTAATTTCAACACTAACTCTTCAACAACCAAACATGTAAGAATGAGTCATGAGGTATACTTACTCTCAGAACGCTAATTTTGTAACAATCTGTCCAGTATTTCGAATTAATTACTTTCCCATCTCTTCCTCCTCCTTTCTGCAACACTTTGAACTGATTACAGATTCCCTTAATTCACTGCTACATGACATTTCCATTTCTCGTAATTCCAATGTGGTAGATGCCATTGTCTTGTGTATTAAGTGATTGTGACGTTTAAAAATAACTGATTTGAAAGTAATTTTATTAA
Organism: Aphrophora alni; assembly: GCA_963513935.1. Lineage (NCBI taxonomy): Eukaryota > Metazoa > Arthropoda > Insecta > Hemiptera > Aphrophoridae > Aphrophora > Aphrophora alni. Next base: position 31,405,526 of record OY740770.1, read on the forward strand.
AGGTTTAACACTAACTCCGTCATAAACTGCATTGTTTTAACCATGTTTGAATTGATAAAATACTTGCACTACTTCTGTTTTTAAACAAATAAAATAAAATACGCTTAAAATTATATTATTTTTAATCTTTATGATAAGAATGCTTAGAACAAAATGTATCTATATCGATCCATCAGTACACATTTTACATATTATACTATTTACAAATACAATCATTTCACTTTATTTGCTATTGATCAGCAATCAAATAAAGTGCTTTATTCCGCTGTATTTTAGTTTCTACCATAACAAACACAGTATAGAGAATTTAATAAAATTTGTTATAAAAATCTGATAGAAGATAACTTTATAAACTACTTACAGAAAACTTTCATAGTTCTCGACGTTTTATTCAATTCATATTAACTTGGAATTTAGAGAATTGTAAGGAAAAACAAAAAACTGTAAGTTTTTTAATCTGCTTCAATCATTGTTTTATCTAATTTGTCCATATAAATCGCGTAAGGACCAAAAAATTGAAGGTCACCATAGTCCGGTTCATGGTATTATCACTCAAAAAGTAAAAATAAACCATCCACTACGTCATAGAAATTTAAGTATCACAAAATCACCATAACTCATTTCAATAAATCCCCTATGAAATATGAAGTTTTTAACCTAAACACAAATATGTAAAGTGCTAAAGCTGTTTTAGATTATGTACAAAATCTTGGCATTCTTTGATCCTTTCACATTTTCATTTTGTAACGCTTCATCGTCTTTTTTTAGTCCCTCATATTCTTTCTGTGTTTCCATAATAGACTTAGTTTGATTTCAAAACACAACAGTTAATTAAAATTGCAACTAACTAGCTAAAGAATAACTTCAATAATGATTCTTGAACTATATGCCCTAGTTCAAATTCATTTTTAATTGTCTACTGATAACATCGGCTCAAAATATTCAGGGAGAAAGTTACCTAAAAGTTTTATTTGTATCCTAAAGAGTTACATTTTAGTAACAAAATATAAATTATTAGAGCGAATTTAAATGAGTATAAATGTAGTACTGCGTTCTTATAATATGTGCCGATAATTTTGATATTACATTCTAAATGCAAGTGAGAAGGTAAAAATAAATAGTAAGAGTTTCACTTTTCACAACTACTTAATGGTTGAAGTATACTATTCATCTTATATATGTAAATATTCTATCACGATAATAAAATATATAGAAACCTTTTTATTCAATATTAAATCATCACCAAACACTTTGAAGTAAAATATTATAAATTTGTTCTAAAATAGCTCTAAGTCCTTTTCCTTGTTCGTTAAGTTACGTGCGGCAATAAAACTTGACAATATGGTCTTGAAAAAACATTTGAGAAATGTTACCTCTCTGGTGAGAAAAATGTTTCATATTAGTGACAAGAATAAGCTAAACTATTTTTTCCATAGTATTTTTTCTTTAACTCTTGTTAAAGTCAAAGTCAGTTGTATTTTAAACAGTTTTTATTAAAATTATTATTATTATTGTCTGTTGATTTCAGTCACGGTTAAAGAGAATATAGTAAGTTAACCTTTCTTAATCTATTAATCTATAACAACACTTAGTAAGGACAAGAGTTTAAAATAATTAAAATAGTATAAATTTGGACACTATGGATAGGTAATAACTTCTACTTTTTTGAATCTTATAATGTATAATCTGTCAAGTACCATAGCCAAAGTTTAACTTAACAGGCCGAATCACAGACCAACTAATTTTAGATAATTAGGTAACAAAGTGTTTAAGCTAAGTACATGACAATATCTTGAAGTAATATTACACGTTACAATTCCTAATATAAAATAATAATATGTTAAAGTATTCAAAAATATAAAATTTCAAAAAAGTTATATTTTAAAATATAAAATTTCATGATATTGCAACCTTTAACAAACAACTACAAGGTTTGGTTAAATTAAATCAAATATTAAAATCTTCATTGTACCATACTAATTTATTTCATTATGTTAAGTTTGTAAATATTCTCCAACTAATGCGCAATGATCAGAAACTTCTTAACATGCACCTTTTCTGAGCCTATAACACAGTGAACAATGTTCTGAATATGTTTTTGTTTGTTTTTGCTAATAGCTTAAAAACTAAATAAAAATCCTGTCTCTCGAATTATAAACTTAATTAATGATTACATTCTAGCTGTGTTAATTACAATATTTGAATTACATGTGTTTTTAGTTATAACTTGCTTAGGCAAGCAAATTGGTTACTTGTCTATTTTTACCATTAATTTCGTAAAAGAAATCTACTAAAAACGAAACAAACATTTACTACAATGTAGCGCCAAACTTCAGTTGTAGAACTGATATTTAAGTGAAACTCCGCTGTACTGATAAATAATAGAAATGTTAAATACAGTATATAACATCACAAAACTATTTTGGAACTCATAACAAACAAAATACCTAAATCGTTTCATTAAAGTAGAAATACAGTTTAATTTGATAATATTTACTAAAATATTTAAATATCTGTGTATAAAAAGATTGGTGTTTATCTTTGAATTAATTGATTATATATTGTCTATTTTGTCTGTGTTTTATTCTTTTTTCTTTTCTTTTTTTTTTATTCACCAAAAAAAGTAAAAACTATAAAAAAAAACAAAAAAAAGTCAAAATTTATTCCTAAACTACACCACATTGATATACCGCCCACCGCCCTATTCAAAAAATATGGACTCACAACGGCGTCTTTCTAAAAAAATAAACAAGTCATACATTCAGAATGCAATGGTATTTCGTGTAATATGCGTGGGTTCTAATCGGACCGATAACGAAAGTTTTGTTTATTGGAACGACCCCTTACATGAAAATATGCTTCGTCATTGCACAGCACAACGAAATCTTATGAAACACGAAGCAGAATGTATAACTCCCAATTTCCCAAAAATCTCTTGGTTTCAGTTGTTGTGCGAATCATTTTATACAAATCAGGAGCAGTTCTTTGTGTAACATTCTTCTTGTAGTCTCTTTGAAGTTTTTCTGAATAATTCTGTTAGTTCGTGAAAAGATATTTCACATGGCAATCTTAATAAGACATTGTAAAATGTTTACTTTTTAGACTTAGTGTAAAACTAATTTAGTTTTTAGAAAATAACAAATAATTTAGTTATTTGTTTTGATACAAGTTCAAAAAGAGGTATCTACAAGATTGCTTTGCAAACTTTTTCTAAAAGTAAATAATTTTTCGAGATAACGGACGAATTAATTTTGTTGTTAAATTTGATGTGAAAAGGTTTTTAAAGGAAATATTATTTATCGGTTAAAAACAAAAAACTGAATCTCTTGTCCCGTAAATAAAACCATATTTTACCAAACCCACTTTTATGTTAGTGCCAAAGCTATATTGTTGTGTAGAATTGTGGTAACGTTTGTAAATTCTTGGTTGTTTTGACGAATCAGTCTTAGTTCTAGCTATGAGTGTCTATTTTGGCTCAATACTTACATGTAAAGTTTATTCCTTAGTCTTAGGCTACTAGGCTAAGTCGACCATTTTAATTTTATATGTCCGTTATTTATGACTTAATAACGACAAAATGTAGGGATATGAGTGGTTTTTCGTCATCTACTTAATCCGAATACAAATATCAGAATAAATTGTAACAATACTTCTTTATCAAAATACTTTTAAAATAATACATTTACGGTAAGGACCCTGAACTAATTTAAAATATAATTAGGGAAACGTCTTTCGAAATTGAGTAGGCATGCCAATCATTTTAGGTTTTAATTTTTATTTTAGAAATAAAAATTAGAAATTTTTATTTCTAATTTCTAACTGAGGTGTAAGTTATATTGAATTTGTAAATATTATTTATTGATAACGAGAGTTGATCCAAAATCTCAAAACGTCGTCTATTAATTTTATACGTAAACATGATGACAAATGTCAAAATAAACTATACCAATAATATGAACAATCCTAGACTCCAAATAGAACCGTAATTGTTTGTTTTTAAACAGTACATTTGTTACACTAAAAATAACATGTTTTCATGTTAGCTAGTTATTCTTCACCATTGTTCATGTGTATACAAATATTTTCTACAGTTTATTGTTTTCTTAATTAAAACTTTTAACACTAATTATAGTTGACAACAGCCAATTAAGTAGTATTTATTTTGTTACATTTAATATAATTTTAGATCATTTAAAACTTAAAAGACAATTAAAACATTGATTATTCATTAAACATATTTTAGTTGTTTAACCCATTAAATACTTGTTGTAAATACATATTTTTATGAGTTATGGAGGAATAATTAGTGCAAGATAATAATTATTCTTCATCTTCATTAAAAATTGATTAAATGCGTGCAAACATACTCGAATTTGTTAATACTTTTGTGTTTTAAAACTATGGAGAGGATTTCGAATTATTTTACTGGGGCTTTAGGAAAGGCTTAAAACAACAAATAGCTTTTAAAAGTAATACGTTGAAATCCATTAGCGATTTTATGTAAGGGAAGCGTGAAGTATTCGACAAATAAGCACAACAAAGTTTCTGCAGGCTACAGAATTTAATACATATGGCATCGAATTTTCCACTTTGTTTCTCACTGAAATAAATTTGGAAGAGAATATTCTTAGTCGTCGAACGTACACAATGAGTAAATATTAGTTTAGAAGCCCTTTCGTAGACTCCAGGTGTAACGTAAGTGTTACAACTGTGTGTATTAATTTGGGGGAACATACTTATCGCCCTAGTGAGATAGCAGGACTATTCAGGGTGACACTATATTCATAAAAAGTTATATTGATGTATAAAATAAACCTTTTGAATGAATCGAAGCCTGTCTGATTGTCCGTGGTTGATAAATAAAAGGTGATATAAAGAAAACATTTAAAAACTGATAACTTTAACCGTTGTAGTTTTGAACTAAATTAAAAGATTAGGGAATTCGTGTTTTTAATCTAATACCCCCAGCAACGGTGGTGATTTTTTCCAACGAACAAAGCTGGTATCAAGCAAAGTTTCAATGGTCGTTTTTTTAAGGGGAACGGAACGAGTGCCAGGGCCATTTTAATGCCACCAGATAAATTTCCAATAGAAGATCTAGTACTAACCGGTTGACATTTATGTTCGGGAGGCGTGGGTACATTTACCTGATATTAAATACAGTTTCTTAATAACTAATTAGTTTTTATAGAAGTAATATTGTTATGTTAGGTTTATTTTATAGTAGGCCTATTCATTTAATTAATTATTGAGATACAGTATATCTTTTTCCTCCTATTAATTCAGTAAGAGCTAGACCTGCCTTCGACGAATTTCTTAGGTTAGGATACTTTCTATTTTAAAGGAATTGAATCAACAAAAATAAACTAATCCACGCGACTATTCTGAGAATCTCTCCTTCCTTTCTTATGACTAACCACGTTTCTCCATCTCTTTAATCCATGCCTTGCCCCCTTCCACGGTTGACATTCACGCAAAATTACCCGGATTATTAAATTTCTCGTTAAATTTTGACGACTCTGGCACTCGATCCTACAATCACTTTTAACTAAATGTTATGAGAGACAATAATATTTTTGTTCTAATTTTGGTGATACAATTAATAAAATGTAAATATTATACTATTTAATCCCAAAGAAAGCCAAAAATCACTAACACATAACCAAATTTAACGATTTATGCTTGGGTCGTAAGAAAAGCTTGTGTAAGTTTCCTCGTTTGGTCGGTTACATTACTGTGCTGTAAGTAGAGACGGCACAGTTCGGGAACTATCATGGCCGAAGAAGAAGATCGATGCTATTGTATTACATCAATAATAAACTTCAAAACGAGTATGATTTTTAAAACAATAAAAATAGGGAAAAAGATGTAGACTAATCTTAATAACTATTATTACCTTGGACACTTTGATATGGTAACAAGAAACCATAATAATTCAAATTCAAATAAATAAGGCTAGATGGTGCCGTTAGCTTATAAATGGACAGGTTTCATCTGAGCTGTGGAGTTTGGGTGCGCAGTGGGTCTAGGCGTGGTCTAAGCAGCAGTGAGGTGGTGGGGGAAGCGGTCGCCTCAGTCTGTGTCGGGTGTTGGTACTAACAACGATGTCTGCAAGACCGCTGGATCGTGGACAGTAGCCGGCGCTGTTTCACCTACAATGCCTCTGTCCCCACGCGGCCTCGAACTACAAACTTGTACCTCCCCTCCACGCGCAGCTCTCAGCTCAGATGAAACCTGTCCATTTATACAAGTAAATGAACAGTCTTCGGATGAAACCTGTGGGACAAGTACAGTAGTACGATTAGGTCTAGATTACCCACCAGTTCAAAGTTATAACATGAGCTTGCTTTAAAAACCAAGTGAAACCATTGCATATTCTAGTTGGTTTGTTGTGGAAATAATAAACATTTTAGGTTTTTTTTTTTTTAATGGGATTGAGTTGGGTAGTAAGAAGAAGTGAAGATGCAATTTTTTAATTGAAGTGCCATTAAAACAGACTTATTATTATCTATTATTGAATTGTTAATTTCCACAGACAATATTTGTGTTATTTTGAGCGAGTTATCACCACATAATTTGTAAACTTTAAGAAGCTATTTGTAACAATTTTTTTTTACGCCATTCGCCGGATAAATATTTCGGGTATTATATTTAATTTGCCTTATAATAATACAATCAATTCTCACATTTTGATTGCCTGGATAACAAATAATTGGTTTACTATAATAATAGAGTTTAATAAATAAATCATATATGTATGTTGTTTCTTTTTATATAACATTTCATATCCTTTTAATTAAGAAATAATACATTTAATATATGCTAATCAATTACAAACTAGTTCCTATATACTAACAAAAATTGAAATTTGTTGCACAAGTGCAAGGAATTGATTTATTTATGAGCGAAAGTGCCTCTGAATGAATTAGTGACAAATTAAACACATTGAAAAACGTGAATTATCAGTACCAAATGGTAACCAAATACGTTTTACAGCAACATCATCCAGGATAACGTTACAGATCGTTTGATTTCGTATAAATGTTATTACCAATGCAGCAACGAAAAAATTTTAATCTAACAAATTTGCCCCTCTAATATCTTCTAAATATTGAATATTTTATAAGTTGGTAAACATTTTATATTAATGTATGTTTAATTTTGGAAAAGTTACTAGTTTATTATTGTTTTGTAAATGTATTCCATTACATGAGTTGTAAACTTATTATTATTATTTGTAAATACGGTTTCATATTCTAAGATCAACATTACAGTATCTATGAAAAATGTTATTTTTTTCCTTATTTTAATTTAATTGAGTATGAAGTGAGTAGGGTGAAATAGTGTTAATGCTTGAATGTCTTTTGATATTTTTATGTTGTGTAAATTGATTTTGTGATAGTATCTCCTTTACCGACTAAGCCTACAGAAGAACCTTCTGTATGCAACCTTTTGTTCGTGTGTGGTTGTGTGATTTCTGTACCCTCTTCTGAATTGATTTCTTTATTTTTAAATGTTTATTTATTGTTGCATCATTTAAGTTATTACATCTTTTACAGCACTGTGTTAAGTTATAGTAAGCAAATTTTAGTTATTATTTAGTGTTTTTACATTTTTTTCTTTAATTTTCCTTAGTGTACTGACAGTTATTTTTTCCATTTTTCTATTACTGTATTAACTTTATAAGTACTACATTTGAGAAGATTTTGGGAGTAAGATGGAAAATGAAATTTTATACAGGAATTTATAAAATTGTGTTGGTTTTCAAAAAATAAATAAATTATTGGCCCTCTCCCCACAACAAAAAAGAAGTTCTTCTTACATAAATTTTAAGAATACATAATATGCATCATTATGCACAATATTCTACAGTCTAAGAATTCTCTAAGCTCCCGAGGGTGTATTTGTCTCATTGAAAATTATTCATATAATTTCCTTAAAAAATACATGGAAATCCATCGATTTCATTAATTTATTAAATTAAATGACATCCAAGTTACTATACTAGTAGTATATATTTGAATTATACCAATATTTTCAATAATTTTTTTTCCTTTCTGAACAACAAAGTTGCAGCGAATTAAAGAAATGATTGTGGTAATGAATAACTTATTCACCAGACTTCAATATATATATTTGTTTTGTAAATCCAAAAACTCATTGTGACTAATTTTATGATATTGTTTGAATGTGTATATGGTGAATTTGTAAGTTATGAAAATACATTTTACATTTTATAGCCCCCAGTTTATGATAGAGAATTTAACGCTTTCGATATATTATGTGCATGGTTATTGTGGAATATCTGTGAACATTATATAACTTCCAAACTACTTAATTAATTCAATCGAAATTTATAATAGAGGTTTTATTATTTGCCTCTCGTCTATTATTGAATTGGAAAAAATCATATTCAACTCCTTCAAGATAGCATTGTGCCATACATACGCGGTTTAAGATCATAACTATTTTGCAATTGGTTATATAATATAGTTGATTATATACAATGTAAAACTCTCTAAAGGACCGTCTGTTTGTTTTTACGTTCGCTTGTTATTAAGTCATTTCGTTTAAACTACTAGTATAGTGATTTGGAAAAGGTACTATATTTTTCATTATAATATCAGCAATAGCCTCGTTCAACAACAATAGTTATTATATTGTGTTATACAATTAAAATGGAAATGGAGATAATTATGTAACTTATATAAACCTTTTTTTAAAACTCTGATGCTTTGTTTCCAATTATTGCACTGAATGGAAAGATTTCCCATCAACAATGGGAACGATATTTTCTACAGAGATCATTTAAAAGTGAACTACTAGAAATGAGGGTTCAACATTTTATTGAATTAAATTAGAAAATTCATTTATTTGTAAATCAAAAAATTTAGAGACGGGAAAGAAGTTGATATTTATTCAAGCTATTTATTTAAATGAAATACTATAGACCCTTTTATAAGAGATATGAGCAAAAGGATTTTTTAATCCTTCTATATTACGTAATATTAATTTAAAATAAAAACCCCTAAAAAAATATTAAGTAAGCTCAAAGATTTAGGATAACACCATTTTCAGAATAAAAATAAAACATCCTTCATAACTATTTTATTCAAGAGTACATATTGATTGTGCTTTCCTACTTCCTTTCTAATCAGTTTTTTAATTCCCAAATGGATGTGAAAAATACCATTGTTCCGAACAATGGTTAGTTGATCCTTTCATCTCTAATGAATACTTTTCATCTCAGTTTATTAAGCTGGAACAACGGCTCTGATTTTTGAGGTTTATAGTAAAGTAAATAATAAAGGAACTCATTTGCATTATTACACATTTTTTGTTTGAACTCCTTCAGAAAACTTAGTTAATTAAAAATATAAGTTCAACCAACTAAACTAACGTGAACTAGACTGTATGCTTAATTAACTAAACTTATTTAAAACATATTATAGTTTATTATTGGAACAAGAGTAAAATGTTTCAAGGTGTAGATTTGAAAAAAATAAAATAATTTCTGCCTTTTTTCGAATTACAGTTTTACTTCAAGATCTATGGATTAAATATTATTTTAAATATATACACGTAATTACTCAATTGAGAATAAAATAAGATCAATGAGCTACGCGCAGTTAATGCGCTCACATAACAGGACTCTTATTTGATTTGGTTTTTTGTCTTTAACCTTTTATAACTTCTATTTTTGCGGACACCAACCTCGGTATCGGTTTTAGTGTAATGAAGTTCCAAGACGTAAAGACAAATTTATACATTTACCTTTTGTGTCCTTTTCTTAATTAATATTTATATGCAGAATTTTATTTTTAATAGCAACATAAATGATGTAAATTATTTATAAAAATATTACAAAACAACACAAGGTGTGAATAAGTCTTAAAACAATAATAAAATAGCTTATTCAACATGGGACATTCATTGTCCTTATATTGATGAAGACTTTTAACAGTGTCTAGTTTTCCGAATGAAAGGAACCTTCGATAATATGTACAGCAAGATGACACATATTTCTGACCATTATCAGCACCTTGAGATAATTTGCCATTACATAAATCCTGGTTGATCATACTCCATGGCTCCTCTCCTCATTTTTCATTTCTCAGGAAATATATGAAGTGCCACAAATGAAGGACATTTTGAAGTGGATTACTGTCAAACTTGAACCAGCCTGGACATATCATTTACAGTGTTTATAAAAATTGGTAAAACAATTTTCCTTTTTGACTGTCGTTTCAAAAAAATAACGGTACAATGTAAACCGCTCCTTATCTTAATTTTGTAAAATTCTTGTTTAGTCAAAGAATCAGAGTTTTCAAGAAACCAAACTCCAAAAATCTGATTTTGTGCTTCACACTGACGAAAAGATAACTTCATTTGTAGACATTACGTTTTTTAAGCACTGTTCATATATATGTTTATTTTTTCCTAGAAACCATTCACAAATTTTACTTCAGCGTTCGGAGTCTCTGAAATGTTTGGTGAAATAGTTTGGGTGGAATTTTTCTTGTTTAAAATGTTTCTTATTTATGCTGAATGGCACTCTATTTTCCATTCTTATCAGGGCTAAATTCGACTACGCTAATCCGTTTCAAGTAAAATAGTATTGGTCTCATCACTAACAGACAGCCGCCTACTTCGAGGATTGTCATAAACCATAGCGGTTTTTTTCGATATTTCTGGAGCACATTCCCCACTGCGTTTTGTAATTAATAGCGCAGGTGTAAATGTCTCAAACTGAATCACCTGTATTATCTCTTCCATCTACTCTTCTCAGTCACTAAGAATAATAAACTTATTCCGAGCAACCTTCTCAACATCTCTACTCGATTTGTACAAAAAGTAAATTACATTATTCTTATTCCAATTTAAAACTGAAGGTTTAAACATTATAATTATGTGCTCCTCCAATAATCAAATAAGTTACTTCATTTTTTTAAAGTAGTCCTAACTTGTATAAGAACTTCATACTTATAATCAATTACTTTATTTAATTACGATATTTAAGGAAATAAGTATTCTTAAGTTTTCCTTATTAGATATTGTGCAAACTAATTGGTGATATATGATTCAGAGACCATCAAATAAATAACCGTACGGTACCTTAACTCATGTTTGTATAAAAAACAAGTATTCCTTCTTAGTTATTGTAAATAATAAATAAAAGTTCTTTAATATATAAGAATATTGTTTTTGCAAATTATTAGAACCAAATAAATATGAAATTCACAACAACACCAAACTCTCCTGAAACCAAAATCCACCAATGGCTTAACAATAACCCTATGATTGATTAAAGTCCTAAATATATTGAAGAAAGACAGAATAATAATACAAGAATTTAAGCTTACATTGACAGTTGCCGATTTAAAATTTTTATTACAGCTAAAGTTTTAAATAATAACTAGTAATGAACTAGACCAGCATCACTATAAAATAGCTGAGAATAATTGAACTTTTTATGGACTTTTTATTTAATTTAAGCACGCCATTTTAAACTTTTATTCTTCTTTATTCAATTTTGAATACTCAATAAAGAACATTTAAGGAATATCATATTAATAAAAATGAATATGGTCATTTAAAATTATGTTATTATTTGCAAAAAAACTCAAAATCTGTGTTGATAGCACACAACTGGGCTAACGTAAATAAAAAGCTATGAAACCGTAACGACAGTATCAAAAATAAAGTTTTCTCACAAAAAATATACCTTTTACTTCCCTATTCCAAGATTATACTTTGTACTACACAGCTAGTGTGTGAAAGGTATAGAATAACAAGTTATATTGAATTAAAAACAAATAAATTATTTGGGGGTTAGAGACACTGTTAAATTAATACCCAGATATTTATATTTGTTTACGGGTTTGTTATTAAATGTTAAAGAACAATAAATTTTAAGTATCATTTCAACAATGTGAACCACAACCCACATAAAAGCTACATTTTAGCGGGAACATAAAAGCTACTAGTAAATGAGTAGCCGAAAAAAAAATACTGAAATATGTTTGCTCTTAATATTAATATAGTTTAAATTATAGTCAATAAGAATTAAAGACTCTCAAATAATTCAACAAATAGCCAACTCTTATCACAAGAGGTGAAGTTGAATGAAAGGATTTAAGTTAGTAATTGTTCATTCATTGTTTATGTCTCCAATTGCAATATAGTTGAAACTAAATATAGTATACCTATATAATCATATATACATATACCTGGTATTCCCGTCATGCAACTTTTGTTGTAGTTTACACTACGCGTTTCGAGAACAGGTTCTCATCTTCAGGTGAAATTATTTTACTCACATGTGAGCACGTCAAAAAATAATATAAAGTACAAGCACACACACATACACAACAAAACACAACATAAAATATCGCACTGCACATTATAATAAAATTGTATAAAAATGTTACATTGTAGGTAGGCCTACTACTTGTCATTGCCGCGGTCAATCGTCAACTCTATTTATTTATTTAGTTTTAGTAATTATTGTGCTTACACATTTTAAAATGTAAACACAAATCCGTACAAAGAATTACAAGTCTTAGTTTAAAAACAGCTTGAGTTCACGCAGAAAACATCTCTTCACACATGGCTGAGCACAATGTTGTATCTAAACACACCGTAGAGTAAACAATTCTTGTTTTAACCCCCCCCCCCCCCCCAATAATGGCACACTAGCCCTTTTAGGATGTGTTAGTTGATCCAGATTTTTTCGCTGTGCCTCGTAAATTTCACAACCATTTAATTATGTGAAAAGTTGGTTGTCAGCTATTTTGGCTCAATCAACTACGTTCACTACTGCTTATTAGAGTCATTTCCCCTTTAAATTAATTATAATTTGATAAGCATAGTTATAATCAAAATTAAGTTATTTTTACGTCGTCATCAGTGCTGGCTGACTACATAATCGCAGGTTCAGACCCGATACTCGTCCCCCCCCCCATCCCGAAACAAACTCTAATAGATCCAGCATCCAATCCTCTTCTTAAAACCAAAAATATACAGTTATTGCAGGTGTACTCTATCTTAACTACCACGTTTTTTAAATAAGGTGCGCGTATCTTTCGACAGCTTAGCTCCTTTAACCCTGCCAAACCAACCAGTACACCAGGTAATCTGCTTTCATAATTATTTTAGAAACATAACTAATTATGGGACTGAAATATTAACTTGCCAATTGCACTGGCACATACGGAACCCTAGTTCTACTAGCATACTTTGGTGTATCCACAGTTAGACCGTAGAAGTAGCGAATTACTTGAACAGGACTTATTATCTGTATACAGTAACTTGGCGTCTGGACCCGTACCGTCCCCCCCTCGCTCCCTTCCTCACCCAGCTGTTTCAGTGATGAGTCACCTACTAGCGTTAACACTGCACTGTTTAACTTTTTTATGGGAGACACAATTTTAAATTTTTTTCAGCATAGTTAAAATGTTTAGGAAAATATAAGAAAACTGATACCAAACACGACACAAATGTATGTAAATAGTACGTAAACATGTAAATAATAAGTATGTGGTTATGCAAATAGTAGCTGTGTAAAGAGTTTTCTACTGGCGGCTTTTACAAACGGAATAGTGTCGTGTTTGGTATCAATTTGCTTATATTTTCCTAAACATTTTAACTATGCTGAAAATTTAAAATTGTGTCTCCCATAAAAAGGCTAAACAGTGCAGTGTTAACGATAGTAGGTGACTCATCACTGAAACAGCTGGGTGAGGAAGGGAGCGACGGGGGGACGGTTCCGGCCGCTCACAGGTAGCCAAAGGTTCAGACGCCAAGTTACTGTATACAGACTAAAGTTATGATTTAACAGCCTACCGGAAATAACCCGGATCTAACCAGCTTCGGTTATTTACTCCAACATTATTAAAGAGTGATCAAAAGTGGTCACACAATTTCTAGATGACTTCCTGAATAGAATGCAAAAACCGCACCTCAATCCGTCTTATTCCGGACAAAATTGATAGAGAGAACCTTTTTCGTGCTTTATTTCCTCGACTCGATAGAATGTTTTCAAAACCAACCTTCAATTTAGTTTTGTACAATTTTTATTAAATCTCGTCAAATATAATTCAATATTTTTAAATGTGTCACAAATAATGCGGTTGTGTAAAAGTGATTTCTTGATTTATTAAATTTCTGATTAATCATACGTAATCATTAAAGTAAGTTGATTGACCTACGAAATTTATAAATGCTGAAATAAAATTAAAATACTTTGTTTTTTTTATTACACGAATGTCTTTGATTTAGATAGGTTGTTATTTATAGACAGAATCTGGTCGAATTTCGATCATTTTCCTTACATATAAACACAGGTTACTTCATTCTTTTAAAATGGGGGAACATAGTTCATTTTACATGTAAAAAAGTCTGGAAATATACCATTTGTATTCAAAGCGCTACATGTATAGAATATATAAATGTGTTTATTTATTCTCAATGCTGCCATGTTCATAAATGAATTTCTTTAAGATAAGAAATCAATTAAAATTGGGACAATATTCATTTATAGAATTAGTACCTTAGAGGGATAATTACATTTACAATCACAACGATAAAATCTGTAAATAACATTAAAGAGAGAAATGAAGCACTTAATTCAAAGAATCGTATGAAATAGTGAGATAATGAATTGTTCACAGTGCATACTTATAGAAGAGTAAACGCTTGAAGTGGATTAACATATATTACTTTTAAATATCATTTTCATGGGATTAAAGTGTGAAAGAACAATGAATAAAAAGTCATAATCAAGCTTTTATTCACTCTTTTAAAATATTTGGCATTAAATAAAAAAAAAAAATTTATTTCTATTGTCGATGGTTTCATTAGAAAGCACATTTAAACTTCAATTTATACATTTTTTAGGATATGTAAATGAGTTTCATGGATGTAAGTTTAAATAAAACTTTATATTTTATCTACAACTGGCAGATAGGAGGATAACGAAACCAAAACTTTATTAGTTTTTTTTTTTCATTTCTGGTAAATGTTTTTTTTTGAAATTTAGTATTTCCACCCTTTACATTTTGATTAGCTTGATACAATTTTGTCTGACAATGAAAAGTTCCAATACATTTCTATTATATATTAAAATAATCAATTTTGAATTCAAATATTTAATTTGTGGTATTACATTTTCGATATTTCTGGTTAAATTTAAAATTTAGTGTAATAGAAATTTCACGAGGTTAAGAAATATATTTATAATAGTATATTATCTCTAAATGGCAAGTATTGGTCGTTTCTTTGTCATTTTTAAATGATTTTAATTATTATCCGTTAAATGTCATTTATAATCAATAATTTCCAAGGTGTCGACTAAATAACAAACTAGTGTTAGACTCAGCCAAATTCTAATCACAATGTAGGAGAAAGTTCACAAATCCTTGATCAAGAACGAAATGGGTCCATTTATATTCAGCACTATCAGATACATTGGATTTAAATTCAAAAGGAATGCAAACGTACAGTGAGTATTGTATTTATTTCAATTAAATAAAATAGCTTTATAATTGGAGAAAACCTTAACGTAGAGTCAAAAATTATTTCCGCTTTGTTTTATTTATATCTAATGGAAGGTAGATGGCAGATTCTTGGTGAAGAATGCATTTCGTTAGTATCTAATAATTTTGGCGAAGCAGAACACTGGCAAACATTTCTTTCTTTAAATATTGGTATACGTTTGATTCTTCTCACTGTATTTATTTATTATGTTCTATACAATTGATACACTCTCCATACTAATAACATTTTTAAATTCTGTATTTTGCTATTAGAATCGTAGTTATAATAAACTAATTACTTGTAATAATACAATGTGTAATAACGTGGAAACAATTATGTTTTAATAGGAGAGATCAACTTTATTTATTATCCATTTCCGTTTTAAGGAATGCGAACTTTATCTGAACGAAACCTAAAGTTTAGCGTAGATACAATCTGTTCCTGTTAAAGGCTGAGTCTACCAAATAGCGATGCTCAACTGATCAACTGATCTAGACTTGAATAGTGGGAGCCAGTATCTAGCCACTGCGCACGAGAGCTCGCGTCGCCAGAGTGGGGGAAGTGTAATTCCCCCAAGATCATGTAGCGCCTGCAATCTAATAGTCAGCAACCCGCATGACAGCGATGCCCGAAAGCCAGTCGCTGCCGAAAAGTCAAGGTACACGATGGTGAATGGAATGCACCAAACAATCCACACTTATTTTTTAGGCATGCATGGAGACTTATTAAAACTAGAAAGTACTGAATAGCAAATAATCTCATATTTATTTTTCATAAGGGAAAGAAAACTGGTAGTGCAATATTATCAAATTACCAAATAATTTATTCTATCTTCAAATGATTTTTTTTTTTTTACTTTTTAGATCAACATGTTTTTACTTTTTTTAAGAAAAGCATGTTCAATATATTTATATATATATATATATATATATATTTAAATTATAGTATTTCACATTATGCTCGCAGCACGAACAGATAGCAAAAATTTAATCTACAAATGTAATTAAAAGTGCAAGGTAAATTCTAACTTACTATACTGAGCTCCTTCACAGAGTAGCGACGTTTCAGAATGCAACCAAAAACGTTTTATTGGAATATTATAACGTGAAAAATCTTCTTTTTTTTTCTAACCATAAAAATATCAAATTACAGGGATACGGTCTTTAATACAGTTTAATGAAAACCTGTATTTATGTGAAATTTTTACAAATAGTTTGACATATTTTTGTATTTTCCCTGTTCAAAAGGCATCGTTTGTTTTGTTTTAAATTAAGTTTTGACAAAGTTTCGACAAGCCAAGAACTCCACAATTACAGTTTAAATAACACACCTCATAAACAGTCAAGTGTATCTAACTGTGAAATTTATTTAAAAACGATACTGCGATACAAATTACTTAGTTACCAAATTTCGGTAACTTAACATATTTATGTTGCCCATAGAAATGGATATACCTACAAGTAGGCTATCAAATGTGGTGTACCCATAGGAGTTAACATTGGTTGAACGCTATTTTGGATTAAGAAGCTTGGTTTAAAAATATTTCATCATTAATTTGTCACCACAAGTTTAAACTTCAGCCTGCCATCATTCTGAATTAGAACAAATATTAGCATTGAAAATCATAATGTATTGTGTTTCTGTCTTTGGGGGGACTTTAGAAGCCTTTTTACAATTTAAAATCTTCAACCTGACCACCTTCCCAAGTGAAGTGTGCGTTGTGGTGGGAAGAAGGCTGCCGTATCATAATAGGTTAATTTTGAACTTGAAATATTTCCAAATGGAAGATATTATAATTTATTAGTTAAACGTTATGAATTTGTCCCGAACATACCTGTGTATGCACTGCGTTAAGAGGGTTAATATTGTTTATTTCTCCAGGATAAAAATAGTAACAATAAAATTAATAATTAATTAGTTAAATCTAACCACTCTTCTAAATAGTTAATGTGATGATTAGTTTTGAGCAAATCTATTTTTGAGATAACTAATTTCTTATCGGGCATTCCAGTTCTTTTCTAAATAAACAGTGGTGTGTAACTCTTCTCTTATATTATGAAGCATTATATTTTATGATTTTACATACAACAGTATCATTTAGTTCCAAAACAAAATAAAATTATAAAGCATATGAATCATTATTTAAAACTCAAAAATTTATTTTTTAATTTTTTAGATGTTTATTTCCAAAAAAAAAAGTAGCAGCAGTTTTACACATAATATGTTGCATTTATATTTACTGATTGTTTACAAGATTGGATATTTGCAACAAGTTTATATACGTTTGGTTTCCTAAATTTGAGCCAAGAACAGAGTAGAATAAGAGTATTTCTGATGTCGATATTTAGGACTAAGTCATCAACTATGAAAGCTTTTACTAGCTACAGGACCTTACGCCACATAAGTTACAGTGTTACGACTATCATTTTTATTAATACTGTATCATAAAAACCGGATTTAAAAATTACAAATATAGGTGTTTAATATTTAGCATATTAAGCTAGGAGACTTTTAGGTTTAAGTGAATGTTACATATCCACGATTCTTTTTTTATAACATAAAACAAATTTAGAAAACATAATTACCTCATTATTGTTATTCAATAACAAGAAAATCAATCTTTCATAGGCCTTGTTTACTTATTATTGTTTTATAATATTATAATATGCATTATAAAAAAATATGCCGAGCTAGTCCTCAACATTAATTTCATTTAAATCAGTTTAAAAAAATCGTCAAAAATTAAGAACTAGACTAATTAAGCCATCGTAGATCCTTAAATTCTTAGTAACTATCTGCATTTTGCCTCTTCCATGCTGCTAATCCTGAAATTTTACCAAATTTGATGGAAATTGGTTCATTATATTCATATTTTATTAATCTTCGTTTGGAGAAAAACATTAATTCTTAAGCGAATTTTGTTGTCACCATAAAGCAGAAAGTTGCGTAGAAGCGTGAAGGGATTAATAATCATATATATATATATATATATATATATATATATATATATACAAAACATGAAACTTTATTGTTGAATTTCATTTTGTAAACCTGAATATGATATTTCCTTGATCCAATTTTATTACATGTTTCTATTTTTTTTTTTTTTTTTTTAATAATCAGTAAGCTTTACAATTTAAATTATTTCAGACAGAAACATATATAATGTTAGAGTATATGTATATATATATATATATATATATATATATATATATATATATATATATATATAATTGATAATATTGTTATAATTATTTGTATTTGTTTATAATATTTTGAGTCACACTTTACTTTCTTTTACTAAACTGATTTCAAATCCAATAATAATTTGATTTCAGGAGTTGTCATTAACTCAAATAACACTTACTTTGTGAACAGCTATTCATTCAACAATTAGTTTGAAATCAGACTGGAGAGGAATTAATTGCTGTCACTGACACAATCATTCTATTGTGTTTATTCACAGCCGTATGTGTTATTGCTTTGAAACTTATTAAGTTTACTTATGTTTAACACATCGCATTAGTTCAAAGAAATGTATAGCATTGATGTGTATAGGGTGAAAAGCTGTAAACTGTAAATATATTCCCATTATCTAATACTGTTCAATTTATGTCCTTCGTTATAATTATTTTTTAAATATCTGTTATAAATTTTTCAATTACATTTATTTTTACAGAATATTTTCAAACACAGCCTTATAAAATAAATTCTAGTTAATAATTTTTAAAATTACTATTTTTTTTTCTTCTCATTGTTAGGCAAAACACATCTTTGAAATCATCGTCTTATAAAAAAATGAGATATGAACATAAAATGAAGACCTGTAGCTCTCAAATACTACAATAGCTTCTAAGTTAGAAGAGAACAAGAGATTCATGATAGTAAAGAGGGATTACATGGAAGAAGATGTAGATCCAGTTAGGATAGCTCGGGATAGCCACAGCATACTCTATATGGTGAGCACATGAGCGTATTAATTAATAGTAGTTAACCAGTAATATAATTAGTTTGTTTTTACGAAAGTAGAAGTGATTTCAAATCCTGTATTTATTTGTGTCATACGCTTATTGTATTCCACCTAATTTTTAATAATAATTAAGGCTCCTACAAATTATGATAGTTCTAAAAAAAATTAGCTATAAATTATAATTGGAAAATAAATTGCAATGTAATAGTTCAACACTTACAAAAGTTATAAATGTTTTACTTTAATAAGCCAGGGAATATTATTAATTAATAACTTCTAAAAGATCTATTCTCTTCTACAACAGCTTCAAATTAAGAAAACAATGGAGAACAAATTAAGCGACCACAAATTAATTACTTGATAAGTGGTCTGTTATTTCGGAAGAGATTAAATAATTTTTAGGCATATTTCTAGCGATTTCTCAAAAGTTCTACTGCCTTGTAATAAGTATATTGATCTACAAAGGCTAGAGGAAGTGTATTTTCATCAAAAATTAACACCTTGTTACAGAACTTCGTGAGGATCCTGGGATTGTATTGAACGACATATTTAACAATGAATTAATTTTACGACATCTTCGATAGCCTATCTGTAATAAAATTAATTAAACTATGAAAACTACACCGAGCAGATCATATACAATGCGTGGTTAGGAAAAATCGATAAAACTAATAACGAACAAAGTTACTACTTGGATCCTCAAAGTTAAACTACCTGTGAGCAAGTCATGAAAGCATGGAAAGATTCAGTTGATACACACAGCAAGGAGCTGGTCAACGAACGGAACTGGAAGGAGGGGTATTGAAGGATGATCATCAGAGGCCAAGATTGTAGCACCCAACAAACAAAACTATAGGAGACGAAAATTTTGATCTCATTGTGATTACCAACCAATTTTAGTTTTCTGATTTCACATAATAATTTATTATTTAAGTTTATACAGATAAATTTTCCACATAATAATTTATTATTTAAGTTTATACAGATAAATTTTCCACATAATAATTTATTATTTAAGTTTATACAGATAAATTTTGGCTGTTAAATGATAATTGTAATTACTGTGTATATAATTGGGATTGGTACAATTACATAAATAATTTATTTAATGTGGTTACTTACCAATTTAGGTAAGTACAAAAAAGGAAGAAATGAACATAAATTGATGCACCTCACCCTCGAATGCTCTAATATCGTGAGGGTCAGAAAAGAACAAGACTTGGTCAAGCGGGATCTGATAGAAAATATAATATAAAGGGATCTACATCTCAGAGATGGTCACTGGAGATTTCCAAACCCACACTAACTAAATCTGAACTTGGGGGAAATAACATAAAATGTTGGAGAGTTGGATGAAGTAGTTATTATAATATATCTGACATTTTGAAGCTCCTTGTTGTTAATTTAGTAAGAAAAAGATTATTGCATAACTCAATTGCAAATCTACAAGATCGCATATAAATTGATCACATAAAATGTATGTATTAATCTATCACCTAGTAAATATTATTAATTGTCTAATTTCAAACAACTTATATTCTGTTGTATGTGTAAAATTCATTATAACACATATTTCACAGGATAAAAAATTGTAAGCAGAAAGAAAAACTGATACAGTTTTACAATATTATAATACCAAAAGAAAATCTGGATTTGATCTGAATTTAACACCTCTAGGAATTGTAAAATACTATTTATTACACTATTTAATGAAATGGTTTTACAATTTTAAAGGAGATGAATTCCATTATAAAATTAAACTCCCTCTTTTAATGCCGTAGAGTAAGGAAAGAAACTTGAGATTAGCAATTCTGAACTGATTGTGCGCTGTTTATTACTTCCCAGCACTTGAAACTTTTTCATCAATTAATTGTTTTACTACGAAAAGTTTAATGAGCACTCACTTCGAAGTTGAATGAAGTTTAATATCGAACTTAGTTTGTAAGCCCAGACTTCATTATAGTCGTTTTTAGAGCATTTTCTAGTGATACAATTTCTTGTTATAAATTAAATTAGTTGCAGATTTCAATGATTTTCATTTTATATGGAATTGAAACACTGGATTACTAATTATGGCGATGAACGATTTTGTAATTTTAATCTATGAATTAAAATTGTAGGCCAATGTTAGTAAATAATATTGCATACAAATCAAAACTATGGCGGTTCGTGGTTTAACTGTAAAATACAAAAAATCGGCCATTGGGCTGTTATAAAAGACATTATTTCTCAAAATAGACCTTTACCAATTTTGTTCAAATTTTAGTGAAATGTGAATTTAATTAAATACAATTTACCGTGAGGACGAATGGCACAAGTGTAACAAGCGAAGGTCATATTTAAATACACAAAGGCGTCAAAGGAATAGAAAACCTTGTCAACGAAGCAACTAACTGCAAGCCTGTGGTTGGTCCAGTATGAGGTATTTCATGGGATTGAAATTATAGGACTTATTATCGGAGTATTTGTCATATGAGGAAGGGATGAGTAGGTACACTGGTGACTTCATCTGAAGTCCATGTGGGGCAAGAGAATATACCACCAGACACATCAATATAGAATATGAAACACTGGTCAGAACATTTGGTGATTTAACCTTAGTGAAAAAATACTGCAAGAAGACTACCTGTTGAATTTTAGACCTAGTCAAAGACAGATATACAATATTAATATACTTCGCAGGCATAATGAGCTGAGGATTGGTTTTAGAAGTTAAAGCTCAACTGATTTTATATTTTTATTTTATTTTTAAATTTGTAGTTTTATGGTTTGAGTTTGTATATAAGTAATATAACAATATTAAAAAAAACAATTCATATCATCTAATTGCAACTGTTAACATTTAAACCCATGATATTTGACTTACTAATGTTCATAAAATTGTCATTAAACAGGAATATCTCTATTATATTATAAGTTTGAAGATCCTGCCAATGATAAAACCATACTGACAATTTTAAACTATTTTTTTTCTCCAAAATTAAATAGAAAGTTTATAGTTTAAAATATTGCAAACACTAAGTCGAAATAAATAAACGAAAGCATATATTTTCCTAGCCAAGTAATGTTGACAAAGAAATCAAATTTCCTGTAGTGATGGCTCCAAAATTGAACCTTTATTCTTCTAGTTGGGTAATTTTAATGTTCATTTCATCATAAATGCACAGGTCCTGAAGCAGTATCTATTGACTCCTAAACAAAATTTAATAAATATTAGTCATTTGGAGATATTTTTTGAATATTTAACACCATATTTTATAGTTTTTTTTTTTTTTTTTATCAGATTTTGGATAAGCACTATAAAATTATCAATAGCAGATCATTAGTTCAAAAATTATTTGCAGAAAACCATTTTATTCTAGTGCCATTTTTTCATTATCAAGAACTGCTTTCATTTTGAAACTTATTTGTCCCATTGACCATAGAATTTTATTTAATTGTTATCATTTATACATTTTCAGTAGGTTTTGAAAAAAATAATAAACACTGATGGAACTATTTAAACATTTTGGGATAGCTGCAATACTTCCTCTAAATATCCTCCTACTTTACAAAAACAAATAAGTTTGCATCAAAAAAAATATTATTATAATTAACTTAAATACTATAAATTTTCACTTTACCTGTGTTGGATTTAAATCAGAAACATTAAGCCAAGGATCTCTCTTGATTTCTTCAACTTGCATTCGAGTCCTTAATGGTGCCAAAATTTTTGTAATAAGATTTTTGCAAGAATAAGACACTCTCGGCTCTTTTGGAAATGATATTTTACTCATCACTTGCTTTATAAACATTAAAAAAATAATAATAATACGAGAATACAATATCTTTGTATATTAAAACAAAATATTAACAATACCAGTAAGTAATATTAATAAACCGTATGAAATGTAGTTTTTGTTATACAATTACTCAATTCAAACAATAAAACTCCAATTCGCTGATTTGTCAAATTTAAACATGTTCTAACAAAAACTATGATAATATCAAAACATCTTCAAAGAAAAGTGATAAAAATCACTCTAAATTACTGTTTTAGATTAAAAAGGAAAGCTTAAGTGGTAATTGAGTGGGGATATTAAACAAATCATTGAATAATCTGTGTATAAATAATTGTGTATGATAGTGTCCTAGAGTAAAATAAAATATTGTACTACTATAAGATAGGGAGTAGGGATGATAGCTTAGTCAATGAAACATTGTTTTCTATTTGTATTCCACAAATTGTTTTTTGGGGATTATTGTATTTCATTCATTTGGTGATGGTGTTTTAGTGACATGACAAGCATAAAATTGTGGGAGAATGAATGTTGTTATAGGCAATAATCTGCTGCGTTTTATCTTTGTTGTTAATTGCTTACTCTTATTCCAGTCAGCACAATTTGCTATATTTTCCCCATAGAACTTAAATGTTAATTAAGTCCACATTCATATCAAAGGTTAATGATTTCTCTTTATGCCAATTCAGATAATAAACTATTAATTATTTAGATATTATGGGCTTTCTCAATTGTTTTAAATAAAAAATTTGCTATTCAGATTTTGATAAAATAATTATAAAATTTTAAATGATCAAACATTTCAAGAAATATAAATACATCCTGTCGTTATTATATTATATGAAATAACAAAGAGTTTCCATTTTTTTTTTTTAATTTGTTTGTAGACCATTTGAAATATAGTCATTTATTTGTTTATACATGACCAAATACTTCTATAACTTCAATGAAATTAATTATTGCCAATTAAATGTAGCTTAAAAACTTACCTTTATAAGTACATTATAATTTGTATCGTCAAAAGGAAGTCTACCAAACACAATGGCATAAAGCACCACTCCCATCGACCATGCATCAGACATTTGAGGTTGATAAGGTACGCCCCGTAAAATTTCTGGTGAAGCATATGCATAACTACCACAGAATGTTTCACTTAAAACTGGATTACTACCACTTTTTGGTTTCATATGACCTCGAGCAAAACCAAAATCTGATACCTTAATGTTGTAGTCATTGTCCATTAGAAGATTTTCACATTTTATATCCCTGAAGTCAATAAACAATAATAAATACTTTGATGTATTAACTATGAAAGTTTTCTTGTCCACTGTGATTATACATTCCATTAGACAATATTGCATATCAAGTCATTAAAATTTTCAATGAAAATAATATAAAGACAATTTTTTTTAATAAAAAATTACTGCTGGATTATTTTTTGTATTAAAAATTAAACAGGAAAGTCAATACAAAAATGATCTGATACAGATTCTAGGAACTAACAATAATATAGAATGACAATAAACTAGACAAAAATTACTGCTGTAATTATATTTTGTATTAAAAAGATTTTTAAGTGGAAAAGTCAATATAAAAATTATCTGATACAGATTGAAAGAACTGACAATAATACAGAATGACAATAAATTAGACAAAAGTTATGTTTTTATTGACCCTTGTTATGGGTTATTATTATCACTTAAAGCAAATAATAAATAAATACATATATATTTAAAAATAATGTGTTAATAATAATATTCATTGTTTTACTGACTGTGATAATATACATAAATTCCAACAATAATATCATTAGGTTATCATAAACAGTTCAAAATATAATTTGCAAATGTCAGCTACAGAACTTAACTAGAAATAAAATGGTAGCATTTTAGTGGAAGGTCTAATTTAGATACTTGGGAATATTCATTTTTGTGATACAATAAATAATTAAACTAGCACAGCTTACTAAAATAATTTGTTGAGTTCTCAGAACGTACAAATTTACTTTTGTGAATACATTTGTGAATTTTAGACAAGAGTGCATGCCATAAATAAAAATATTTCTGTCCTCTAAAATCAAAAATGTGTTAGATTTCTTTGAAATTTATTTTATATTTAATACAGTTAGGTTATTCATTAAAAATAAAATCTGTATTATTTTAGTAAATTAATTTGTAGAACACCATGCAATCAATTTAAACTATTACTGTACAACCTAAATTAAATGTGGGAAGAGGGTTTAATTTGTCTAAATAAATGTATCATGTTTGTCTATAAAATAACCAATTTGTCTATCAAGAATTAACAGTAGGTATGTAATAAGAAATATCAACTTATATGTTTACCTGTGTACAACACCATGGCTGTGGCAGTAATCAACAGCTTCAACAAGTTGGCGGAACCAACGCCTTGCTCTAGTTTCATCAATGTGACTGTCACGGCGAATGATGTCCAACAGACTGCCATTTTCAGCATACTCCATAATAATATATACTCTAAAAATAATTATATGTGTTTGACAAAACTATATTAATGAATTATCATTTTTTAATTATTTAATGTAATACAGTATGCACCAAAATAAACAGTACTGAAAGTGTAAGATTTTATTTACATAGGTTTAGCAACATTTACAAGTAAAAGGAAGCAAAATCTGCTAGACTCTGATAATAACATGTTCAATATAACCTCCATTCAGTTTTAGGCAACACTCATACCATTTTTGTAGGTTTTGCATCATTTTTGCTGAAGAGGGGTTGTTTCATGCTCCTTATACACATGGTTATTTTTTCCTGGATTTGGACGATGGTAGCTGGTGTGTCTTCAAGGAAAATTTTCTCCTTTAACATTCCTCAGACATAGGCATCAGGTGGTGTAAGGTCAGGGGAGTGAGCTGGGTAAGGAAAGTTTGTTCTAAGGGAGATGAGGCGGTTGCCAAAAGTTTCTTGAAGGGAAGCAATGTTGTTTAGGGCAGTGTCACTGGTTATGCCATCTTTCTGGAACCATTATGAACAAAAAAACTGATTTCGGGTTAAACAAAATCTCTTGAGATCTCCTATAAACGATCATGAATGACCCTGTATGGTCCTGATTTAAAGTAAGAGGATTTCCATTATTGTCTTCAACAAAGTATGGACCACACACTTACTATGCTGTGGCCTCTCTACAGCACTGTCAGGATGTTCAAACCGAAGAAAACATGTTGTCTGCTTGATTATGAAACCATTAAGGTCCACATGACAATCATTTGAAAACCATACATCACTCAGAAACTCAAATTCTCCATAGCACATTGCTAACATTGAAGTGCAGTACAGAACTTTGACTGTTTTGTTTATACAGTTCAAAGGTTGCCTAGTTTGTATCTTGTAGGGAAAACCACCATTGTTTTTAAACATTCTTCTCAACAAAGTATTGGTTACATTCAGTTTCAAAGATGTTCAGTTTAGACTTCTTTTCGGTGACTGTAACACTTGCTGCAACACTCTTCCGTGGTTTTCATTTGTACAGACAGTAGTTGGGCAAACTGAATAGCCCTTCCGTTGTGTCAAACTGTTCTTCAAAATTTTTGAACAACACTAATAATGACAGCATACTAGGTGGGTTTTTTTGTGAAAATGTTCCTAAAAACGTAATTCAGTGTGTGACAAACTTGGCACCTGCACATCCAATTCCGTATGAGCGAAAATAATGCTCTATGATAAAAGCTTTCTCTGCAGTAGTTAGCACTATGTCAGCAAATACTAATCTCAAATAAAAAAGAAATAATAATCACGAAGATGTGGCAACAATCAATACTTGACACAGCTAATCAAAGAGTTGATATAACTGATTCAGATTCAGTACTGTTTATTTTGGCACATACCGTACATATTTCTATGTGCTAAATAGTAAAAATCAGTGTGGAGTTACAAATTATTTCAACCCTTCCCTTTGTGTAGACCTAATTTTAAATATTTTCTTTACCGTTGCTCGGAAAAAAAATAGCTGTGTTGAATTTTAATATATCGTATCTTAAATAATGCTTCAAATATTACAAAGCTGCATAAACAGAGACAACTCTTTATGCTTTATAGTTAAAAAAATAATAATATAAAATTAACTAGCGCATTGTTATAATACAAAAAAATTATGGGACCTGTTATAAAATTGATGTGTTATCGTTATAGAATGGCCAATAAACCATTTGTCATAAAATATATCAATTAGTATTCATTAAATAATAATTCTACGGTTCACTTAACAGTATGCTTCTAATATAATCCTTCCTTGCCTTAGTACAATTTATTATGTTCTTAATGCAATCGGTGACTCAATCACTTAAAATTAATTATAAATTGTTTTAGTTCTTATGTTTGATCCAGAGCGAAAACAAAGTTGCGGCTAGAAATTAAGTTGAATCAAGGTCTCTTCATATAGGCTGATCTATACAAAGTGTAATATATCACCTCTGTTGGTGCAGCTCCCCCTTATTCCTATGTAGACCTGCTTCTCCTGAAGCATTCTCTTGCAGAACCCAACAATGGTGACTGTCGGCAACCCTGTGCCAATGCTGACCACTGACAATTGACCGTCCATAACCTCCTGCTGGGTCTGACCTCCTGGTAACTCCATGCCAACTCCAACCACTGACAACTGACCATCAATAACTCCCTACTGAGTCTAATCTTGATCTTCTCCCAACCTTGGCTTATATATCTTTCAGCAATGTGGTGGTTATTAGAAATTCGAATAAAAGTAAACTACCTAACCTAATCGCAATATCTAATTCTTAATCATGTTCAACTTTAAAAAATACACCAACAGGCTATTTGCATTTCATAAAAAACAGATCAACTTTTTTTAAAGAAATTTATAAGGTCAACATTTTACAATTATTATTTCAGCTTATGTTACACAAAAATATACTTAAGTTACATACAAAAATACTAATAAAATCAGTATAACATAAAAATGGATTAATATTAAGATTTGATTTTTTAAGTAAAAATTTGTCTACAAACATTGAAATAATTCCTAATGCAATTGAATATTTTTCAAAAATGTTCATTAGAGATATGTGGGAACTAATTGTCAATGAAACAAATTTATATTCCTGCCAAAAGACTGGTGTTTCTATCATTGTTACGATATCAGAAATGAAAGAATTTTTTGGTATTCTCATTCTGATGGGTATAGTTAATATGCCAGTATATACAGACTACTGGTCAAATGATCTTTGGTATGAGAATATTGCATCTGTTATGTCTTTGAAAAGGTTTCAATCCATCAGAAGGTACTTACATTTTTCAAATAATGATCTAACTGAGAATGATCGTGACAGATACCACAAAATACGTCCGCTTTTAGAGATTGTCCGATATAACTTCTTAGCAATCCCAGAAGAAGGAAAATATAGCATCGATGAGGTGATAGTGCCTTATAAAGAGGAAAAAGCATTATGTAGGTGCCAGTACATAAAAAGTAAGCCAACAAAATGGGGATTTATGATTTTTATCCGAGCCGGTGTTAGTGGTACGATCTATGATTTCGTAGTTTATGGCGGAGACGATACGTTCAGACCTTACACATTTACAAAAGCTGAAGAACTCCTTGGTTGTAGAGGAAAAATAGTCGTCACTCTATGTAAATCTATTGTACAACCTACTTGCACGTTTGTTTAGTTTGATAAATTTTTCTAGGGACTATAAGACCCGACACTTGAGAGAAAGTCCTTTGATTTTGGAAAAGTAGTTAGCTAAAGAGGGAAGAGAAAGCTATGACATGGCAGTAAACAACAATCTCAAGGTCTGTGTGGTAAAATGAGAGGCAACAAAGTGTTTGTCTTTCAAGTATATTCTGTGAAGTGGAACCAGTTGGAACTATTAAAAGGAATCCTAAGAAATCTAAAGGATCTGCTAGGGGTTTTCGTTCCAAACAAGATGTTACATGTCCAAACATAGTAAAACTCAAAAACTGTAAAACACCTTCATGGGTAGAGTGGATTTAGCAGACATGCTTATTGGTCTTTATAGAACAGGATTCCGCACCAACAGATGGTATATGGGTATTTTTTCACAATTACTCGACATGTGCATTTCCAATACATGGCTTATATACAGAAGGGACTTCAAAGTTTGTGGTGTAGGTAAACCAATCTCACTTGAAATATTTCGTCGTTATGTCATGTGTCAGAATCTCTAATTAGGACACTAACGAGGTACTCCATAGGTCCAGCGAGATCTCTGAGGCAAGTTGAAGTCAAGAAGCCAAGAAGAACTGAAGTTGAATGTCTTTTTAATGGCTTGCAACATTTTCTTCAAACGACAAACATAGGAAAAAGGAAGGTGGGGTACTGCAAAACAGGACAGGCGAAAGTAGAATGCATCAAATGCAACACATGTTTGTGCCTAACACAAGAAAAAAAATCCTTTTACCTTTTTCACGAGAAACCCTTATAATTGAACTGTTTGCCTATTCACTTGTAATAGTTAGTTTTCATTTTTACTTTTGTAATAATAAATAACTTTACTTTATATGAGTTTGGTTTACATATCCTTGAATCCTTTCAATTGGCAAGGTATCCTTTAAGATACATAATTGAAATGAAGCATTTCTCTCAGCAGCTGGCAACATATCCAAAAAGATACATTAATAATTTATGATAAAAGATGTACAAAAAGTAATTTTAAAAAATTTAACTATTTTTTATGCATAAAGTGAGATATATCCCACTATAAAACGGCACATATTAAAATATTTTCAGAATATATATTTTGTGCCAAGATAAGGGTTAATGTTGATTTATTTAGGTGACTGACTGTGTTGTTATAAAAATTAAATAAATTATTTTTTTTATAAAGAAAATATACTAGTTTAAAAGAAACTTAGTTATTATCCCTACAAGTATTACCTGTGAGTTGTTTCAATAGCTTGCAGGAACCTAATTAAATTTCCATGTTTCAAACCCTTGACTACTTCAATTTCTCTAGGTAAAAATTTTCTCAAGTAGTCGGTTGGTGCTTGAAATTTTGAAACTATTTTTACAGCCACTTCACAATTATGTCTGTCAGATGTGGCAACCTTAAATAAAAATAAAGTTTTACTAAAAAATAATCTGAACTTCAAAATCACTTTAATTAAATTAATTTAACTAAAAATTATCTGTGACTTTGAAATGTCAGAACTCTATGTCAATCTATCTTTGATAGGTATATTTTATTAACCAACTCAAGTGTTTGTAAAGCTTTACAATTTAAGGTTGATTGAATGTTAAAGCCTAAGTATGAATTCATAAAATTGCTAATATGTTATAATATAGACTCGGTATTTATTTTTCCAACAAATATAATTCTTAAGATAACAACATAAATCTCAATTATATTAATCCATTTACCTCTACTGATTGACCAATTACAATATTATCTATTAGAACATTGTTTAGTGCAATAATATCTTGTTATAGTTTGTTTTTATTTTTTTTTTATTCAATGGTCACTCTAGTTTCTGGATAAAAATCTTACACTTTATTTAAACCATCTAATTTGGAAAATCTGTCTCGAGGGTTATATCACAATAATATTTTCCTTCTGTTTAAATGTTGTATCTAGCAACATCGTATATAATGAGGGCTGTTCGGAAAGTAAGTTCAATTTTCCTAGAGATTTTTATTAAACACGAAATAAAGTTACTATTTTTCCACATAATTTCCTACTACATTTGGTATATCTGTGAAGAAGTCTTTTAATATCCTTGTCATAGAGAATTTGTAACCTGTAAGTTAACCCATGCAATAACACTATCCTTCAACTCCTAGTCGTTTTCAAACTACTGTGAGCCTAGCCATTTTTTCATGATAGAAAAAAGGTGATAATCACTAGGAGTCAAGTCAGGGTTGTACAGAGGATGGCCAAGCACCTATTTGAAACTTACCAGTAAGCCTTGTGTGCATGTGGCAGTATGCAAACAATCAGTTTTTCATGATTTAAAAAAGGTGATAATTATTAGGAGCCAAATCAGGGTTGTAGAGAGGATGGTCAAACACCCATTTTTGAAAAAGAAAAAAAAAAAAAAAACAGAACAGAACTCAACATGCCATATCTGAATAGCTCTTCTCATCTTCCTTAAGGTAAATTGTAGAGTTTACTGTAGTACCTCCTTCCACGTATTCCTCCAAGATTCTCACTTTCTTTTCCTTAAACACAGTTGCCATGAGTTTTATTGCAAAACAAAACGTTTGCCAACACTTAAAAGATGTTTGTGGCTAGCTACTATAGCCTAACTCCATCGACTATTTTTTTGTCTCCACGTTGACATATTACATCCAAGTCTCATATGACTGTCACTATATGGCTGAGGATATATCAACTTCTATATCGTATCAATTATAAGTGACAAATTTAGGCGCCCAGTGTACACAAAACTTGTGGTAGCCTAGTATGTCAGGTGCCACTTTGGAAAAAAAATGTTTATGATATCTGAGGGAGAAGATCCAATAATTCTGTCATGTTGAAACATTGGTTTTCTCGAATGTTTTCATTTATCTTTTCAAAATGTTCATGATATAATAAAAAACTGTTTGTGATATGTAAGGGAAAAGTTCCAATAATTTTGTAATTTTGAAACATCGGTTTTCTCGGATGTTCTCATTCATCTTTTCAACATGTTCATGATAAAATACATAACAATACTAGAACTCAACATGTCACACAGCTTGTTCTGAATGGCTCTACTCATCTTATTTGTGTTACAGTATACTGTAGAGTTTATCATAGTGCCTCTTTCTATAAAGTCCACCATCAGCACACCTTTCTGTCCCAAAAGATAATTGCCACGAGGTTTCGGAACTGGAACTTTAGAGGTTTTTGCAGCAATCCTACTCCGTTGACTGATTTTGTCTCAATGGTGACATAACATTCAAGTCTCATCTATCACAACAGATGATAGTCTACTTCTTTTTCCGTCATAGAAAACAAACTGCTCTATTTTAAATTACGTTGATTTCTGTTTGTTTTTTAGTTAAAGTACTGTCATCATTAGATTTATAAACTTATATATATATATATATATATATATATATATATATATATATATATATATATATATATATATAAGTACAAGGTTTAAATCATTTGAATTGAATTAACTCATGTCATATTAAATAAACATTATAAACTAAACAGTCACATAAAAACATATCACCACAAATACAATAACAAAATAAGAACATTGGTTTATATAAATATCACTGAAAAAAACACACTGATCAATGTCACTTGAAATGTGTCTGATAGTCAACTGGCATTGAATTTGATGTGAGTTTATATTTCAATTCAAATGATTTAAACCTTGTACTTATATATATATATATGTTTTATTAAGTGTATAAACCTGATGATGATAGTACTAATCTGTTGAAAATGGTAATTTAAGTAGATATTAAAGAAGATTATAGATGGACAGAAATAAAGGTAATTTAATTTAAGTTAACAATCTTGGAAGCTATATTCATAATGAATAAAGTGAACACTTGCTCTATTTTCTATCAGAACTATCACTCATAATGTTTTTTTCATCACAGAGTTTGCTATGAATGCAAACTTGAATACAACTTGAATTGTACAGTTCTTTGTCCACAGAAAAGAATTAACAACACATACTTTGTAATCAACAGGATTTTCAATTGTAGAAACCAATTTGAACAACAGTATTGGTGCAAGAACAGGCTGAAAGACCTTCCCACTAGCACTCCCTTACTCATCCTTAGCCAAGCTACATAGCTGTGCAATGATCACACCACTATCCCCAGTCTTCTGCAGCCTCTGCATGCAAAACAGGAACAGAAATTGCTTTCTGAACAGCCCTTGTATATCACAACTATAATATCACTAGAACATTTAGTTTGAATTTCACTGACTGACATTTTCATCATTGATGAATCTATTTTATGCTAGAAGAACAATAACTTGTAGGTTAATATTGATTAAAACCATATTAAAATGTGGATATTTGTTTATGATTTTAAGAGCCAAGGTAAACAGCATCCTATTAGATCTGTAGAATCTAATTTCTGTCATAAGCTATATGGATGAAGATATAGCATGTTTTAAAAAAACCATAGAGGAATCAATGATGTGAATGTTCATTATTGCGGGGGGGAATTTACTCAACAAACTAATCTACTGTTAGATTATTTGAAAATATTTGTGGATGAATTATAAATACTATATGTAATAAAACTCTCAGTCTAGTACTGTTTCAATGAGTTCTACCAAATCTTTATTATAGTATTGTTCATTTAATTGAATATAATAATTCATGTAAAAGGCAAAATCACCTTCACTGTAGCATATGATCCAGTTCCAATAGTTTTTCCTAGTCTGTATCCATGTGTTTCTAGAACTGTTGTCTTACGTTCATCTGGAGGACATTCATCTTTTGAAATAGTCTCTTCTACATCTGATTCACGTTCACCATCCTCATTACTGCCATTATTGGGACCATTAGGACTTACACGTAAAGTCATTTCTAATATTTTTTATCCCAATATTTTTACACCATGATACTAGAATTTTGGATGTTATATGATTTTCGGTTACCAAGGTGACCAAATAAACTCTTAAAATCTATATTGTTGTTAATTTATTAGTTTTAATGATAATATACTATCCATTTTTAGTAATTATAAACAATGAATTGTATAATACCACATTTATTTCAATAACTAGTTTTACATGTTGTTCACTAGCTCTGTAAATATAAAATATAACATTTGCAGAAACTAATTTAACCCAGATATATTCAATATTTAGTCCAATATAGGGTAATATTGGCTGTAAATGAAGAGTAGTCAAATCTCTTCATTAGTAGCTGAGCAAAATGGCCACATGTTTTAACAATTATAGTTCACTTACCTTTTATTTGCTGAATTTGAAAGGAGATCTAATGTTAAATGTGAGTTTAGAACATTACATTTTAAAACATAGAGAGACTAGGTTCCACAAAATTATTTAATAAAAAGTGAGCTAAAGGGATAATATTTTTAACTTAATAGAATTCCTACTTAGACTTATGGAAGTTAATGTGATAAAATAAATATTTAGAAATGATTTTTATAATAGGTTCCCAAACTTATGGACTGAGTTCTATACATAAAAAAATTTGTTTTTTTAATTCCTTTAAACATGTGTCCTAAACTGCTTTATTTTCAAACAATATACCATTTTGTATTTTTTACAAAAACATTATACCTTTGGAAGTAGATAAGGTATTCAATTCAGATTTGTCATACACATTATTTATGTAATGTTTTAAAAGTGTTCAAACATTAGGACTGTATTTGTATTGTTTTCAAAATGGTGGCCATTGAATTTGTTATTGACGAATATCTCGAAAACCATTAGTTTTACAAAATAATTATGATGGACAAAAAGTTTCTTCTTTTAACTAAAAATAAAATGATTTTTTAAAATTTTTACTATAAGTCAAAGGATAATCGAGTTACTAACATAAAACTTAAAACATAATTTCTTGGTTTTCTAAGATTAGGTTAGAAGCAACTTTTTAAAAAATATATCAGAATTCAAAGAAATAACAATAAAAAACACTACAGTGAAGTAGAGTTTACTATTGTTCATAAATAAATATAACACTACAGTTTAATACAAAAAAAAAATCAAAAAGTAGACATGTTTAAAATAAAATAAAAACCCCTCACAATAGGTACTCAAAATGTCCTCTGTTTGTAGTAATGCATACGCTATACGCCTTTGAATTGACTGTCTTACTCGTTCAAAAACTCTTCTTTGGTCTTTTTCTGATGTTATAAGTGTTATCAATCAAATGGATTTGATCCATGTTGACTTATCAGAGAATAAGAATATAAAATGAAAAGGAATTAATAAAATGTACACTGTAAGGGGTTGCCCCCAGGGAATAGTTTTGTCTCTCCTTTTTTGTCCTTAGTTGCCAATGATTTTCAGAACCGTTTACAAAAATATTTATAATAGACATTGAAAAAAAAAAAGTAATGAATTTACTATTGTTACCTTGAGTAAACGTGCTTTAGAACTTATATTCTACATTATTACATGTGTGCTCAGATATGTAGAGCCTGTATTTGTGATAATTGGTTTCATAACTCTATTAAAATTCCCATAACCGAGGAAATTTTACTCTTGTAAAAGGTGTGTTAGAACAGATATTTACTTAACTAATTGTTGTGTATTAGCTATAGGTGTTTTGATTGTAATGAAGAACAATAGAAACAAAAGCTATCCATTTGTTGTGACATATTTTTATCATAATTGTTAACTTTATTTAAATTTCTTTGCCAAGCAATGATATTCACCAGGAAAGTGAGTGAAAGTTAATGAAGCCATATTAAAATATAAATAACTACAAGTGATGTTAGGCTAAGTGATGTTAGTTATTAACAAAAATTAAATAAGTGGAGTTTTTATTTTAAAATGTAAATCTTTGAGGACTGCCAGGACCTAGTCACTAAGCAGAGCATAGCGAGTGGAGGCCATATTTATTTATCAATGAATATTTTATAAAAATATTTATCAATGAAGAATTTGTAGGCCCCATTTGAAAGTCTGTTTATGTAATTTATTTTAATTTCAGTACAATCTTAAAACACAAGCTCTTAATATATTATTCAACCCATAGTTTAATTTATGTATGAATTGCATATATTTTAATGGTTTGATAAAAACCTTTCTAACTATGGTAACTTTCTATTTATACCACATAGACAAATAGGTACCACTGGCAATGGCCGCCATATCATCCAAAGTTCATTGGTGGGCATGTCAATTATTCTAATTTGGTATAATTGGCTAGATCCCCTTACTTGTCAAGATTGGATGTTTGCGAGTCTGCATTGATATTTAGATTGACATGACATATTATGAATTAAGTAAGTATTTAAATTTTAGGAATCTCTCTTGTAATATTGTTAATTAAGTGAATTATATCTATAAATAACCACTTTAGTATAAAAAGTTAAACATCAAATTGTTTTCTGAAAAGCTTAGAAGTATAAAAAAATCAATTCTGAAGTATGTCTTGTAGATATAGATTGTATTTATGTATTTATTTTGAATATTTTTCTGACTTTCTATTTTTAGTTAATTTTAGCCACTAACTTAGCTTTGCTTATATATTTGATTATTTTGTTTTATGTATGATATTTCAATTGATAATATGTTATACTGATTTCCCTGCTGGACTCATTATGTTAATAATTTTTATTCATTGTTTCATTTTTAGAGTGGTTACGACGTTTCGCCTAGTATTCAGGCATTATCAAACCTCTTTAATGTTTTTTTTTTCTCTTACATTGGATTAATACATGTCACTTGTTCAAAATAAAACACATTCCCACCACATTTATGAATAACATGTATGCACAACACTTAACTTCATTATTAATTATTAACACTGTATCATTAATTTCAATTCATTTCACACGATTGATAATCTAAATAACCTGACAATAGAAATTAATTATTTATAATTAATTCAATTTCCAAATTTATAATAATTTTACAAATTATGTAGAAGGTTCAAAAAAATTGTATAGCTTTTATCATTATATAATTTTTGTGAAGATAATTTAATATTAAATAAATTGACAAGACAGGAGTGTAATTCAAGAACTATAACTAGTATTTTGGGAAAATTACAAATTATACTTTTGTTTGTATAAGTGTACGATAAAGTTTTGTACAAATTTTGTTTACTGCTTATTGACTTTATCACATCAACATATAGAGAAAGAATAAAAATAACAATGTTGTGATTGGTCAATATCTATGTTGAGTTTCTGTTGAAAATTAATTTTGAGATCGTATGAATGAAGTTAGAGGCTTCTGCCATAAAAGTAAAATGCAAAATTTCAATATGTTTTACATGTTTACAATAGAAGGCTCTAAAGGCCCCCAAATCAAATGTAGCGGTCATTAACTCCCCTAGTTTGGGAGTTATCAGCCAAATAGTGGTAATTAATATTTGACGCCAACTTAAAAAGCTAAATATCTTAAATCAAGATAAACTCTATCAATATGATTAAACTTTTGTGAAATGAAAAGATTTATTATACAAAAACAGTACCAAACCAGGTGCAAAAGAAAATTAATATTATATTGTTTACACTGATGACCGACGGTACTTGATAGAATTCCATTTTA
Organism: Aphrophora alni; assembly: GCA_963513935.1. Lineage (NCBI taxonomy): Eukaryota > Metazoa > Arthropoda > Insecta > Hemiptera > Aphrophoridae > Aphrophora > Aphrophora alni. The sequence goes on from OY740770.1 coordinate 31,442,986, forward strand.
ACAAATAAAACACAATTTTTCTTTTGTAAATTCTATAATTTTACTAAGGCTAGACCAAATAAATTATAGAATTTACAAAAGAAAAATTGTGTTTTATTTGTTAAAATTAATATTCACAATCAGTTTGGTATATTGGTTTATAATAATTTCCAAATGTAACCTTTATGAAACTAAATCATACCAAAGCATGGTAAGTTACATATTGTACCTTAATAGAAAGAATAGGAAAGAAGATCTTATCAAATCAAAACCAAAGTAGGGAAATCCATTTTGTATTTTATTAACTCAACATATTCCTTTCAGAAGCCTTGATCATTTCGTTTCCCAATTGATTGGCATGACCCTCATGGAAGTCCGGCTAGCAGGCACATTCTCTACTCCAGGACACTCCATTGGAGATAACCTCTAACGTTGGTTATGACTTGCACATAAGTGTTTTACATTATATTGATGCAATATTAGACTGCCCAGTATATTGTACAGTGTAACACCCGCTGACTTTTCCTCAGTTTCTAAACTCAATGCTATCATTAAGGGTATCAAATATGCCAAGTGTAATTAGAAAAGTTGAGTTGGTTAATGTACGTACATGCAAGAATATGGGTACACTGCAATTTGGAATATACAATAGCAGATGCAATGAATTAGAATGAATCTGCACTTTGTTGACTCAATATCTACACTATATGTTCTTCCTGTTAATGCTCCGTCATATTACCCCTTTCATACTTCAAAACACTAAATTAATTCTAGCATCTAAAAGGAATGTTTCTGCTAATGAAACTGCAGATCAAATTATAAAAAGAGCAACATAAGTTTAGGCCCATTGTCACACATTTAACATTTGCTCTCAAAGTGTGTATCATTAATGAAGGGAAAAAATCACTACAGTCTGGAATTTAAGATGGCAAGATGGATTTTTTGGCAGGTATCTTTATAATATCCAACATATTTAGGATGTAATGCCGAGTATGCCATGAGGTAGCAAATTTTCAGATTGAGCTAAAACTGGTCACCTGTATAAAAATAAATTTGAATGACCAACCACAATCCTGGAAGTCCTAAACCTAAAAACAAACCTAATCTTTGGTCATGCTGCTTCTGTAAGTCAGAATGAAATAAATTCCTTTTAAGAGTAAAGAAGAAGAGACGATTGATAAATTATTGGCTGTGAAAAAAGTTGAAGTGATATGTGTGAATTGTCAATGATTGTAATAAATTTGAAATCACCATTCTAAAGTATACATAAGATTATATAGACAAAAGTTTGATGAAAATGAGTTGTGTTCAAAAGTTAAAGTTTTTGATAGTCAGATTATTTTTAAGGAGCAAAAATAAGTCCTACATCGTAATTAGTAGTGAATTGTAAATCATTAGTGTTATAAAAAAACATATATAAAATCAATTTATTTAAGTTTTATAAAAATTGTTACGAAATATAGAATTGACAGAATTGTTTTAAAGGATAAACCTAATCTCACTTCTAAGGCTAAAATAAATTTTAAAATCATCAAAACATTTTTTAAAACAAAATATGGAACTTTTGGCACACTTTTTTCTCTTTTGAAGGTTGATGGTGGTGGGGCTAAATCAAAGATGACAGAAAAAATGAAATAACCTTGTAAAATGCCCACAATAATTAAGTTTAATAAAAATCAGTTACAAAACAAAAGAGCTGACATAGTACCATTTTGATTATTTTGTTATTAAAAAATTAGTGAATAATGTGTATTTTGAACTTACTCATAAATTATAAAAACTATTCTGAACCAGAACAAAAAAATTGGGCCCAAACATTAGTGCAATTAATTTTTACCTCTTCTTTGTCTTATTTAATTCATATGAGATACTTAGTCACATTGCTCCACTCACAGTAACCCCCCCCCCCCCACCTTTGAAATCATTTTTGTTCGGTTTCATCATTGATGTCTTCTTCTTTCTAAATGTCCAGTTTGGATGTACACAAACCTTTTGAGATATGAGTGACGTCAGACGTCTTTATATATGTTTAATATTTATCTGGTTGTAAACAGTCTCTCAGATAGTGAGGTCAGCATGATGTATATCTTAGGAGTTCAGAGTTCATTGTGTCATGTAATTAAATTTTCAGGAGAATTATTCTTGCCTTCAGTTTTCCTATTTCAAAATGATTTAAGTGTTGTGTTTATAGGCTATGACTAAGAACTTAAAACAAGATCTTAAAGTTGTGAAAATGTGTTCAAGAACAGTTTTATCAATGGTTATCTTAATTCTGGAGCTATTCACCTTAGGTAACTATATTTTAGTTTAGTTGAGTTAAGAAACATCTGATTTAAGTAATGATTGCACAATATTAGTCATATAATTGTTTTGTTTTAACACACGCTCTTTTTTTTAAAACACATGGCTAGTTTGAATATTAATCTGTTCACGATGAAGGGGTTATGAGTATACTTGTAAAACAAGTTTTAATTATTGCAAAATTGCTGTTTTTATTATTATTATTTTTTTTTTTTAATTGTTAAGATCACATTTTATGGAACAATATTTTCTGATAAACTTGTTGGAAATAAAATTTTCTACAATCTCCAACTATTGTGAAATTGAATTTTTAAATTTATTGATCTGCCACATAGAAATAATTTGTAAAATAAAGTTAGTATAAAAATAAACATAATAATCATTAATAAACAAGCAAATTCTAACTCCTTTTTTCACAAAAATGGTACTTCTATTATCTAAGAATAGGGTATACATATGAAATGTCTTTCTTTTACAGTATTATGTAATTAAAATAAATAATTTAAAACAAATTTAAAATACACAATAATCTTTTAAATTCAAAGTTTGATTAAGCAATAATTTTTTTGTCTTTTCCTGTTGACCCTTATAATGTAAAGAAATGTTAAGTAAAGTCATTTTTCATTAATTGTGCACCTTATACCACTTTAAAAATATTTGGTAATGCAAAATTCCAATTATATTACATAATTTTTTTATCCTTTAAAAATATTTGTTATATATTTATATTCAATTTGAAGAAGCTGCCAAATTTTGTAAACAAGTAATACAAAAATGGTCAATTAAAAAACATTTGTTTATAACACTTTATGTTCATATTTTCTACTGAAAAACTATCATGTACATAACTGACGACCTCTAAAACATAAAAAATAACTATATAAATATATTTAATGGCACAAAATGGGTACACAAAGTTTCAAAAATAATACATTTATTTATTTATACATTTCAAAAACTATATCACCATCTTCAGTAATATATAAGCTGTAATTTCGTTATTGTAGCCTATTAATCACTAATTTATATACACTGGTCTAACAATACTTGGTATAAATGTATTCCAATCAGTAAAACCATATTTATGTCAGGGATATTGTCCAGTCATTTGTGTTATACATATATTATAATTAAATAAAATTAAAACAGCAAATTTTTTAGTATAAACCACAATGTTTTAATGGAAACTTGCCGACCATGGTTTCGCTAGTTAAAGCATTGTCAAGGACTTATACAAGAAAGTATACTTGTACTTCTTGTATAAGTCCTTGACAATGCTTTAACTAGCGAAACCATGGTCGGCAAGTTTCTATTAAAACATTGTGGTTGATACTAAAAAATTTCTTGTTTTAATTTTATTTAAAATGGAATACCACCAAGTACCTACGGTCTCTAGCATAAATAGTTTATATTATAATTTAATATTGCAAACTTTTTCCTTATATAAAAATATATAAATGTAGAATTTTGTCAAAAATATGAAATCACGAGTCAAAAAGAATTGTTTATTAATAGTTCTCTCTGTCCTTGAGCTATTTAAATTAAAATTTAGAACATTGTGTTGATATTTTATTTGTGGGATATGAACAATATTTTTTAATATACGGTAAATATAGGCCTAAGCAATGTTTTACAAAACATATAAACTCATACATCATGAAAGAACAAATAAGTGATTTGCTTAAACTTTATTAATCACGAAATAATTAAAAAATATAAGCTGGGAAATAGTGGATAACTTAGATAGGTTGGTACCGGTAGTAGAAGAGATTGGAAATTTGCTTTTAAGAGTATGTGCCAAATTAATTACACTTTATCTAATTGATATCAATTTATTGATAGTAATAAAATAAAATTTGTTAGTAGTAGAATAAACATTCATTAACAAGATTGAATCATTTTCTTTCAACAAAATTTTATATACATTCACTCTACATCACAAATTTGTTAACTTTCTCAAATACACATATCAAAGAGAAAGTTTTGTGATGAGAATCGTTTTTCATTGAAATATTGGTCCAATAATATGTTGTTTATTTGAATGATGTCACTCTATCTTTAGTTTGTGCAGTGAACTACACAAAATTTAGATTTTTTTTTTAAATCAGCTTTAATGATTTTAATAACATTTGTCTCAAATGTATTCCCTAAGGGCTCACACAAGACAATCATCTCTCCATTTTTTTTTTTTGGTAGTTACTGGTAAAAAAACCACATATCAAGCTTTCCCAGAATCGGCTCTATTAATTTCAGTCAATTTTTTTGTAAAATGTGGAGATTATTGACCCAAAACAGCATCCCAAATTATAAGTAAAAAGAATGATAGTTGTGGAATAATTGGCAATAACTCAAAAATAAACTGTGACTATCATCATAAACTCTATACACATTGTTCAAGATTAGGATACAAAGGAAACACACTTAGGCTTTTAAATATATTTCAATATTCCCATAAGAAATACATGTGGGAAAACTCATGTTTTCTTTTCGTGTGTAAGTAATACAGAAAATTTGTGTGTGAATATTTGTATTGGTTATTATTTGATTTTGTGGATGGACAAATTAGTGCAATGTTTTTCCATAATTTATTTCTTCAGGTAATGGTGATATACCTCCAGATATTGCAATAGAACGAGTAAACAAACTCAGTGATCAGATTCGTATAATTCTGGAACACTACAAGAATCCTGATCCAGTTGGAATTCCTGGAGTTCATATACCAGATCCAATGCCAGTTCCTAACTTGAAACATGATATATCCTTCGCAGGGAGACTTGAAATAAAAAATGCAACTGTTAATGGACTTTCTAAATTTCATATTGAAAGCTTCTATTCCAACTTAGCAGATATGCAGGTATTTATATTTATTTTATAGTGACATTATGCTTATTAAAAAATATTAAAAATGATGAGCAGGTGAGTAGTTTTAGGCCTATTCATAAACCTAATATCAATTTCTAAAACTTAAAATGTGCTTCTCTTAAAAAAAAGAAAAAGAAAAATTTGGTAAAAGGAATTTTAATTCTTGCTGCTAAAATTGTTTTGAAATGTGTAGCATCTAATCAATATTATAAGAAAACATACATTTTAAATTTTACGTTAGAGTTTAATAGTGCACATAGAGCCCATCATGTTTAGATTTTGTATGGGTAAGAGACACAGGGTTACTTTGGAAAGTGGTCCTTGGTATTACCTAGTAGTAAATTGAAATACACACAAAAACATAAAAAGTTCAAAAATATTTCGTAAACACTGTTCACTTTCTCAATCAGTAGAGAGTATAAAAAAAATAGCATAATTAATTTTAAGTATCTTTAAAAATAGCAGAAGCATATGTATGGTAGAAAATGATTCCCTCCTTTTTTTTAAAGAAAATAATTAAGCACACTTCTGATGTGCAAAAACATCTAATTACCCTACATGTCCAGTGTTCATCCTTTAATAACAGTAGTTACAATAATGCATAAATTGGTGTAAATTATTATTATTACACTATTTGTTTAGTATTTTGTTTGGTGAAAAGCCTCACATTGGAGCGCCATATACAAAAGTACATAATTGTCTGAAAATTATATTATTATATTTACTGAATGAATTGTTTTGTTTTTTTCGTAAAATATCTGATTGTAAAAAGTGCAATAAAATTTATCAAAATTGTTAAGATTGTAATTATACAGATAAACACTTTCTTCATAAATTCTAAGAAATATTTCTTTCTTTCTTTTACATATGAAAAAATTCATCAGAATATATTAATTGGCTACATACTGAGAAAGAAAGCTGAAACAAACTAATTAATATGATAAGATGTTAAAAACTTTACGTTTTGTTAGATTCAATTAAACATAATCACAATAAAATTAAATGGATAATAATAATGGTGAAATTCAAAATAGACAGTTATTCAAATTATTCAAGTCTTTGAAAGTCTTATACACACATGAGATAATGAGTTTATTTTCTCTTATTAGGTCTCTCAACTAACATTTTATGTAACACAATCAAAATAAGCCAAATGCTAGAATGTTGCTGTAGATCCATTATATTAAAGGTGGATCTACATACATACAAAGAAATATAATTGTCTATATTAGCCCTCGGCTGCTCAGGAATGGATACAAGATTGTCTATTTCAAATCGTTAGCACAGAATCTCAAAACAGGGGTAGGGATGGTGCCGACTTTTCCCAAGTAGGAGGATGGGCAAACATATACATAAATATATAAAAAACCTATATTGTTTAGATTATATTCAATTAGCAAATAAAATAATTTTTCAATTGTTAATTATTGTTCCTTCAATGTAGGATGAAATGCAAGGGTGAATTATGAATGAAATCACAAATTTGATTTTCAAAGTTATTAGCTGGTTTTAAGAATTTAATTACTCAGTAAAAGTGTTATATTATCTTTAGTCCTTATGGGTTATAGAGCTTCAGTGGAGCAAAATGCTCAAATAGAAAATGGCTAAAAAGTACATATAACAAAATAGAAGGATCTCACCAAAATTGGCAATTTTAATTTTGCTAAATATATTCTTCAGGGTTTATATCAACCTTAAAAAAATCTCTAATTTTTTGAAACCACACTGTTTGTAGTTTCTTGGAGTTGAATAGTAAATTAGATGTTGAGAATTAGTTGGCTGATTCTTGGATTTTTGTTTCACATCTGTCCGCTTGTAGGCCTTCCTCAACAATGCTGAATTGGATGCACTCAAATCGGCATTTCAGAAACTTCGAAACCCGTGCCTTCTGTATTTCTTCTTACAGGCATGCACTTAAGTTTGTGTGGATTTGAGGTGAATTTATGAAATGATTATTCTTCTATGAAAATGAATTGATGATATATTTTGTAACATACAACTTTTAAAATGAAAAATTTAATTATAATAAAGATATGACTTGGTTAAGTAACTTCTCTTAACAGTTATTTACATAATTATCTGATTTATATAACAGTCATAGTGCATTTGGCAAAATAATTACATCATCATGAAAGAAATGATTACAACAAATCAGAGGGCTCGCTGATGTAGTAGCCATGACAACTCATATTCTGAGATGACGTCCTGCTCGACCACCATTGATATAAACTATGAAGAACCATTGGTTTTCGTTTTTTATTTGATTTCTGAGATACGTATGGTTTTTTCGTACAAAACATTTTTGACACAAGAAATTGTGATAGATCTAATAGTATAATTCCTTTTCCCTATAGTTCTCTGAGTATTAGGTAATCTTAGAAATATTGTTGTATGCCTGTTGTACATTTGGTGCAAAGTATTTCTAAGCTGATTTTGAAATTACAACTTTAGTTTTACACTACGGTTTTATGTTTTAGTATCAATTTTGCTAGATGGAAGAATTTATCGAGATTAGATTTTGATATGGGAATTAGTATGATATTATGTTGGGAAATAGTTTTACTTTGAGCTTTTCTGGTTGAATATCTGGAATCATTTGAAATTGGGTATTTATTTAGTAGTACGATGTCCATTAGGTACCATTTTTTTACCACCTTATTTGCAATATATTTCTTTTTGGAGATAAGGCACAGAGAGCTCTCCAATTATCAACTTTTTACGTAACCAAAAAAATAATAATAATTTATTTAAATACAGCTTCAACATTCATTTGTATAAATCATATTGAATAGAAATGGAGTTTTTAATGACAGTGACCGAGATTATTATTATTGTTTATTATTTTTTTTTACAATTTTTCCTGAATTGTAATTATCTTTTACTAGTGACTATACACAGCGATTTGGATCATTAAACTTCAAATTTCACTATTTAATATTCATTTCAAATTTAAAATAAATCACTATAACATATTTTTAGAAATTAGGTTTTTTGTAACAGCATTTTATTGTTTGTAAAGATAACTGATGAACTGGTATTTTTAGGAGGTGTTAACAAATATGTTTTGTTTAGGTCCTTACAGGCTATATTTAGTAAAATTTTATCAATACTGATAGATCTGATTTTGAGAATTGGTCATAAAAAACTCTTCAATAATTTAGGCTAAAGGGCACCGCACAATTGACAGATTATAGACAGTCATCATTCAAAACAATCATTCACTTTTTTGGATTCGGGGGATTTTAAAATCGATATCTGTGAAAAATATAATATGAACATTTTTTATACATCACATTTAGAGAAATTAAAAATTGTGTAATATTATGTAAACATAAAAATAACTTGGTACCACAAACACTGAGAGATTGATCGCCTGTTCACTCTATCCAGTGCAGGCATGCATCCCAAAATAGACCAAGCATCAGCTGACACTCATCCACCCATCAACCTTGGTCTCCCAACTCTTCTCCTCCCATGAATCCGTTCAATTATAATTTCTTTGAAAGCTATTCATTTGGAACCCATGACTAGCCCAACAGAGTCATCCCATCCTGAGAGTATGGACTATGGACTGACATCGCATTTTTATACAGAACATTTGGTTCAGCACTGGAACTCTACCACCACCTTTGTCCCTTTCACATTACTCCAAATACGAGGCGTATTCATAAATTAAGTACTGTTTCATTTATCACCGCCGCAGCACTGTGGTTGGTGTTATGTGCATGCACACTAGTTTTCCTTGTTCACTAGCTCTCAACTGATGCCATTTTGGGTGCTCTATCTGTGTTTTCAGTTTGCTGTGCACGTTAAGTATTACTTTCTAAGTTAACATTAAATATTGCTGTTTAAGACGATTACTGATCCCGCTGACTGTGACATTCGTACTGTAATTCGATTTTTGAACACAAGGAATCTGAAACCGGCCGAAATTTAAAGTCCAGTTAATGATGGTTACGGTGAAAACACGATAAGTGATGGAATGGTGAGAAAGTAGGTAGAATATTTAATGAAGGTCGAACAAATGTCCACATGAAGCTCAGAGTGGTCGGCCTTCTGTGTCAACGATGATTTAGTAAGGAAAGTTGAGGAAAAAATCGATGAGAACAGACATTTCAAAATGACAAAGCTTTCCGACGAATTTCTACAAATTTCACTAACTGTTTTATACAAAATAATTGTTACAGACCCCTTAGGTTATCACAACCTGTGTTCCCGATGGGTTCCAAAAATGCTCACTGATATTCACAAAACCAAGCGACTTGGCAGTCCTTTGACATTTCTTACACGGTACAGTGAAGAAGGAGAGAATTTTTTAAACAAGTTGTGACAGGTGATGAAACTTGGGTTCGTCATGTTAATCCAGACCAACAGTCAATGGAGTAGAGACACACTCAATCTCAAAAAAAACAAAAGTTCAAAGAGAAAATGTCAGCACAAAAAATCATGTGCACTGTCTCATGGGATAGGAAAGGGATTTTGCTTACTGAATTTCTTCCCAGAGGTGAAACCAATGCAGCACGATATTGTGAGACTGAAAACTATGGCATGCAATTAAAAACAAACAAAGAGGAATTCTTAGTAAAGGAATTGTATTGCTCGGCCCCATACTGCTGGTTACACTCAAATGGTGATTAGACAGTTTCATTGGGAGCAGTTCAATCACCTGCCATACAGCCCAGACTTGGCACCGTCCGTCTACCACTTGTTCCTGCACATGAAGCGCAAGCTAGATGGTAAGCTCTTTGGATCTAACGATGAGGTTAAAAATGCTGTGGAGTCGTGGCTATCATCACTGGCAGGAAATTTCTATTAAGAAGGTATAGAAAAGCTGGTCAACCGCTATGACAAGTTTTGAACATTGGTGGAAACTATGTACAAAAATAGTTTAATGTAAGTTATGCTCTTTCATGTAAAAATAAAATTGGCTTGAAAAAAAATGTTTTACTAATTTTTTTCAAAACGGTACTTACTTTCCAAATACGCCTCGTATTATTCTAAGATTCACTTTTCTTGGGGTTTTTTTCAATAACATAGGCTACCTCCTTTACTACACATTGGAAGTACGGAAATACAATATTAAAGTTTTCCAAAAAATTAATTAAAATATTAAAATTTAATCTGAATATAGTAGTAATTACTAAAAGTCAATAAATATCAACTACAATTTCAAATATATTTTTCTTTAACATGTAACAAATATTTACTGTTTCAGGTACAAGTAGTTGTCTATATTGAGAAATTAGAAGTTTTGGGAAACTACACTTTAGGGACATGGCTTTCAAAAAGGTATGGAGGGTGCAATGTCACATTATCTGATGTTTATATTGAAGGAATAGCCAAACTTGAAGTTTCCCGACTGGGAAACTTAGAAGCTAGTGATATAAATATGGATATAGTTGTCAACAACATTGAACTTGATTTCAAAAACCTTGGTTTCTTGGCATCAATTTTTCAAGGTGCCATCAACACAATAGGCCCATTTATTTTGGATTCTATTAAACCTTTTATACTTGGTGTTATTAATAATGATATTCGCCAAAATGTCAATAAAAATCTAAAAGGTGCCAGTAAAACCTTTCCTAACTCTCTACCACCAATTGATATAGCTATAGCAGAGGGACGCAAAATGGTCAGAAATATGGGATATGATCCTTACAAAATTGATGATTATAATTACAGTATTGGTATTTTTAGTATAGATGTGACACAAGTATGGATCAAAGGACTAGCATCTTTTTACCGTATTGGAAACTTGACTATTCTAATGGAAAATAATACCATACACATAACAATAGAAACAGGTACTCAGCAACTAATGGGAAACTGCCAATGGGAAATAACTTCAACATCATTATTTTCAAAACCAGGTAAAAGTTCTTTTACTGTTGAGTACATTCATGTTAAAGCCAAAGTGAACCAATCATTGGATATACGGCAACAACCTATTCTTGATGATCTGCAATTAGAACTTGGAAATATTCAGCTACGGTCAGATGGTACAGGTACTTTGGATTATTTACTTGAAGCTGCTGTCAACATTTTACCAAATATCCTTAGATATCAAATAATGGATGGTATTGAAGAGCCACTGAGAAGAAAAGTTCAAGAAATCTTGGACAGTTACGACTTTGAAAATATGATAGAGGAAAAATTACCGCAATTAGATAATTTACAAAATCAGATGAAAAATATAAGTTCTAATCCGGTTAAAACTTATGTTGAAAAACTTTCAGAAGAAGGTTTACATGTAAATGACACTGAAGTTGAAAATGATGAAATTTTCAATTAGAATGAAAAAGTGGATTTGTTTTCATTCCAACATATTTCACTTCTGTTAAATAAAATCTAGATTTATTTTAACGAAAAAATGAAAACTTAAAATGTGTAAATTATCTTCATATTGTATATAATGTTTCTGTTGTGTCATTTATATTGGACCCTTTTTCTTTTGGATAATGAAATTCACCCTATTTAAATAGTGCTATCGGAAACATATTTTTGTACTGTATGAGTTAAAACTTCTTTTATTTAAAATTTAATCTTTTTCAATAATCAATAAGTAAAATCATTTATCAATAAATAAATATTAAATAGGTTTCTCAATTATTACAAATGCTTGGAGAGAAAATACTAAAATATATCCTATAGAATGACCATAGCAATCAGTATAAAAAGTCCAACAGCTTATATATAAATGTTACAGCAAAAGTATGGATCATATTTTATTTGTTATATCTTAAATCAGTCATTTGTTTTTGTCATTTCTTTCTCTTTTTAATGAACTTGTTTATTTATCACCAATTCAAGCTATTGTAAGTTTAACCCTGAGGGTAAGCAAAGTAACAAAAACGGGAATGTAAAATGTTTAAAATTTGTTTTTCATGATTTAACTAGATTACTATCCATGCAATTCATTGTAATAGTAATTAGCAATGCTGCACTATAAACCAACAAACTTTAGCTACAAAAATATGACTTCAGAATAACATACAGTACTATTAATTGTCAATTTAATCAAATGCTGAGCTTTAAATTTTCAAAAGCTTAAGAAAATGTGTGAGAATAGGGAATGAATATATATACAAATATTTTACCAGCAGTAGTACATGGCTGCCAGGAGGACAAATAATAATCTGCTTTTTCAGTTGAGGAAATAAATGATATGCTTGATATCTGTTTAAATTCTGTTTTAATAAGATTATTTACTTCTATTTATTAGTATGTGTAACCAGTCAAAGAACACCAACAACATAATGCATCTTGTACAATTCAGCAGCCAATATCAGCAATGACTTGGTTTAAGCATCTACATTACCAACTGACTGTGTTTATCTTGGAGCAATTTTTAAATTTTAGTGCATAACAGATTTTTTCTCAGTGCAATGAAGAAGGATATGTTGAAGTGTTTCCGACAGATTGGAGACTCCTTCAAGTTTGTATCGGTAAAAGTATTCAGTAACAGGAAGGCTCATCATTGCTTAACACGTTCGCTACCACAATGTTAAAAAAAAATCGTAACCACAGACTGCCGCCTCAATTTTGCGGCGGGCGTGTCCTACTAGTAAATGAGAAATTTCTTCGCAACGGTCTATTTTAAAGGTTAGATCGCTTAGGCACGGTCTACAGGATAGTCCGCCACATATATGCGGCGCTTGGTCTGTAGCTAGGACTATCGCTGACGTCACTGAACAGTTGGCAACACTGACATACAGCATTACCTCAGTCTGTGGCGAAGGTCACAACCATTTTGACCCGTCTACAGGGAAGTTCATGAATTTTTTCGTGGGCTGTGGGAGTGACCCGGCCGCCGCATATATGCGTCAGCTGGTAGTGAACGTGTTAAGCAGCAAAGGTTTGCGTTTTCCTGGAAAGTTAATTATATATACTCAGATCACTTGGTTCAGCCTATATATCAAATAATTTATTTTCTGCCCTTTAAACTAGTTTTCCAGGAATCCAACCCCATTGAATATGTTTGAAATCATTTGAAATCTGATTTTGTGACTTGTTTCGAAATGAACTGGCATGGTCAATTATGTTATTTACTAGATATTTTAAGGAAACTTCATGAAACTAAGCTCCAAAACTGTGAAAGAAATATTTTTAAAATGTATGACAAAATCATGGGACTTTATAATAAAATATCAAAACAAAGGGTTTTATCAAATTGTGTTCCAGATTCAATTATTGTAGTTTAACCAAATCTCTATGAATTTAATAAATTTATTAAAGTTGTTAACGATTTTGTGCTTGCAATAATGAAATACAACTTAGAATTACCTTTCACAAGCTTTGAATGAGGACAATGCAATCAAATTAACAACTCCATTTAATACTTTAGCTGATCTCTCTGTTAAACTAAAAGGATACTTGATCCAAATGTCTGCCAATATCTAAAATCATCATTCAAGAACAAATTATTCGGCAATTTTTTGACTGCAGCTTGCCAAAAGTTTATGAAAGTAAGTCAAAATACTATTTTAAAGCTTCTTTTATTTTTAACCTATATAATGTCGCTTCTGTAAAACATTTTTTAAACTCAAGGAAAGGAGTGACAAGGATCCAGAGTCAGGATTCAACCTTGAACATATTAACACTCATCTACAAATTAAGATCCTACTTGCAGAAAATAAACTCAGCTATCTCACTGAATAGATCTTCATCATTAGATCAATATTAACTTTTTTAAATTTTTAATATCACACAATGTTACTTAGAAATCCTACATAAATTACTTACTGTAAATTAATTAATAAATAGATAATATTTTTGTATTTTTTTATTTATATAATTCCCTGAAGTATCGTTTATCATTTAATAAATACTAAAGAACAAGGTACAGAGTTAGGAAATATTATTTTAGAAATATGCAAGCAAAAAAAGTTGAAATACACTGTAATAAACTATAACATATATGAAGATGCATATATACCTCAACTGCTTGGCCATATAAAGCACTATTTTATTGGTTCAAATATTTTTCTTTCCAAGCATCACAGATGCTTTATAGTATTTTGATTAGTATTAAAATATATTTGATATATAGATTTTGATATAGTATTAAAAGTATTTATGATGCTTTTATGATGATAGGATTTATGAATTAGGGTTGCCCGATGATGCCGCAAGGCGAAACAATTGTAGCTAATTTTATTATTAAAATAATTTTGAAACTTAATTTTAAACACTTGGGAAAGAGCTCACAAGAAAAGTGGGATTGTGGTGATTATATAATGAAGAATGCAATTGGAAATAATCTGTATTGCACTTTAAATATAAAGAAAACTCACGACGATGAATTTGAAGGTGCAGAGATTTATGAAATATCACACTATGATTTACGAAAAATATATAGGTCAAACAGGCAGGTCTTTAAAAAAATGATTTAGAGAACACATACCAACAACTTCACAATCAGCTAACCCAGGAAAAGTCTAATCTAAATTTACAGAACATTTCATGATATATTTATGTATTTTTAAATAATGACAATGGGAACTACGCAATAAGCACTCTTTAATGGTGGAATAGCCGAAACGGCCATAGTGTAACATTAAAAAGAAAAGAATATTAACTATTGTTGATGGTATGTCATATTAATATATTTAGAAGAAAGCAACTAAAGATATCTGAGTATTGGCGGAATGATACATAGGTCGTGCTTTGATGAAGAATGAGGCACAGTTTCAGAGGCAAAAAAATTGTACTGAAAATGGTTCAGAAGAAATAATAAACCGCAACAGATGAATTTTAAAATGTAAGGAGGCAAGAAAAGAGAATGCATTGATGCTCAAGAAAGCTTGTCGAAATAGAGGAGCATAGAAACCAAAATGACATCAAGGTCCTCTATCAGAAAGTCAACTCAAGTAGAGCTCCATTTAAGCCAAGGATGAATTCATGTACAAAATAGGATGGTTCACTCCTAATGGAAAAGAGCTAAGTTCTTCAAAAATGGATGCATCATTTCGACCATATTCCGAACCAGGATACAGGTTGTTCAGAGGAAGAAACTGAAGAAACGGTTTTTGAATATCTGAGCAAGGTAATGGTGGCTTTGATCCAGAACTTAAGGATGTTATGAGGTCATTGAGAAGTTAAAAAACAACAAAGTACCTGGCATAAATGAAATCCCAGCAGAACTGTTAAAAAAGTAGCGAGTCTTTCAGATATATGATATAATATTTACCATTTAGTTGAATAACACTTGCTGAACCAGTGGACTCGTATATCCATTACAAAAAAAGCACATATAGCATTGCTCAGATTTTCAAGGAATTATACTGATTCCATGCAGATTCAAACTTTTATGAAACTTTTGTGTAGAAAGCAGTGGTGGCTTACTCATAAGGACTCTCGGACGCCCCCCCCCCCAATGATATTATTTTAATAATGTAAATAGCTATATGTATTTAATTCTTTGGAGATAAATGAATTATGAATTGCCACTATAGATTTCACCATCATTTGTAGCGAAAGTTTTACAATATAAAATATTTGACGAATGTATTCTGGAGTTCGGACGGTGGCCAGAGCGTCCCAGTTTCATTGCATTTAGTCATATGGGGCAAGCAGCAGACAGAGCTGAGGGTGCCGTGATGTCATTTACACAGCATGTAATGGGCTTCTAGGGCAGAGTCCGAAGCTACACGCGCAGACATCAGTCAGTGCAGCCACCATAAATTAGATGTTCCGCATTACTAAAAACCTTGTTTTCGATGGGCAAAATAAGTTGGCGCAACTGTTCTAAATAGTGTCTCTCGCCAATCACACGAGTTGTTTGTTTATGTTTTTAAGTTTAACCCTTTGTGATTGTGAATGTTAAGTGAATAAATAACATGTATAAAATAAAACAGAGCCTTACGTGTATAAAATAAAACAGAGCCCTCCCATTGCTCTTAACCATCGGCCGCTACTGATAGAAAGCTTATATCATTCACAGAAAAGGAGATAGGAAATTATCACACAGGATTTAGTAGCAGAAATTACAGCCTTAGGACAATTTTGGAAAAGGCAACAGAATACAGACTGATATCATCTTTTCGTGGATTTTAAATCTCCCTATGACAGTGTAAAAATACCACAGCTGTACAAAGCTCTTCCACAATTTAGAATACCCCAAGGCGTTCATGACTCTAAAATGAGGATATTAAATGTGAAATGCATAAATAAAGTTCAGAACCAAGTGTCTGCATAGTTTGAGATTAAACAAGGACTGACTAAGACAGGGTAATATACTTGCCTGCCTGCATTTTAACCTTGGCCTAGAAAAGGTTATTCGTGAGTTAGAAGGGACCATTTACATAAACTGGTTTAGTTACTGAAATGGAAATAATGAGATGATTATTTAATTCCACAAAACAGCTTTAATTGCGACATATGTTTCGCCATTAGGCATTTTCAAGCAACTCCTAGTATAACGGCGAAACATATGTCGCAATTTAAGGTGTTTTGTGGAATTAAATAATCATCTCATTATTTCCATTATCATGGAATTCCATCATGTACCGACTGCTGAATCATTAAATTAGTTACTGAACTTTATGGATGACATAGATGTGCGATCACTCAGATCTCTTGAAAAGGTTTTTGTAGACTTACAGTAGGGCCCCGATTATCCAAGCTCCGACTAACCGAGGTTCCGGTTTAACCGAGTGTTTGTACACTGTACAGTACTGTGGCGAGCGAGCGAAATATTATGAACATAATATTTAGTATAGTGCAGTACTTTGGATTTCGTAATAAAGTGAACTCAATATTTTAATTCAATTTTACGTATTTATTTATTATTGTATCAACCCCAAAACGTCTTTGTAATGCCTGTAACACAGACCGGTGGCCGAAAACACACACTACCATTGATTTCAATGGCGGCAGGGGACGCTCTTGTTCGCCGGTCTGTATGCCCGTGTTATCCGAGTTTCTGGTTATCCGAATGTCCTCTGGTCCACATTAGCTCAGATAATCGGGGCCCTACTGTAGTTAGTTAGTGAATTTGGGGTCCGAGGCTATACAGCCTGTTGTCACTGTGACCCAAATGGATCTTTAGTGACTACCCTACTAATTGTTTTAGACCCAGCTAAGATTTAAGATGCCTAAGAATCTTAAAATGGTTCTGAGAGACATTGTCATTACCTCTGCAGCCTTGTGTAAAGGAATGCTGAGGTAAAGTAGCCTTTTTTATGTGTCAGGCAGAAGTGGCACGGTCCAATGATGCCTTTCCCGTGTGTTTCAGATGGTAATTCACTCGATAATGTTGAGAGCAATAATCAGACTAAGCTCCCTTCTACTGAGCTCCAGTAATTTTTTTGCCTTTATTTAGAGTAAACTATAAACTTTTTGGTTTGTATAAGATCATGGTAGGTGGACCAATACTTGATCTTTTGATCTTGTTCCCAGGTTTTCAAGATATTATGAAGATATGTTTTAGGCACCTCAAAGAATGGTTCGGGCCCAACAAAATCAACCTCTGCGCCTTCTTTGGCAAGGCTATCCGCTTCTTCATTTACTGGTATTCCTTCATGTCCTGGCACCCAGAATAAGGAGACTTTGTTGTTTGTTGCCAGTTGATTAATTACAGTATCCTCATGGTAGGAATGTGTCTGGGATGGAGAGGAAAAGAGGGGCCCCCACGCTTTGTTTGTTGCATTTACTTTCAGCAGTAAAATCCCAATAAAAAAATATAGACCTCAAATGCTTCTGTGTAAACACGTACCCTACTTTCGTTTCTTTTATCGAGGTAAATAAGAATAAAAGTTTACAAAAGTCTGTCATGAAGTTGTAACTTTAGGAATTAAATGTAGCTATGCAGTAATTTGCATATAGGATAGGGAAGAGCTAGCCCAAAACAGAAATACTAGTAGTGGCAGTAGTTTCTCCAATCCCTGCTGCAAAACCACATCTCCCCCAGGTGTTTTGTATGGTTTGTGGCTCCCCACCTAACCTTGTTATTATTATAGATCATGGATGCTAACCTCCTTCTCCAACTAAGGGAGCAAGGCATAAGATGATCCTCAATAGTAGTTTGTCTGGGATCAAACACAGTAGAGCCGAGGAAATGAGTGTCTAACAATAGACTCATAGTCTTCCCTACACTCTCCGTATACGATCCATCTATTTTGTTTAAGGACTTTTGAAGTCGAGGCGCTGTTGGGATATTATTTATGCCTTAACAAAACCTTTTCCTTGTCCTTCTTTTACACTTTCTCAACTCCTTATTATAATCTGTAAGATCTGTTTTATAACCCTCCCAGTTCCTATTAACCTCTGCCCTGCTAAAGAACTTGGACAGCTTAGAGTTCCACCAAAGCATGTGTGCCTTAACTCTTCTTTCCCTAACGGGACAACTGATTTCAATAGAATTTACAATTATACCTTATAATGTTTCAGCTCTTTCTAGCTCCGTTTCCATTTCTAGAGGGCTTTCAAATTCGACCAACTCAGATTGCAGGATTGCTTTGTATTTAACCCAATTGGTGTTTTTGGGGTTCGGTTTTTAACTATCTGGGTCTGAGTAGATTTAATTTTTAAGTAATGTACAAGTGATCAGACAGTGAAGGTTCATCTGATACATGCCAATTAAGGATGAAATCACCTAAACTGGGATTATGCAGAGTCAGGTCTATCCAACCTTTACCTCCTGCCTTATTAAAAGTATTTTTGTCCCCCCTATTACCTATCTCTATTTTATTAGCATAAAGATATTCAAGAAGGTACTCACCTCTTTGATTGTTCCTCACACTTCCCAAGTTGTAGGGTGTGAATTGGAGTCACATCCAATGATGAAGCGTTGCCCACTTCTTTTACAGTAACTGATGAGTTTTCACTGTATCATCTGTTGGAGATATATTGGATTCACCAGGAAAGTAAGCTGAGGTTATTATAACCTCCTGCTCCCCATCGTCAGTCCATACTTTTACTAGCACAGTGATCCTGTGTTAGAAACTCTGAAATAGGAAGAAAATTAACATTACTATTTAACATTATAGCTGCCCTCGTTTTTTCTATAATGTTATTGTAAATTAGGTTACATTTTGGAGTTAGGAGTACTCTAATGATTCCTCTTTTGACCCATGGCTCTTGGATTAGGGCTATGTTTTCAGTACATTCAGTAAATCTCATGCCAAGGACAGCCAAAGCTGTCCTGGCATGGTTGATTTATCTGATTGACGTTCAGATTTGTTAAGGTATTTTACTCTTTCATATCAGAGACTTCGTCAGATATGGTAGTGTTCAGCTTCAGCTTGGTCTGTATTAGTCCACTCCTTTAGCCTCTTCTGATGAATTATTTTTGCTTTAACTTTTCTTTGCGGCTGTTGATGGCCCCTTAGTTTTTTGTTCCTTTTGAAGGAAGGAACTGCTAGATGCCGCATCCCAAACACCCCAACTCCGCAGACATATCTGCCAAGGCTGTAATACCCCTCCTGCCAACATGACTTTGGAGGGAGCTTTGGCCTGTGATGCAGCCATCTTATCCTTACTTTGTGGTGTGTAACTAGGCTGACTAGAAGTTTCAGCTCCCCCCGCAGCGGATAAAGCCCTAGGCACTGTCACAGGCTCCGAGGACTCTTTTGATAGCAAACCAGGATCAGAACTACCAGCCGGAAAAGCCTTCACCATTGAAACCTTTGTTACTTTATGTTTCCTTTTTAGCCGAAGATGAATTTCTCCAAACTTGTAACTAAGTCCATTTAGGCCCATATTTTTTTTTAGTTTTGTGGCTGTCAAAACCTCTACTGAGCGGTCCAGAAGTGTCATAAAAGTGCTTCGTTGAACTCTACGAAGAACTTTCCATTGATCAAAATTTAGGCCTTCATTTTGTACCTTTCAAATAATGAAGAATGGTCTCATTAGTCATCCTCACTATTAGGGAAATAAGCTGTCACAACCTGCACCCTAGGAATCTCTCCCTATGACACAGCCTTGAGAGCAGCGTTAATCCCATACTTTTAACTTTTTTCCTGTTTTTGAGCCAGTTTGCTGTTTCTTCATTCGGACATATGAAGATGATGTATCCTGGCTTAGGTATTACACCTAGGAACTTGGGTCCTTTTACTCCAATACCTCTCCCAGAATCTCCCTTTGCACCAATTTTATTAGGCTCTCTGTGAGCAGGACATCGGAAAAATCTTCAGCTAGGAAGCCTACCTTTAACCCTACCATCACTTGGCCTTAACCCTTAAAGCGCTATGGAAAAATACTATAGTACGCTCATTTACTGTAAAAAATAAAAATTATATTTTCTCAATTTTTTTTTAGATTTAGGTAGTTTTAGTCAAGTAGACAACAGAAATGTTATAAATTTTCATTTAATAATGATAGGCCTACCATAGGCCTACGTCTTGGAACTAACCCTACTTCTTGATTTTCTTCATTTTCACTAGAACTATCAACTTTATTTTCAGTAATATTGTGTAAAATTACATTTTCAGCCTCTTCTTGTTCTAGGTTATGAAAGTCAACCGCACTAGAAAACGATGCGGTTATAAGTCCATTTACAAATTCGTCAAAATCAGGATCGTCTGGATGAGCCATACAGTGTATATCAAATATACACATTCAATAAGAGTCCCAGAAAAGACAAAACTAACAAAATATTTATATTTATTTACTGCCAAAACTCGACGTAAATAAACACACAACACTCAACAGACATCAACAACAAATGCAAGCGAGAGTGAAAACACGAAAACAGCTGACCATTGTAGCCTGCGTTTATAGGAGCAAAAAGCAGTACGGGAGCGAACGAATACTACTCTTTGTTGCTAGGCAACCATTAACGATAACAAAATATTTCTAAATAGTCGCCATATTGGTTTAGAGGGTCCAAATAGACAAAAGCGACATTTCTATGCACTCTATCGGATATTTTACGACCTACAGAGCAGTAATAGCAGACGATTGAGCTATCACGCTTATAGGCGCTAGCAGCGTAGTGGCAGTGCCGCGTCTGTAGGCGCTAGCCGCGCGGTAAGGGTTAAGTTGGAGCTGTTGCATGTTCAACTTCTAAGTATAGACCATGAGTTTCAGAGTCATTTTGACAATCTGGATTCCGGGGTAGTTTCAACCGATTAAACTTGTTTTTAATTTTGTTTATTATTATTATTATTTAGTTTTGCACAATTAGCCACTTTATTCTCTCCCTCTCAGCATCATTTAGTTTGTCAGCTTTTCTTTTAGTAGTGGAGGCTGCTTGTTCATCCAATGTTGTTTCATCCTCTGGAAATGGTAGACTTTGTGAGCCTACATCTACATCCATTACACCTTCTTTCTCTAAATCTTTAGGCATTTGTTTAGGATTTGTGTTTCAACATTACTGTTGTTTTCTTCTAGTTTTCCTTGTTCTCCCATCATGTTCCCATGAGATATGAGGAAATAAGAGTCCACTGAGGCAGAGCCTCTTGCCTCAGTAAGGCTAGTTGAATCTGGTATCCAGAGTTTGCATATTCATGATCAGACTTCCCTCTGACCACAAATCCATGGACATGTGCTGTTCCACCTATGATTGGGGGGAAAAGACAGGATTGGGGGGGAGACCTATGTTTGTGAGGATAGTGTTGGAATCAATAATATATTAAAGTCCACATGTGCCCAGAGCATTTTGGGACAGAAGCAGAAGAGATATAGAAAACTTTTTTTTTTTTAAGTGAAACACCAGCTATAGATAAGGAATATTAAATGTTTCTGGTAGTAAGAAAGAACTGGGTAGGAAATAGGAAAATTGTCCAATTATACCGATGGTCATTCGGTCGTTTGCTCTCCCCAGCCACCAAGGCAGTCCAGCAAAAATCCGGACGCACACAAAGCCCCATGCACCCACAAAACACCAAATGGAAACCTGCCAGCCCCAACCACCAAAAGCAACATACATATTAATATATACATCACCACTGCCGACATGAGACCAGCAAAATCCCTACCCGATCCTGTAAACGAAGCCCCACACACATCCAGATAACCGAACCACCCCAATAACCGGGGCAGTTGGGAATTAGACAGATTGTGAGATAGTAGGAGTCAAAAATAAATGAATGTCCAAATCTACCCAGTGCATCTTGGGACAGAAGCATAAGAGATAAAAAAGTAAAAAGTGAAACACCAGTTAAAGATTAGGTATGCTAAGTGTTTCTGGTAGTAAGAAGAAATTGGGTAGGAGAAGGAAAATTGTCCAAATATACCGAAGGACATTTGGTCGCCAGGGCCTCATTTGCTAGCACAGAGTGCACCAGTAACTAAACAACAGTTTCACATACATTGCACCTCTTTTATAGACCCTTTTTTTGGAGACCTAAAAATGCAGCATTGACTAAGAAGCTGGTAGTTTTATTTTGACATACTAGAATATTACAATCTTAAGCTACTGCTTAAATAATTAATACATATACAAGAAAGAAGAAGAAAGAAGAAGAAGCTGGTAGTGATGAGGAAAATAGTTAATACAATTGAATAGAACATTCGGACGATACAAATCTAGGATAGGAGTTTGTGGAGATAGATGCATTGAGAAGGTGGACTAAATTCACATATTTAGGATGAATAACTGCAAACAATAAATTGTCAATCGAAATAGACACAAGAATTACAAGCCGGTATTACTTCACATTGAATCCTTTTAGTAGTAGAGCTGTCTCACAACAGATCTTGAAGTATGCTTTACAAGACCCTCATTAGACCGGTCCTCAGTTATGATTTGGAAACCTGGGGTATATCAAAGAAATAAGAAATGAATCTTATGATTTTAGAAAACGATATTATGCCACATATTTGGCATTTATTCCAATTTCATTAATGGTCATTCCAATTTGACTTAATGGTCTATCGGTGAATAAAAAAAACTGAAAATGATTTTTTAACTATTAAGTCTTCAGGGTAATTTTGATACCTCTTCTGGTTGGCTAACTTATTTCCAGATCATGATATTCGAGAGATTGGACTTCATGGAGAGAAGCTAAGTAGTTATCAACAAGCAGCGGACAATTTTCAATGTGATTTTGAACAATTTGTATTGTCAGAAAATCTTTCTTATAAACAAATTTATAACACATGTGAATCAGAACTCTTTTGGAAATGTCTCCCCACATGTAAAGTTGCATTCGAAAGTGAATGTCAAGCTGCAGGTCATAAAAGCACCAAAGAAAGGATAACAATAATATGATGTAGCAATGCTTAACAAGCTTAGGCTTCTCGTCATTGGAAAGCTTAAGAAACCAAGGTCGTTTAAGGGAACAAGAGCTGAAAGTTTACCAATTGATTATTTCAACCCGAAGAATGGATGAATGGATGAACCAACAAATATTCCAAGAGTGGTTCAAAAAATTTTTTGTTCCCCCAGTGCATATCATTTTCAATTAAAAAAGTTGCCAGATAAGGCTATGTTGTTGATTGATAATGATACCAATGTACTGCTCCAGTATATAGAGGAACAAGACGACAACGCAGAGTTAGCTGAAAAACTGATGCTAAGAAAAGTTCAGTCAAGAATCAAGAAACGGTATTTTCTCAGTAAGAAAGAAAAAACAATGATTGATTATTTTGAAAAATCGTCAGATAATTGAAATTACAGTACTGTAGTATAGTGTAATGTATTTCCTGTATTGTTCTTTTGTTTTACTACAAGAAGTTCTCATTTACTACAATTTTTTATTTCATATAAAATATACATTAAACCGTTTTTTACTGTATGTAATTTAATAGTTTATACTATATATTATATGTTTTAAGTACATTAAAGTCCTTCATAACTATTTCAAATAATTATTTTCCCTTTATTTTTAGCATTTTTGTGGATTATCCAGTATACCTGTGCCACCCAATTCCCCAGATAATCGGGAGTACAATGTACTTTATATACTGGGCAAGTAAAATAAATTAATAATTTGTACCACTAAGACTTAAAGCAAGTGTATTTATTGTTTGTGTTCGTGGTTCTTTATTAAATTTACCACTGGCATCACAATAATTTTAATGTGGCATCAAAACCATTATTATACAAAGTTCACATAGCTTGTAAAGTCAACAAAATTTTTAACTTGCATCAAAATTATAACTGAATTTTGGTCATTTACAAAGGAATTTTGTTTCTTTAGATTAAGTTGGTTTTGTTTTTGTAATATAAATTTAAAATACAGTAGAGCCCCGATTAGCCGACCTAATGTGGACTAGAGAACACTCGGATAACACGGGCAGACAGACCGGCAAACAAGAACGTCCCCTGCCGCCATTGAAAACAATGGTAGCTTGTGCATTTTCAGCCGCCAGTCTGTGTTACGGGCATTACAAAGACGTTTTGGGGTTGATACAGTAATAAATAAAGACGTAAAATTGAATTAAAATATTGAGTTCATAATATAAAAAATACAGAAATATGCTGTACTGAACAGCAAATAAAAATACAGTTTTTTTAAAATCAAAATTCTAGCCTACAAATCTAAAACAAGGTCAATGGTGAATATGAAAATACACTTAAAAAGAGCTACAGTATTGTAAACTGTTTTGTACTGGTACTTTACCAATGAAAATTGAATTTTAAAACTAAGCCTACTTACTTCTTGACAAAGTTCGTCAGAGTTTTCTGCTTTACTGAACTGGCCCGCATCTTTGCAGCACAGTAAAATAACGAGTAAAATGACCAAGCGGTCACCAAACTCCGCTTGCTCACTACGGTACTGTACAGTGTACAAACACTCGGTTAAATCGGAACTCGATTAGTCGGGGCTTGAATAATCGGGACTCTACTGAATGTCTAAAATTATTTATAACAGATGTAACTAGGAATTTCCAATAATAAACTCTGTATACATATTTACAAGGTTTACTAAAATATACAGTTTACAGGTTTAAGGAAAGCATGTTATGTTATAATAATTATAAAAAGAATGAATTTAGGTTTAAACTACTAATTTCTGAGGACGTAAGTGTAGTCCATCTATAATACATTGTGGCATACAGTAGGTTGGATTTACTTCTTTGAGATCAGTATTACCAAGAAGGCTTAAAGCTGCTAGACCAAACAATGTATGGAATGGATCAGGCAGGTCTCCTGGCCGGTCACTAAAGCCCCCTGTTTCTACATCCTGTGAAACAAAGTAATAAACAAAATTGTAAATTTAAATATGTAAGTTCAGTGTTCTAAAAACATAAACCATTAGAATAATTTATAAAAACCATATTTGAAATTTATGCTCAACATTACGTTTTTAACTCATGAAAATGATTGTTTTCTAGACTTTATAAATCACAATCAACCATTGGATAATTTTCATATTATGCCTGGTCCTGCACATAATCATATATGAGGGCAGATCCAAAAGTAATGGGAATCAGGCTGGTGAGGAGAGGGGGTGGGCGTGGCCAGTCGGCCGGAGAGGGAATCTCGAGTCACTTTGCTACACGTCAGTGTGCGACGTTTGTTCGCTATGAGTGGATCAGTTCATACGTGAGAACTTTTTTTGTGAAAGACCTTTTTCCGTTTCGGCGAAAACGTAAAATGGCTGACTGCTGAGAGCAACGTGTGGCTGTGAAATTTTGTTTCCTGTTGGGGCCCGCGGAAACTCTTGTATTGTTTAAAACAGCTTACGGGGAAGCTACTTTAAGTAAAACACATGTCTACGAGTGGTTTCAACGTTTTAAAAATGGAGAAATGTCGACTGAAGACCAGCCTCGTTCTGGGCGCCGTTTAACATTAAGAACTGACAACAACGTTGAGAAAATCAACACTCTGGTTCGTGAGGACTGTTATCGAACCATTGATCCAATGGTTGTGAAGTCAGGGTTGACTTGGAGTTCAATCCAGAGGATTTTATTGGACGATTTGTGCATGAAGAGACTTGCAGCCAAACTCATGAAAAACGAAAAACGGTATAAATATATTTGGAAAATGGGGTTGTTCTGAGCAACTGATTAGGAAATAAATTCATTTGGTATAAAACATAGATATCACACCCAAGAAAAAAGCTAACTTGTCCATCTCTCTGGTCACCAATTATGACCCGGTGCTACAGAGATTAATCAACATACTGAAGGAAGGCTTCAAAATTCTACAAGCTTCGAACAATTTCAAGAATCTTCTCACAGAACCTTGTTTAAACAGCCCATAAATCTGAAACGCATGTTAGTTCACGCCAAACTTCCGGGTCCCAACAACCTAACCTTCCTTACTGTTCTTTTCCATGCAATAGGCCAAGATGCAAAACATACAAAATGCATCTTGCCCTCAACAACTTCAATAGTTCGTCCAGTAAAAAAGAATTTTAAATTAAAGGTCATCATACATCTACAACAAAAAATGTTATCTACCAACTACAGTGCAGCTTTTGCCCAGCTCAATATATAGGCCTAACCACAGACAACCATCAGGATGAATGGCCACAGACATGATGTAAATCATGGATATAGAAACCAACTACACAACATGTAGCAATCCACAACGTTGTCACTTTTGATGACGGCTTCACAACAAAAATTATAAAATATGTCACTCCAAAATGTA
This sequence comes from Aphrophora alni, assembly GCA_963513935.1. NCBI lineage: Eukaryota > Metazoa > Arthropoda > Insecta > Hemiptera > Aphrophoridae > Aphrophora > Aphrophora alni. Next base: position 31,469,615 of record OY740770.1, read on the forward strand.
ACCCATCAGAACTAAGAAGATGGAAACTGTCTCATCAATGGATCACAAAATCTAGAGAACCCTCTAACCTTAATCTTAGATAAAACATCCTTTATTTCAACAGGCTTAAAAAAAAATCATCACACCACAGATCCATCCTAGATTACAATTCAGTTTTCTTTTTATACTCTCTACTGATTGAAAAATTGAACAATTTCAAAACTTTAGTATTTTTTTTATGTTTTCCTATATGAGTATTACTAATAATACCACTTACCAAAGTAAGCCTGTGTCTCCTCCTATCCATACAAAATCTAAACTAAAGGGCTATGCCTCTCATTATAACTCTAATGGAAAATATATAAACAATGCATAATTTTATCTTCTACAACCACCAATGTTGACATGTTACTCCCTAGCAACAAAACACACATACTGCAGCGATCTATTAGATTTTTTTGCTTGTTTTATGGACTTTGGGTTATATGAATATGAAAATTTGGAGGTGTGATTTTGATTTTGATTGTTTTGTTGTCAGGTGATTCAAAGAGCATATTAAAAATTCATTATTTTGTAGAATTTTTATAACAAATAAAACACACTATTTCTTTTGTAAAATTCTATAATTTATTTGGTCTAGCCGACCATGGTTTCGCCAGTTACGGCATTGACGAGGCTCTTACAAGTCAGTCTTGTAAGAGCCTCGTCAATGCCGTAACTGGCGAAACCATGGTCGGCTAGACCAAATAAATTATAGAATTTTACAAAAGAAATAGTGTGTTTTATTTGTTAAAATGGAATTCTATCAAGTACCGTCGGTCATCAGTGTAAACAATAGAATTTTTATATTTCCATAACTATAAGTGCTACAATAATTGAAACGACACACATCGAAATAGGAAGAAAAATACTATAAAATATTGTCCCTGTAATGTAGTTCCACAGAAATGTAGATTTGTGAAAATTAGACAAATAATGATGTAATGTAATAATTATGTTGTCATGTTACTTGCTAGCAGCGAAATACACTACTTTTATCAATTTGTTAAATGTTTTATGGACTTTTGGTAATATGAATATGAAAGTTTGGAACATTACCTTAACAAAGGTACCTAAATTATTGTGATAAGACAATTTTTAGTAAGCAAAATGTTGAATTGAATATAAGGTGATGTCTTCGGCTCGAGTAAATGACTCTGCCATAGAAAACACTATGCAAAGCAAAGTGTGTGCTGTGATAAGATTTCTGATACCAAACAACTTTTCAGCAGCAGTCATCCATCATGAACTATGTGTTGTATCTGGCCAAACAATAAATGAAGGTATTGTGCATCAGTGGGTTTTTTGCATAAAAGAGGAAGAACAAACATTAACCATAAAGAAAGAAGTCTCTGTAGTCGGTGATGAACTAGTTCAGAAAATAAATGAAAAGGTGCATGAAAATCGGCGATTTACAATCTCTGAAATTTCTGAAAAATTTACGAAAATTTCTCAAAAGATTGTTTAGTACTGACTTCTGGTTTCCTGTTTTTGCATGATAACCCTCGCCCTCACACCGCTTAACAAAGAGAAAGATCTGTTGCATCAATTCAAATGGAATGTTTTTGATCATCTGACATATACCCTGAATTGATTAAGAACTTCAAGATGCTGTGACAGGCTGGCTAAAATCCCAGATGGCAGAATAATTTGAAGAAAGAATTTCTAAACTGGTTCATTGCTATGATAAGTGTCTAAATTTAAATTATGATTACGTAAAAAAAAGAAAGATGTATATAATAAAGTTTCTTTATCTACGTTAACTGTATATCAACTATATACATAAACTATACGTTAACTCTATCTATCTCAAGTGTTTTCATTAGTCAAAAGATGTTACTTTCGGAACGACTCTTGTATATATTTATAATAACATAATAACTTTCGATTAAATTGTCTGATATGATAGACAAATTTTTTCCTTTAAATATTTTGAATAAGTTTATTAATCAGTATGATTGATCAAATCTTTTGAAAATGGTGATAGTTTACTTAGTTACATTTTAAAATTGCTATATTGGTAGGATATATTATCAATTTTCACATAAGTTGGTATTAAAATAGTGTTTTACCACGACTTAAACATGTCTGTGTGCAAACAAAATTGGTACTGCTTATAACAAGTGTCTATACTTCATTAAATTATTTGGATGGACACTGGTAGTTAGTATAATTTTCTTTTATAAATTTACAAAAATATTTTATTTCCATTTTAACAAAATAAGTTTACCTGGCAGGCTAAAATGAACTGTTGTAAAGATTCTTTGTCAACCCAATGTAGTCTTCCAAGCATTGTTAATGAAGATAACACCCACCATGAATAGCAAACATCTGGTAATTTCTCTGGACGTCCATTAAGCCCCCCAGAAGGTAGTTGTCTCTCACTCAGCCACCAACCAAGCAAATCTCCATCTATGTCTTGCAAGTGCCCTTAATAAATAATCAAACCATTATTTAAACCTCAACTGTTCAAACAAAACATAGTCAGTTATTATCAGTGCAACTTTTTAGAGATTTAACAAAATTGGAAATTCATCTAGACCAAATCGAAATTTCATATTCAAATTTAAAACTTTAAAAATTGAAATCAATGTTTTGTTATTAATTTACTACAATTAAAATTTTTAACTGAATATTTAATTTTCGAAACTATGCATAGAGTTAAGCAGATTATAAAAAACTTGTTAAGATAGGGTTTTATTCAAGTACAAAATTGAAAATACAAAATTCATTGTACAAAATATACTAAGTTGTAGTTAAAATATTGTCAAAATCAAGAATACTAACAAATATGAACTGAAAAATTCATTACCGGTAACAGAGAGAAATCCAACACAGCAATATATAAGACCAGCATGACTTTCTGACCCAGGTCGTGAACCAAATCCTCCATCAAAGTTACGGCAAGACAAGACAAACTCTACTGCTTTGTCGATATTGACAGAATCAAGCTTACCCTAAAAACAATAATTGTTAATGATTATATTGTTTGGTTGTCGCGATTCTGAATATTGATTATAATCTACAGTTATTTATAGGACTTACCGTATTTAATACTCCTATTTTTTTCAATGACGGTCATTTTGGCTATCCAGTCATCCTTAAATACTGGGCAGGATGTACTTGTCATGTTCATAAAGATTCACTGTACATTATTAACACAAAACGTTTAATGTAACACTTCATAGACATGCACAAAAACAGTTTTAGTGCCCACCCACTGTCCCTGATACATACTGTGGAACGATGTTTGCTTAAACTGACTGCTGGAGAAGGTTGTTATCTATTCTATATTTGTTGGTGTAACTATTCAAATAATGCATTTGAATCACAGTTAATTTTTTCGTTTAATAATGTATTGTTGTCTTGTTTAAAATTGCTGTATATTTCAAATTGTTCCAATCCATTCCTGAACTTTCCTTTTTTACAGCGGTGTAATATTTTTAGGGAATCCTCTATACTGGATTATTTGTGGTCAGTTTGGATGATGTTTGGCAAATTTGGATTAAATTTTTATTGGATATGCCAAAGGTTATCCACAGTTTGATCGACACCATGTGTTATTTAAACCTCTTGAATGACCTTCCTGCTGTCTTTAAATTTTTTTACAGCCTTGAAATTTGCTGTTAAGGCTGATCATTCTTTTTATTTGCATTTATGAAACCCCGTAAACTGTTGTTGTGTAGTTATGTAAAAAAAAAAACTGTTTCAGATGACGATTTAGATAAATAAGCAACATCAGTTGTAAGTAATTCTATTTTCATATAAATCATGTTCAAAACCCCACCATTCTTTTATGATAACCCTGTATTAGAAGGCCACATTTTCAACTACCTACAATTGAAGAAATTACATCAGAATTTCCAAAAGAGTACATTTAATAGACCCTTTGAAAGATTTTAATTTTTATGTTTGCCTTATGGTATTTTATATGTACTAGATATTTGTTATAGTACTGTATAGGCCTATCACAAATTTTTCAAGCTATAGATAGTGTTGTAATGTATTATATAGACGATATTTGATTAAGTGTGCCTACTACAGCTACTCATGACAGTAGACTTACAGAAGTTTTACAAAAAACTAAAGATAATTGAATTAAATTCAATATTAAAAATCTCAACTTAGTGTAAAACAGATTATGTTTTTAGGACATAAGTTTACCACAGAGTTACACCAGATCCTTCTAAGATATTGTCAAAACAGAGTATATCCCACACCTTCTTCAAAAGATATAGAAAGATTTTGGAATATTGTGAAATTAAGTCTAAAGCCATATCTAATTATGTATTATGCCAGTAGCTTATACATTAACTAAAACTCAAGAAAATAGTTACCAAATCTCCATTATATACAGAAAACCTACTCTCAAATAGATTACACAATCCAATCTGCTTTTAACCACCCAATGCCACATAAAATGACGTCCTTCAACTGTTTCATTAGCAGATTACATAATTTACCATGAAAGTAGGAAATTTTCACGAAATATTTAAAAAAATGAAATACAAAACAAAACAGCCTCGAGCAATTATTGATAATTTTTTTTTTTTTAAACAGGAAAAAAATTAATTAAATATCTAAAGGGAAGAAAATAGGGCAACTTTTTGCTATCTACTTATTACAAGTCCTTTGAACTTACATTTAGATATGTGTTCCACAAACAAGACAATTAAATCACCTGACCAACAGTTTACAGAGTTTCGTAAGTGCAAATAAAAAGAATGCCCGCAGCAACAAATTTGAAGGAACAGGAGTGTACAAATTATTGTGCGGTAACTGCAACAACAAAATATATAGGACAGACAGGAAGGTTGTTTAAGAAAAGGTTTAAAGAATGCATTCCTTCGGCCAAACAAATTACATATCTAACAAAAACCAAATCTAAATTCAGCGAACACATCATCCAGATTTACCATATATACTCAAGTATAGAGAATTCCCTGAAAATATTGCACCACTGTAAAAAAGGAAGTATATGAATATGTTAAAAATATTTGAAATATAAAAGAATTTTAACAAGATGACTATTAAATGAAAAATGAACTTTGATTACAATGCATTATTTGATACCCCCCCCCCTTAAATTCTATTAGTAATTATACAAAAAAAAGAAAAGAAAAAAAAAAGATGAGAACATAAAATAAAGACTCCTTCCCCTCGCATACTTTAATAGTGTCAGGGTCTGGAAAGAATAAATGTAGTCAAGAGATACAGAATAGGGAAGATGTGAAAGAGAGGATTCTAACCCAAGGCTACAAAATTATAGGTCCAGCTAGGTCCTTTCAGTATTGTCAAAACTGTACTAATTAAAGTGAACCCAAGAATTGAATAGGTAACAACCCTTTCCTAGTTAGTGTAAGCGAGCATAATTCTGCAGTACGTATCAAGACAGTAGGTCTAACTGTTTAAATATCAATGTGAACAGCGTTTACAAAATATTTCAGCACTTTAGTGTTTTACTGTGTGTTTTCCTATTTGTGAACTACTAGGTAATACCAAGAACCACTTTCAAAGGTAAGCCTGTGTCTCCTATCCATACAAAATCTTAAACTAAATATCAATGACATAATACATAAATTGTATCTGTGTCTGTGTCTGTGTCTGTGCCTGTGCGTGTGGACCATGTGCATTTGTGCGCACATTTGTGTCTGTGTGTATGTATAAAGTATTATATTAACTGTTTTGTATTATTATTGTACAGTTAAATGACAACATCACATGACAAAGGAATACATCCTGCCCTGTACTTGAGAATGGCTGACTAGCCAAAACGGCAATCTTTGAACGGAAAACAGGAATATTATAAACGGTGTCACAACCGTTCAAAACAGTTAATCTATTCATAATAGATTAATTATTAAAATAGTTGATTTTACATATAATACAGAATAATCGCTAGAATACTTATTAGTATACGCATGTTCAAATCAAATCAAGTTAGAAGTTTTTTATTTTATCTTTAGTTCCTTCTTTGGAAAGTGTTTAAAAGCAGATTTAATTAATATAGTTAATGACACATTTACAATCTATTGATTATATATATATATATATATATATATATATATATATATATATATTAATACTGAAACCTGAGGATTGAGTAAGTTGTCATAAATTTTTGAATTGACCCCTAGTTTTATTTAACCAATGATTGCAAAAGATACAGTTCAGGCTAAAGAATATTATTAAGTATTTTCTACAAAATACATAGTCCAATTTACTCACATTTAAAATTCCAAGTATAATGACAACTTTTATTTCTCGTTTTTTTTTTTTTTTTTTTTTTTTTAAATTACCTCTATCCTCTACGTATCGCTATTTTTACACATTACAATTAAACATATTATAGGCAAATATACATTATCAAATACAAATTAGAAGTACTTTCATATGACTAATTACAGACAAGTTCCCGAAAAATAAATTGTTGATATTTTAATTCTTGAATTTAGTAGTTTAGAATAATTTAGAAAAAAGTTTGCCATTGGTAACTTGCAGTTTAGTTAGCACCTTGCAAAATGATGATAGTTTGGTCAGTGCTCTTATTTTAAAATGTGTAGCTATAAAATATTCTGTTTATAACATTCTAGACCGGGAATCGAACCCAGGACCTTTGGCTTTACGCGCCAACGCTCTACCAACTGAGCCATCCTTGATCGCTTCCCAGCACAGGGCGTACACATCTCACTTGAATTTGTTTTTGGCTTGCAATTTTTGAGTTATGACAATTATATATTTTATATATTATATATTTATAATTATATAGATTTATAATTATATATTTTATAATTATTTAATCAATAATACTAGCTTGGTAAAATAATGTATAAGCGTTAAAATCAATAAATTAATATAATTATAACATTCATTCTAAATATCCTAAATTAGTTTGTATAGATAAAAAGACCACCAGTAAAATCTAAATTAAATTATAAAAAATTAATTAAATCATTGTGTGGTTAGAAAAACAGTTTATGATGTTTATAAAATTGAACACAGATTACTTTAAGGTAAACCACAGTCTTCACAAAGAGCAAATACTCCTCAACATATAACAAATAGAATTAAAAGCAAAAACATAAAATACACCAATTTTCTAATACCTAAGAGAAACAATCAGTTTTTAGAATGTCAAAACCACTTTTAGGCAAAATTAAGAAATTTATATCAAATTTTACAAAACAACACAAATAATTAGAGGCCATAAAATATAAAAGATAAATTCCTCTGTATATAGCCAATAGCACTACAGTTGTGGAGAGTCTTATATTTTTTTAAATAGTATGATTTTATAATAAAGTTAAAATAAACTCTCAAATACAGAGTGAAATAAATCAATTAATTTTTTTAGTGCAAATTGAAGATATCTTAACTGAATTGGTGTGTGTACAAATAAGGAGTGTCTGTCTATAAGGATGTCATTTATGAAATGGATAGTAGCAGTAGGGCTTTTCCAGCTGTTATTTATTGGATACAGTAATTTTCTTTAGTATATGGTTTGGCGTTTGGCACATTTGATATGAGTCACAAATCTTCTTACTTAACCAAAATGTAATTTAAATAAATAACCAAAATCGAAAACATCACTATACATGTTTCGACTAAGTAATGGTTGGCTAGGGTGTTTTCAGGAATGGAGACTCGCTCTTATGAACCCAGTAAAACAAAGTGTATACAGATGTGTTTAGTGTTTACCCATATCAATATTTATCCTAACATATTAAAATAGCCATATGCATTGTTTTTTATTTAATTAAATAATAATTTGATCAAAAGCCTAATTGGATTTCATGATTTAACACAAACCAAACAAATATACAATACTTACCAACAAAGACAAACATGCAACAGCACAAAAAGAGAATCTTGCATCAACTTCGCCCCATTTGTCTCCAATGAAACTTCCATCAGGCTGTTGTAAATTTTGCACATATTGCACAATTCGTTCTATTGGCAGTTCATTTACACAGTCTAACAAACAGGCAATCTAGAACATAACCTTTTTTTTAGAATACAAAATATTTTTGTTGACTACACTGAATTGATTGCCATACTTCCGAGAAAGGAATAGTAAAAAAGAGAGCAGTCAACTTGCTCATTTTTCAGATTACCTTAATGTTATATTTCATATGTATGTATTGTTAAATGTATATATTTTTGTATTTGTCAATTTATAAATTTTAAACATATAATATATATATATATATATATATTATACATATATTCATTATATAAATGAATAATAATTATATAAAACTTCAGTGTCTATCATCCATATACATAACGTCAAATGACAATTCATTGATTGGCTAATACAAGACAATTCAATTAATCTTGGGTGTCCAATTAGTCAATCAACTACTCCAATAGCTGCAGATTCAATACACTTTTAACATTACATATATAAAACACATCTCTCTGTCTGTGTGTAAGTCTATAACTCAAGAACCAATTTACATGGAGTCTTCTTTCCTATGAAAGTATGTGATCTGATTAGGTTTTAGTCTATGTTTGATTAAAATTGATTCTGTAGTTGCCAAGTTATAACAAACTATCTGCAAGGGTAACATCAAAATAAAAAATGTTCATCTATTTTTCGCATTTTCTTAAAATTTTCAATACCTAAAGTGGTATATGATTAAAATACTAATTAAAACTGAAATCTTTTTAAAATCATTGAAGTAGTTATCAATAACAATTGAATAATATATTACTAGCGATTAAGTGAAAATTTGTATTTCACAGAATATTTTTAACATTATAGTTATAACATACATTTTATCAATAACAAAGTTACAATAAAATTAAAACATTACTTAGAATTATTTAAATTGTTTGAGGTTTCAAAGTTATAGGTGAATTTAGTTTGTATTTTACTTGAAGTGATGTGACACGTCAAACCTAGGTAACTGGCATTGACTTGAGGAGGCTATGATTCTCACATTAACTCGTGGTATCTTTGTACAGTTAGATCACTCGTTCTTGGCACTTAGGATATTACATGAAAACCTAGTTTTCACCCCTACAATAAATGGTGTGTACTCAGCACTCTGTACAGTCACAGCTACCAATTTCACACTGAACGTTAGGAACCGGTATTAAATTAACATCAAAAGTCAAAACGTCTAGTCGTAGTGTACACTCCCCTCTTTTAGTGATAAAATAAGCTTTGCCATACTGTAGCCAACAGCCGGGTTTTACTATGCTGCACTAATAGCCTAAAAGGCAGGCCCGTGTGGAAACGTCAAGTGCCAAGAAAGGTTGATCCTACTGTATACAAATACAAGCAACAATCTCTAACTCCTATCCTCTAATGGTAAAACTAAAAATTTAATTTACAAAGAGGCCCACAGATAAATAGACTTTTCTACTATGTCTTATCAAGTTCTCTCCTATGTTGTCTACCTATTATAATTTGTAAAGAGTAAAAAAAAAATCTAAAATTTTTAAAATTATTAGAAGCCAAGGTTTAATTCACAAAAAATACCTGTACTGTATTAATTTACTACAAAGTTATAATAAAAGCTCGAATCTAAAATATACTGTCCTGCGCTTCACACACTAAATAATCCAAATTGTGTATTGAAAGTGGGTGAAGCTGAAAACAAATTATGGAAATACACACAAGCCCCAATTTCTACTGTGTGTGGGAGTCCCACACAAACCAAGTACAACATAAAAATCATAAAGTTCTAATATGTGAAGAAAAATATTTTTTTAATTTTAAACCAAATCTTCAATAATAGTAGTCAGTATATAATATCCTGGAAAGGATTGTGACACAATAAACTACAAGATTGTAGCATATTTTCATCCATTTCCATAATTTGTATATATGTATGTCCGAGATATACTTTGATACACTGATTTAGAATAAACCAGGATGTTTATTACATGTCTTTGTACTACAATATTTATGTGACATGATGTATTCACTTGTTTTAAGAAAAACTTGAATTTGTCCAAGGGCAAGACTATAGACAAATATTTTATTGTTTTATTATTTTAAATTTCTATGTTTCCATATGAAAATAAATAGAAGCAACTGAAAATATATTGTAAATTTTGCATGGATTTCACAAGTTTAATGAACAGTAAAAATAATAGTAGGCTATAATATATATATATCTCGAAACACTGATGTGCATACATACAATACCCGTCATAAAAATGACTTCCGTGGCAAAAAGCATAGATTAAAAGCTTTCGACAAGCTACCGTCTGAGACTGGAGTCCGTTTCATGAACAAACTCCCTAAAGAGGTTAAAGAAACGATGGAAGTCAGTGTTTTCAAAAACAAATTAAAGCGGTTGCTGAAGTTCAATGCTTTCTACACTGTGGGGGAGTTTCTTGATGCCACATTATAGCCTATTATTATAAAAAATGAGTACCCATGTATAAATTAAATGTACTGGCTAAGGTCATAACAATGGATAGAAGAGAAGAAGTTTGTGGATTTTAAATTTTATGTGTGTGTATTTTGTGTTATCATAATTTTAAGAATATGAGTTTTATTTAAATTTTGTAATTCTAATGTTAAAATTTGATTTTAATAAGCTGACGTGCCATATAAATATATTATTTATCAAAAACGGATCAATACAGATTGATATAAAATTGAAGTTGAAATAATTATGTACTAGAGTTTACTTGACTTTGAAATTTCTTGACCTAAGCTTAAAGCCACGTGAGAATTTTAAAACTGTATAATTTTTCTTTTATATATATGTATATGTTATTTATTATAAACTGTATGTTGTCTCTATCTTTTAAATGATTTATTGTGTTTGTTGGATTTTGTAACTCATTATGTATAGCTATTGTATTAGCATATCTTATCCATGATTATTGACTTGTCTAAATACAAATGTAAATTTGTCAAACAGACTAATAAAAATTGAATTGAATTGAATTGAATATATATAATGAAATTAAGAAATAATTCTTTATTACAAAACACTTCAGTTGATAAGATAGAGACATACAAACCTGTACTGCACTAAGGGTGTAGAGTAGATGAGGGTCATGCCCAACACTCGCACTTATACCTCCAGATTCTTCATTAAAACATTGCTTTAGAAACTCAATTACTTGCTGTTTATCCATATGATGTAACTGACCCATTAAGTCCATAGCTGTTAATCCCCAATACATCCCAGACATCCGCAAATACTCTGTTATACAATATTCCTGTATAAAATAAACATTCTACTAAGCACTTACTAAATATTTTGGAAAACAACAAATATAATTTGTTATGGTCTTACTTTATGGCAGACATTTTAATTAATCAAAATATATGAAAGTTGAAGGTAAATTATTTTAAATCTTAGTCACTGAAAAATAATAACTTTACCCAGATTATAATCTGTATTACTATATTATCTCTAACGTTAAAGTCGCAACATCCTCATTTAAATAAAATTAGATGAACCTAGTAAAATTGAATTCAATTGCTACTAACTGCAAATTACGGCTATGTATGGTTGTGTTACCTTTTTTAATAAATAATAAAATGCAACAAATTCTTCAAATGTATACAAAATTTATGTAAAATATACAAATAATAAATAAATACTTTGATTGAATAAGCCTAATAGATGAGATTATTTTTAAACAATAGTCTAAACGTAAAATGTATAAGTTTAATTTCTGTTGTGTAGGCCTACACTTTAAAATAATGTTCTGGGCTGTGGATTGCTGAATGTTTGCAGTTTATTTCTCTATAACCGTGATTTTACATCATGTCTGTGGCTTAACGCATTCACTGCTGAAAATTGGCCAATGATGTACCCTATATGCTGAATTTTTTTTATTTTTTATAAAGTCTGTTTTGGTATTCCCAAGTGTCATTTTCATATTTCCAGCCAGAAAATGTTGATTTTTCTCATTTTCAAATTTGAGTTGTTCCGGAACAATTGCCGTAGCCTACCCCACACCACTCACTATGTAACCATATTTCACAAAACAATTGTTTTCACATACTCGAGTGTTGTTTTTAAGATAATATTATAGGTTTATTATTTTAAAAAAAAACTTATTTACAACAAAATTTACATCCCTACCAACCAACCATAAACTTTTTTTTTAATGATATTTGTGAAAGCATTTGACTGCACATAGTCCTGGTTGTCCTATACACGAAAAATACTCATTTATAGTATAGGCTACTTTGTTTTCCCTTCAGATGAACATTGTCGGCACTTTTTTGGGAGATTCTGTTATTGTTATAATATGTCTTTTTTTTTACTATTTTAGTTATTGTGTGTCCAGCAGGTCGCAGATGTGGGTGTAATCATAAAGAGGTATTTTCCTTTTCTGATTTAACATATAAGCCTCGTTGAAGAGGTAATGAGAATTTATAATTAACAACTGGATCATAAACAGTTTTCTATACCACCTTACAGTTTTCCTTTCTAAAGGGTAGTAAGCTTACATTTAGTCTGAGAAGTCTACTCATTTCATGAAAGCATTATATTTTACTATCGCTAAAGGTTTCTCTGCTTCCTCGTTTCTTTTATTATGAGAAGTTACAATTACATTTTTATGTTCAGTGAATAAATAGTGTACTACTCTCTGATCTTTCCATTTGCCAACCATAATTCCATCAGCGTACATTGCTTTTGTTTCTCCCACTTCCACAATTCCCCGTTTTATTTCGTTGGGTATATATTTACGATCAATTCTCAAACATGTATAATCGATTTGTGTCTGTTATTAAATGGAGGACCATTACAGCATCTTTGTAAATTTTAATTTAGTACATTAAAATCTATATTTTTTAAATGTACTAAATTTATAAAATACAATTTTGTTGAATAAAATAACATTTATTATTTTTATATTGAAACTCATTTTCTGTTTGAATCCAGAGATGTCTGTATCTATGATAACAAAGAATTCTCTAAAGAGAGATTAAATAAACTGCAGGCTATTTAAAAAATAATAAAATGTGATTATTATTATCCCTTTCATTAAAATTATTTTTCACTTACATACTAAAACATGCTTTAACCCTTTAATTAGCATTCACGTTCAGGAATGTGAGATCTTTCTACTGGCTGTGAAAGCATTAATGTTCGAGAACGTTCTCTACCATGCCTGTAAACGTATGATATGTTTTATTCTTAGTGTTTCTGTACAGTGCTGCTCTCTTTTGATAAGATTGTTCACCTATAAACTCATAATGTCAACATAGTGTTGTTATAGTATTATTGAGATGATATGTTTGGTAATTTCTGTCTGGTATAAAATGTTGTGAGGGCCCTTGTGTGCATGTGTTGCAGTGTATTTTTGTTATTGTAGTTTCATTAGATCATAAACCATTTTTATTGCAATGGCAAGGTGTGTCACTGATAATGAAATTAGAGAGATATTAACTCAATTAGATTCTGATTTTGAATGTCATAGTCACAGTATAAGTGAAGTTGGTTTTAATTTAGACGCACATGTGGAAGAAAGTGGTGACGAAATCATACCTTTTAAGGTTAGGAATCATAACCACATTTTTCAATGGACTAATGATAACAATTTCGTTCCTAAATTACCAAATTTTTCCTCAGATAATTCAGGTATATCTGATATCATAACGTTGCGTCCCGAACCTAAAGAGGTAGACTATCATGAAATGGTACAGACAAATAAACAAAACCGCAAAGGCAAAATAATAATTAAACCAAAAAGTGTAATAGACTATAAAGAAAATATGGGACTAGTTGATAAAGGTGATATGTTAGTGTCATATGTTGATTCGGCTCGGAAGAGTGTAAAGTGGTATAAAAAACTTTTCTTCTATATACTAGACTTATGTGTTCTTAACGTGTACACATTATTTCAAGTTCATACAGGCAATAAACCAAATTTTCCAAATTTTAAACTTAACATAGTTTATCAGTTATTGGAAGAATTTTTCTCCTGAACTGTCACCTAAAAAAACTGGTAGAAAATCTTCTTCTACAGCGCCTCATCCTATTAGACTCAAAGGTTGATATTTCATAAACCCTATTCCACTGACACCTAATAAACAGAAACCTCAAAGGGCAAGAATGAAAAAGCCTTAATTGATTATACCGAGAATGTGATGTAGAGTTGTGTATGTGTCTTTGCTTTGAAGAAGACTATCATATCAAGTTAAATTTCCAAGGTAACTTCTTACAATTTATGATTTAAATGAACTGTTAAACTTGTGTTTTACTATTACATACTTGTAATTTTATTAAAATTGATGTTAGGTTAGGTTAGGTTGTGTCAGGTTATGTAAGGTTAGGGTAGGTATTTAATAAACTCAGAGAATATTAAAAATATTTATTTTGAAAAAAAGTTGCTCTGGAGTGACCTTCAGATGTAATCCAATGTTGATAACTAAAGGATTAAAAAGGTTTAAAACTATAGCTATCATATGTTACTTACGAAGTCATCTTTATTGGTTCCATAAGCGGCAATAAAGTCCACATGCTTCTTTAGCAGTAGTGTTTTAGGATGGGAGTCATTTACTGAAACATCTTTTAGCAAGTTAGCCTAGAAGCAAAGTAAAATTAATTTGTACAAAATAAAACTACAGTTGTACAGTATAATGTTACAGTAGGATAACTATATTAATTAGAATTTTCAATCTATGTGGATGTGCTAGATAGTTATTATTTATTTGTATACAGGGTCAAGGCCGCCAATAACCTAGTGCTTATTTAAACATAGACAATCAAGCTCTATTATTATGCAGCATTTTTTCTAGCTTCCATGATAACTATAGAAGTTATCTCACTTATAGTAGACTGTTTGTTTATCTTTGGTAATGATATTTCATTGCAGTAAGTTATGCAAGATGACAACAAAACTTTACACACTACTTCCAGATAAAAAAAAGTACCTAACGAAGATATTATTTTTCAAATAGGCTAACTAATTGAAACCAATACAATTTCCTTTTGTATAATTTTTTTGTAGGTCATATCTATAATAAAAACAATATACAGATTGAAAAAGTAAGTTCAATACCCTAAAAAGTAAGCATTTTTCATAAATACCCTATTATTATGATGGCTGAATTTACTTACGTACTCCTACAACTCATATTTTCTATGACGTAATTCACATTCCACCTTTGATATTAATTTAGCTTAATATGATAAACCAAAGACTATTATTTACACACCATGTTTTAGCTTTACTAAATATAGGTAACTTAATTATAAAAATATAGATTACCTGGTACAGCTAATTTTGTTTGGGGGGGGGTTTAAACCGTTTAGGCCTACTACGTACCTTATTTCTTAAGAATAATTTATTTATTCAATGCACAATTCACTTTTTACTGAAAAATGACAATTTGAAAACTACAAAATCCACTTATTTATAGGTTAGACAGTATGTCAATTCTTCACATTCACATCTCGTAATGGGAAATGGCAATTGCGTATAGTTTGACGCAAGTGAACTACATTATTACTATCACAAATATATTATACAAACGAGATATTTCGCCAGGTGGCTATATATATATATATATATATATAACACAGGTTTGGCAGTTATATAAAATATATAACAGGTTTGGTTATATATGTAACGAAATAGAGGGCTCCCAAAAGGTCAGTGCTCGGCAGGCCATAAATTGTGAAGAGTTGAAAGGGTTGACAGCTAGAAAAACTAATCTAAAGTCAGTCAGTGACCCCCAAGGAGTCAAATAAAGCATTCAAAAGTTCAATGCCTTCAACCGAAATTATTTGAAAGGACCAATGAAAGAAATTGCATCATTTCTAAAGTAACGTAAAAGATTTAAAATAAGCCAATGAAGGCAAAGGATCAGAAGAAATCAGTTTAAAAATAAAAATTATAAATAAGGGTAGAAGAGAAACGCAAGGGTGCCGAACTTATTGAAGAAGGTTGTTCCGGAGAAAGTGTTTGTCTTAGTAGCAAAAAGAAAAATTTTGTGAAAGATTTAGCCGAAATCAACCGTCGAAATTAAATAGTAACTGCGTCGTTTTGTACAAGTGTTTAATAATAATCTTCAAAGTATAATTAAAAGATAATCATCGTTTATAAGTAAAAAGAGTCGTCATCATAAAAGTGTGTGAGTAATAGCGTCGTACTACAAGTGTTTGAACAGGAATAATCATCGAATAAATTAAAAAGTAATCGTCGTCACAAAAGTGTGTTAAAATAAAAGTGTATGAAGAAAAGAAGATTCGTCGAAAAGATTAAGGCAAATAAATCCATCTACTGGCAGTCTACGCGGGAACCACGTTCAAGGAACCGAGAACATTGGTACTGTAATAGAACTTCAGAGTCGATAAGTACAAATTAATGGACAATTTCAATTAAACAAACTACCACCAAATTTTATTTTATATTTTAAGTAAATTATAGTCACCAAAGAACCTAACGAACCCGTAAAGAGAAAGTAAATTAAATTAATAAATATTAAATTTCAGTTAGCCGGAGCATTTTATCAAAATAATTAAAAGTAAAAAATAAAAATTCTGATGCACCCTTATTTCTTTAGTTTAGATTAAGACATTGTAGAATAAGTAACTTGTATTTATCTATGTACTTAGAATAAGTAGTAGATTAAGATGTTAATTGTATAATTATTAAGTGCATCAAGTTTGAAAGATAATTGCTTTTTTTATTGTAAATGATTTTTAAAATTTAATTTTGCAAATAAAGAAAGAGTTAAATCTACACGTTTCAGTCATTTATTTTGTTAACATTGTCATGAATAATGTGCGTATAATAAGTCATAGTAAGATTTGTTATAATATATATAACCTGACCAAACCTGTCGTAGTTTTTTGCAAAATCAAATAATAATAATAATTCACAGTGTGTATTTCATTGTGGTTCTGATAATAAGTAATTAATAAAACAACTCTTGTAAAGTAAGTAAAATACCTTATTCATATAAAAAACAGAACACAATCATTAAATGTACGCCAGCCATCTTGTCTCTCTGGTCACTACCCATAATCCACCAGGCCTACACTGGACTATACAGTGCATTGCCCACATGATATAATCATCTCTGATTATATCAAACAGACACTCCATTTTGGATACTAATTCAGTACTAATTATTAAATTAATTATTAATATATGGAGGAATGACAGCATCTCACAATTTCTTAATTTCTTTAGTAACATACGAGACGCAAATGTTAAGAATTGTCATTATGTCTAACCGATAATTATGCATTGAAGTCTCATCCTTTTTTTAGTTGCTAAAAATGATGCAAACTTAAAATATTTACCTTGTTTGTCATTAATCTGATGTTATTTACCAATGCGAAACAATTTTCAAGCCTCAAAATCCATTAGTATTGAAGATACTTACAATTTTAGAAACAAGGAATTTAGGCTTTTCGGGTTATGATGACTGTGTACAATGACAATGTAAGTCCAGTTTGTGACTGCATTACCAGTCTATATTTATGTTATAAGCTGTACATTAAATTAGTATGAATCATGGCCTGTAAAATAAAGGCCAATGGGAAGGTAACTCTATTTATAAAGGTAACTATATATATATATATATATATATATATATATATATATATATATATATATATATTGACCTTCCCAGACCTGTAGATATTGACCTGCCGAGATCTAGTTAACATGATTCTGAAATCACACAGCACAGTAATATTTACCCGTTGAAAGACAGTTAACACGCATACATTTAAATACACACAATTCTATTACCTATGCTTAACTTATGAAACCTAGAAGCATAGGCTCATTGTGTATCCTGAACATCGAATACAAACTTGTAAATTGCTTATTTTTGACAGATATATTGGATCTTGATACTTGAAAAGGGCCCTCCCAGCTAAAGGATGATCAAATTGTTCTAAAATGAGGTATGTACAGCCCAATTTCATTAAATCACTCCGGGACGTATTCTAGACATTTACCGATACCCACTAAAAAGGCTCTCTACATCATCAATTCTTCCCATAGAACTAATTTACCAGTGCATTAACTTAGGATTTACGAGTTTATGAGAAAGCCAATCATTTATTAGATGAGGACTCTTATATACTTATTTTTAGAGAATAAAAAGGCTTATTGCATGACTTGTAGGAATAGTCCATGGTAAAGTAAGGTTAGCTTTTTTTAATTACCTTTTTTGTTGTAACCTTTTAATTGCAAACATATTCCACTACATTAGCCTAACATGCATACACATTGGAAATTGGTTTACAAATATTTCAAATAATAAATCATAAATTAGGCCTAGCCTAGAAAAATAATAACTAACATGTAACTTATTAAACAAGAATTACCATTTTCCTCTTCTTCTAAACATCAATTATGGGTCAACTATTCAGAAATTTCTGTAGTATTAATTCCATGAAGCTTGTTTTACTTTTCTTATGACTGATAGAAATTATTATATTTAACTACCCGAAACTATAAAACAATAAGCGATAAGCCCACATTAGACATATTTCCCATTCCAATATTCCAATCAAAATATTACGCCTTACGGGCTTACGCGTCTTGGTTTTTTTTTTTTTTTTTTAATCTTAAATGCCGACCGGCAGGCTTGGCTTCAACTATGAAGCCACGTTATTCACTATATATTATTAAAAAACTATTATAACACTTTTCTTCCTTTCATTAAAGTTGTAGTTGCCATTTGTTATTTGTTAATCACTAATGTCTTGGAGCTAATATTATTGTTATCCATTATGAGTCTACAGTTTCATTAATAAATCTATTTTAAAAATAAAAACATGTGGGTAACGGTTAATACTACAATATGTATTATTTGTTTACGCCTTCTTTATATAAATGTATTCTTTAAAAATTTATGTTAGTAAAAGTAGGATTTCATTTTTGGAATATTAACACCAAGGATTTTATGGAGGGAAGGGAATATGTTTTACGTCAAGGGGTCCATGGATGGAGCCGATGGAGGGAATCTGCTCGCCAGGGACGCCAGGCCGGCCAGGGGTCCATCTGGCTACCTCTCTCGAAGCGGGATTGTACCACGAAAGAATCCCATGATTAGGAGATACATAAATGTGATGTGCGGCTTATTTTAATGGTTTTAATTTTTTTTGTTTTATTTATAATCTTATCTTATTTTATTTTAAAAATTGATTTATTTCAATATAAGTTGATGTTATATATAATTGAAGTTGCTAATTTTATAAGTGAACTGTTTAAAACTATTAAAAAAAAAAAAATCAATGTTACCGCTTATTGAAGAAGAAATACTATTAAAACTATACAAAAGTGTGAAATATGTTTAATCCTATAATTATATTTACAATGTTACAACCTCCTGTAGGTGATCATTGGCATCTTACCGTACGTTTTCGTTCTTTGTTATGATTGTAACTTATAAAAGGAAGAGATTAAAAATTGGAGAATATTTACATTCTTGTTCACACAAATACATACACATACATCACGCACATAAAATTTAAAACATTGTACCTACAATACCAGATTGGCGTATATTTTATAAGTCAGTATGGAAGTATGAGATAAAAAGCTGAGGGTTTGTTCAGGAATATGTTCCTACTAGGAAGTATATAATATATCGTAGTGAAAGAAAAATACAGAAAACACAGAAGATCATGTAATGTGAAAATCGTATAACTTTCCTTTGTAATTATTTCCTAAATAAATAATCCCCAAAGTCTCAGAAAAGAACTATTACCCAAATTTTGATTGGGCCTTCAAATTGTAATATTTAAAAAAGTGTATTTCGTCTCTCGGATGTTTATTTGGCTCCTTCTTCAATCTGTGGTCACAGTTGTTCCTGCTTCAAGATTCAATGTCAAGATTTTACCAATAGACAACTGTTTCAGCTGATCGACATCGGAAATTGAAGTCAGCTGTATCCAGCTGACAGTGAAGTTGATATGTTAAGTTAAGATGCAGTGTTTCTAATGTATGACTCATGAGATGTTTTTTAATAATAAATGTTATTTTTTCAAAGTTTCTACTGTGTACACAAAACAAATATATAATTAAGTTAATTTAAAATGGTGAGTAGTTGCTTGGAAATAAAAATATTACAAATAATTAAAAAATTTTGTAGGTTATGTTGTTTATAATTTAGGCCAATTAATTTATTAATGGTGGTAAGTCTTATTTGGTTATTAGGCTGTCATTTTGATATTAATTAGACAATTTTCAAAGTTAATCATCCAAAGCTGTTAGTGTTGTAACAAGTTTCTTCTTGATAGTGAAGTTTTTTTAACAATCTTTGACTTTGCTAATTGAGCTTCTGTTTTATGTTGTCGCTATAAAAGCGTTTTTCTTTTTGTCTGAAATGAACCTACACCAAGGAATTTATTAAGTCATGAATATCACGAATTTTGTGAGATATTAACTTTAATTGTGATTGTATAGTTTTTGAGGTTAGGCTGACATGCTAAATTCTTCATGTGAGTTTGGGAGAACTTTGTTTTGGTGAAATCGCTAATCAATATCCTGTTGCACTTATTACTGGGGTCCCATTTTCTTACAAGAATTTTGTTCCTCTCACAAGTAACATACATAATGGGTACTTGTTTACACAAAGGTAACAGTAATTGTTTACTGTGACTGCAACTGGTTTTTGGTGATTTTTAAAAACCATGTTCTACATACTTTATTCATTAGTAATACTATAAGTTTTCAATGCGAAACTAACTTTTTCACCGAAAAATCACGATTTCAAAACTACCTACAAAAATTAATGCATTTATAGATCACCGGTCAAGCAACACTGAGTGCGGTTAGTACATGGATGGATGACTGCTTGGGAATGAAGGCACAATTTCTTCTTTTAAAAAAAACATTACATGTAGGTCAAGTAAGGTGGTTTAATATAGTTGACGTTGTAAGGTAAAAATTTGTGTCAAACCTATTTCAACACTGAATTCACTTAATGGATCTTAACCTAGAAAAAGTAAAATTATGTTTTTTTTTTCTTAAAAAAGTTATCTCTGCAGTAATAACTTATTTTATTATTAATAAATAAGATATCTATATAGAACATGATTAACAAAAAATTGCCAAAAAGTCCGGTGCAGTTACATATATTTAGTTACCTTCCCTGACCTTGTTGCACGCCGTGATTGGTACTAAATGATAGGTAGTGTGACAGTTCTTCATAGTGACAGTTCTTAAAACAGAACTATTTTTTGTACAGAATAAAAACACATTGATAGATTTTACTTAAAATAGCCTAATGAAATATTTATTGAAATAACCTCAAGTTGCCATAAAACAGTCCTTTTAAAATCACTGTTTTTGGACAGAAATAATTAATTGGGAAATATAAAAAGTGACTAGTTCTGTTCAGAATAATCGAAAGTATTGAAAAAATGCAATTTAGAAGGTGAAATGCTGAGATTTTACACTTAAAATCGATCGGACATGTCGCCTGCATATTTACTGCTATTTATATGTCACGGCAGCTTTAGCCAGGTTGCTATATATATATATATTATATATATATATATATATTTCATAAGTTTATTGAAGTTAATATCATTCATATGAAAGATTGACAGCATATAACGTGATCTTTGATTCCAGATATAAACATTGAAATTTCGAGTATCATATGAGACATGAATGTCAACATTAGCCATTATAAAATTTTATATAACCTTTCAACCCGTCGATTTGATAGTTTGTAAATTGAAATTTTTCATTGTAAAAAGTTTCCTCTGCAATGAAAACATTATTTATTCTTAAGATGTAAGGTATGTGGTAGACAATAAAAAGAAAAAATTCTCAAAATTAGCAGTTATCTTTATGTAAACAATTACCACATACAGTAGAACCCCTCTAATCCGCCCTCGGGTGGTCTGTTACTCCGACCGTGCTCGAGCTCGCGATATTGTGCCGACTTGTTGATGACTCACGGCCCGTCTGGCGCCATTCTTTCCGGTTTGTTATCGCTTTTCCACTTCAGTGCTGTGTCATCCCGCTTCAGTGCCGTGTCATTTCTCGTGTTGTTTCTATTGATTAGCTATAGTACTTGCAAAGTTTATATATATAGACTTTTAAAAGTTTATATATCACTCAAAAAAAAATCTCTTTATATAATATGTAATAAATATTGACTTTTCATCTGATAATCCGACCTTTTTTGCGTTCCGACCATGCCCCCAGTCCCAAAGGTGACGGATTAGAGGGGTTCTACTGTAATGTTTAAGAGTCATTTAGTCTAGAGCATCATGCTATAAAATTGATTTTTTTTTGTATATAAATTATGAGTGTGGAATTGGCTCAATAGTGTTGTCACATCCGTGGAATATCACATAACATTTGTAATCTATACAATGAATATTTATATCCAAGACAAGTTTCTAAATTCCTTTCTTTAAGAATTTCCAAACTGTAGTGTCAGGAACTATTGTAGTTGCTGTTGTCTACCGAAGCAGTGTTTTTGTGTTGTATTCCCTTTCTTCAGCCTAGATACCATTTGACATAGTTGTGAAGATAAGTTATATAGACTTTAGTTGTGCTATGTTTGGTGCTTAAGTTATGAAATATAATTAAAAATTGTTTTGAGTTTATAGTAGGGTTTGGAGTACTGACAATCCCCACGTATATCATGAAAAACAATTGCACCTGTAGAAGATGGGCATATGGTGTCATGGAAATAATTATTGGTCCTATTTTTTTTCGAATACCTTATTAATGCAGTATGATATCAAAATATTTTATTGGAATTCATTGCACTTTTGGAAGATTGTTACTGCTAGTTACAACATGACGGTGTAACATTGCACTACGCACATTCAACTTCTGGATTTCGTCAACAATCTTTGGTGATCGTGTTATTGGTCGAGGCTTATGGCCACCAAGATCTCCAGATTTGATTGTGGCAGATTTGTTTCTTTGGGGTTACCTCAAAGAAAAAGCCTACAGCAACAAACCACGAACAGGTGAACAACTGAAAGTCAATATTGAACAAGCTGTATTATATGTCCAGCCACAAACTCTGAAAAAAGTTGCAAGGAATACAGTAAAAATGTTGGAAGCATGTATTCATTAAGGTAGTGGTCACTTCCACCATTTAATCTAAAATTTAAGGTAGGACCTTATGGAAAATTTAGTAATACAATAATTTATACAAGACTTTTTTTGTTTATTTATACATACCAACATGAGGGTAGGATAGATAGATGGGTTGCGTT